>VDFB02000017.1:455002015-455086266 GCA_007258455.2 Sequoia sempervirens
TCCTATCGTTTGTCTTTGCCACAATATATTTTTGTTAAGTATCACTAGGGCCTTGAATTATTTAAACTTATTAAAGTTTAAGATTTATGCTTCAAGAAGTGGACCTAAGTCTTTAGCTATTAGATGTCAGAGCCTAGAATGCACTTTTTTCCTCCCATTTTTCAAAGATAATTCCCTTTTTTGTTTTTTGTCAAACTTATGGGGTTCACTTCAACTTCAAAATGAAACTAATCACTGGAAACTTGTTGTCAAACCCTATGGTTGGGAAACAACTTCATCTTCAACTTCAACTTGTCTTTATTTGATTTGCTACTTGTCGGAGCAACTTAAATTGATTGATATGCACGTTTTCAAACCTACAAAATTCAATTTTTATTTGGAAACAATGAATGTATAGTTTCCATATGTTGTAGGAATATTATATGGTGGATATCTAGCAATTTTGGTGGATAGAGATGAAAGGAAACATGCCACAAAGGCTGTACAATGCCACACAATTGCTTAGATTTAATTTGGTACTACCTTATGATGATAGGAACCAACAATAAGAGATGGAAAATGATAGTAATGAATTCCTAAAAGGCTAGAGCTGAAGGATGAACCATTAAATTTTTTGGTAAATATCCAAAAATTCCCCCAAACAGACCTCCAAACAAAAAAATTGGTATTAAAATTTCCCAAACTAAAGTCAAAATCTCCTCCAAGGCTGGTGCACCCAATTGACTTTGAAGGTTCCTTAGTCTTTTTGGGTTCAATTTTATTATTTTAAATATTTGTATTAGTAGGATGTGGTAAAGCAATATAACGATCAACTTACACATCACAAGAAATATATTTGATAAATAGAGACACAATGTGACATGACATTGGGAACCATAAAAAACCTACTAATCACTCTTATAGTACTACCAAAAATGTTCCATACTTGGGGTTACCATACATCAAAATGAAAAGATAAATGAGTTTCATAGATTCATTTTGATGTAGGGTAACCCCAAGTATCATTATGAATATTAATTCATTACAAGTTGCCCCTCATCATGTTATTTTTTCCCCTCTTCATGCCCTTTGTTTCCCCTCCTCATCCCTCTTTTAGACTATCATATATTGTGTACAGTAATTTCATTAAAAAATTCAGATTTGTGTAAGTTGTTTATTTACTCTATAGTACTATGGTGGAACTAATATTTATCTCTTCTTCATGCTATAGATACAATTCTTTTTCATGCAGAGGAAATGATCAAGGATTCATCTAACACCTGGGATGAGCAAGAAGCTAAGAATGCAAAGAAAAGAGAACAAATGAGGCAACTTTGTGAGAAGAGGAAATTGCACACGATAGAAGAAGACATTCCAATTGAAGAGCAACATGAACCATCGAGGAGAGATATTGTATTGGAAAAACAAAGGGAATAGATGAAAAACCTTAGTGCAATGAGAGATTTGGATCTCGTAGTTTGAGACACATCATGTATTGCAATTCAAGATGGAGGGACACCACAATCCAGGAAGGGAGGACGCATCCATCCGCAGTTGAAATACATCCATCCTCCACGAATAATGAAGAAGGAGGGTAATACCCATCTTTCTCAACTCTCAATTTCAGCTAATACTGAGATTTGTTACAAAATACTACAATAAAGAAGTGTTTAAAAAATGCAATAAATGTGGAAGTGAAAATTCTGTCAGTTTGGGAGGTGCCCCACACTTGTGAGAACACCCCTTTATATGAAATTTTTGCATAGAAGCCCAAGTTTTTGATTGATATTAATGAGAATATTTTGAAATCAATGGTTGATAAGATTCTAAATCATACTTGTCAAAGATATGCTAATAAGATTTGGAGATTGTTTTTTGAAAAATTAAATGAATCTAGAAGATGCTAACTATTTGTTGACATGATGATAAATATAAAATTTAGGTCCATTATGAAGATTCTTCGGGTTGTAGCATATGAAGATTCAGTGAGCAATCTATTGTGAAAAAGAATCTAATGAGTGCATAGCAAAGAGTGTGGGAAGTAACATAAGCGCAAGGCAATAATACTTACCGTTTGTATCCATTTCCCAAAATAAGCAATAGTAGCAAATAATCAAATGAGAAGAAGAAGAGTTTAATATATATACATTGCTTAAAGACAAGTCAAGCATTAAGAATAAATAGAAAAAAATTATTGAGATCCATTGGAAGGCACCAAAGAATTGAGGACATTGATGACAATGAATTATGGGCATTCTCAAGGAGACTACCATGAAAAGATAAACCAATTGTTTTTTATTATGGGAAAAATAGGTTTTGATGGGACCCGAAACTCATTACATAACAATTTTGAAGGGAATGACAACCCTATCCAAGAAAAACATGTTGCATCAAAGATAAACCATATACCATCAAAAACCAATCAACAACACTACAACTATAGCAGGACAACATAGGTTGCACAAAGGAAAAGCAGAGGCGTAAAGCCCTTAACCAAATACAAACAGGTTTTACCTGGGACCTTAAACCCAAAGGTTTTGAAGGAACCTTAAACCCTTAACCAGGTTTTTCAAGGACCTTGAACCCAAGAAAATAGAAATCATATTGGTGTAAAACACCAAAAAAACCTTGATTCTCAAATGAATAAAAAAAACCATACACCCCACCTCAATAGGGGTTTTGGGAATCACATCAGAACACTATGAAGCAACTACCTTCCTGTAGCACCAAATCACCTGATTTTCCAACCCAGCCTCCACCTCTAAAAGAGAGGGCTCCCCTCTATAGGAGAGGATGATATGAAACCCCTTACCACTAGAACCATGACTCTCCAAGCCAAACAAGCTCCACCTCAATAGAAGCCAACACTCACCTCAAAAGGAGCAATCTTCCCCTCTATAGGAGACACCGATTGAAGAATCCAATAGTAAGTAGCTTTAGTAGGAATCACTAACATAACATTCCTTAGCAGCACAAGCATCAGGTACTAGGCAGAAGAAGCATAAGCCTCCTCAACGAGCTCACACAACTGGTTCCAAAGAGAAAACAATGAGCATAATCCAGCCAACAACAAACAAGCATCATCTTGGAGAAGTTCCAACAAAACCATAACAAGTAACTCCAACAACGTCATCCTATGAAGAAAAAATAAACACCAGAAGAGGCTAAGGAGAACAATAGAAGCCACAACCTACATACAACCTTCTACAAGAATCCAAAGCTAGAAAATAGAAAAACAAGGGCCCATAAACTTCCCCCCAAGAGAAATAAGAACATTGAACACCACTTGGGATTCAACACCCACCACAAAGCTCCAAGGAAACAAACAAAAAATTCCCCACCATGAATAGGGATGCAAACCACCAGAGACAAAAGGATGCCCCAAAACACACATCTACTCTACACAAAGGAGCTAGAACAAAGCAAGTAGTAAACAAAAAAAAAGCCAAAAGACTCACCCAAACCACAACCAACCCGCAAGAAGACCACACGAGAGGCCCAACACTAGCCAACGCCCACAAATAAGAAGGAAAGACCCCAAAAAAACTCACACATGAAAGAGGGGAAACTAGAAACAAGGCAGACGACCACCACCACAACCCCACAAAAACTATCCAATGGTGAATCTCCTTCCGAATGAAACATAAAGGAATCAGATGTAGCAGATCGAATCCCTCATTATGTACCAAATAAGGAAAAAACTGAGACTTCCTCCTAGTCTCAGATGCAAACACAGTCAATGACAACAACACCATCTCACAAAACAAGGAAATGAGCCTGTTTTCGCCAAACCCAACGTCCCTAGGAGAAAAAACCGCCCTAGGAGAAAATCCCAAAAAAATGGAAGCAAAGGAAAAAGCATCATCTGCAAGCTCCAACAACACCACCATGAAAACTATGATCCCATCCTCATCATCCTTTGTCACTCCCTCACCATCTTCCTCAGACCCATTCAAACCTCCAGCTCTAGAGCTTTTCCCACCCGCACGCTCCATCCCTAATTAAAAAAATTGGAAGAATAAACCAATTGTTGAAGCATTGAGATCCCTAAATAATTTTTTTTGGAAGAATAACACAAGGGTATCTATGAATCAAAGGGATGTGGTAAGAAGGAGAATTGGTAATTGAAACTATGAGCCACATCCAAAGAATTTTTGGATATGACTCAAACATAATTTTTTGGTAAATTTCTAGAGATGTATCTTCAAGTTAAAATTTGTCAAAGATATTTTGAAATGCTAAATCCTTTGTATGCCAAAATAAATTGCACATCCACTACTTATTATTTTAGAGTACATATTGAGTTTTCTAATCATTTTGATTTTTATTGGTCTATATGTTTAGATTTGCATACTAATATTATTTTGCAAGACTGCAACATACATGCCCCACCTACATCTTCAAGAGACTTCATATCAACAATTTTATGTGAAAGAGAGGAAGGCCAATTATTCTACAAGAAATTATGCTTGGATGGTACATGTTAGCATTGTGGTGGCTTGCAACAAATGCCAATATGTGAACATATGGAAAGTACACATGTGGTTAGAAATGAACTAGTAGAATTCGACAAGTATAGACAGTGACCTACAATACAAAAGATGGTAAAGAAGCAAAAACATGTGATTTGGTTTTTCAAAATATTCCAATGTATCAATTTATGTCTACATTTCGTGACAATATAGTGTATGGGTATGGAAGGAATACCCATAAAGCTCAATGGTTGGAATTGCAATTCAAGTTATGTAAGGACACATTTACACTTGGTAGCATTATTTCATTTGTTGACTTTGTAGAGAACTACAATCTATAGCCACAACGTGAGGTACAATCATAGTATTACAACTCCACACATGTTTCTATATTTGTGCACATAGCATTCATCCATGCCAATGGTAGTACAAAGGATGACAAAAAGATCATAAGGGAGTAATATCATTTTTATATCAGTGATGATCACGCACATTCTACAAAGTTCATGCAAGGTTGCTTTCAGGTGTTCTACCATGATTTGGATAGAAGGGGCATATTATTCCATCAACATATCATATGGTCAGATAATTACACATCACAATTCAAGAACTCATAGATGTTCTATTAGTTGAGTAGGATGCATAATATTATAGGTGTTTAGCATGTGTGAAACTTTTGTGAGGTCAGGCATGGAAATGGGGATCATGATGGTGCAGGAGTATGTATCAAGAGATCCATAGCATGAGAAGAGTTAAAGTATAAATAAAATGCAAATTTTATAGATGTGAAATCAATTGCCAAGTGGTGTGATGCTTCGATGGGTCTAGGTAATGAAGGTAAGTCTCCATTTCATAGATTTTTTTGGTTGGTAGATGATGCTAATATTGTATAATATGAGGATTGTTGTACACTGACAGGATCAAATGAGCTACACTCTTTCAGAAGCTCTAATACAAGGTCATGGAGTATCCATACATTGAATATGACATGATTTTGTTCTTAATGTACACTTCAAGCCCGAAATGAGTGCGAGTCAAAGGAGTGGGTTGACGAATGGTGGTTAAGATGTCTAAGCCCACTTGACACATATCGACTCCCAATTACACTACAACTGAAAAAAATGGAATCATTGACTGACTTTGATCACATATTATATCTAGTTCAACTAGGTAATATATCTACTTGAATAGTTTTTTAAATTCCTAATATTATCTTACTTTGTAATGTTTTTGTAATGTTGACTAAATTCATCTAATTTTATGTACATATCAATGTAGGGCATGTTTATATAGTTATTACAAATAAAGACAATGAAGAGGGAAAATATTATTACTTGTGTTGTTGTGTTGAGGCCAAAAAGAAATTGGAGGCACTAGTTATAGATGGAGAAAACATCAAATACCCTATAGGCTTGGTGGTTGTTATTGGAACATGGCTTAGAAGGTACCTAGTTAAGAGTGTTAATGTTTAGCTGTTTCAGGACTTTGACATGCATCAAAAGATTCTTCATTAATCAAACCTTATCATGGCATCCAATGTTCATTTGAGAAAATATGGGGGTATACCTTTGAAGAAGAACTTGTGGAAGGTGTGTGAGTCTGACCATGAAGCAATACTTTACACAATAAAGAGTAGAGCAGACCTGGATGGTTCATTGGATTAATTTGTAAGTATGTACATTGAATTTGTAAAGTCATGTTATTGATATTAATGTATTGCAGTTGATGGTTAGACCTTTCACTATCACATTTCAACTTTACTTATATTTTGGTTTCAAATTTCATATGGCATAGGAAGGACTTACTACCCTTCTTTAACTTAAAGTTTCTCATTTTCTTGATGTTGCATTTTTACACATATACAGCGAATATCAAGAAGATTATAATCATATTTATGGTAGTTCTACTTAAAATAGCACATAGTGGACTTTGTTGTGATAAAAATTGCATTCCCTATCTTTTGTTGTGTTTCACTATCAAGTCAAAATGACATGATGTGGTTCCCTTAGTGGTGGTAAATTGACCATCTTCTTAGGTGTAACAATTTGATAAGACATATTTAATATGGCCATATAATTTTGTTCAACTCTATGTGGTAAGTATGATCTACACTTTGATACTAATGCAATAGCGTTGTACTCATGTGTGGGTGTGTAAGTGTTTTCAAGATCCATTTAGGTATAGTGATGAGTCTCTATATGAGTAGAGGTGAGTTTATGTAATCTCAACATAAGATTGTTAGTGATAATACATCCCCCCTTCAATTGGTTGTATAAAAAATGTGAAAAAAATAGAGATGAAAAATAGTTTTTGGAAACTACATGAAATCTAAAATAGAAAGCATGCAAGAACATAGATCATAAAAAGTAATGCAAAAAGCATCATTGATAGCATCATGTAACAACAAATATATATTGAATGATAACTATGAAAATCATATAGACAATAGTTAATCATCAAGACATAGAAGGTTTCTCCCAATAAGGGTAAACAAGTATGATATAACGTGTAGGTACATAAGAGGTTAGCATCAAGGTACATATTTTTTTCCTTAGTATAGGAAAATGAGAAGAAAATATGGCCCTAGAGGTGAAATAGAAATCAACTAAGTACATATAGCTGGAAAGGAATAGTCCAAGAGCATAACATAATGTGATAAGAATCATGTGATGGTTCCAAATTTCATATGGCATAGGAAGGACTTACTACCCCTCTTTAATTTAAAGTTTCTCATTTTCTTTTTTTTTTGCATTTTTACACATACAGTGAATATTGGGCAGATTATATGCATATTATACCCCTTCATTCACTTTGAATGGACTCTTATCTTGCAAGATTAGTTTTGATATTATAAGCAGCATTTACAAGGTGTTGTACCCTTTACACGATGAGCCTCAAGGGAAAAAAATGATCAAGTCCAAGAAATAACAACAAGAAACCAAAACAAAAATAGATGCACTAGACTAATAGCTGACCAAAAAACCCAATAGACAAAGCAACAACAGACTAGCTAGCATTCTCCCACTTCTAGGAGAGGAGGTTGAAATCCTCCCTAGCCCAGTAGGGACCATCCTCCACAACTTTCTTTTCCACTTCGTCCTTCAACATAATAGAGAGGGTGTCAGCTGCACAGTGGATCAACTTGACACTGACAAACCGCAGAGTTTCTTCTCAATCTTCTCCACCTATTCCAGAAGCCCATGATGATCCTCCCCTTTCTCCACTATCTTTGCAATGTCAACATGTTCCAAACCTTGAGGATCTGAGGAATGGGAAGTCAAATTCTCTTTCAGTATTTTTTTGAGGTCTGAAAAGTGGCTAGGCCCTTCAAAAAACTCCTCCTCCTCCTCCTCAGTGTCCTTATTATCCCCTTTGTTGTTAGACCACTCCTCATCGGTAGAAATTTCACTAATCTACACTTTCTTGTTGTTTTTAGCCAGTCTACCGGATCTCCTCATGCTATTATTTTCAACCCTAGTCTCCATAGTAGCAGCAACCATAGTATCCCATTTGAAGTCTTTTCCAACCTTATTCTTTTCAATGCTATCAATGGCCAATTTCTCCACCACATCCTTCCCCTCATCCTTCACATTCCTCTTAGTTGTAGGCTTGTTGTTAGTCTTGGTCGGGGCAGACTTAAGTTCACAGAGACCAGCCATAGCATGAGATTGGGCTATCCCCACAATCCCCTTTTTCTTCTTGGCAGTCGGTTTGGGTTTAGAGGCTTCAACAACCACCAGAGGAGTTTTCTTTTGGGACCCTTGGACTCAGCTGGGGAAATATTGGTCTAAACTGGGGGTTTTATTTCCTCAATGTGGATAGCGGAGATGGGTTTGGGTGGGCAGAGAGCGAGGTGAAAATGATAGAGCCTCAAGATCAAGCCTTGATCGAGTGGAAGGGGAATGGGATCCTCGAGGTTATTGGCAGTAGACTCAAGGCACTTCTCAACAAAGCTTTCCAAGTCAGTGAGTAAAAAGAACGAGAAACTCAACAAAATTTTATGACAAAGGTGGTTTAAGAGAGGAAAATGATAAAAAAAAAAAAAACTATATCTACCCTCTAAAGTGACATATTTCATGAGGGCGAGACAGACTTGGTCCCACAGCCACAAGAGAGCTTCTCTTTCAAAGCCAGATTGAGAGTGAATAGGTTTTCCATTTCCCACAAAGAAGGAATTTATGCTTTCGTTGTCCTGAGCCTTGGTATGCTTAGGGTACTTCTTCCTAGTACACAACAACCCTGTAGCTTGGGAAATAACCTCCTCATTCACCTCGAAGGAAATACCACCCATGGAAACCCTTCATTCTTTCCAGGAACAATCTTGCAAGATTGTTGTATCCATGTCAACATTCACATTTTTTGAAAAAGATGAATCATTTGTAATAACCATATTATTTTGTCTTCATTTTACTCTTTATATTTTTAAAATTCTTCTCTAAGATAGGGTTATCATGTTCTTATATTTTTCTAGTCTCAATTGTAAAGTTCATATTTAGGTTCTGGCCAAGTTGATCAACAATAGTAACAACTAGCACTTGGGAATGACCAGTTGATAGTTAGATCTTTCGTTGTCATGTTTCAACTTTAATTATGTAAAAAATCAAATCATATTTATAACATTTTTTATAATGTCATGCTCTAAAAATTCCATTCTATTAGTGCCCTTACCCTATTGTATAACATTCAAAAAATTGTAAGTTTAAATGGTATCCTATCCGAAATCTATAAATCAAAACATAATCTTCAACAACTAAGTCATTTAAGCTTTCATTTATAGAAACTAGTCAGAATTTGTAAACCCTAGATTTGAACATCTTATTGGCATTCACAAAAGAATTTTCATTAGCTTCAGATAAAATCATCTTAAGACATATAAAAATTAAATCATATTACTTAGAAATAGTAGAGGGAGGAAATGATATAAGGAACCAAATTTATCCAATTCTAACAATCTACATCTTCTCTTTGAGAGAAAAATAATAGTTCATGGAGTGAAAAGGGTCGACCACTCATCAAAGAGTAAGTCAGTAAAAAATGAGCAGAATATTATAATGCATGATAATTAATGGAGACACTAGGATGGAATACATTGTGTAAGATCTTGTAGCCCCTACCATATCTCACATTACTGAGGTGAAGCAATGGTGGGTGGCTAAGGCAAAGGAAATGGTGAGTGGGTGAGGCAAAGGAGATGCCATGTATTGAAACAACAAGGCATTCCTCATAATGTCACGGTGCCATTGTTGCAATAGAAAGGTATTCCTCATAATGTCACAAAATCACTATTGAAATGGAAAGGCGTTCCTCACAATGTCATGGCGTCACCATTGAAACAAGAAGGCATTCCTCATTAAGTCATGGAGTTGTTGATCTCATCTTTAAATTTATTAAAGAGGTCATTTCTCCTATGGTGGTTGAAAATACAACTACTCATTCTTCCAAATCCTTCACCACTCTCCATAATCTTTTACTGGCTAAAAGATCCTGTTTCGCACCCCTACATGTTAGAACATTTTGGGCTACATTGTGCTGATGATTTCTCTTAAGAGACAAAAGTGTGAAAGTGTAAAAAAATTTGATGAGCTATTACTCAGAAACCATGACACTTATAAACATTCCATCTAAAGGTATAGGGTCATTAGGGTCCCTCTACAATAAACTCTCTTATTTTTTCATACCTCCAATCCATTTGCATGTGGTGACAAGTTTTCAGTCGATGAAAAAAATGTCAAATGCATGTAGTGTAAAGTTGCAAGGTGGTGTATTTTTTGTTTTGTTCATTGTGCGATCAAATTGACAGTTCCAACATGTCTAGGTGGGTAGGTTTATACTAGGTAAGGTCTTTTTTTGCACCCCAACATGTCAGAATGTTCTAGACTACATTGCACTGACGATTTCTCTTAAGAGACCAAAGTGCGAAAGGGCAACAAACTTTGACGAGTTGCTAATAAAAAATTGTGGCATTTAGAAAAAAAAAAATTGAAGGAAAATAATCATGTAGGGTCCCTCTATAATAACCTCTCTCAGTTTTTAAACCCCCAATCCATTTTCCCGTGGTGACAAGTTTTTAGCTGATGGAAAAAGTGTCAAATGCATGAGTGTAAAGTTGCAAGGTAGTGTAATTTTCATTATGTTCATCATGTGACCAAAGTGATAGTTCCAACATGTCTAAGTGGGTAGCTTTATGTTAAGGAAGGTCTTGTTTCACACCCCAGCATGCCAAAACATTCCAAGCTACATTGCACTAACGATTTCTCTTAAGAGATTAAAGTGCAAAAGGGCAGCAAAATTTGATGAGTTGTTACTTGGAAACCATGGCAATTAGAAACATTTTTTATGAAGGTACAAGATCGTGTAGTGTCCCTCTACAATAACCTCTCTTATTTTTTATACCTCTAATCCATTTTCCCATGGTGACAATTTTTCAAATAA
This sequence comes from Sequoia sempervirens, assembly GCA_007258455.2. Classification (NCBI taxonomy): domain Eukaryota; kingdom Viridiplantae; phylum Streptophyta; class Pinopsida; order Cupressales; family Cupressaceae; genus Sequoia; species Sequoia sempervirens. The sequence goes on from VDFB02000017.1 coordinate 455,012,899, forward strand.
TGGAAAAAGTGTCAGATGCAAGAAGTGTAAAGTTGCAAGGTGGTGTAATTTTTGTTTGGTTTGTCATGTGACCAAACCGAAAGTTCCAAAAAAATTGAATGGGTATGTTTATACTAGGCAAGGTCCTGTTTTGCACCCCAACATGTTGAAACCTTCTGAGCTACATGGCACCAATGAAATTTCTCTTAAGAGACTAAAGTACAAAACAACAACAAACTTTGACAAGCTATTACTCGGAAACTTTGACACTTATAAATATTTCATTTGAAGGTAAGATCATAGGTCCCCTCTATAATAACATCTCTCATTTTTTCATGCCTCCAATCCATTTTCCCATGGTGACAAGTTTTCAGTTGATGGAAAAAGCATCAAATGCATGTAGTGTAAAGTTGCAAGGTGGTGTAATTTTCATTATGTTCATCATGTGACCAAACTAATAGTTCCAAAATGTCTGAGGGCAGTTCCATGCTAGGATCTTCAACATGCCAAAACCTTTCGAACTACATTGCACAAGCGATTTCTCTTAAGAAACCAAAGTGTGAAAGGGAAGCAAACTTTGACGAGCTATTAATAAAAAATTGTGGAACTTAGAAACGTTTCATTTGAAGGTACATGATCACATAGGGTCTCTCTACAATAACCTCTCTTTAATACCTTCAATTCATTTGCCCATGTTGACAAGTTTTTAGTTGTCAAATGCATGTAGTGTAAAATTGCAAGGTGGTGTAATTTTAATTTTGTTCATCATGTGACCAAACTGATAGTTCTAACATGTCTGAGTGGGTAGGTTTATGTTAAGCAAGGTCCTTTTTCACACCCCAGCATGCTAGAACCTTCCAGGCTATATTACATTGATGATTCTCTTAAGAAACCTAAGTGCGAAAGGGAAATGAACTTTAATGAGTTGTTACTCAAAAAATGTGGCGCAATTAGAACATTTTTTCTAAAGGTATATGATCAAATAGGGTCCCTCTACAATAACCTATCTTGATTTTTCATATCTCCAATCCATTTGCCTATGGTGACAAGTTTTCAATTGATAAAAAAGCATAAGATACATGCAGTGTAAAGTTGCAAGGTGGTGTAATTTTTGTTTTGTTTGTTGTGTGACCAAATCAACAGTTCCAACATGTCTGGGTGGGTAGGATTATACTAGGAAATGTCCTTTTTTGTACCCTATCATATCAAAATGTTCTAGGCTACATTGCATCGATGATTTCTCCTAAGAGACCAAAGTGTGAAAGGGCAGTAAACTTTGACGAGATGTTACTCAAAATTTGTGGCACTTAGAAATTTTTTATCTAAAGGTACAAGGACATGTATGGTCCCTCTACAATAACCTCTCTGATTTTTTATATCTCTAATCTATTTTCCCATGTTGATAAGTTTTTAGTTGATGGAAAAAGCATTAGATGCATGCAATGTAAAGTTGCAAGGTGGTGTAGTTTTTGTTCTATTCATTGTGCGGCCAAACCAATAGCTCCAACACATCAGGGTGTAGGTTTATGCTAGGAAAATTCCTATTTTACACCCCAATATGCCAAAACATTTTTTGGCTACATTGCACTGACCATTTCTCTTAAGAGACCAAAGTACGAAAGGGCAACAAACTTTGACAAGCTATTATTTGGAAACCATGGCTCTTAGAATCATTCCGTCTGAAGGTATAAGGTCACATAGGGTCTCTCTATAATAACCCAGATCCTCAATTTTTCATATATCCAAGTCATTCCATTGTGGCAACAATGTTTTAGATGTTCCAAAAAGTGTCAGTTGCATTTAGTAAAAAGTTGTCAAGAGGCATTATTTACATTCTTCATCTCCTGGGGATAAACCAACAATTCAAACACAATTCAAACACGTTGGGGTGACTATAGAATAATTCCACTTTATGATTTTGTTCAACATAGGTGTCTTTATAATCCTATGAATGAATAATCTACACCAAAGAACTAGTCTCCTATGTTGCTTGAACTCAATGCAGTCATAAATGTTTTGGTCAATATAGGAAAACATTTTTTTGAGATGAAGGAAAGTGTGGGAATGAAGAATACATCTATAAATTTGTAGTGAATGACCAACTAGAGAATGAGTACTTGAATATAATTATTGGAAACGTAGTGTAAATTGTTTGTAATTTTTCTTGAATAAAACTTGATTCCATAACTATATGCCAAAAATATGTCATCCAAGACCACAAACACATATTGGTGTAGGAAAGATAATAATTAACCAACAAATATAGGTGAAATGAATGTGAAATAAGTTATGAAGCATGGAAGACAATTGGATTTTAAATATTTAAAGTAACCATCTACAAATATCCATTGAAGCTTTGATTTATAATGCAAATACGGACACCATCAATAAAAAAAATTATGTATCAACCAAATATCCATATAGGTATACATCAATATATGTCGACATAAGTATAACATATAAATATAATAGCCATATAGGATTACAAGAATGCATATAGGCATATAATGTCATGTATATGAAATACAAAATATATGTCCAAAAATGCCATATAGGCATACAACAAAGGACCTCAAACAATAGTCATTCCCCTCCAGGTGAAGAAAAAAGATCACAAGTGGTCTTTGATCATCGGGGGAATGGAGATGTGTATGATGGTGGTCTACTTTGAACTCGAGGGCTGGTCCTCCTATTTAATTCTACATGGAGCCACACCTATTACAATAAAAAGTATAGACATTAATATATAGAAATTACATTATAAAAAATGAAATATTCAACAAAATAATCATTTATTGCCTCTAAATGATCTCACTCCTCATCTGCAACAATAGCATGCTCATGCAGTGGTGTTACAAAGTCCTATAGGAACCATCCAGATAGAAATTAAACTACAAATCAATAATCATTTGATTTTTCAATAATAAACAGCTATAACAATGAATGTAATTTAAAATTTACTAATCTACCTCATACCCTCATCAAAGGAATCGAGCTCTGTATTGTAGTAGAGACACCATGCTCCATTTCCCTATCAATATCAAGAGGAGTATTTGCTTGCATCATTTGAAAATAAAACATTATTCAATTACGAAAACTAGAAGAGTGATGCAAGTCATGAATTATAATATGAGATAGTCAACAAAATTTTGAGTACTTATTGAACTATATATTGCTTCAAGGGTCTGCATGTTTCATGAGGAAAATTTAAAATTAAAAGACAACCATAAGATGATAGTCCTAGGGACAATTATACCATCCAAGAAAGGGACAATATCATGATTACATAAAGAAGTCATGCAAACCTTTGTTGATGTGAAGTGTAAATAATTTTTCAAGTGGGGATAATATTTATGGAAATAATGTAAAGCATGATAGTGAGATGCATGAAAAGAAGCAATATTTGAGCACTATCAACTAAGAACAAAATGATGTAGTGATAGTGAGCAATGAGGGGACTATGGTCCTATGATCTTGATAACAATTAACACCTATAAAGACACTCCAATATTTTCATAAAAACTCAACATTCATATTCATGGGTGAATCACAAAGAAGAGATAGCTAAGAAATGGAGTGAGATATCTTCATTACAATGGAAAATGTAATATTCACATAGGCAAAGTAATGATAATAAGGAGAAATGATGAATAAAGGACAATAGTTGAACAATAAAGGATACAAAATAAATAAATGATTGTAATAGGACAGTTACATAAGACTGAATATGATAGTCTAAAGTCACAAGATGTAATAGGACAGTCACATGTATTTCAATACCAAATATTGCTTCAAGGGATAATTGTGGAAGATGTTTTTTTATGAGGAGATACTTTATATGTTTTCAACCAAGATAGCTCAAGGTAAAGAGTGCATGATAGTCATGAATGTGGTGGTAATCACATGAAATCCAATGCTACAAGATAGTCTCATAGGAAAAGCAATAAATTTAGTACAATGGTATAAGAGGAGCATGCATAGTTTATTATTCAAGGATAGTTTAGAGTGATCATGCTCTTTTAATGATCATATTCATAGAGGATGGTCCTTGTGAAGGGATATAAAGAGGACATATATTTCTAAATGATAAGTGGATAGTACCTTGCCTATGGAGTAGATACCATTGAAGATAATTGATATAAGATGATAGTATACAGTCAAGAAAGCAAGAGAGCAATCTTCTATGATGTCAAGCACTTCAAAGGTATAAATGAACTTTACAACCATAATGTATGAATGTAACAACATAGTCATCATGATAAATATACTTTTACATAGGAAAAGGGTAGTAATAAGATCAATATCCCAAGCAAGATTCATAAGCCCAACAATGAGCAAAGAGATGGTATGCTACAAGCTAGTGATGATAGTTAGGAGGATAAGAGTGAAATGGTATGCTACAAGCTACTAATGCCACTAGCCTATATTTTTGGAGGTCAACAATATTAAAAAAAATGAAATTCATAGATTATGAAGTGCATAACAACCTAAAATCAAATTAATTAAAAATTACAAAGCATACTTACAAACTATCTATAACCTTCAAGTCATTAAACATTATTCAATTATGAAATACAATTTTTTTATTTTAAAATTATAAATAGTTTGTATTACCTAAGTGAAACTTCAATGACCACCTCCACTAGCAACTGTTACCATCAAAGCTCCAAGATTAACCTATTCAACAACCAAAATGAGATATAAGAATACCATTCATATAACGTTTAGCTATTCACATGTAATATTTATAATTTTTTACTAGTTACATACCTCTGCATTACATGTGGTCATGTAATAGGGAGGTGGAGGGTTGCTGAAAAAAGAGTGAATCCTATGACCCTAGAATTTCATTATAATCATTCAACTAGTTTAGTTAATCTTGCATTTCAAAACTTAAATTTAAAAAATTTGCTAACATTTACCTGACTATCAAGGCCAAGTGCCTCATTAAGGGGGGCATCTATCATCAACATCTGATCAACTACAAATGTACCCTGAGCACCTGCATCCTGACTATGTACAAGATCATAAGCACATAGAGACCCATAAGCCTGACAATAATGAGGTGGAACTCTACTCCCTAAAGACTTTCCCAACTCACCCTTTGCTAAAGGACTGGCATGTTGTATGAGGCTCTAAGTGAGGGAACTAATTGAATGCAATGTATCAACCTCAACACTCTCTTTCACAATGGAAGGGATATTCACATGCTCATGCATCAATCTAATGATTTCTCATCTCTCTAACCATTGTGCATTGATACGTGGCCCCACTCTATCCTATGTGGAGCCCCCACCTCTACCTTTGAAGTCCCACATATCAAAATAGTTTGGAATTTTATCGAGGATAAACTCACAGTCAAGTTTCCTCAAAAAATATTGCAGCACCTCATTGTTGTTGCATGGAGGATGGCCAAAAACCATCCACCACCTCCTCCAAAAATTGTTCTTTATCCCTTGGTGGTTGCACCAATGGGTAAGGAACCTTTTGCTTGAAGGATGTAAAGTTTGATTCATTCTAGGGTTTGTGAATAGTGCACACAAGTAAAATTTTGTAATTTTTCATCTTTAACTTGTTTATAAGATAATTTATTAGCATAAAATTCTCTAAAACTCTTGTCTCTTCTCCAACCAACTACTTATTTGCTTGCTAATTGAATTGACATGTGAACTATCAATTCAAGTGATTGAGGAAGTGTGGTTCTATGCGAGGTTGAAATTGCAGGATCTTTCAACCTTGCAATTAACACCTCAATTTTTTTTTTTAATTATTTTTAATTTGCCCCATAATTTTTTTCTTGAGTTCCTAGAGAATGTTGAGGAATTGTTGGAGGTGTTCATTGGGGTTTTTCTTTAGGAGGGTTTTCAACTTGAGGTGAATTAGGATTTTGAGGAGGAGGAGGTGCATTATCATTTCATAAAAGTTAAATAAATTCAAATAAAAAAAACATATTAAATCTACCTATTTAATAAAAAAAACACATAAAAAACAATGACAACTTACTCTTTTGACCTCCCTGACATTGTGGCAGCATTTTGATGAAGATTCAGTGAAGAAACGAAGCAGTTTGAGCCTTCCTACAACATAAGCACGCTTTTAAGTGTTTGTAGGTCATGAAGGAAATTGGAAACACCAAAAAATGATATAAAATGAAGTGTTTTTTTATATAAACCAAAATGCACTCACATTATAACGTGAGCACATTTTGGCCTTGTAGTGGCCAACCCTAAGGCTCAATCACTCCATGCCATAACATGCTTGTGTTTTGTACTTTTAAAAAAATTAAAGGGGTTGGCCATTTTTTGGCCCCCCATCTTTTTGCACCTACCCATTGTTTCACCGTTTATCTTTCTAATGGAAATAGTATATTTCTTTACAAAGAAATATTTGATAGTGGTTTATTGAGCCTATAATGGGTAGTCTTGGCTTTATGCTTAGTTGTGCAAGTTTTATATCTTGTTTTTAGTCCTTCTTATTGAAATAGATTTCTTTGGATTTAAAGGAAGAAATGGATTCTTATAATTGTATGGGTGTTCCCCTTATTTTTAAACCCTATCTTGCAAAATATATAGATGTGATCGAACCATGAAACTAACCACATGTTTAATATGAGTCTCTCTTTATTCATAAGGGAAATGGCTTTGTTTTCTTGCCAATTTACAGACTTTTATTGAATGCAATAGATTAAATAAAGTTTGTTAGTGAACACATGATAAGTAAATACCAAACCACCGTTTCTTGAGGGTATTGAACCAAGTTTGTAGGGATGAGAATAAAAGAAGTGGTAGAATCTAGTCTTAAGCACAACCAGGTGCTAGTTCTTGTTAAGATGGCTATTGGTTTAATGTTTAGTTTTTCCTTGCTTATTTCTTATTTAATGATTTTGTGATTTAAAATTATTTCTTGAAATGAAAGACCTTACCATTTGGTTTGAACGGCTAACCCCTCAATGAGTTATATTTTGATAGAAAACACCCAAATGGGGTTTTTTGTGTACGATGTCTTTATACTACACTATGACTAGTTAGGCCAAGTTATCTGCTTATGTTGTCAAATAATGCCATGGGTCTAATTCTGAGAGTAGATACTCTCTTATGTTTAGTAAACTTCAAACTAGTCACAATTTTTGAGACCAGGCAGTTATGTTGAGTAACTCAAAAGTTCAAAGAAAGTATAAATCTAAACCAACTCATTCAACTTATGGCTAGAAAGTCAAGGTTTGTAGAGTAAAAACTTTTTGTATGTTTATTCATTGTTCAAACAATTAGTTTGAGTAACCCTAGGTCAGATATGATACTCCAAGTCGAGTAGAGGTGGATGAACAAATGACTCCACTCAAGCAATGGTTGAACATGGTTCAGATACTTTGTTCGAAGTGAGTGCAGTAGTCTCTGCATGCACTTAGCAGTGCACTATGACCCAGATTGCTTAACTAATATGAGTTATCTTACATAGTTTGAAGGTATCCATAGTTGTTTGATAGTATTAGTTAAGTAGGGCACAACACCAAAGATTGGATGGTAAAACTAAGAGGGTTCTTAACTATACCCTTCGTTGAAGGGCATGGCCACTTCCAGTGAGGAAGGTGTGCAAGGGACCGTTGGTCTATGGTTGGAGGTAAAGAACCTGGGTGATGCTCTCCCTCTTGCAAATAACATGCCAAGTCTTGGAATACACAAAGTATCTAGATATGGGATCTCTAACCTCGTATATTTATGTTATAGTTATATCTTGTTTAAATGAAATCATCTATGTTGAAATGAAAAAAAGGAAAAAGATTGATTTCTTTATTCAATTTGAAAAGCATGTTTAGATGATATGAAATATCTATGTGTTGATGTGGATGTTGCACATGCACACCAACAAACAGATAAATTCTCACAGAGGATCATGGGAACCTACCTTTACTTGAAAGATTGACTATGAAAACTTAAATATAAGGTGATCTCAACTTGATCCCAAGCCTTGAGAATGTTGGGTCTTGACGCACTAGGTTCACTCAGGGTTTTTTGTGTAAATTGTTGTTAAACATCAGGAGTCTATGGTTTTCATAGGTTAGCCGGTATCCAAAGGATTGTAACATAAGCTCAATTTGATCACTCAAATGTCACTAAACAACTTCATGAAATTAAATATTTGCAATAATATTTCATGAAATTCAAATTACTTGCATATATTCAAGTAGATTTAGCATTAATCACTTTATAACTTCATGGAAATGAAATATTTATGATAAAACTCCATGCATTTATCAATTTTGAAACATTTTTCTAAAAATATATTAAACATCTAATCTAAACAAATCATAAAAATACTGAAATGTAAAGATTTTTCCCAGGTATTATCCACACATGTCTCAAGAAATAAACTAAATAAAAATAAACCACTCTATACTTCACCAGATTGCTTCAGAACTAGGCATAAAATGATGCAAGGGATTAAAGAAATATGGATTATTAACCATTGGATAGTGTCAGTATGCACCCAAATCTGGTGCAACACATAGTCTTTTCTGATAGGAACAAACAATCAACTATGTATGATTTCATATCAAGAAATAGATTTGAATTGGCCTTGATATTAGTTAATCTCAAATGAAACATACAAGTTTTTAGTCTGGAATGGAACAAAAAATAGGAAAAAGAATAAAACTTGAAAAAGCTTTAGTTCTTTAGAATCCAAAAATTTTGAACTTAACAAAATAAAACAACTCTCGACCCTTTTATAAGACACAAGGAACTTGAGGAATTCAATCAACACGTCAAAGAGAATCCAAGGACGAATCATAGCACAACGCGTGGCACATGATAGTTGGCAAGAGAAACTTCCAGAATAAGTCAATAGAAACTGACTTTTTTTGACACTTGAAACTTTTGGACTCATGTCTTTAAGATACAATCAGGATATCAAATTGGATTGAGCAAATTATCCACTTAGTCTTCAAACAAAATGTAGGAACTAGTTGGATATTCAAAGTGATCAATTGGATGTAGAAATTTTAATCCACTAGCCCAACAATGTTCTTTCCTCCAAGCTATGGCTTCAGAAAAATTCCCATAGACGTAACACCCTAGAGCTTGACATCTCCTTTGTCACATGTGTAATACCCAGATCTCTGATTCCTTGGTTATCCACGTTTCTTTTGCATACACTTCTTCCTCACATAAACTTCTAGAGTATACCACCTAGCCTAGGTGATATTGTTGGATTTGCTAGCAATCCAAATTTTCTTGATTGTCCATACCCAAATGTTGTCCAACAACATATTCCTCCTACACATAAAATTTCACATGTCAATCCCCCTTTTAAATCATTAATAAAAACCTTATTAGCATAAAACCATCACCATCATTAATCCTTTTAAAACCAAGTCGTAAGTAACATGCTTTAATGTCTTCTCATATAACTGTCAACTTTTGGTGGGTCACTAGATGTTTTGTGCATGCAGGAAAAACCAAACAACAAGTTTGAACATTCTTGCATCAATGAACCATTTACCCAGGTACCTGAATCCATATATACACAACTGCCTGTAAAACCCTACTAGCTAATGTACTGCACTTCTCAAAACAAATCCCAACTTGACTTTCGACTTTTACCGACCTTTTTAGACCTGTGGGCTTTTGACTCCTAGATGCAGTAAATTGTTGAAATTTCTTCACGAACTCATCCTGATCATTCACCCAAACTCAAATTATCTAGACTCCCAACACCTAGTAGACGTAATCATGAATTATTTTCATAATTTTTCAACTTTCTACATATTTTCCTTGAGGCCATCAACCAACTAGCATCTGCCTTTAGCATTAATTTTCAACTTGGGTCCCCAAGCCTTGTATCCTTGGGGCATGTTGTGATACCACACAACAACTTACAATGAACAAAACCAAATTTAAAAGAAAACTTGGGAATCAACCACCCATCATAAATTATAACTTATGCATATTTTCTACAGTAACCCCTTGCCTTCACTTGAATTCTAGCATAAAGACCATAAAAATTCACTTGAAAAGTATTAGTGTGTGCATTGATTGATTACCATCTTCGTGACTTGATGAAAAGAACTGGCCCATTTACATTGAGCTATGTAACTTGGTAGTCCTTCTTAGCCAACCTAGGCATTTCCTTACTACCAGTCAAGCGTCCATAGCCCCGAAAAGGTTATCTCTATAATTCTCCCCAAACATAGCTCTACTGCCAGTTAGGTGTTTACAACCTCAATAGAGATATTTGGATAGCCTAAAGAGTTGAATTTTATCTTTTAATATTTCTTTGATATTCATTTTTTCATTTGATATTTCACTGTAAGCTCATTTGCTTCAACTTGTAGGAAATGAAGTCCGCTATTAGGTTGGGAATTAAAGCGACAACAAAGGTTACCTTTTGGTTTTTCACTCAATGCAAATATAGTTCATCATTTTCACCAATTCCCAAAATATTTACTTAGTGAATTTCCTATATGTGAGACTTTTCAATGAAATTTTACCATCCTTATGCTAGACTCTAACTAATTGCAATTTGTTATCTAATAGAAAATAAGCATAAGTTAAAATTTAGCTACAAGTTATCAAATCACCTGATCAATTCTAAATTTAGAAACATTAGTTGCTACCCATCCATTTTGTTTATCCATGGCAACCCACTAAATTGAACTTTTCTGAAAACTTTAAATTTAGTGGCTCTACACTTACATTAATGCACCAGGCTTGTAATGATGATACCTTAACCCAACCATCATGCCCTTCATTTAATTCACACACCCAATTACACATGTATTATTTTTTCTCAAATTTCTCAACATTCCTACATGTGCCAACTCACTAGTCTAGCTCTCTTTCCAAATTGCACACCTAGACAATTCATAATTAATATGGCTCGATCGGATGAACTGAAATGACCACCATTTAATTATGTAATCTTGAATTCGCTTAATTCATGATCTTCATATTGGCCATCCTTAAAGCATTGAGTACCACTTTTGTGAGAATTTATTTTATTTAACTTTTAATTCCGAGGGAAAATGTACTTCTGCCACCTCAACTTGCATTTCCAAGATTTTACCTCAAGGAAACTATGCGCCACAGATTTCTCATTGCTTTCTATAAATGTGACATTCTCCTTCAAATTCCACACTTCTATCTTCAATTTTCAATTTCCTCTTTGCATTCATTCTTTTCTATGAATTATGGATACCCCCATTTGTCTTGCCAGTGTTCATTGCCAGACTAGATTTCTATGCCAAATTACAAGCCAACGGCTCGAAAAAGTGTTTTTCCTTAGGACACCTTCTACCAAGGTCTTTCTACATAGGGTTCTTGGGGAAAATTTTATGAATCTCGGGTCCTATTATAGGGTGAATTCAGACCTGTCTTCACAGTTTGTCACTTCCCTTCTAGACCTTAGACTTTTTGTACTGAAATTTCATTTTTCTACTATAATGATAGTGCGACCAGACTACCTAGGAAATTTGGACACCATCTTGGTTGTTGCTCAACCTACCGTGGGAATTTTGACAGCCGAAGATATTCCACGATTTCTTCACCAGAGAGAAATAGTTCCTCTTCTGCCCTTCCTCACTACACTACACACCCTTGACCTTGGCAAACACTAGGACAATGCCTACCTGGGGTATATGTTTCTTTGGGACAAGGCACAACAAATTGATTGACCAAGAAGTATGCCCATTGTTCTGACGCAGTTTTTTAACAACCAACCCATTTTTTGATTTTTTCTTTTTGATACCAACTTATAATGATAATTTTGTATTTCCATGTACATACAAGGTTATTACTATATGATATAATAAATTTTTGCTTTTCTGTAAAAAAATGACTTCGGTTTTAATTCTTCATTCGTGCATTTACTTCAAATTGTTTTACATTTTCTAGTTTTCAATGGAATATTTTCACAATTCAATCATCATGTGTTTAGTTAAGATGAATTTGTTAACTCCGGGACCTAAATCAAAAAACAAGGGAGAAACTTCCAAATCAAACTAAACTAACAAAACAAATTTACCCTAATAGAGCAATTTACCCTAATCTCAATTACTAATTATGTAATGCTTTTAGTTTGAATTTTAGCAAGCTTATCTTTAAATTTGCTTAATTAACATTTAGATAACCTATTCTAATTATGAATTACTCATGATTTTGTGTGTTTAATGAATGAAAATTCAAACACGTACTTACCCACAATTTTACTAAAATGTATGGAAATGACTTGATGGATGATCGATTGCACACACCTTTTCCATTGTCTTGAACCTGTACCTTCATCTAACCTTCACTTATGGTATCCCATTTCTTTTTGCTATGTTCCACAAGCAGTTGTATTTGTCATGCTTTCACTCCTTTTAGAACCTCGTCAGCAACCTGCCTTGTCTTCAACCCTAACACCGCTATTTATCTCATTAGACCAAACTTCGACATGATTTACATAGTTATCAGAGAGAGAGAAAGTAAAAGTTTGGTATTCCATCATTTGTATAAAATCAAATGTTTCTTTCCTTTTTAAATTGTGGATTCACAATTAGGGGCAAAAAGCATGCATCTCCCACCTATTTCACCTATTCCCTCTTATCACCATCATCCACATGTACGAAGAGTGGTAACTTACGTCCTTTAGATTCACACTTAAAGTGTGATATTTCCAAATTCTCATGACTTTGCTTCTTTTCATACAATTTTTTTGGAATTTCCACATAATAATTACGGTTAGCAAATTTATTTAATCCAACTATTGGACCAATAAAGGCTCTATTTCTAGTAGGGTTGTGGATTCTTCCCGAATTCTAACACCAATCTAGTAAAGGTTCCCTCCTTTTCATACTTAAGGACACTTTCGTTAGTAGAATTACCTTATGAATAGCCAAACCTACCCTAGTCAAGAAAACCTTACAATAACTTTACTATGATCGGTTGTGTCATGAATTCTACACTCTGTAACCCAACCAAAAGTGAACAAATTCAAGAGTGAAAGCTTTCAGTTGAGAATTTTTTGGAGCTTTTCATTCTCCATTCTAAGCTTACTTAGACCTTTAATTCATAGGTAGACCTCGACTATGTGACTGGGTCACCAACATTAGCTTAAGGACAAAAATGGCCCTTCTTTTAGTGCCACTTCTGTTGACACAGATGTTGCACACACACACACCAATAGGTAGATAAATTCTTATAGAGGACCGCGAGAACCTACCTTGAAAGATCCATTAGGGAAACCTAAATCTAAGGTGATCTTAGCTCGATCCCAAGGCTCGGGAATGTCAAGTCTTGATGCACTAGGTTCACTCAGGGTTTGTTGTGTAAATTATTGTTAAAAATGAGGGGTCTATGGTTTTCGTAGGTTAGCTGGTATCCAAATGATCATAACATAAGCTCAATTTGATCACTCACATGTCACTTAACACCTTCATGAAATTAAAGATTTGCAATAATATTTCATGAAATTCAAATTACTTGCATATATTCCAGTAGATTTAGCATTAATACTTTATAAATTCATGGAAATAAAAGATTTATGATAAAACTCCATGCATTTATCAATTTTGAAACATTTTTCTAAAAATATTAAACATCTAATCTAAACAAAGTATTAAAAATACTGAAATGTAAATATTTCCCCCAAGTATTATCCACGCATGTCTCAAGAAATAAACTAAATAAAAAAAACCACTCTATACTTCAACATATTGCTTCACAGCTAGGCATATAATGATGCAAGGGTTTAAAGAAATATGGATTATTTGCCACCGGATAGTGTTAGTACACACCCAAATTTGGCGCAACACACAACCTTTTCTGATAGGAACAAACAATCAGCTACGTATGATTTCATATCAGGAAATAGCTTTGAATTGGCCTTGATAATAGTTAATCTCAAAAGAAACATACAAGTTTTTAGTCTGGAATGGAACAAAAAATAGGAAAAAGAATAAAAATTGAAAAAGTTTTAGTTCTCTAAAATCCACAAATTCTGAACTTAACAAAATAAAACAGCTCTTGGCCCTTTTATAAGAAACAGGGAACTTTAGGAATTCAATCAACACATTAAAGAGAATCTAGGGGACGAATCATAGCACAACACATGGCACATGACAGTTGGCAAGATAAACTTCTAGAATAAGTCAATGGAAGCTTTGAATCTCTTTAGTACTTGAAACTTTTGGACTCATGTCTTTAAGATACAATTAGGATATCAAATTGGATTGAGAAAATTATCTTCTTAGTCTTCAACTAGCTAGATATTCAGAGTGATCAACTAGATATAGAAATTTTAATCCACTAGCCCTATGTTCCTACCTCCAAGCTATGGCTTCAGAAAAATTCCCATAGATGTAGCACCCTGGAGCTTAACATCTCCTTCATCACATGCATAATACTTGAATCTCTGGTTTCCTAGTTATTTGCATTTCTTCTCCATACACTTCTTCCTCGCATAAACTTCTAGAGTACACCACCTAGCCTGGGTGATATTGTTGGATTTGCTCACAATCCAAATTTGTTTGACCATCCATATCTAAACATTTCCCAACAACATATTCCTCCTGCACATAAAATTTTGCATGTCAATCCCCCTTTTAAATCATTAATAAAACCTTATTAGCATAAAACCATCATTATCATTAATCCTTTTAAAACCAATCCATAAGTAACACACTTTAATGCCTTCTCGTGTAACTATCAACTTTTGATGGGTCACCAGATGTTTTGTGCATGCAGGAAAAATGAAACAAGTTTGTACATTATTGCATCAATGCACCATTTACCTAGGTACCTGACTCCTGATATACTCGACTGTCTATAGAACCCTACTAGTCGATGTACTGCACTTCTCAAAATAAATCCCAACCCAGCTTTTGACTTTCATCGACCTTTTCAAACCCTTGAGCTTTTGACGCCCAATTGCAACAACTCATCAAACTTTCTTCACGAACTCATCCTGATCATTCACTCAAATTCAAATTACCCGGACTCCCAACACCCTGTACACCTGATCATGAATTATTTTCAAGATTTTTCAACTTTCTACGCATTTTCCTTGAGGCCATCAACCAACTAGCATTAATTTTCAACTTGGGTCCCTAAGCCTTGTATCCTTGGGGTGTCTTATGGGGCCACACAACACTATGTATATTGAGTTATGTAGTTGCATTTTCCGTTATTGAAAAGAAAATTTGTATACCTCGTTTTACTTATGATGTTAGATAACTACTGCATAGTAAATACAATCTAGTAAATTATTTTTAAGGGAGATGGTTGTTATAGTGAGAGTGATAATTATGTTTAAGGTTTAAAAGTCAAAAGGGTCCCCACATTATTGTTTTTCTACCGTCATGCTAATAAAACATATTCCAATGTTATTAAATGTGGGCTACTAAAATTTTATATAAAAAAATTTGTAATCTAATGTTTAAGACCCCCTCTTGGATGTATGTGGAAGGTTAATGAGATATGGTTGATTACATATGCATAAATAAAAGGTTCAATAGATATCTTTTGTGGGTATAACATATGGTTGTTAAGGTTGTTCATGCATGGGTACTAAACACTATTTCAAAATAACTATTTAAGGACCATTGTCTACACAACATGGTGTCTCACATTCATTATTAATATCCAACACCCAAAATAATAGTTTTACACTCTTAAATCACTTATAAAAACATATTAAAATTTATGCAATTTATATCAACATGCCATTTTATTTGGGAGACACAAAATTAAGATGTATGACCACTAGATCATTTCCCCTCAAAGTGTTTGTTTCCCCAAAATATTTAACACTCATAGACTTGAATTAAAATGCAATAAAAATATTAAAGATATTATTGAATGTTGAAGAAGGGACAAGAAAATTTAAATGAATGCCTATAAGAAATATTTTAAATACATTTTTTTAGTAATTTTTATAAAATCAATTAAATTACATTACTCTATCCTCACATTAATCAATGTAAATTCTTTTTAGTTTTTATAGAAACAATTAAATTTACATAAAAATAGCATATCTATCTCCCCATTAAATAGATAACATATTACATGTGATCTACTAAACTTTTGAACAATTTTCATATAATTAATTTTGTATCCTAATGTTTATAGGGCCCAATGTATGATTGGATGTATGTTGAAGGGTAATGAGTAATGAGTGATTATATATGCATAAATAAAGGGTTCAATGTATATCTTTTGTAGGCATAACACATGGTTTTTAAGGTTGTTCTTGCATGGGTACCAAATATTATTTCAAAATAATTATATAAGGACTATTGTCTACACAACAAGGTGTCTCACAGTCATTGTTAATGCCAACACCCAAAACAATAGCTTTGCACTCTTAACTCACCTATAAAAACACATTAAAATTTATGCAAAATATCAACATACCATTTTTTGTGGGGATACAAAATTACGATGTATGTCCTTTCCTTTAAGTGTTTTCTCCCCAAAATATTTAACACTCATGAGCTTGAATTAATAGCAACAAAAACATTAAAGGTATTATTGGATGTTGAAGAAATGAAAAGAAAATTTAAGAGAATGCTTAGAAGAAAGATTCTAAATATATTACTCTAATCAAATTACATGGTAAATACTTTTTAGTTTTTTACATAAATGTGAGTATCTCTATCTTTAAATTAAATAAATTACATGTTAAGCAGTTTTTACTTTAACAAAAACAATTAAATTTACATAAAGTAACATCTCTATTTTCTCATTCAAGAGTTAAGCTAAAGATCTTAAATAGATGATATATTAAATAAGCTTTAATTTTTTATAAAAATAATTGGATGTATGTTGAAGGTTAATGAGTAATGGGTGATTACATTTGCATAAATAAAGAGTTCAATATATATCTTTTGTAGGCATAACACATGTTTTTTAAGGTACTTTTTACATGGGTACGAAACACTATTTCAAAATAATTATTTAAGGACTATTGTCTACACAACAAGTGTCTCACATTCATTGTTAATACCAACACCCAAAACAATAGCTTTGCACTCTTAATTCACTTATAAAAACACATTAAAATTTATGCAAAATATCAACATACCATTTTTTTGGGAGATACAAAATTAAGATGCATGTCCTTTCTTTTAAGTGTTTTCTCCCCAAAATATTTAGCACACATGAGCTTGAATTAATAGCAACAAAAGCATTAAACATACTATGGGGAGATGAAGAAGTGACAAGAAAATTTAAGAAAATGTTTAGAGAAAAGATTCTAAATATTTTTTTAATTATTTTTATGGAAACAATTAAATTATATTACTCTAATCAAATTACATGATAAATACTTTTTAGTTTTTGTACATAAATATGAACATCTCTATCTTTAAATTAAATAAATTACATATTAATATTTTTAACTTTAACTCAAACAATTAAATTTACATAAAGTAATATCTCTATCTTCTTGTTCAAAAGTAACTAAAGATTTTAAATAAATTACATATTAACTACTTTTAAACTTTTATAAAAAACCAATTAAATTACATAAATATAGATATTTATATTTCACATCAAAAAGATTTCCTGTTAAATACTTTTCAATTTTCATAGAAACAGTTAAATTACATAAATGGTTAAACAGATTATACGTTAAGTACTTATAAAAAAGGGTTATCTCTCGTGCATATCTTTGTATGAGCATGTTGGAAACAGGCAGGCATGCATGCATAACAAGTCATACACATACATTCACATGTCTTTTTCCGTTTGAACGCGGGATTGACCGATGGAGAAATAACAGCAGAGTGGCGTGCGGGGGGAGGGGGGAGGAAAAGAGGTACAAGTAGAAATAGGAGAAGAGGGAAGAGAGGAGGTTACCTATGTTCATGTTGTGTTTTCTTGTGTCGGGTTCGGTAGGAACTTGGAAGGATCTTGTCATGGGCGTAGCGGAACATTTCAATCCAATCTCACTGATTTGATGTTCCGAATGTCATTTTGGGATCGACCCACTTCACCAAATCGCTCAATCTTACAACCCATCTTACCTCCTAATCTTCTTCTATCTATTCGCCCCTGGATTTGCCCCGCTGGACGCCGACCATATAACCGTCTACAGCCCACCACAACTCCTACACGATTCCGTTCGCTGCACTGTTATTATTACTAGATCATCATTGCTATCATTCACACAGTCCAGAAGACGAGGAGACGTCCTTGAAGGCGCTCCATCTCCATCCTCCTCTATTAGGTAGATTGGCCCATCGTTAAGGCAAGAAAATCCAATATGATGGTCCTGTCTGGGAGAAAATAAATTCAGGCGATTATATCGGGCAATAAAAAAACCTAAATGTAGGAGATGGTTGATCTATATTGTTTGGGTAGAGATCAGCGTATTGGGTTGAGATCCGATATGAAGGAGAACAGTGGAATCATTCCAGCGGGAATGAAGGAAGAAGAATATGCATACATGAGAGAAGTGATTGGGCGATATCACAAGCACGAAACGGAGGGCGATCAGTGCTCGTCCATGGTGGTCCAACGCATCAATGCGCCGGTTAACGTGGTGTGGTCTGTGGTGCGGCGATTCGACAAGCCTCAAACTTATAAGCATTTTATCCGCAGCTGTGCTATGAAGGGAGACGGCCAGGTGGGCAGTATAAGAGAAGTGTGCGTCGTCTCTGGGCTGCCTGCCTCCACTAGCACGGAGCGCCTGGAGATCTTGGACGAGGAGAGTCATATCATCAGCTTCAGCGTGGTGGGCGGTGAACACAGGCTCAAGAATTACCGCTCTGTCACCACCTTGAACGAGGTGGTGGCGCAGGAAGAGGAAGGGAGGCGGTGGACGCTTGTTCTTGAATCATATGTGGTGGATGTGCCCGAGGGCAACACTAAGGAGGACACCTGTATGTTTGCCGATACCGTTGTGCGCTGCAATTTGCAGTCCTTGGCTCACTTGGCCGAGCATCTTACCCTACAGCAGCAACAAGATTAATGAAACCTGTGCTTTTCCTTGGTGGACAATGGACCGCATACCTTAATTTGGGAGTCTCAAAGGCCTCTGCTTTTATAAAAGGGGTAGCTATTTAAAAATCTTTATACTTTCTATGGCCTGCTGCTGCAAGGCACAAAACATTCCCTTATTTTCTTTTGATTGTAATTTCAGTTTCATCCTATCTTAATGCTAAGGAAGGAAAAAAGCTTGCACTATATTGAGCTCCTCTTTCGAAAATGAACAGAGGACTTTTCTTTACCTTTTGTCTTTATCTATATCTTCTGCATTCGTTGAGAAGTTGGATAAGTCCTTGTTTAATTACAATTGCCCATGATTAAGCTCTGTCTATCTTTTATGTTCAAATCCCATTATACATACATAGAACAGAGGAGGTTTATGGTGATATTATCCTGTCATCCGTCATGGATATCGACCTTATGGAGATGCAAGGTATTTTTTAATGGGACTACACTATGAAGCCGATCCATTCGCTCCCAAATGGTGGGAGCAAGGCCTCTGCCGTCCCTTTGTGCAGCAATCGATAGACCAATTAATTTGTTGCTTATGTTTTATGATCTGTGAACTACATTCTTTGGATTCTGAATGCAGAAACTGCTACTCTGTATCGAATCAGTAATTTTTTTGTCTCAATGGATAAAATTTTCAAGGATATAACTTATGATTTTTGCTCTGTACTGAACTGTCCTGGTAGTTTTGATTCTATGTTGTTTAATTCACAATCTTGGTAGAATGTTAAATTTAATGCCCGCATTTGATCCATCCTATAGATTAGGACTTCTGTCAGTATTTATAGAGTTTGAATTGAGCCAGAATTTGGGCATATCTCAAATGTTTGCCAAATGTTTAGATGGTATTTCTTTGAAAATTGTTTACTCTGTTTATCTGATGAGTGCTTGGTGATCTGGAAGCCAGATACGAGGGATTTTCAAGTCCCTTACATGCGCCGAAGTATGATTTGGGTTGTATAGGTTCAAGCTTGTGTACGCTTACTTGCCTTGATTGCCAAAAAGAAGATGCTTGTGGCCAGTATATTTTTCATTTAATCTTAAGGAAGTCTGTCTAACAATTGCTGCCTTTGTTTTCGTTTGGTTACAGAGAAGACCGTTATGTGTCCTCTTTGTATGTGGACTGTAGATCACTTGCCGGAAACGTTAGGTTCTTAATCTAAGCAAACACTTTTCATCCTTTTTCTCAGTGATGAAGAGGAAGAAGAGGGGCTATATGTTTATTTCAGAATGAGTTAAAGAGGTCTGGGTTCTAAACTTAGTAACAAGCAAGGCAAGGTTGTTCCTTGGAAGCCTACCCTCTACTAGGTATGCAAAAATTTTTTCAGTCTAGTAGTTGTCGTGGCTGATTTTCATCTAGAATCCTGCCCGGGTGTTCGTTCTTATGGTTGTGTAATTGATGTGTCTAGCAGAGAATGCCACATGTTGATCTTTTGTGGGACATTTTATCTCTTTCTCATACCCCTTTGCTGAAACCTATACGATTCATAGAAATTCTCAGATGGTCTTATGTCAGACTGATTTGAATCTGTTCATCTGCTAACAACCAGAATCTCACAGCCTGAATTAGAAAGGAGTGTGATATGACAGGTAAAAAAGTTTGGAGAGTCTTGCAAACAAGTTCCCTTTTAAATATGAAGCCTATAAATACACCCATTCTGATTTCTACACATTATTTCAGAACTTTTTCTGAAACAAGTTGTAGGAACATGCATGGGCAAGAAAGTAAACATGTTTTTATTTGGTAATTTTGTACATCAACTTGCTAAGGCTGAAAAAGGCTTTTACTGGTGTATCAGCACTAAAGTTCATTCACCACAATTTACAAGTTAGATTTGATATATATGCAATCTTGTAAATAATTTCCGTTCCAGTTGATTTCCAGTCCCTGCAGGATAATGCTACAATTTGGTGTTATTGATTCTAATAGGATTCGTTGTTTCATTTTGTTTTATTTCTGTCAACTGGTGTGAAAATGGGGATTTTCTTTTCTTTGGCAACTTGTGTGGGTTGAAGTGTGCACTGTGGATCTTAAACTGATCAAACTTCAGATTTGGCTACATCCTTGTACTATAAGTTACATCATCTGATTAATATAGAAAGCACATCAAAGAAAACATGTTTCACAATTCACATTCTGATTTGCAGTGGAAGATGAAGAAAGTTTGAATAACCATATTTTATTCATGTAAATTATGATGCTTTTTCCAATAAAGGTGATCTCAACCTTTGTACATTGTCTTTGGTTCAATTCTGGAAAGTTGAGATTGATGAAAAAATTCTAGAAAATGGTTGCTTAGCAATTTAACCTGAAACTAAAATGTGAGAATAAGCTACATGTGTATTTTTCTCTTTACATTTCAGACTTCCAAGGCTTAATAGATGGGACTGGGACAGTCCAGTAAGAAGAATAAGCTGTAAGACCAACTTAAAGCTAATGCAACCCAGATGATGTGAATTGCCCTGATCTATCTATTTGCTAAATATATCTGAGATTTTGCTCATATCTAATATGACAAGAAAAATCACTATTTTATGTAATTTACCTTGCCAAAAGTACCTTCACTGGATAATGATCAAGCTTGATATTGTAATTATTTGTGGTTGCCCATTCAATTTGGGCTGATTGACTTATTGAGATTATAGACAATCACACATGTAACTGGGGTAATAATATATTTGATTTATATAGCAAAATTAATTTGGAATTGAAACCTTATGTTATTTAATAAACTTGAAATATCAACGGATAAAAGGCAATGAAAATTCTCTTGTCTCTAAGTTTTGAGATGTAATTTTAATAAGTTATATTCTGTTTTGGGATGATATAAATTCCTTGCCCTGTAAGTCAAGCCTATTAGTTTAATTTGCTGAAGCTGAAGTTACAGGTTTTTGGGAGGAGAGTACTAGAATCCTACCATGGTAGCACTCTAGCATTTCTGACATTGAGAAGCCCCAGATTTTGATGCTTTGCATTATATAGTGCAAGTCCATCACCGTGTAAAAAGGAATTGAATGACATTATCACAAGCGGAACATCTACTTGACGACCGTATGGAATCAACATTGAGTTTATAATCTTGTACTCTATTTGAGGGGCAGTTTAAGGAGGGCCACAAACTCCATGTTACAAATCCTACACAATTGTGGTAAAAAACTCTTGTACAGATCTTTATGTAAAGTCACAGCACCTTGGGAATGCATTCTTTAGGTTTTGTCAAGCACATTTTACTAAGAAGCAATGAAATGTGCCCAGTGGCAGAGTTCTCTGTACACAATACAGGGGAGTGTGAGTTGAAATCTGATAGAGGCTAGGAGATATATTGACTTAGCATGAACAACATATACGACAAATACATTACCAAATTGGTGTTTACTAGGGCTGCAATCTTACAAAACTAGCATTACATTACCTATTACCTAATATGTATAGGATTGATGTGTTAAGACCCTCATCTCTTAGAAGTGTTCATGTGCTTTATAAGTCTGCTGGGCTTGTAATTATTGCACTAAAACTTGTTATAAGGATATAGAATTTCGTTATCAAATGTTCCCTTGCAAGGATTTGAACTTGTTAAGGTGATTTAACGTTTTCATGTTCCATTCATCCTAGTTATATCTTGGAATAAAACAGTTACCTTTGCTTGTTAACTTGGTCTAACATTTGCTGATTGATCATTTCTTTTTTAAAGTTGATTGATTTATTTATTTTTAGTCCTGGGAACTGATTAAATTGATTGATTTTTTTTTAGTCCTTGGGAACTGATTAAATTGATTGATTTATTTTTAGTCCTGGGAACTGATTAAATTGATTGATTTATTTTTAGTCCTGGGAACTGATTAAATTGATTGATTTATTGATTGATTTTTTTTTAGTCCTGGGAACTGATTAAATTGATTGATTTATTTTTAGTCCTGGGAACTGATTAATCTTCACACTGATTGATGACTTAACATTCCTCTTTTTGATGATGTGGATCACATAATGTGATCTAAAATGTTGATAAAAAGAAATTATATTTTTTTTTTCAAAAGCTTTTCAAATAATATTGTATTGGATTGTGGAAATATAATATCTTTGATTGATGATTTAACACTTGACATAAAAGCTACCTGCACATTTCTCTAATATGAAATTTCCTATAACCCATCTAAAGTTTATCTTCTTATTTTTATCTTTAAGTCTACACTTCTTGCCATTTCGCATCATTTGCCTAAATTGCATTATGATGGTAGTCTTCAAACTCACTGATGACTTAACATTCCTCTTTTTGATGATGTGGATTGCATAATGTGATCTAAAATGTTGATAAAAGAAAAATACAATTTATTTTTTTCCAAAAGCTTTTCAAATCATATTGTAATGCACTGTGGAAATATAATATCTTTGATTGATGATTTAACACTTAACATAAAAGCTACCTCCACATTTCTCTAATATGAAATTTCCTATAACCCATCTAAAGTTTATCTTCTTATTGTTCTCTTAAGTCTACACTTCTTTCCATTTCACATCATTTGCCTAAATTGCAGTATAATGGTAGAGTCTAATTTAAAATGAACACTAAGTGAACTTTTATTTACTGATAATTTTGAAGGTGTTTTTTTAAATAGAAGAAAAATAATATGAAGTGGCCTTTGGTTTATTAGTAAAACTGAATAGTAGTTTATACAGAGATCAAATCTTACTAAACATAAAGGCTGACATTTACAAGAGATGAGATTTAGGTTAAGGTAAAGACCGACATTTAAAAGAGATGAGATTCAGGTTAGAATTGTGTGTTGGGCAATTTTTGGCAAAATGAATATTTCTCAGCCATTGACACTCTTTAATCCTCAACATTAAGTTGAAAGAAGTTGATTATTCATATATTTGAGATAATTGTATGGATATCCTTCAATTGAATTTACCTTGGTCTCTTATGCGAAGCTAAAAGAGGTTTATTCCTACATCTAAAACAATTATATAAATATTTCTTGAACATTATTGAATGTAAAGTTGATATTCTAAAGAGATGAGAGCAAGGTTAGGATTGTCTATTGGGCAATTTTTGGTAGAATGGATACCTCTCAATCCTTGGCATCCTTTAATCAGAGACTCCTTAATCCTTCGCATTAAGTTGAAAGAGGTCGATTATTTATATATTTGAGATAATTGTATGGATATCTTTCGATTGAATATACCCGAGTCTTTGATGTTAAGCTAAAACTAAAACAATTACATAAATATTTTCGAACATTACTAAATGTAAAGTCTGATATTCTAAAGAGTTAGAGATTGAGGTTAGGATTGTGCTTTGGGCAATTTTTGGCAGAATGACTACTTCTCAGTCCTTGTCATCTCTTAATCAAATGCTCCTTAATCTTTAATCCTTGATATCAAGTTGAGATGTCTTTGACCCAAGGCCACCGGTCGGCATAAAGGCCAACAAGCAAGGAAACACCCAAGTCACTGGGGTCTCGATTCAAAACATGACTTTTGATCGATTATGTTATGGGGGTAGAGGGGTAGTGGAGAATATTGAATGAAAAAGGTCAAATATTCACACATCTGAGATAATTGTATGGATATCTTTCAATCCTTGACGCCCTCCAATATACTAAGCTAAAAAGATCATGTATTCATACATCTAAAACCGTAAGCCCAATTATTTATACACCCAAAACAAACCTGTTCCCAAATTCCAATAGATTACTTACCACAAAAGATATTTATCCTCTGATGAAATTAATAAAAAAATAATGTGAAAGTTTATTTTTAGAGGCCACTTGATGCCTGTCAGGTTGGGAATGATCTGTATATCAGCTTTACCAGTTGTATACGTTAAGATAAACATTTGTATAGGTAATTATAATATGAATGATTGCAGTGGTACCGGACGAATAAGAGTGTGTGAAGTGCATGCGTTAAGTACGCGTTAGAAGAGGAGCGTTTGAAAGAAGAAGAGGAAGTTGCAGAGATTGACTATATCCACATTAAACCGTTACGATGAAGTTGAAGTGGGTGTCGGCCAACGCGTCATCCTTTGTTTTTACGATAAATATCTCTAAATGCCTTCTTTAGTCAAACCTTTTAAAAACAACGGATTTGACGTAGACGTTACTTCACTATTCGCCCAGTCAAACACCTTTTGTTTGGGACCAGATTGTATGTATGTTATAACCCCTACTATGCCTTAATTTTCTTTATTTTTGGTGATGGGAAGGTGGTGTAAGGATAAAAGTGCATATGGTGTACCTTTTTAAAAGTGATTTTGTATATCTGATTGATAAAATATCTTTCAATTAAATATTTAAAAATTTGAACATAAATTTAAATATAATTTTTTGTCATGAGATGGGAAAATGATGTTGAAGATAAAGAAAATATCATTATAGTGTTTGAATTTTGAGTCTTGATTAGGTACGTTTCTTAGGATCTCTATAATTTGATTATGCGCTAGATATTTTGGTTGAGATTTGTCTATAAAGTGAGTTGACACGTGAACTTGAAGTTGTACCTACAAAGATAAATTGGGTGAGATTTTATAGTAGAAATTTGCCCACCTTGATCTTTTTATGTTTAAATCTTAGAAACGTTGATCTTACAAACATTGGTGACATTTAGATACACTTTTGAGGAATTTGTTGAATAGCGGGGTAGTGTCTCTTTAGTTAGACCCTGAGGATGATCGATTTAATGGCTTTGGAATAAGGATCAATGCCACAACCTTACTAGTTGCAAATCTATCGTATTATTAGAATTAGAATTTGTAGAAATTGAAATCATGTATACACTAATCTATATAATATCATTTCTTGTTAGCATCTAAATAATTAATCTTACCCTACGACCATTACTTTATAACAATCAAATTCATTAGATAATTAACGATAACAAATTTCTATAATCCATAGAGATGATTGCTGAATTGTTTTTGGATTTGATTGTGTATGTAGTTTTTGTATCAACATTTCAAATCACATAGATTTGTTTAATTAATTTAAAATGAATAATTTCCTACCAAATGTTTAAATATTCATATTTAAATCTATATTATCCATAATTAAATTAATTTAAATCCTAAATTACACCTCATAGATTAACTATCCAATCAATTTAGATAACTCATCAATCAAATTTGTTGGTAAATCACAAATTAATAAATAAATCAAATAGTATTAACTCACAAATCAAATGAGTTTACTACCTAGTCATCTCCATCCAATTGTCGAATTGATAGCCATCCATCATTTGTGGATCCAACTCATGATCCAAGATTAAATCTCCTATGTTCAATTTTCTCTAAAGAAATTATAAATTGGAGATTAATCCTCTATTTTCACCATCTCAAATCAAGCAAGTAGGTGATGCTATGTTGAGCAACAAACATCCCAAACCATTTGGGCACATCCACTCCATTCATAATGATGATTTGCATTGGTTTAGCATTTGGGATTTCATTCATTTTGTTTTGCATGCAAGTTGTTATTGATCTCAAAAGAAAGGTGAGAGTTTGTTATTTTATTTAAAGTTTGATTTGGGTAAGTGCACAAAGATGGGGGGGCCAAAAAGGGGTCTTAAGTGGCCACTTTTTTTCTAAAAGCATGAAATACTAACCTTGGATGATAAATTGGGCTCTAGCAAAATTCACCGCCAACAATTCATCGTCAGAAAATTCATTGCCAACAATTCACTGTCATGACAAATTCACCTCAAGGAAAATTCACCACCAACAATTCATCGCATTAAAATTTTGCCATTAATTTTTTGTGGTGGTGAATTGCGGGTGGTGAATTTTCCTTGAGGTGAATTTATCATGGCGATGAATTTTCTTGTGGTGAATTGTTGGTGGTGAATTTTCCCATGATGAATTGTTGGTGGTGAATTTTTCTGATGTCGAGAAATTGAGGATAGTTACACTCAAAATTTTAAGATGCAACCACTAGCAGAATTTGGCAAATAAATGACTACATGACTAAAACTTTTAGTCACGACAACTAAAATGACTAAATTCTAGTCATTTTTTGCAACACTGCTATAAATGACTAAATAAATGACTAATTTGATCGTCAGGTAAAATCACAACTATAAATGACTAAATAATTAGTCACATAAATACAAATTAGACAATTTTTTTTTTAGGTAAGCTATGGACAAGGGGTCCACTCCCATATTTATATTGAAATAGGACTAGCAACACCCCAAATGGGTGTGCAACATGACTACAAATTATACATTAAATCCCATTCTTAGGGGATTCATTTGCTACTGTAGCTATTATAGTTCATTTGCTATTGTAGATTTATGAGATGCTCATGCTTTAATGAATTTGAGAGGCACTCTTATGCCTTTGTAATTTTCTATTCTTCATTTAATTTAATCCCCTCTTTTCCAATAAAAAAATCTAGTCAATAAACCTCTCCTTTCTAATTTTCCTTGGTTTGAATCGTGTATAGGGAGACCCAATCGATGCCATAGTCCATTACCGCACTCCTGTGGGGGTATCTGCTCAATTCTAAAAGTTTTTGGTGGGCTTGTGGGATGTAGAAAGCAATATAAACTCTTACCACAATAACACAACAATCAACAAAAGCATATGTGGGTTGGCGGGACCTAAGATGGATGGTTACTATTATACCACGATAGTCAAATAGGAGGAATGCAGGGTAGCGGTAAGGAAAAACTAACCCGCATCCCTGCAGTGAGTAAACCATGACACTGTAGTTTGGCAGTAGGCTTACACCTAACCACAAGAGGTCACTCGATGTCTTGCGATGGAGTTAAGAACGTTGTGTGGAGTGGCAATAGAAGGTTATTTAACCCGTAGTCCCGCAACAAGCTAACAAAGACCATGCAATATAGCAGGATGGATAGTAATGTTAAAAAAAAAAAAACAATATGATATTAAAGTGGGTAATTAAAAAAATATTTCGAAGGAGGAAATTATTGACGAGAGTGGGTTGTATTGCATGTAGGGTTAAAATTGGGAAATTGTTGGTGGGAGTGGGGAGTATAGTAGAGTGTAGAATTCGGTAGAGGTAATTTGATGGGGGAGTGGGGAGTACAATTGGCATTATTCGTGCAATGCACCTCTACAAATAGAAGGAGGGTTTGTTAATTATTAATGGAGCTGGAGCCGACTAGAGAGGGTTTGTGTGCCAATTTGATGGCATGAGGTGTTTTGGGTTTTAGCATATAAGTATAGTAGCTACTTGCATGGGAAATAAAGCTTGTTTGGAGAGGACTTGGAGACTTCTAAAAAGGAGGGAAAGGAATTCGGAGTTTGCTACAACAAATTTGAAGTCGATGAGGCCCTCTATAGTGAAGTTGACTTTGGGGATGCCCTATGTAGTGAATTCAAAGGTAATTCAAAACCCTCATTACATTAAACAAAAAATCTATTCAAGATTCAAAGGTAATTCAGAGGTATTCTCTTTACTCTCTCTACCCCTTTTTTATGTTAAAAAAAGTCGCAGATTCAGCCTATTCAAGATTTAGAGCATCGTCAAATAGTAAAAATTCTCAGAACATAGTAGATAAAAATTCTCAAAACATAGTTTTTTTTCTAGTTTGGTTTTGTATTATGTTAAGCTGTACATTATTTGTCATTTAGCATTGAACATATGTTTAACATATGGAATGTTTACAACGTACATGGCCTAGGTCTTGAATCCATCTGTTATGTTGTTCATACATATCACAGTGTGATTTTCTTCACACCTCATGGAGTTTGTGTTGTTTCTAGAATTTTTAGGTCTGTGGAGTTACTATTAGTATTTGTTTGTTACTAGTGGTGACGCTGCCAACTCCTAACTTTGATAGTCCATAAATCTCAAGTTCTAATACTTGAAAGATCATCCACTTACATCAGAGATATTTTGATCGACAGGGTCTCACATTCAATGCAATCTCACCAATGTGGTGTTTAGAAGATCTATGCATGTCCCTGAGCTTCAATTGCTAGTGAATATGCCCGCGTGAAAGTTGGTTCATATGTCTCTCTTAGGAGAAAGGAGAATAATCTTAATGCAATATCAACCTCATATAGCTAGACCTTCAAGCAACAGTGTGCTTCACCCTCTTGCACTATACACTATTGAATTATGTTAGTTTACTCCAAAAAAAAATTCATTATTCTTTGTGTTTTTCTAATTAATTAACACCCATTACTAACACCTATCAATGTGCCCATTTCACATGAAGTGTGATTTATAATGTAATCACACAAAGGGGATTTTTAATGACATGCTACAAGAAAATTGATTAACAAATGCATACCATTTAAGTGTTGCCTAACCATGCAAGTCACTGAAAGTTGATGCTGATGTGTAGAATTGAATCCATTCTCTTGTCAAGACAAAGGACACTTGCCAAATATTGATGTTCATCTAGAATGTTTGCACCTTCCATTAAATCATTTATTCTTTATTTTTAAAGAAGACAAACAAATAGATTTTCCTTGTTTCTTTTGCATCAATCATCAATCCTATGCTCCATCTCTATAAGATTTTGTTTTCTTTGATAGCATCAAATATTTCGTGCTTTTATTTATATTTTAAATTTTTCTATTGACACTTTTCTCTGGTTACATACGAAGCAATAATTTATTTGTAGTCTCATTACCCGTATGTGAGTTGGCTACCTGCACTTTTTTTCAAACTTATGCTCTTAACTACAATCCTAGCATTGGTATTTTTTGTTGTAAAACATTTAGTGATCTGTTCATTGTCTTTTATGAGCATGTAAGGCTGTAGATTTGTCTACTTTCTTAGAAATTGGAATACATGTATGAGTTAGGCTTCAACCATGAACCTTTATCTCATAATTATTTAGAAAGCCAGTTTTACAAATATCTAGCACCACTGTCCAAGTGTTCTTTATTACCATGCCCATTATTAAATCCAGTTGCCACCTATAATCATATTTATTGTGTACATGATTTAATATTTTTCATCCTTCTTAAAATAAATTCAACTAATGTTAGCAGAGGATGTTTTTTACAAGCAAGTTCCTTGTATTAGGCACTAGGCTTATGTTTGTTTTCTGTATTGCTATACAACTCCCAAACCAAATGTCACAATAGAATAAACAATTGACTACCATTAATTTACATTTAAGTAATCATTCTTGCATAAGAAGTTTATATCAAAGGAACACACATTGTTCATCGCCAATATCATTTGCATTCAGATGTGTGTGGCTCATTTTAACATTTTTTTCCAATTTTGTAAGTGTTGTTGAATATATCTTGAGGATGGAGACCTATAGAATCTACAATTACTTCTCATTTTACTATTGTCTTGAATTTATGGCACAGACTTGACGGGAAGTCGTTTTGCTCTATTTTGAGGATAAAGTTAACTTTGTTTGGCAAGGAAATGTCGTGTGAAACTGTACCTTTTCTACTTAGCTACAATGCTTTATTTAGAGCCAATTCATTTAGATCTTAAATCACCTTAGTAGTAAAATTGTACCTTTTTGACACTCTTGTTTTACAATCTTCTTCTAGATACATCTTGTTGTACTATCTTCTTAGAAATCCTTTAAATCCCTATAATGTTTTTGAACCTTAGCTTTGTTATTGCAGTATTTCCAATACATGTTTGCAGCATACATAAACACTAAGTACCTTGATCATTTAATAAGTTCCACCCACTCTTGTCATGTAAAGGTTCATTTTTATTTTATTTTTTATTCAAGGGGTAAACGCTTTTGACCGAAGCTATGAACCGGATACAACCATTCAACAATACCACCCCAACCGGGTTTGAACCTTGGTGGCAAGAACAACAATGCCACCTATAAACCATCACACCATGCTAATACTGACAGTCATGTAAAGGTTCATTGCCTGCTTAATTGAAATTAAATTTTGTGCTTCCTATTTTAGGTGGTTCCCAAAATCAATTTCCATGGTTCTATTTATTGGCATTGTTGTTTTGATCATGTTGTTCTTACACATCAAATGTCCATCAATTTTTTTGTTTCTATAAGGATTGTGTTGCATACCTACTCCATGCTCCTGCTTTTTTTCCTGAAGCTTTCTTGCATTCATCTCCAATAAATGTACCAAGGAATTAATATTGTTCCTACATTACATTTCTTGAGGTTTCAGTGTCTGGAAATTGCACTCTGTAAATGACATGATTGTATTCAAGCTATCCGCATTTGTGAAAATAATAAGAGAGCTTATTTGAGATTTCTTGGGAGGATTCATCTTGCATGAACCGATGATTTCATTTTCAGATTGATTTGCATATTTTCAAAAAGAATATGTTTATGCATTGCACAATATGCTTTCTAAATTGCAGTAGGTTGAATGTGTTTAGAATTTTCATCTTAGCATTAGTAAAATTGGTTTGTGCCAGTAAAGGATGGGATATTGAAAGGTAGTGGAATGGAGTGAGAGTAAGAAATTCTCTATTTAGTTTTCAAAATTCGTAGATATTGAAATTCTTTGGTCCTTTGTATATGAGAAAACTTAAAGAATGGGGCCTTGAATGTGTTTCCTAATTTACTATTATTTGTGGTTGTTTAGTTCATTCAAAGACTTGAAGCCTTGTACCTTTGTAATTATGCTAGGTATTAAAATTGGAAGGAATCTAGTTAGCTATAGTTTAAAGAAGTAACTTCTCTTTTGACTATTACAATTTTTTTCATTTTCCTTTTTTATTTGGTACATGGATTTGTGTCCTATATTCATTGGATAGTTCTCATGATAGATATTTCTTTTCATTGACACTTAACAAGACCCATGCAATTGTTGGATTTCAGTTGTTTATGTGTTAGTTTGTCCTTGATGTCAAAATTGATTATGCAGTGCTTTAGTA
Organism: Sequoia sempervirens; assembly: GCA_007258455.2. Lineage (NCBI taxonomy): Eukaryota > Viridiplantae > Streptophyta > Pinopsida > Cupressales > Cupressaceae > Sequoia > Sequoia sempervirens. The sequence goes on from VDFB02000017.1 coordinate 455,044,665, forward strand.
TTCAATGATTCAATGTTGATTTCATACATGGATGTTATGCAGTTACATGATATATTGCCTATGGAAGTTTATTGGGATCATATTGATTCGGGTTTTTGATATATATTTATTGAGGCTGACAATGTTCATTACTTGTGTTTCAGTTTGATTTCTCAATGACTACTTGTTAGTGATTGCCATAGGTATATTCAATAGGGAACAACATTCAAAACAAGGAATGTATTTGCTTCAGGGTATACTCTAGTATATTCAGCTTGATCATTTTCATATTAGCGCTTGAAGTATTTTCAGTTTGATTATATGAAGGCTCAGATTGTTTGTATACTCTAAGGTGATCTTAGTCTTCCTTGTTACATTTTAATGTGATTGATTATTCACATTTTTCTTTGTGGCATTGCTATTACATATCATCATGGCATATGGCTTTGGCAATATAATTGTGTTAATGGTTTATATTGTGAGCTTGGCATATGGATCGGTCTCATTGCATTTCATATTATGAAAGGAAGATGAATTTATTAAAATTCATATGGCAGTGACATTAATAAGGTTTTGGGCTCATCCTAATAAGGCTTCGGTTTGTTTTGATTGATCATATATGGCATCGGGCAACTTGCATGGTATTTTGTATTTGAGCACAATGCATGTGTGTTTGATCACATTGCATCAGTTTTTGATATGGTTATAAGGATATTGGTTTAATGTTGACTTCTATTGGCATGAATATTTGGAAAGGCGTTTACACCATATTTTCCTTGGTCAACATCTCTTGTAAAAATAATTTGTTTGATTTATACTCCTAAAGAGTATCGAGTATACTAAGCATGTGATTTCAATGGAATAGACTTTTTAAAAGTCTTGGAAATGATATCAAGGAATCAATATTGTATTTGATTAATGTTTTGGGCATAATGCTTGTATCAGGTAGTGTTGACCTAGTTGTTGAGTTACAACCCACAAAACATGTGTTATCGGCTCTATTCATTAGATGACCTAGCAGTGCAACCTATTATGAATGTATTTAACTATGAATGTTATCATCTGTTGCTTTGAAAGTCGTCGATTATTGAATTAGTGACTTGGCATCAACAACGTATGTTTGGTTATGATGTGGCAATAATGTGTGTCGACATCTGTGGCATAAGACTTTTACATCAGACTCTAAATCATTATGATGTCTGATTAAATCATGCGTATTATTGAGTTTTTGTTACCAAACTTCAAAGCATCATTGTTTTTTATAACGTCTTTGAAAGACTTGAAGAAAAGGAAAAACTAGGGAAAAAGACATTTTGAATGGAACCCTAGCTGCCATGGACATTTTTTTTGTCTGCAAAATATGTTATATTGAACTTGTTGAACATATTTGTATTATGTGGTAATTGGAAAGAAGGTTGAGTGTTGACTGTGGAAGTTGGAAAGATAAGTGATAGAGCTTGTTGATGGAGGTCTTCAGCTAGGTAGTTATGGAACTACTCGATAGGTTTTATGGTTTTTATTCAGTTATCTTCCACCGTGATCAGGTAATGAAAAATCTATATGGATTTGAGTAAAATCTTGGTTTTGGAATATTTTCATTAGGTATTTTAAGAGATTAACTCTTGTTGATTATGGTTAAAATAAACCCATTAGAGTTTCTGGGTATCTCTTCTCGGATTGCAATAGAATATAATCTCTTTTGTTTTGAGATTGATGTATTTTCTTAGACTTGTTAAAAGAGTTTGTTAAAAGCTCTTAAATCGAGTTGGTCTACAGTTATTCAAACTACATACAGAGGCTATCATTCATAGTATCTTTAAAAGATGGTTCTTAGGCATTTTTCTAGATTACCTGAAAGAGGAATATGATGTTTCAGATATTCAGTCTAGAGTTGTATTGCATTGAAAATATTTATATTGATACTCAGATTACTGTATTTTGAGGAATATGTTGTCATTCTCATACAACATTCTTCAATGAGCTTATTGAAAATCTTTTATAGTCTTCTATTGTAATTCTAGGGTTGCAAAAATTGCACTTCTAGGGTTTTGATAGAATACTATATTATTTTACATTGTAAAGGAGTTGGTGCTCTTGTATCTCATGAAGTTGGTGCTTCTAATTTTGTGGAGTTGGTGCTCCTAAGCTTGTGGAGTTGGTGCTCCTAAATGTGAAAGAGTTGGTGCTCTAAGTGAATAAAGGAAAGATTTTTCGAGTGGTTTTTTATTCCCCAAGAGAGTTTTTCCACTTAGGACAAATTCTGGTGTTATGTGATGTTTCTATGTGTGATTGGTTCATTTGCTTGAGTTGCATAATTTTTTTTTATATCAATCATTTATTTCTGCCCTTTCTTTAAATCAAAGCATCTTGCATAAATGGTTTAGTTACAAGCTTTGATATATGTGCAAAATTTATCAAGCCAGTCTCTGTTAATGAAATGTTTATCTGATTTGTAATACATATAGTATTGTATGAGTTCATGTGAAGTCTGTTCTTCAATAGTCATTTGGCATTCTGGTTTCAAAGTTTAAAAATTGCAACTTTCATAAATCACTGATTCACCCCCCCTCTTAGTGATTTCATTCTTCCAAAAATTGGTATCAAAGTATAGGGTCCTTTCATAGGTATAATCCACCTAGGATAGATTCTAGTTAATGGAAGTCTATCAAACATATCTCGAATTCAAGAAGGTACTTTTGTGACTAGAGCCAAATCCTTGTTTAATAAAGTCTGATCGACTTAAGGATTTTTGGTATTGATGTGTTGTGTCTGATATGGAAAAAGGTAGAAGGAATAAGGGAAAAAAAAGTTCACAACAAAATACTAACCATCAAGCTCTACCTAAACTTAATATGAGAAGTAATGAGGAACAAATCATTAGCAATAATCCAGAAATGATAGAGTATCCTATGTTTAGAACACCTCAGTTTGAAGGTACCAATTTTATTCTTTGGAAACGTTGGATGGAGACATATTTTTCTTCCTTAGGGTTTGATGTGTGGGAAGCAGTAGAAAGAGGTTACACTGTATTTGTAACATCTCCTTCCACACATGAGGAGAAGATGACTCTTGAATTAAATGCTAGGGCTATAGATGTGATTTTCAATAGTTTTCCAAATGAAATTATGGCTAAGGTTATGCATTGTAGGAATGCGAAGGAAGTTTGGGACAAACTGATTGAAATGAATCAAAATGGTGAATTGCAAGAGGAGATATCTTTGAAAACTGAAACAATTTGTGGCTCATCTGAAAGTGGTGATTGTGCAAATCTTCATAGTTCTGAAGAAAATCAGATTGAGTTTAAATCTATAGAGATTACTAATGAACATTCAAATGGCCAAGAAATTAATGAAGAAGTAGATCAATTTTTGGGTTAAGTGAATTCTGAACAGGAATATGAGGAATAAGAAAGCGAAGTTGATTTGGAAGGTGAACTCTTATGTGCTTTAGATACAATTAAGCAACTTCAACAAGAAAAATATATCAAAGATAGGAGATGTTTAGATCTTGTAGAAGAAAAGATACAAGTTGAAGAAGCTAGAAAGATTGAGGAAGAAGTTAGAAACCAACTTAAGGTAAAAGAACAGAGTATAGAAAAACTTGAGTGGCAGGTGGTTTTATTGAGGAACTTTGATAAAGTGTCAAAGTAGTTAAGTGATGAGAAAATTAATGAGAATGGCTCTATGTCTTTGGATAAAATTATTGGTGCACAAAAAGCTCCAAGTGACAAAGGTGGTCTAGGCTTAGAGGAAGGATAGTGCTCTAAGGTTAGAAAAACGCCTAGAAAAAAGGTAGATTTAAAATTTCATGTTGCTGACATTGAAACTGCAAGAAACAAACAACACAAGGATATCAACAGAGGAGGAAGGAATAGAACAAACAGATTCACATGATCTCCTTCTACTTGGAAAGTTCAATTGATGAGGTATAATTGTTCTTATTTAGGCTATTGTTATTCATGTTTTGACTATGGCCATAAAGCATCTAAATGTTGGATTAAAGTAAAGAAAAATGATTGGCAAAATAACAATGGTATTGTCACATGCTTCAGGTGTAGTCAGTCAGGTCATATTGCAAAAAATGTCATAAATTATTTCTAAAAGATAGGAGAGTGAAAATCTTCAGTTGTTTGCTATAGATGTAATGAATTTGGTCATAAAGCAAGGTTTTGCAAGGAGAAATCATCTGGAAATGGATCTTTAAGGGTCTGGAGAAGAAAGCAAAGAAAGGAGAAGGGAGAACTTAGTCATGTGCATAATGCACAAGGATCATCCCTTAGTATTTAATGGTTGCATGGTTTTAGGGGGAGTGATCAAATGTTTTATTTTCTACCCCAAGGAGTCTTAGGATGTGGTGGAATAAGTTTTTTATTAAGTTTTGATCAGTTACAACTTTCTTTTTCAGTAGTATCTATGCATGTTACTTGTTCATGCTCACTTGGTCAAGGAAATTCAGTAGTTTGATGACTACAGTCATAGTGGTGACAAATCTTTTGCAGTTGTAACAAGTTTTATGTATGATTTTGTTGGGATAGTCATCTTTGTTTAGGTTATCTGTGGAATGTGTTTAAGAAAATAGATGACAAACTTTATGCATATGCAAACCTTGGAGTGATAGTGTAGTCTTTATGGGATGAAGATTACATGGTGTGTGTTAAGTTTTTTTTATAAATTTTAGGCTAGGAAAGCTTTAAAGAAAGCTATATGACAATGTGAAGAGGAATGAAAGTGTTGCAAGATTCATCCTTATTTGAGGTATGTGAAGTGTATGCACAATTTGTATAAGAAGCCAGAAGTTTCAGGACAATGTATTTGTTATGTCAAGACTGTGTATTTCTGCAAGGTCTATGTTGCTATTGCTATGGATAAGCATGAATGATAGTGAAATGATGCAATATAAGGCCGACAAGACAGTCATTTGAATGATGGTCTGGTATCTCTTAATATATTCTATCAGTGTTGCAAATCTTTGGCTGTACAGTAAATACAATGATCTCACTCTTTTTGTAGGAATCTTGTTGCTTTTTGAATTCACTAATGCAAACCTTAACAAGACAGAGATAGTGTTCCTTGACAGTGCCTCCTTGAGAACAATCTTTCTTGATACAATGATGTTTTAGTTTGCATTTTTCTATACTGTATTGTCTCCTATGACATTGCCTGATAAAATGTTGTGCATTGTTTTCAGTAATCAAGGTGTGAGTTGTATGTTTTATGGAGTTGATGTCTTGAAGTGAGGTTTATGTTTGAGATAGTGTGGAGTCTTGTATTCATGATAGAAGCAGAAAAGTGTTGTATCTCTACAGAAGTTTGGTACTCTAAAGAGACCATACATAAAGTGACAGTACTTGATGATGATGAACAATACTTGAAGATGCAGTTCATTCACTTGCTTGGTGATGAATAATATTTGGAGACATTCTCTTTGAGTCTTCACATTCATAGACCTGGCCAGTTGCAGACCATTTACATCATTTACTTTCTTGGACAATAATCTTACTTAGTCTCACAATGTTATGTTGAAAAAAATTAGTTGCAAATCTTTGGTGTCATGAGTATGATCACAACAAGATATAGTGTTAGTGGCATATGATTCTTGTGACAGTGATTTAATCATTACATTCATGATAGTTGTTTGTTGCAAGAACTTGTTATATGGAGTTGCATTATGGACTTGATATTTGTATAGAGACTTATATGCAAATCTTGTGTGGAATGTGTGGTTGCAAGAGGGGGTTTTCATTGCTTAAGTAGGTGATAGGCCACATGTTTTCTATCTTGACAATGATACATGGATCATTATTTGCAAGTGTAATGACCAAATTTTATTCTTCTATTTTGGCAACATGGTACCCTCTTGTTACAAAAGATAAGTGTTTGAAGTTACAGTTTGTAGTTTTCTCTTTCACATTAATGTCTTGTTTACTTTGTTATCTCAATTAGGGGGAGAAGCTCATAATACTTTTGATGCTGTCATAGTTGATGCCTTGGAACATGGTTATTCATGCTAGTAACATTGTTTATACAGTTGGTATTTGGTGCAAATAGGTTATTTGATTGCTCATGTGATTACAACAAGAAGATATATGACACAATTTTTTTTGGTTCTTGGTTTCTTCTTCTAGCTGGTTACTATGGTGGTTGGTTTCAGTTGTTTATATTTGTGGGATCTCACATTCTCTTCTTTCATTCTTCGTCATTGAGGAAAAAAGGGGGAGATATGATATGTGTTTTGCCATCAAGGACAAAGGGGGAGTTTGTTGGCTTTCAGTTGTTTATGTGTTAGTTTTCCCTTGATGTCAAAATTGATTATGCAGTGCTTTAGTATTCAGTGATTCAGTGTTGATTTCACACATGGATGTTATGCAATTACATGATATATTTCCTATGGAAGTTTATTGGGATCATATTGATTCAATTTTTTGATATATATTTATTGAGGCTGACAATGTTCATTACTTGTGTTTCAGTTTGATTTCTCAAAGACTACTTGTTAGTGATTGCCATAGGTATATTCAATTGGCAACAACATTCAAAACAAGGCATGCATTTGCTTCAAGGTATACTTTGGTATATTCGGCTTGATCATTTTTAGATTAGCGCTTGAAGTATTTTCAATTTGATTATATGAAGGCTCAGATTGTTTGTATACTCTAAGGTGATCTTAGTCTTCCTTGTTACATTTTAATGTGATTGATTATTCACATTTTTCTTTGTGGCATTGCTATTACATATCATCATGGCATATGGCTTTGGAAATATAATTATGTCAATGGTTTATATTGTGAACTTGGCATATGGATCAGTCTCATTGCATTTCATATTATTAAAGGAAGATGACTTTATTAAAAGTCATATGGAAGTGACATTAATAAGGGTTTGGGTTCATCCTAATAAGGCTTCGGTTTGTTTAGATTGATCATATATGGCATCAAGAAACTTGCATGGTATTTTGTATTTGAGCACAATGCATGTGTGTTTGATCACATTGCATCGGTTTTTATGGTTATAAGGATATTGGTTTAATGTTGACTTCTATTAGCATGGATATTTGGAAAGGCGTTTACACCATATTTTCCTTGGTCGGCATCTCTTGTAAAAAGCATTTTTTTGATTTATACTCCTAAAGAGTATCGAGTATACTAAGCATGTGATTTCAATGGAATAGAATTTTTAAAAGTCTTGGAAATGATATCAAGGAATTAATATTGTCTTTGATTAATGTTTCAGGAATAATGCTTGTATCGGGTAGTGTTGACCTAGTTGTTGAGTTACAGTCCACAAAACATGTGTTATTGGCTCTATTCATTAGATGACCTAGTGGTGCAAGGTATTATGAATGTATTTGACTATGAATGTTATCATCTATTGCTTTGAAAGTCATTGATTGTTGAATTGGTGACTTGGCACCGACAACGTATGTTTGGTTATGATGTGGCAATAATGTGTGTCAGCATCCATGGCAGAAGACTTTGACATTAGACTCAAAATCATTATGATGGCTCATTAAATCATGCGTATTATTGAGTTTTTGTTACTAGAATTCAAAGCATCATTCTTTTTTATAAAGTCTTTGAAAGACTTGAAGAAAAGGAAAAACTAGGGAAAAAGACATTTTGAATGGAACCCTAGCCGCCATGGACATTTTTGTTGTCTGCAAATTATGTTATATTGAACTTGTTGAACATATTTGTATTTTGTGGTAATTGGAAAGAAGGTTGAGTGTTGATTGTGGAAGTTGGAAAGACAAGCGATAGAGCTTGTCGATGGAGGTCTTTAGCTAGGTAGTTATGGAACTACTCGACAGGTTTTTATGGTTTTTATTCAGTTGTCTTCCACCGTGATCAGGTAATGCAAAATTTGTATGGATTTGAGTAAAATATTGGTTTTGGAATATTTTCGTTAAGGGTATTTCAAGAGATTAACTTTTGTTGATTATGGTTAAAATAAACCCATTAGAGTTTTTGGGTATCTCTTCTCGGATTGCAACATAATATACTCTCTTTTGTTTTGAGATTGATGTATTTGCTTAGACTTGTTAAAAGAGTTTTTAAAAAGCTCTTAACTCAAGTTGGTCTACAGTTATTCAAACTGTATACAGAGGTTATCATTCGTAGTATCTTTAAAAGATGGTTCTCAGGCATTTTTTTGGATTACCTGAAAGAGGAATATGATGTTTCAGATATTCAATCCAGAAGTTGTATTGCATTGAAAATATTTATATTGATACTCAGATTATTGTATTTTGAGGAAGATGTTGTCATTCTCATACAACATTCTTCATTGAGATTATTAAAAATCTTTTATAGTCTTCTATTGTAATTCTAGGGTTGCAAAAATTGCACTTCTAGGGTTCTGATAGAATACTGTATTGTTTTTCATTGTAAAGGAGTTGGTGCTCCTGTATCTCATGAAGTTGGTGCTTCTGATTTTGTGGAGTTGGTGCTCCTGTATCTTATGGAGTTGGTGCTCCTGAATGTGAAAGAGTTGGTGCTCTAAGTGAATAAAGGAAAGATTTTTCGAGTGGTTTTTTATTCCCCAAGATGGTTTTTCCACTCAGGACAAATTATGGTGTTATGTGATGTTTCTATGTGTGATTGGTTCATTTACTTGAGTTGCATAAAATTTTTTGATATCAATCATTTATTTCCGCCCTTTCTTTAAATCAAAGCATCTTGCATAAATGGTTTAGTTACAAGCTCTGATATATGTGCAAAATTTATCAAGCCAGTCTCTGCTAATGAAATGTTTATCTGATTTGTAATACATATAGTATTGTCTAAGTTCATGTGAAGTCTATTCTTCAATAGCCATTTGGCATTTTGGTTTCAAAGTTTAAAAATTGTGACTTTCATAAATCATTGATTCACCCCCCCTCTTAGTGATTTCAGTCTTCCGACAGCAACATGTAAACACTATGAGATTGTGACTTCTTGGTAAATGCTTGGGCTTAATATTTTGTAGAATAGAAAGTGATGTTGTATGTAGTATATTGTGTAAGTTTTACACTCAATACATACAATATATGCTGCCACAATTAGTTGTTCTCCTAAAAAAAATTGAAGGTCCCTGTAGGCAGGTTTTTCTTGCCCATGGATTTATACCCATTGTATTGTAATATCGTTTAGTAGTTTCCTATGCTAATGTGGCTATAAATACTTGCATGGATTAGGGTTGAACACAAGTGCAAAATATTTTGTTTTATTGTGAAGGATGAATTACACTACGTCAGTGTTGTTGTTGTTGTTGTTGTTGTTGTTATGTTTTTGGCACAACGGTTTCAATGGGCAGAGCATTTTGTTATATTGTAAGTGTCATTTCTTTTTTTATAGTATTATATCTCATCAAGTCACATTCTATACTAGTTATGTAATGAGAATTCAATTTTTAAAATAAGTTATAGTATTTTTTATGGGTTGATTCACATTGCAAAAAAGGTATTTGCTCTTCAAAACTACCCTACAAGAGGACTCCCCGAAGTTGGCTAAATATTTCAGCTCTAGATGTAAGTTACAAGTAATGGTATTTCAAATTAATGGTTATATCTTAATTATTTGTCTTATCTACATATGAGATGAATTTATGCCTGAGATCATCAGTGATATTGCTTGGATGGTTATACAAACCTTTGAATTGATCATATAGTATTTTCTCCCTCATTTAAGTTGGATTTACTTTTAAATTTTTAATATTTATTATATTGGCTCCATTATATTAAAGGAAAAATCATATTGTTCACTTCTAGTCATTCAACAATTCATTATTAGAATAAAGTAATCAAAAAAATTTGTTTCATAAATCTCTATTTTTATATAAGAGATTTATATAATTGGACAACATAATTATGCAAACCACACTCATCCTTTATTCCATCACAACACCGCAGGGTTTATAACTAGGATTTTGCGAGGATGTGGGGAGTTATCGCAATACCATGCCAGTTTTACTTAGCTCTTGCGGTGATGCGGGGAAGGTTTCAGATCATCTGCGCTTCATCATTAGGTACATTTCACCGTTTTCCCACTATGTTTTCACTATCTTCCCTTTCATTTGACTGTCTTCTCTCCTTTGCTCTGCCATACTATACCCTACCACTTCTTGTACAAATCAAGATTTGTTCAACCTCCATTGCCACACCTTGATATATTGTTTCACACCAACACAACTCCTCTCTCTGCAGTAAAAGGCCTGAAACCCTTTCTATGTCTATCTCTACAATATTGAAATCTAAGTTTCATGTTGCTTCATTTATGGATATGGCAATATCCTTTTAATGGAAGTGCTCATGACTACCAATGTTCAAAATAGGATTGTCATACATTGGTTTGAATGGATTTTTCTCTTCATATTGGAAAGTCTAGGGTGATCCTACAAAACTAGTTTACAATCCTGTTGAGGAAGGAAAATTGTAAAAATGCTCCCATGAAGAAAATCTCAATTTTTTGGGGGTTTGCATGAAGGGGGTGTCTGCTCTAACCCAAAAGGGGTTTTCTCTAACCCCCGTTCAAGTGAACCCCCTTTTTGTGATGTGACCATTTTTTGCACATTTTTTAAAATGCAATCAAAGGGAAAGTCAAGACAAAGGGGGGTTTGCTCGAACCCCCCTTTGAGAAAACCCTCTTTGCTCGAAAGGGTCAAGGGGGGTTTGAGAGAACCCCCCTTTTTTTCCCTTCTCCCCCTCTTCTACCAAATGTAAGCAAAAATTTTCCTTTCGAAGCTCGAGTTGAGGATGAAAATGGAGGAAACTTCAAAGACCAACTAGATGATGGTAGTCCTTGGAATGAGGTATCCTATAACATAAAAACCCTTCACTGAAGTAAAATTTCCTAATTTTTCACTGTGTGAGTAAATAAACTATGTAACAAGCCATTGTAATAAAAAAATTATTTTCTTTATTGAGAATATATAAACAAAGATTTCATAACAATATACAATAAGGATTCCTTTCTAATACAATAATTTCACAAGTCACAATAATTATACAAGAGTATACACAGTTACATAGATAGCTCAATTGATATTTCAAACAAATAGCTTATAGATGGTCTAGGTTCCTCCTTTAAAATATTGGTTCTTCTGTCACTTGTTGTGGAGGAGAAGCATCACTCAAGTGCTTTTCTACCAACCACAAACTCATATGCAGTCCCCCGCACATATATCATTTGATAGATGGCCCTTCCCTTCGACGAAGAGATTGGTAGAGTAACCAAATAATGAAAACCAACTAAGCATAGTGTTGTGTCCTACATAACTAGAACTTGTAAACCCACAATCTAGGACTAGCATGTAATACTGGATCACAGTGAATTGATAGTGGAGCCAAAGGCAATCACACTAGTTTGGCCAAAGTGTTCTCATTCAGTACTTTGAATGAAGGTCATTCTATCACATACACTACTTAGGGCCAATTTGACTTAAGGCCATCATAAACTACGCATAGGTATTTCCTTCAATGGATAATATATAACCCTAGAGATAGCCTATCACCATTTCTACAAATTTAGAATAAATCTACTTAACAAAGTAAATGTACAAGCTCCCTCCCATAATGGACAAACAATCCTAGGAGTAGTCACTAGCTATCCTAGTCAAATCAATAACCTAGCTATGAGTAATACTTATGATACTCATGTTTAATCATATCTAGTATGTAATACTTATGATAAACACAAACCTCCTATTATGGAGTACATACAAGCACATCATAAAATAGTATAATAGCTTCTATTTCCTTTTCAAGCAATACTATTTTTCCTAAATACACGTACTCATAACAAACATTTCAAAGAAATCATGGAAAAAAATATTTCAAAAGCTTAAACAATAAAGAAGAAATATCCTCATGCTTGTTATCGCTTATCCAATCGATTGACTACAAATCAGTTTCCCACAACAACAACTAGCTTATACTTGATTCCTTCAGCTATGCCACAACAATCCCCTTCTCTCAAGTTGATAATGTACTTCACTCAATATGCTAACACTCTCACTAGTACTCACAACTCTCTCTCAAATAGAATAGAATATTGTAGATAAGAATTGCAAAGATGAATGCATAAAATAATGAGCATAATGCATATGGGATGCGTCCCCAAATAAGTGAGTTTGATCTACTATTTATACAACAACAAAGTGTTGAATACACTAAATACTGAGAGGGGGGTGAATCAGTATTCTGCTAACACAATTAATTACTAACCATCCAATTATCAATCCACATCTAGCTGCAAGAGTAAGCCAAAACATAAAAGAGATTATAACACATTAACACCAAGATTTTTACGTGGAAAACTCAAAAGGGAAAAACCACGGTGAGGATTAGCTCACAATATATTATAACCAATTATAAGATATTATAGGGTTGGCTGCTAGGACACACTTTCCTTGAAAGGATCATAGCCTAAATACAAAAGATGGGTTATTGCCAAGATACAAAAAGGTATGGCTCACTGCCAATTGATGAGCTAAGTAAATACACCTTCAATGTGTAGAGATAAGTTTCGGTTAGGCTCTAGAATATCAAAACTTCTACTTCAGTTGCAAGCATACAACATTGTTAAAACTTTTGCACCATCACACTTGTCACATCATTGTATCTCACACTATTCATTCATCTATATATGTCACCTTCTTATACTTCATCTGCATCGCTTATATATATATACATAGCTTCATATTTATACATCAATTAGGTCGGCCTAATTGAATGCATAACTCAAAAAGATTTGTTAGCTTAAATCAAATGCCCTTTTGGCACATTCAACAAATCATAGCAAACATTAATTAGGTTGGATTGGACCTAATGAGGAACACATTAACATAAATAGTTCATAACCCTATTGGCAAAAAGAATGTCGATCTTCTGTCACTTGGATAACTCAACCAAATCACACAAACTTGCTGAAAACTTGCTTATCTAGTTGTATCTAACAATCCTAAGTAACATATCAAAAACTCATATAATTTCCTTTCATAGAGAGTATTTTCGGATCAAAATACCAGATCAGTGTAGACACACAATTTACTCAGCTAGTTACCAACTGGTGTTGGCATCAATGACAACAAGCCTGGAGGTCACCTTCTTCATTCTTCCAACAATCTCCCTCTTTGTCATTGATGGAAACATGGCCAAAAATGAGACTTGCTTCAAAACAAAATATTGTGCTCAACTCTCCCTAACATATGTACACGACACAAACATATAACATATCATTCTTTGTACATACTCTTCTCCTCTTGAATTCTTCTCTTCTCCCCCTTTGACATCAAGGATAAAGGACCAGGAAAAGATAAAAACTTCAAATCAAGAATTGGGGGTACCCTGCAACTCCTTGAGAATCGCTTCCCAAGCAGGCTTTCCATCATCCCATAATCCTTTTTCCTTGGAAAGAGTTTTATGAAGAGATTCTAATTCCGCTAGGCATTCTTCTCCTTCTTTCGAAGTGGATGGAACAATGTTCATCTTCTCAAGTTTTTCTACTTCCATCAACGCATTTGATATAGAGACATGTTTGGACATAACCAGGTCTCCAAGATGGGCATAACATCTCATAACATCTTCCTTTTGCCTCTATAGGATGAAAACATTTCTCTGAAGATCTGCAATAGAAACCCACCTAACATATTTTCTATCATCTACACTCTTATAATCTTTGGAGGCATATGCAAGTAGAGACTCAATTGAGTCCATTAAATCCTTGATTCCTCAAGTGGCTTTCAGCCACTTCATGCAGTAAACAAATAGCAGCTGGGATTCTTCATCACATTCTATTGCCTCTTTCAAAGTTTGAAAATCCTTGTCACGTGCAATTGTACACTTATCGTGTAGAAACATTAGTATTTTCTCTAGTAGACTCAACTCCACTTCTTTTGCAATCTCAACCTTGAGGTTAGATGTGTACTCTTTGACTGAATCAACTATGAGCTTTAAATTTTCAATTGGAGCTAAAGAATTATTTGTTGTAACACTGGGGGCTATCTCCTACAAAGCTTTGATAGCTTCTTTTATCAATTCATTTCCCTTTTGATATGACTCCATAGCTTCTTATGTGACAGAGCTAAGAAAGGTATCGCTTAGTTTTATTCTGTCACTGGGTGTGATCTTTGTTAAGTCCACATAACCTGGGTGTGATAGAAACTTAACTAGCTAAGGTGGAAGCACAGGTTGAAGTACATTTTTCCTTGAAATAAGACCTTTAAGGGTACTTCTAGATGATTCTCCAGATGGCTTTGATAGTTCAGGGCCTTTGGAAATTTCTCCTTTGCTCTTCTCAACTAGAATTGCTTTCTTTTCTTCCTCTTTCTTCTTTTCATTCTTCTTCTCTGGATGTCTTTCCAGAGGACTTGTCTCTATTTTCTTTCTCTCTTCAATCCTCATCATCCTTGTCATTATTCTTCTATTTGTCCTTACTCCCTTCACTTTCATCTTAGTTTTTCTCTTCCCTGTTTCTAGTAGATTCTTGATGTTCTCCTCTCTTATCATCAGAATGATCTTTATGTTGATCATCAAACCTTTTGCTGGTAGTTTCTTCTATTTCAGTCGGAGGGGAAGGGGTCTTTGAAACACCAAGTGTCTCATCAACAATCTCCAAGACTGGATTATCCATTACTTCTGCAACCACAACATGTTCATGTGCTTGAGCAGTGTGGGATGAAGAACTGGTTCTTGCCCCATAGCTGCTTGCTAATTGTCTAATTACATACTGAGTACTTTTTCCATATAGTCATCTTCCTTATTCATAATCATATTAACTCTCTGCTTGACTCTAAACAATATAGAACATTCTTTTAGCAATTTTGTAGCTTCTATCTCTGAAAAAGTGGAACTAATGGATTTTAAGGCTTCACTTCTCATCTTGACTTCAACATTTAAAGCCTCTTTCCTTCTAAGTACTAATTCTTTCCACACATTTTCAATAAATTTGGACTATATGGTATCCATATTTATATTACACATAACTATGTACTGAAGAAATGCAGTTATGATGGTTTCTTTCCCTCCATCATTAACCTTATCATATAACTCATTAGTTGGCATAAGGTCATCGCCAATCATATTGTTTACTAAGGCTCCTATTTTTAAAGGTGGTTGATCACTTACTGAAGGAGATCCAAGCATGTCCTCCACAAGATCAAATGATCCTTCTTCATTCTTCTTTACATGTACATGGATTTGATAAGTATCCTCCTCTTCCTATGACTCCTCATCTGTAGAGATATCAACTCTGGTTTTGGCTTCTTCATCGGAGATACTACCCTTTTTATTTCTTTTCAACTGATGCTCCTCTTTTAAGCCAAGTTCTATTTCTTCCTCAACAACATCACTCAAACTTCTTTTCCTGCCAGCCTTTTGTTTCACTATTCTTCTTGAATCAACAGATGATGTAGCAGGAGGTATGTCCTTTTTCTTAGATGCCCTAGTACTGGGACAGGTAGGGGCAACAATATCAATAGATGCAGGGAAACTTTGTTCTTTCTTCTTCCCTTTCACAATATTAGCAACACTAGAGGTGGCAATACTGGAGATAGGTGTTGGTGTAGCACTGGAAGATAGTCTTCCTGATCTTTTGGGTCTAGAGGGTTGTTCAATAGATTTGGATTTTCTTTCATCAAGAGCCTCCTTCAACTATTCTATATCATCCTCAGAAAATGTTTGACCTTGGAAGAAAGCTTCAACTTTCTTTCTTCTTTTAGATGTGGTAGCATCTAAATGTACTTCAATAGATTTCTCCTCATAAGTACCATGCCTAGGTAGAGAGGGGTCCTTAGGACTGTCCAAAAGAATCTCAATGTACCCCTCTGCCATTTTTTCATCAATTTCATATCCCAGTGGTTCAATCCATCAAGTTCTGGGGGTTACGAGACATAATAACCCAGCCAAAATAACCCTAGACAGAATAACCCAAACACAATAACCTAGGGACAAAATAACCCAGGGTCATAATAACCCAAGCCAAAATAACCCGTGGTCAGAATAACCCATGGACAAAATATCCCCATAATAATATAGAGAAAGGAAAACAAAATTTATAAATTACATGTATGTTGCTAAAAAACTTTATTATTCAAATTTTCAATTAAAGTGTCAAATTATGAGCAATGCCTCTTATATTCTAAAATTTTATGGTTGTCATAACCATCAACCGATCTTTTTATTCTTTCTTTGAGTTCATGGTATTTTTCCTGCTTGGTTGCCCAGTGTATCCAACCATTTATTTCTCTATTCTTTTCTCTTGGAGAGTCTGTTCTTTTTTCACTGCTTTGATGAATTTCTAGACTGAGTTGTGCAATGCTTGAAGCAATTCACTAAATCCTTTGTTCCATCCCTCAATAGTATTATTGGTTATGGGAATATCATCTCGAGTAGCTAAATAGAAATTCCACATTGTGATTGGAAACTTGGGTGATCGTCTGTTGCATCTTTTGGTTAGTCTGCTAATCTATATGTCTTCAAAATAATCAATTATGGGTTGCAGGGTCTCCTCATGTTCTGTATAATAAGGAGATTGTTGAAGTGTTTCAAATGCATCAATTACATCTATCTGAGGCATGAAAGCTAATGCAATAAGTTTCTTGATCTCATATGCAAATACTTCATTGACACTGTAACGTGTTAGTAGACCTTCTTCTTGAACTTTCCTCCACAAGCATTGAGAGAAATGGAAAAAACATCCCCAAATAGTGGCTATGATGCCTCACAATCATATTTATAATTTATTTTATGTCATTTCTAGTTTACTAGCTTGATCTAAAATGACCATGGGTTATTCTGTCCATGGGTTATTATGACCCTAGGTTATTTTGTCCTTGGGTTATTTTGGCCGGGTTATTCTATCCAGGGTTATTTTGGCCGGGTTATTATGTCCTGATACCAGTTCTGGGTTCTACAGCTTGAAAGATGCATTCATTTGTAGATACAAGAAAGGTTATCTCTTTTTCATGCTTCTTCACCAAACTCCTTGGAATCCGGTCTCTTTCATGCATTTCATTCTAAAATATTGCAAAGAAAGTAGTTAGGGAATTTTTTTGTGCCCTAAAATCTCCTAGACTATGCATATGATCAAAAATTTGATGATCAACTAGCCTAGTGTTATCCCATATTATTCCTTTTCTTCTTGGTAACTCCCTCATGAAATATAATAACAAACAAACAACTAGAGTTCCAAATTTAATGGCATGCTTCTTTGCCTTAGTCATACCTAGGTTCTCCATAAGTTGCAACCTAAGCAATTTACAAAGATCAAAATATTTTCCCTTCTCCACCATTTCACACACATTGTGAATTTCGATAACAGACACTGAATTTACCTTGTTGGTGAAATAAATTTTCTACCCAATCATGATGGTAGCATACTTGACGGCAGGGTTTGCAATAGAATTTGTAGTTAAAGCTCTTCCGTCAAATTTAGCACCATTCAGCCTTGTGTCTTCATCATTTTTCACCGCTTTTAGAATTGGAATGGTTCCAGTATCATAAAGACCAGTTACAACTCAAATTTTCTCCTTATTGATAACCCCTAGTTCATTTGCCCACACAAATTTGCTATGAACCCTACTGAGGGCCATTCTGACAAACTTCACTTCACTCTCACTGGAGAATTTTGGAAACCAGTTCCAAATGTTCAACTTCATTCAAACTAGGTTTTCATATTCTGGATTAAGCAGTAAATCATCTCTCATCAACTCATTGTCCCATAAATCCTTTAGCTCTTGGTGATTGAATTCTTTTAACTTCCCATGAATGTATGTTCTTGTATCTTCACTGGATCATTTTCATACACTTTCCACGAAAATATTCTAAATCTAGGTTGGGGTCTCTCAAAGATTTCCACAATAGTAGGAGTATCCATTCTCCTCAAATAGCTTGAATATGCTTTAACAAAAAGTTCCTTCAACTTTAAAATCCACATAATTCAGATAACAAAGAATACCTTTCCTGCTTGTCGAGAACTAGGGTTTTGATGTACGATACTTTGAATCTCCTTTAACTCACTTCAGCTTTCACTGCTTCTTCCCAATTGAAAAAATGTGCCTTACTTTAACTTAGCTTCTTGCATTATTACTTATGAATTTTTCCCTAATTCTCATTTATTGCCTTTCAACTTTTAAAGCTGACAAATACTTTATAAAACACACTATAAATCAAAGAGGGTTCCACAATTCTCTGGATCTGCCTATTTTCTGCTGGATATTTCTCCAATTCCTTCAAAATGATGACACACCACATATCCTTGTGTCACTTCTTGACACCACATATATCAGGGGGCTTTTAGATTTCTCTACAACTGCTCCCCCTGAAACCATTACTGGGTTCATTTTTTGGAAGAGGTATCTGCATCAGATGCAGATACAAATGTATTTGACTTATCCTTTTTCTCAGGTTCTTCCTTTTTCCTCCAAATATTAGCCATTTCTTTTCTTACTTCAGTAGGATCCACTTTTTTCACAAACTTGTTATTTTGTTCTGGATTAGGTTTCTTCCCAATTTTGCTCCTACAAAATTTTGAGATATGTCCTAGTTTGTTGCAAGTGTAGTACACAACATATCTTTGATCAAATTGATTTTCATTCATCCTTGACCTGCACTGATTAGCCTTATGTTTGAGGATATTACATGTGTAACAATAGCCTTGAAAATATTGAATCCTTCTACTAGCATTAAACCTGTTTAGCATTATCTAGCTTCTACACTCGGTAGCTCTATGTCCAAACTTATTGCAAGCATAACATTGTCCAATAAAGAATCTAACATTCTGACTTATTCTATTATGGTTCATCCTACTTCTACATTTTGTTTCTCTATGACCAAATTTATTGCACGAGAAACAAAAGCCATTAAAAGATGGGTACCTTTGAGCATTAAGCTTTTAGATGGGAATCCTTCCAATATTGCTCCTTTGGTTCTTTATTTGATGAATATTGCCTTGAAACTTCTTCTGATTGTCCACTTTACTAGAAATAGGTTTTTCCTTTGAGCTTTTCCCATCTTCAAGTCCTAGACCACTTTTATCCTTAGAAGGTTTTTGAGATGCAATCAACTCATCAAGCTTTGTAGAGCTTGTTTTGAATTTTTCTTCATGATCTTTCGCTTTACCTAGATCAAATATTAGGGTTACCACTTCTTGTTCAAGCTTTGTACATTCATCAATTTTATTTTGAATCTCAGCTTTCTGACACTCCTCAATTCACTTATTTTCTTCTACTTGCACCTTCAGTTCACCAATTTCTTCATTAGGCTTTTACAACTAATCACTGACTTCTTTATGCCTTTCCTTGAAATTTTTGATCTACTCTCTTAACTGTTTAATGCATTCATTTGCTTCCTTTAAGTTTCCTTCTCATCTTCACTTTTTTCCAATTCTTCAAGGGTAGTATTGATTTCCTCGAATACAATTTTTTCTTCCAGAGGAACAAGATAGCTTTTATTAGCCATGTATTCAAATTCTAGGACCTTCCTCAAGTTGTAAGACTTCTTCAGAGGAACCAAGCTCTGATACCAATTATTGAATACATTGAATACTGAGAGGGGGGTGAATTAGTATTCTGCTAACATAATTAATTACTAACCATTCAATTATCAATCCACATCTAGCTACAAGAGTAAGCCAAAACACAAAAGAGATCATACCACATTGACACTAGGATTTTTAAGTGAAAAACCCAAAAGGGAAAAACCATGGTGAGGATTAGCTCATAATATATTATAACCGGTTATAAGATATTACACGGGTCACTACCAAGACACACTATCCTTGAAAGGCTCATAGCCTAAATATAAAAGATAGCTTATTTCCAAGATTAAAAAAGGTATGGCTTACTTCCAATTGATGAACTAAGTAAATACACTTTCAATGTGTAGAGATCAGTTCCAATTAGGCTCTGGAATATCAAAACTTCTACTCCAGTTGCAGGCATACAACACTGTTAAAACCTTTGTACTATCACACTTGTCACATCACTGTATCTCATACTATTCCTTCATCTATATCTATCACCTTCTTATACTTCATCCACATCGCTTACATATATATACATAGCTTCATCTTTATACATCAATTAGGTCGGCCTAATTGAATGCATAACTCAAAAATATTTGTTGGCTTAAATCAAAAGTCCTTTTGGCGCATTCAAAAATTAATAGCAAACATTAATTAGGCTGGCCTGGACCTAATAAGGAGCACATTAACATTTATAAGATGAACAATTCATAACCCTATTGACCAAAATAATGTTGATATTTTGTTACTTGGATAACTCAACCGGATCACACAAACTTACTAAAAACTCATTTATAGCTGTACCTAACACTCCTCAACAACATATCAAAAACTCATAGAATTTACTTTTACTAAGAGGATTTATGAATCAAAATATCATATCAGTGTAGACACACAGTTTACTCAGTCTGTTACCAATCAGTGTTGGCATCAATGACAAAAAAATCAGAGGTCACCTACTTCATTCTTCCAACACAAAGAGGTTGATCATCCTGCAGTTTAGGCATGCGTGTTGAAAACAATCACCATGCATAGCTACTCACTCAACTTAGCTAAAAGGTGGTGCACTAAGAAGAACATACTCAGCAAAATAGTGCTATAGGTTGACCTCTTTGATGACAGCAGTATAGACTATTTCAAATCAACACATGATGATAAAGGTGTAATTCGAATTTCCTTCACAATGAAAATCTACAACAAGTAGGATTCATAAGGTGATGCCAAAGTAACAAAGACCTCCTACAGGTTTGGAACAATTCATCACTTGTTCAATCATTCAATAACTAATTTTCAACACATAATTCATGTCGACTTAGTCTTACATGAGTCGACTCACTTCATTTATCAATTTGACCAAGTCATCAAATTATTGTACATAACCTTTCATACATTTTTCTATTGTAGATATTTACCAAATGACAAGGTGTCTAACAATTTACTAAGTCAAAGATGTTTCCAAATAAGGCGTCGACTAAGTCTCCTTCTTGAGTTCTCAATATATTTTTCACAACTTCACTTTCCTCAAGTTTTCCACCAAGACCATTGATGGCATTGACAATTTCATCCACCCTGAGCATGTAGCCTACAATATCTTCATCTTCTGACATCCTTAGGGTTTCAAATTTGGCTTTGAAATTCTACATCTTTTCTTGCTTGACCTTAGCATCTCATTCATAAATACTTTGCAACTTTACCCAGACCTCTTTAACAATTTTGTAGCTTATCACCTTCACAAGTTTTGACTAAGAAAGCCCACTCAAGATAGAATTCCTTTCTTTTTTCATTATTCTCATGTAATCCTTGATATCATATTCACTTGTTGGAGCAATAGTAGGTATAATATATCCATCTTCAACTAACTTCCATACACCAAAACCTAATGAGACAACAAAGGCTTCCATCCTAGCTTTCTAAAAGGCATAATTTGTTCCATCAAATATAGGATATTTGACACCATTCTTGTGCACCATTCAGATCTACCTCAAGTGGTTAAGATTATTCTAAGGAACCTCTGCTTTGATACCAATTTTTAGACACACAAGACAACTAAGAGGGGGGGTGAATTAGTTGTACATTAAAACCTTTAAACCCTTATCAATCCTCAAACCCTTATTAAGCATTAGCATGAATGTAAACAAATGAAACATCAAAACATCAACCACGATACACAATAGAACACCAGATTTTATGTGGAAATCTCTAATCAAGGAAAAACCATAGTGAGGATTTTCTCGCATATATATGAATAACAACATCGATTACAAAAGGCTCATTATTGGAAGGGATCACTACCCAAAGGACTCACTATACAAAAGAAAGAAAGGCTCACTACTAAGGGCTCACTACTTGGATAGAAAGAGAATAGAAAGAAATTGTTACAAGGAGGTTCACTACCTTAGAGAAATAGGAGAATCCACCACAACCATCCACAACCTTCGACTCACTGCCTCCAACAACTTTAGACACACTAAAATGTAGACACCTTGTTCTCACTACTTCTAGTAGTCTTAGGCGTTCATGATCACACTCATATTACAACACTTGATCACATACACATCATTTTGCATCACACAATACACCACACACTTCTCCAATAAATGGCCTTGCATATATATTCACCACAACCTCAAACAATCTTCTTCAAGTCAGCCTCAATGAAAAGTATGCACCTTAAATGTGCAACCACCAAATAGGTTGACACCAAACACTTCCATGGTGGAAAAAAGTGAAGGTGGACCACACCAAGGGTTGACCAAGACCCAAATATACACTGACACACTACACCACACTTCCATAAACCATGAAGCACATCCGTAAATAGCACTAACATGCTAGGTTGGCCAAACCAGCATTAACACTAACAAGCAACCACATTCACACTTCACCAGGTCTAGAAACAAACTACGAACCACTTAGCAACATTACACAACATTATTCTAACACCAATAGAATATTCAAACACACTAGCACAAACACATGCAACTTACAATACTAACATCCTATGCAACCAATCAAACTACCACTGAGACACAACACATGAACCAAGCTTGCAGAATAATTGAAACACTAAACGTTCCAAGGGAAGATAGATACAAGCATCATTAGCACATTCCCCAATCTGCAGGACCAGAAACTTCAACACAGAGAAATATGGAGAAATTCCATTTCTTCCAAACGATCCTCTTCACAAGCCAGACACTGTCAAACACATCTTTTATTGTCACATGACCCAAAATGCAAAACTCTATATATAACACCTTTGAACACTTCCTAACATCACATCCAAACCACACAAGCACATCTTCAAGCATGAAGAAATGTGGAGCACAATATAGAACACATCCCTATCACTTTGTACATTCTTTATGCAGATTTTCTCAAAATCACTTGGAAACCAAGTGACCCTACTACATCTCCAACACCTTCTCAACACCACAAACACCTTCTCATCATGACCACACTAGAGATTGACATCAATTCCAACACTAATGACAACATAATGCAACAAGTTCTTTGTATAGAAACAATTGTATTTGTGAGAGTGATGTGTAATAGTTCTATTTACTAAGGTTGCTTCCATGTAGAGGGTATAAATATGATTGTTAATACTATGTTAGGAGGAGTTTCTCTAAGAAGGAAGTTGAAAAGGGCTTGTTTATATTTGGAATGAGGTGACATTTTTAGAAAAATGTAAAATATACTATTATATCTATCATCCCTATCAATAGTCCAAATATACTTCAATGAATTAAAAATGAATTTAAATTTCAAAAGTGAACCCTAATATTAAACCATAAATATGAACCCCACTATGTAAACATTTATAAATGAATTGTGGAACCTTGGACCTTATACCTTAAACATTGAACCTTGTAAAGAAACAATTGAATTTGAATAGTAAATTAGAGAGATATAGGGAGAAATATAGATATAGATAGAGGTATATAGAGAGAGATAGAGACAAAGAGGGAGAGACATAGAAAGAGATAGAGGGAGAGATAAAGTGATTTGTAGGTAGAGATAGAGAGGGATACATGCATAGAGAGAGAGGGAGATAAATAGATAGATATAGAGAAGGAGATGGACCTATCTAGATATAGATATATATAGATAGACCTTTTGTAATCTAATTATCAAGATTTAATGTTTTTTTTATCAATTATAATTTCATTATTTATTATTTCAACATGTGATTTAATTCTTGTTTCTACATATAATTCAATTTGTGATGATGATGTACCTCCAACTTTTCTCATTTGACAAAGCCTTTTCATTTGCACCCTTTATTTTTCTTTCTTTGCTTCAATTTTTTTTAGTGTTCTCCACTTATTTGTTCCCATCATAATTGTCATTTATTTATTTCTACACAAAATTACCAATTTATCTCGGTTAAAGTTGTTGTTTAAATAAAAAGTCAAGAACATACACCAATTGACTGCTTGTTTTGCTTTGACATGCATCTTTATAGTGATTCACGTACAAATCAAAGTAGGGACCAAATTCAATGATAAAATTGTAGACCCATGCCCTTTTGGTCCATTTTATATGTATGTATAACTTTTGATTTCCTATTCTAAATTTGAAAAATAAATTGTTCTATGCTTCATTCTATACACATTCAAACAAATAATTTTTAGATTATTTTTGTGCAAGTTATGTGACATGCACACTTAATGATGCATTTTTTAAAGATGCATCCACTTTAAAAATTATAAAAAAATCAAATATAAAAATATATAAAATACACAACTCGTAGTAGTCACTCTTGGCTATATTTAATACCAAATTATTTTTTGAAAATAACTAATGCAATAAAAACGAGGAGGTGCACACACCAAATGCTAGTTATATTTTAGTGATAAAAATATCAACACTTTTGTGTGCACTTAGAATTTTACTCTCTTAACCTTAATCATTTTGAAATTTTTTAGAAGTTTAGAAATTAAATTCAGAGTACTACAATTATTGTTCTCATCATATCTTCAAATTTTAAATGTGCACATTACAAATTAATTATCAATGTTTAGGTTTAGCTGATTTTTTTTAAAAAGTGTTCACCTTTGACCTTTTTTGTCTTCCATTTTCATGTACTTTTATGTAAGTTCTTGTTATATCTACCATTATTTATCCCATCATGATTTTGTACTCACCCAAATATTTAATTTCTATCTTGCCTGCTTGTTTTGCTTTAACAATGCATCTTTATAGTGATTCATATACAAGTCAAAGAAGGGACAAAATTTAATAATAAACTTGTAGACCCATGCCCTTTTCTCTAATGTTTTTGGTCCATTTTGATTAGTGTCTTCAATATAATAACAAGTCCACAAGTGGCATATTCTTGTATGAGTTTGGCTCATGGCATTATCCTATCTTAAATTTATCATCATTTGTCCCCAATGTTTTGTCTCAATCCCTAGATCTTCAATTCTTGACCTTGGATCCATTTTTTAAGAATAGAACAACATAGGTTGTTTCCAAAATCACAAATTTGAACCCTACACTTTCAAAATTTAAATTCAAATAAAACCTTGGTAACTCCCTCTTACTAGCTATTATGAGTTGACCTAGCTCATGTTTGTGTTGATTTGTGTGCTATGTTGTTGCATTTAAAGACATTCATTTGTTCATTTTAAAATCATCTAGGATTATCATGAGGTTATCATAACATCATACAACACCTTACTTGCATCATCACCCTAGGCATAGTGCATGCATGTTTGATATCTTTAATCATGGTTCTAAAGTTGTTATATCGATATATCTTGGGACTTGATTGCAAACAATATGATCCTTGTCTAACAAGAATCAATAGTGTTTGTAGAGACGATCTCACTCTAGGAACATGCATAGCAAGTTGAGGCGAATTTGCTAGTCATTCATTCTCAATGAGTTCACTTTTATAGATTGAGGTTTATTTTCATGCTAGAATTGCATTTGTAAAATTTAAATGAAATAAATATAGTACACATTGTAACAATGAAATGCATTGTTAAAGATACCTGAAATATATTTTCTAATGTGCTAAAATCTTATCATTAGTTTTTATCATTCCATCCTAAAATCCTAACATAAATAAATTATTCAAAATAAATAGCAATGATTTTTTTTTCATTACAAATAAAAAATTATAGCTTCATTACCCATTACTATTTCTTCACCCCTACACCTTACTCAAAACGTATCTTCCATGCAAGATGGAAATCTTTGATGGTACACTTGCATGAGAGACTGTCACCAACTTTTAAGATCTGATTGCCATAACATCATTTCACATACATACATTGAGACAACATTCAAAAAGCAGGTAGCTGGTTCAGATAAAGGTGTTGCCTTTACAGGAGTTGAACAGAGAGAAGAATTTGATGGTGGGACGATTCACGGATCTCCGAAGCCCGCGGGCGCTTCCCTTCACTTGGGTTTTGTGCATCACTGTCACATGCACTTATCCTGCCCCTTTTCCTGCTGTCCGGCCGCCATGGAAAGAAGTTCCCTTTTTCATTTGTCTTTCATGTGACTGTGAGCAAATGGGGAAGTTAAGCAGGAAGAAGAGAACTTGAGAGTCAAATGACAAAGACACTATAACTTTAAGTTAACAAGCAACTCACCCAACTGTCTTAAATCAACCCAAATGGTGTTGCCTCTGAATTTCAAAGCTTTTACTACTATTCAAAGCAAATCACGTTATTGGGGTCGGCTGAATTGCTTTCCTGTCTTTCGGCAGCGTCACGCAATGGGATAGGAAAAGGAAAAAAGGTTTTCTCAATATCTATGGCAATAAAATCTTGGTAGAGTTTTACCTACCTCATCCGTGAACACGCACTCCTCTGACTACCAGTTTCCCAACAGGGTACTGCCCTTTCAAAACTTACCTGCCTGCCAAAGTTTTCTCTGTTTTATGATTACTTTGTTTAGTACCATGTTTAGTAGCAGCAGCAGCTTTAACCAATTATATAAACTATAAAGTATGTTCCTTTGATGAGAAGGTTCTGGTTGATTACTTCCTATTCTCAGGAGCTGGTCCACATTCGGAGTCCTGACTTAGTTGTACATGGTTCAGTGTTCCCTGGGATATAACATCACTATATATGGGTCTTCTGCTGTAATCATCACTTTCTTCTGCCTTTTTTTCTCTCTAAGATATTAGTGGGCTCCAATGGTGCTAATTGGTACTGCTACATCCCCCACTTGGTCTTCTAGAAATGTAATGGAATATATATTAGTAATCAAATGCAAAAAAAAAAAGTAATTAAGAGCTATCATTTGTTCTAATATTTTGTTACAGATCCATGTGCAAGCTGACAAGGTTGCCCTAGAAGTGTTTCACGTCCTTGTCGCTTAGCGACTTTGTTTTCTAATTGCTTTATTTCAGGCCTTGGTCCATGTGATTCTCGAGGTGTGATCATAGTACATTGGCATAGGATATTCATCAAAAAAGTAATTAAATAATCAATTACTTCAAATTTTAGGAGTTGGATTGAAGTGACAAATCTAAATTAATTATAGAATTTAAATAACTAGAATTATATTATTGATGATAGAAATATAATAGTGAAGATGTTAGAAATTGATTTGCTAATGTGTTGAAAATTAGCAGTGTGATTAGATGAATGTCTTAGAATTTGTAAATTGGTAATACTTTGTACTAGTTCAAATTTGTGTCAAGGAAATTGATTTTCATGACTATGGAACTGATCTAGCATGTGGAACTGAACCTAGATCCACATAAATGAATTGACAAGGACTGTCCAATGTAAAGAGCATACATGTTGTGCTCAACTTACTAGTCATTTACTTGGGACTAAGGTTCCGAATAATGACCATCTTGTTGAGCACACCATGCTAATTCTTAAATTTGTTTCAATAGGGAAAGGATGATTGTAACAAATTTTCTTGAACTTGTTATACCTATGTCTAAAGTGGGGCAGTGTCTATAGATAATATTTGAGAACTTGCTAAGTGAAGGTTATGTTCTCCTCGATCAAGCAAATAGGTAGACTAATTCAACAACTTTGGAGCAATGATCAAAATCAACAAGCTAGCCTATAGTATGCCTATTAGATGATATCAATACAATTAGGATCCTATAAGATTTTTTATATAATGTTTTCATGTAATGTTCTAATAATTGCTCTATCTGCTAGGTGGTTTACAAATGAACAAGGTATGTCCTTAAGTACAACAACATAACACACAAATCCACACAATCATGCACTAGTTTAGCACATAATAATTAGTGAAAAGGTGTTGAAATAAATTTTAATTTTAATTTTAAATTTTAAAAGTTTGTAGTTTAGATCCACAAATCTAAAAATAACCTAGGTCAATCTTATACTTGTAGATTTGATCTAGGGTGGCCAATAGTAGATCTAGGGATCGAGATAGGTTTGTGGGGATGAGTGACGATGAGATTAAGCTAGGATATTGGCACATGAGCTGAATTTCATGCAAGAATATGTCATTTGTAGAATTGTTATTGCATATAGGTCATTATATTTGAAATGGTCCTATAATATAAGTGAAAAGGGCATTGGGTATGTGATTTTCACCATTGCATTTTTTTATAATTTGATCTACTTTGGGATAAGGGGGTCATTAATGAGGAAAATCTTAAACAATTGGGATGTCATTTCTTAAATAATAAATAATATACTTGTTTACTTTTATTCATTCATGCAATCTTTCAAACTTTAAATTTATTTATTTTTTTTCAATTTATTTTCTTGCTCTAAATAAATCCATTAGAATTGAAAGAAATAAAAATCCACCTTTTATTAAATTTAGGATAAATAATTGATTAAATCAATTAATACGAAAGTACACTAGATTAAAGAGTTGGGACTAATTTAGTTATACTAAAAATAAATACATGAAATGTTTTTAAAATAAAATATTAACCTACATTTGTTTAGATATGATGTCAATTTGACTATAACAAATGCCAACAATTAATTCACCACCTATCTATTGACCACCTTAAAACTAGTATATTTAACATCTAATACTCTAGGGCACTTCTATGACTGCATAATTAATCTTCACTCTTACACATTTCAACTATGCACATAAATCTAAATCACACTAAAATTAATGTTAGGAATTTACTCACTTTAATATCTAGAACACATAGCTAAAAGGGACAATGTTGATAAACACTATTTAGAAGTTTGTTAGGCAAGAAAAGTTTTCCTTTGGTCGAACCTTGTTACCAATTTAATAATTTGGCAAAAAGGATCAAAGACATAAGCAAACATGCAATGATGACTAGGATATGAATGCAAGATGATGATGATGTAATGTTGATACCTTATATTGATGCTATAAATATATCTTGAATAATCATTCTTGGATGATCATAGATGGATTGAAATAAATTAGGGATTGTTAAAGTAAATACAATACCTTAGAACATAAGTTAAAAAATTCAAAATTAAGATGACACATAACAACTAGTGGAGGGAGTTGGAATGAACCCAAATTTTAAAATTAAATTTATAAATTTTGGGGTCATTATCACACATGTAGATTTGACTCAAGATGATCCATAAATGATTCAATATTGGGATCAATTAGAGGGGATGCATGTAAATGAAATTAGGATAGGCTGAAGTTATTTTCTATCTTTTACACTAAAATGATATACATTAGTCATTGCATAAAGTATAATCTAGTCAAAGTGGGCCCAAAAAAAGAGGAATAATGTAATGTATACACCTTTCACCATTAAATTTTGCTCCCATTTTGACTTGCATATGAACTAATATGAAGACACATACATTTCAAAGTAAAAAAAAGTAGTCAACATGAATGTAAAATATTTAAACAAATAAAAATTATACAAATATAGATATCAATTTTATACATTCTCCTCTCAATGAGTACCCCATGTTGAAAATTGTAAAAATTAAATTTTCCAATGAGTTGAAAGGAAGCAAGGTATGTGGAAATTCTTCCTACACTAATATTTTGAGGAAAAAATTGTAAAAAATTTAATATTTTAACAATTATAAAAAGTAAAAACACATTTAAATATAAAATAAACAATAAATACCATAACATAGGTGTACATGGGGAAAACCATTTTGAAATCAAAACCCCACACTACAAAGCAACTCAATGTAGTATTTAGTTAGTCATAATTATATTTCACTTACAAAGAAAGCCTTCAAAGGAGTACCACCAACCAAAGGTTTGGTAGGATTATTATAGCTTAAATAGTATCTATAAAACTCTACACTCAACCTCTATCTCAAGCACCTAATATATAGGGGAACAAATTTTGAAACCATGAAATGGTACTTAGAAACCCATGAGCTAAAATCGCCCAAAATTGGCACCCAAATTATCCCTCAATCAAAGATGTCTTATGATGTGTCATAATATGCATAATAAGTTGGTCAACATATGTAACTCCCCTTTACAACTCTTTTATGCATCTAATATTGTTTTTACATTTCTTACACAAACTTCTGGAGGCCATAATTTTTATTTGATGGACAATTGAGACCAATTTTTAAAAATTGAAGTACTCGAAGAGATATACACAACAAGAACCCCCATAGGTGGTGTTGAGCAATTGGGAATTTAAATTTTGACTAGAAACTAAGCTTATAGCCTAGAAATTGAGTTTTTCCATTTTATATCCAAAAGTCACACATTTTGTAATATTAAATTAGGAGTAAGGTTGATACACCTTTCCCAACATGAGAAGCATTTTTCAATCATTTAAATTAAGCACTCACTATATTTTATTAAAATAAAAACAATAGAAAGTAAAAAATTAAAATCTGTGGGTTTCTACTTGCGATCACAAATATGATTCTACTAGAATATTAAAAACAATGTCAAATTTCTTGCAGTGAAAAGTAAATGATATGGTTTTTCTTGTAAAGGAAATCAAATATGGTTTTTTCTAGAGAAAAATAATCTATGTGATTCCATCTATGATGAAAGATATTTACTAAGCACTAGTTTTTGCAACCATATTAATTAAAGGATTAATAGTGGAATTATTCATGCCCCCTTCAATTGCTTGTATGCAAGGGATGCAATGAATTAGAGGAAAGTAGAAATTGATTTTATTATGTGAAACCGCATAAGAATGTAAGAATGCAAAATATCATGATGTAATAAAATATAACATAAGAAGGTGTGATTATGAGAGTATTTGTAAAAGAGGAAGCAAGGTGCCCCCAATGTTTCCCCTAATAATGGAAAATGGGAAAATATTAGATAGTGTCATCAAAACATAAGTATATGTAAGATGGATCATGGAGAACATATTAATTTAGAGATGGAAACTACATTCACTGTAAATTTTCCCCTAATGAGAGTAAATAAATAAATTTAGATACATTTAACAATGATAAATATCGGTACCAAAATATGTAAGCATGTGTAGTCATCAAATAATCACACAAGCATGAACATGATGTCAAAAGATATGAGTATGATAAGCATAAGTTAATATGTACACTTTCATAAGAATGTAGCATTCAATCATGTGAAAAATATAGTATAATATTTAATTATATGATTCATAAGATAAACATAAATTTGTAATGTCATCAATGTAGTAAAAACACTACCATGGAGAATATGCTCCCAATTGGGGAAATATAAAACACAAGTAACATAAAATGACACATAAGACATAACATAGAAGGTGAAATGAGAATTAAATACATAAGAAGAGGAGGAAAACAACAAACATGAGACAATAAAAAGACCAAAGTAAAAAGGAGACATAAAATGGAAGATGTGAGGAAGGAGACTCAAAACATACATGGCATTATCAAAATGTCAAGTAAATAACATAAATAAAATAAGCTATCCTTTTTTTTCAACAAGATAAAATTGTTTTCTAACCACTTCATGCTTTGCATCATATAAAATTCTTAGATAAAAATATAAAATAAAAGCACATACCCAACACAAGAAAGAAGTGACATGAATATAAGTCCATATTTGTAAAATATATTCAAACTAAATTAAATTTCATTTCAAATATTTTATTATTATTTAAAATAAAGTGGACGAATCCTATTATTTAAATAAATTAGACTTGTCTTTGTTCTACCTTATGGACTTGTTTGAATTATACTAGACCTATCCTACTATTTTAAGTTGGTGTGAATAAGGTTTCTTACATAACTAGTTCACCTAGTAGGTTCTATTCACATGTTAAGTTTACTTAGGTCCTATGATAATTTCTAGAAGTCTTAAGTGTTGATGTAGGGACTTCTCGAGGTCATAACTTTGACTTGGTGGTCTATTTGACCTAAGATTTTATGGGGACATGTGTTATGAGGATTTTTTTGGATTTCCAACTAAGCCTATCTCGGTTGGTGGCCATTTTAGCACTTTTCTGGGACCAATTTTTTTTTCTGGGCCCTCAAAATCATCTTTTTGTGTTTTTTCGAGTTTTTAGAAAGTTGTTTTCTTTAATAACTTGGAAATAATGTTTCCAATTTGAATTATTTGTTGGAAATTCATGTCACCATACTATTAGGAATTTTTTAGGAAAAATTTGAGCTCAAAGGGATATGTATGTAAAATTATCAAAAAGGAAAAATATGACAATTGTCAAAAACTACCAAAAATGGTAATTTTGGCATTTTTTTGTTTTTGTTTTTTCATTTTTTACTTATAAGTTGGTTCTCTTTCATTGTAGAAGCAGAGATTAATAATAGAAGAGTTTAATTTGATAGAAAATTTCAATTTTATAGATCTCTTTAATCAATAATGGTTCAAGTGCTTTCTTTGGTTACATTAGATGTCATATGATCTTATCTTATCTTATCATATCTTTAATACCTATTTCTTAGGTAATTTAATGATTGATGAGTTAGTTGTATTATAACATAGGATTAAGAAACTTTTCATGATCTTGTCTAATTATATGTCTCACCTTGGCTATATAACTAAGAGTCTCTCACACATTGTATATCCAAATTCTATTTTATATTGTTTTATGAGAATATAGTTTATTCTTGTCATATTGATCTTATCTCTTTGTGCTTTCTATTTGACATCTAGATCTTGGGCGGATATCTCCATTGCTAACATTGGTATCAAAGAAAGTTGGGTGCCTTTGGTTAGTCTTTTTGGAGAGATCTTGGTAGATCTTGAAAATTTGAGTATGCTCTTCTCTTTCATTGAATGATGATCTAGAGAATCAAATAAAGTTGATAGAAATACCAGATTTTGGGGGGTTCTGCTTTGATGCTTTGTATTTTAGGGTCTTTTTGGAGCTTGTTGGTATAATATGAGATCGCCATTAAGTTCAGGGTGTTCAAGAAAGTCAATTTTACCTTTTATTTCATCCAAATTAGACATACAAGGCTAGATCTATTTGGGTTTGAAGTTGAAAAGTGGTTGTTAGATCTAAAAGGTAGCTACAATTTTGGATCATTTAGGGTCAAATTTGACCCTTCCAACACATCCAAAAGGCCCAAAACCCCCAATATTGACTGCCAATTTGTCAAAATTGAACAAATTTTCTCAGAACCATTAGAGTTTTTTTTGCCTCCTTGGGTCATCCGTACAACCGTATGGTTACCTCGTCAATTGTTGCAAATCAATTTGGTATGGTTACAAAGTTGCATAATTAGGTTTTTTTTTTTAAATTGAAAATAAAAATAATTATATTTTTAAATATATTTTAGAAATTTTTTATTAAAAATAAAATAAATAAATTAGGTCTACAGATCTGTACTCTTGATACCCTTAGGGTACGTAGGCCTAGCCCTATGCCACGTGGCATGAGTGCAAGCCCCACCATGACCTCAACTAATAGGATGAATTTTAAAAAAACAAGTGTATAAAACACAAAATATTCTATCAGAGTTTGAATTAAGATTCCACCAACATTTGGTAAAAGGTATATTTTCAATATACTCCACTAACTGAAATATTCTAGTCGAATATTATGGTAACCTGTATTGACCTGTGACATCTATTTGAATGCCAATTTTAAGTTTGTGGGATTAGAGAATATTTGAAACATATTCCCTTCTAATGTTAGCATGACGTGAGCAAAGCCCTTTTCAATTTCCCCCCTTTCCAATAGAATTTTGATTTTTGCACTTGATTTTCAAACACTTATAACTTAGGCTCAAAACCTCCTTTTTGTGAGATTTTTTTAATTTGGGATAGAATTTTGTGCTCTTCACAGTGGTGCATGTATTTTTTAGTTTTGATTTTTTAATTTTCCAAAAATTGCAGATTCTCATAGGTGTTGCTGAGCCATTCTCATTTTGGGAGCTTTTGAGGCTGTGTTCTCACTCTTATGGTAACACTTTTAGGTGCAATTTTTTTGAAAGTACATAATTTTGTGTAATTTGAATTGGTGTGATTATATGTTGAAATGAACAAGACAATTAAGAGGGGGGGTGAATCAATTGTAACTAACCATATTCATCACAAATCTCAAACAATTATTAGCTCCACATTGACTTTAATTTGTTATTAAGTATGAGCATGAAGTGCAAATAACAGAAAGCAATATCAACACAAGAAACACCAGATTTACGTGGAAAACCCAATAAGGGAAAAACTATGGTGAGGATTAACTCACAATATAAGAGTAATTGCAAAACCATTTACAAGGAGGCTCACTGCCCAAGATAGGACTCACTATCCAGAAGGGAGGCTCACTACTTACAAACAAAGAAAGATAGAAAGAAGAATGTTACACAAAGAACATTATCTCAATGCAACAAAAGATCCACCATAGCAATTTGCACACATCCACAACTTTGATCAGAGAATTCTAGACACCATCAGCTCACTACTTTCAAGAGTCTAACACATTAAATTCCTCACTGCCTCAGCTCACTTTCGCACTATCTCTCACATCTACCTTGCTTCTCAAACTTGTAGCACACAATCCTTAACATCTTGTCTTGTATTTATACCATCTTCAATCTTAGAAACTTTCTCAAGGTTAGAAACACACTCTATATTTTACAAATTCAATTAGGTCGGAAACTCAACATTCCCATGATGAATAAGAATGAGAGAAAACCATTCCAACACTTAACTAGGACCAAAAAAACCATCTTGGATCAATCAAACACTTCCTTAATTGATACTTATCCTTCGCATGATGTGTAAACACTAGGTCAGCTAAACTTAATGAAAACACCAATGAACTTTTAAGTACACACTTCTGCAACAAGAAGATAACATACAGACCACATAACATGCTTCACCTTACACTGGAACACATTTTAGATATCTTCAGATTCATCTACAGCTACTACAACAACCTTCAAACACAGAACAATTTTCCATCGGTCCATCTAGACTGTACAGTCACACATAGTAATTATGAAACTAGTCTTTCAGAGCACCAAACCATGAACACTCTTGATGGAACATAGATAACTCCACTATAAGCCTTCTTCTAGATCTCCAAGACCTGAAACAAACCAACGAAGGACTGTGGAGCAGATACATTTCTCCCAGTCCATAAACAAACAACTCTGCCAGACCAGTTCACAAACCGATGAACTCAAATTTTTCTTTACACTAAACCAGAAGCTACAATCCAGGATGTATCACCTAAGGATGTCCTTAAAAACACTTTGAATCTGCACAAGCATAGGATCAACACAAAAGAATAGTGGAGCACAAGCCGGAGCACATTCTGAACACACACACAACTCTTTCTTCACTATTTATTAATTTTCTCAAAAGCACTTGGTAACTCATCATATCAGCACACATGCAACACCATAAAGATAGCTCCATGTACTCACAACATCTCCATAGTATCTCAACTATACATGCACAACCTACAATCACTTGTTTCCTTTCTCTACAACAACCTATACTGTGTTGACATCAATAACAACATTAATGACAACACCACCATACTCATTCATACTTGCAACAATCTCCCCCTTTGTCATTGATGGAAACACATGATGTGAAAAACCATCAAATACACAATATCCCTTTTCCTTTCTCTTACTCTTTTTCACGTGACTCTTTCTCCCCCTTTGACATTAATGGCAAAGAATAAAGAGTATTTGCATAATTCTTCAACCATATATGATTCTAATCACCCCCCCTCAAGAGTGCACCCATGAGAACACACATATCATACTACAACAATGATACTTCCTACTCCCCCTGAGGAGCAGACACCAATCATCAATCCAAACAACTGATGAGTTTGTAGATCCACTGGACTGATGCACCTCTATATGCATCTAGTTCAAAGAAGGAGGGGAAGTTACCCCCAACTTCTCCCTGAGATACTCAAAAGCATCCTTAGGAAGGGCCTTAGTAAATATATCAATAATCTAATCCTTTGTAGGGACATATTCAAGCTTGACTACATTCTCTAATACCTTCTCTCTTAAGAAATGATATGAGATAGATATATGCATTGTCCTCGAATTCATTACCGGATTCTTGCAAATATTTATAATTGCACTTGTATCATCATAGAAGATAGAGCTAGGGCCATCACACATCACTCCTATATCCTTCAATGTTTGCTTCATCCACAATACATGTGTGCAGCAAGATGTTGCTGCTATGTACTCAGCCTATGTAGTGGATAAAGAAACTAAATCATGTTTCTTGATTAGCCATGAAACCAACCTGTATCCAAGAAAGAATGCACCACCACTTGTACTCTTCTGTTCATCTACACAACCAGCCCAATTTGCATCAGTGTAAGCACTCAAAGTAAAATTAGTATCCTTAGGATATCATAATCTAGAGTCCCTTTTAGATATTTGAATATCCTTTTCACAGCCATAACATGTGTTTCTTTAGGTTCTTCTTGAAATATGGCTACCAAGCACACTGTATACATGATATCCGGTCTAGTAGCAATAAGATATAATAATCCACCAATCATATATCTGTACTTTCTCTGATCAACTTTAGGAGATTCATCATCCTTAGTTTGCATCTAGTCACCATAGGGGTACAAACCGGTTTGGAGTCATCCATTCCAAACTTACATACTTTGATTGTGAAATGAATATGCCCTTATCATTTTGATTCACTTGAAGTCCAAGGAAGAAATTCAACTCCCCAATCATAGACATTTAAAACTCTTTTTTCATCTCCTCTGCAAGTTTCTTGCACATACCCTCATTTCCTCCAAAGACAATATCATCAACATACACAACCACTATCAAAATTTTGTTTCCTTCAACCTTGAAATAGAGATTACTATCTGTGGAGCCTTTGCAGAACCTTTGTTGTGTCAATAAATATTTCCAAGAATGTGGTAATGCATTCAAGGACAAAGCATATATCTATCAAATATCATTTCTTAAGAGAGAAGGTATTAGAGAATGAAGTCAAGCTTGAATATGTGCCTACAAAGGATCAAATTACTGATATATTTACTAAGGCCCTTCCTAAGGATACTTTTGAGTATCTCAAGGAGAAGTTGGGGGTAACTGCCCCTCCTTCTTTGAACTAGATGCATATATAGGTGCATAAGTCCAGTGGATCTACAAATTCATCATTTGTCTGGATTAATGATTGGTGCAGTATGAGATGTGTGTTGTCATGGGTGCACTCCTAAGGGGGGGTTATCAAAATCATATATGGTTGAAGAATTATGTAAATACTCTTTGTTCTTTGCCATTGATGTCAAAGGGGGAGAAAGAGTCATGTGAAAAAGAGTAAGAGAAGGAAAAGGGATATTGTGTCTTTGATGGTTTTTCACATCATGTGTCGCCATCAATGACAAAGAAGGAGATTGTTGCAAGTATGAATGAGTATGATGTAACTGGTCTTTATCGCTCTTGAAACATCATATCCATGAGTTATTAGAAATCCTTCCATCCTTATCTTCCAGATGGTATAATTTGAACCATCAAACTTAGGACACTCCATCTTGTTTATAGTTCTAGATCAACCTTAAGCTGTTAGACTTCTTCACCGAGGAACCTTGCTATGATACCAATTTTTGAAATGAACAAGACAACCAAGAGGGGGGTGAATCAGTTGTAACTAATCACATTCATCACAAATCTCAAACAATTATTAGCTTCACATCCACTTTAATTTGTTATTAAGTATGAACATGAAGTGAAAATAATAGAAATAAATATCAACACAAGAAACACCAAATTTACTTGGAAAACCCAATAAGGGGAAAAATACGGTGAGGATTAACTCACAATATAAGAGTAATTGCAAAACCATTTACAAGGAGGCTCACTGCCCAAGATATGGCTCACTATCCAGAAGGGAGGCTCACTACCTACAAACAAAGAAAGATAGAAAGAAGAATGTTACACAGATAAAATTATCTCAATGCAATAGAAGATCCACCACAACAATTCATACACATCCGCAGCTTTGATCAGAGAATTGCATACACCATCAGCTCACTACTTCCAGGAGTCTAACTCATTGAAGTCCTCACTACCTCATCTCACTTTTGCACTATCTCTCACATCTACCTTGCTACTCACACTTGTGGCAGACAATCCTTAACATCTTGTCTTGTATTTATACCATCTTCAATCTTAGAAACTTTCTCAAGGTCGACAACACACTCTATATTTTACAAATTCAAATTAGGTCAAAAACTCAACATTCCCATGGTGGATAAGAATGAGATCGGACCATTCCAACACTTAAATAGGACCAAAAACAACATCTTGGATCAATCACACACTTCCTTAATTGATACTTATCCTTTGCATGACGTCTAAACTTTAGGTCGGCCAAACCTAATGAAAACAACAATGAAATTTGAAGTACATGTGTCTGCAACAAGAAGATAACATGGGGACCACATAACATGCTTTAACTTACACTGGAACACATCTTAGATACCTTCATATTCATTCGCGGCTATTGTAACAACCTTCAAACACATAACACTTTTCCATCAGACCATCTAGACTGTACAATCACACATAGTAATTCTGAAACTAATCTTCCAAAGCACCAAACCATGAACACTCTTGATGGAACACAGATAACTCCACTATAGGCATTCTTCCAGATCCACAAGACCTTAAACAAACCAATGGAGGACTGCGGAGAAGATACATTTCTCCCAGTCCATAAAGAAACAACTTTGCCAAACCAATTCACAAACCAGTGAACTCAACTTTTTCTTTACACCAAACCAAAAGCTATAATCCAGGATATATCACCCAAGGATGTCCTTAAACAACACTTTATATCTGCACAAGCATAGGATCAACATAGAAGATATGCAGAGCACACACCAAAGCACATTCTAAACATGCACACAATTCTGACTTCACTATTTATTAATTTTCTCAAAAGCACTTGGTAACTCATCATATCAACGCACCTGCAACACCATAAAGATAGCTCCATGTACTCACAACATCTCCACAGTATCTCAACTATACATGCACAACCTGCAATCACTTGTTTCCTTTCTCTGCAACAACCTATATTGTGTTGACATCAATGACAACATTAATGACAACACCATTGTACTCATTCATACTTGCAACATTATATTGATCTAATTTTTTCAAAAAAAATAACTTTTATTTTGTGGCCAAATTTCATATGCATGTACCAAGATCAAGACCACTTCACTATTTTTGGCAAGTGGCATTTGTAATCACACTAATCATAAAGTTCCAAACTCATATATTGCAGGGGGGTATTTGATTGAGTGAATTTGGGGGGATTATGCTTGTGGTTGTGGTTGCATTCATCTTGATTTGTGTTCTTTCCCCTTTTTCATCATGGATAAATTTTGAGTTCCACTTCTAACACCTTTCAACTATCCTAAACAGAAATTTTAAATGAATAAATTGTTAAGAGTTAAGAGGTTGTATAGGATAGTTCATAATGGAGGTTTGCAACTTGCATGAAATGGATTCAATGGATATGGATCTTGACTTTGGATCTTAAGTTGAAATGATGCTTTGAATGCTTGATTGAATCATGAAACCTACATCAACATATTAGCTCTGAAAACATGCATGACTCCACATAAATTTGACATAATACTTGGATCTTGATTGCTACAAAAAATGGTGAAGAAATATACCCTTAAATACTCTTGAAATCACTCTTTAAATTCTCTTGAACTCATAAAATTGCTATAGGAATGCTCTCTTGAAAATTCTTAGTGAAACATAGTGAAATGACCTTGTATTTATACATATCTTAAGATTAATTCCTGAAATTCAAATATCACAAGGAAACATTGAATTATAGATTTGAAATCATTAAAATACCACCAAAAACATATTCCAAAGAGGGGTCCTAGGTCTAAGTGAGGACTCATTCGCCATATGGCGAATGGGTCCTAGGCCACTCACCTAGGACACACATCGGACAAGGTGAAATATCATGTAAAAATAGGGTCCTAAGACTAAATTAGGACCCATTTACCATGTGGTGAATGGGTCCTAGGACACACATCTTCCAAAATTAAGTGTTGTGTAATGGCATTTATAAATTTCAGGTTTTATCCCTCATAAATTGCATTTAATTAAGCTTGAATTTGAATTAAAGGGACCAATTAAGGCAAATTAACCTCAATTAATTAATAAAGCCCTAGATTAATGTGAAAGTGTAAAGATACACCTTACAACACTAAAATAAGGCACAATTAAGTCCATTTTATTTAGAAGGGCCCTAAACTTAATGTGAATGTGTAAAACACATTACAACACTAAATTAAGGCAACATTAGGCTCATTTTATTATTAATTATTCCCAAATTAAGTGTGGAAAAAGGGATACTTTTTTTGACACCAAATAAGGTATTTCAAATTTTGAAGGAAAAATTAACCATAACACCTATCCTGAAGGTTTCAAACCAAAACGTACATTTCTTAGTTGTGATAAATGATTCCATTGAAGGTCTAGGAGTAATTATTCAAAATAAAGGTGTGATAGCTTATGAATAGATGGAATTGAAAAATCATGAAGTAAACTATACACATCCTGATTTGGAACTAGCAGTCATTGTTCATGCTCTTTATAAATGAAGACATTTCCTCTTAGGAAAGCCATTTGAGTTAAAAATTTACCATCAAGGACTCAAATATATTTTCACACAACCTCACTTAAATGCTAGACAAAGAAGATGGTTAGAATTCATGTGAATTTCATTTTAAGATATAATATATCAAAGGCAAAGAAAATAGGGTTGTAGATGCACTAATAAGAAGAAGGCACTTGATGAATATTGCAATATTCAAAACTAATTTTAGAGAACAATTGTTAAATGAGAAAAAATAATATTAATGGTATGAACAAGATAGGTCAACTTTGGGAAGTGACTCAACTAATTTTGAACGAAGGGGTACATTCTAAATGGTGATAAGTTGTTTTTATACAATAACATGATATATATTCCAAACTCTAAGGAATCGAGAGAGTTGGTTTTTAGTGAATCCCATAATACTCCTTATTCAGAACATCCAAAGTCAAACAAACTATATTCAGATCTTAAGAAGTGATATTTTTGGCAAGGAATGAATAATTACATAGTACTTTATGTAGCTAAATTCCTTGAATGTCAAAGCGTGAAGGAAAAACATAGTCACCCAATAGGACTATTATACCTGCATGATATACCACATCACAAATGGCAAGTCATTAGTATGGATTTTGTACAAGGACTAGCTACAACACCTTATAGTCACAACACAATAATGGTGGTAATAAATTTTTTTACCAAGGTTGCTCACTTCATAGCAGGGAATTTAATAGATGATGCTCCAACTTTGGCTAAACATTTTATGAAGGAAATATTTAGATTGCATGGAGTTACAAAGACGATCATATTAGATATGGATGTCAGGTTCACTTCAAGATTTTGGAAAACTGTTCAAATGGCCTTGGGAACATGGTTGAATTTTAGTACAACTTACCATCTTGAAATAGATGGGAAAACATAAAGAACACGTATGCACCAACAATCTAAGAGGGAAGAATATATTCCACTAGTGGAATTTTCTTATATTAATTCCTTTCAAACTTCATTAGGGATAGCTCCATTTTAAGCACTTTATGGCAGAAATTGTTGAACACCTTTGAGTTGGTACAATATTGAGTATAAAGTGATAATTAGACTTGATATGCTAAAGGAAATGGAGAATCAGACTAGTTTAATTAGATAAAGATTAAGGAA
>VDFB02000017.1:455086366-455140406 GCA_007258455.2 Sequoia sempervirens
ATAGGTAAATATAGTTTTAGTTTTATTTTGTCCTTTTAAATACATTAAATACATGTTTCAACATTGGTCAAGTGTGTTATTAGTTGAAATTGATTTAAATTTTCCTTTTATACATCCTTAAGACATAATCACAAAAAGGATCTAGTCCACGCAGATTCAACCTAGACAACATGAAATACTTGGTAAAAATAGGTAATTATTAGTTAAATTATATTTAAATACATGTTTTGATTACATATTGATATTTCTTGTACATTAATAGTTAAAATTGATTTGTCATTTTTTGTATCCTTAACCCATCATTGGATTGATCTCATACTTTGAAACAAAAAGGAGAGGATTCCTGGATTCAACCTACAAACATGTGTGGAATACTTTTAAATGCAGGTACTTGAGTTCTGTACATATAGATAGTTTTATATAAATTAAAATATGTATGCTTTGATGATTTCATTGATATTGCTTGCACCTTTTTGATATCAAGTGGTGTGAAGACCTACTACATTTTAGGCATGAGTTTGAGATGTTCTTGAGATGGCATATCCAAATTTTGTAAACATTATTTTGAGATGGCATATATGTACATACATACTTACAGAATTAAACATACTCTATGCACTTCTATGTATCAAATCAATAATCTATATATTTTGTTTGTTAAATGCGCATGTTTTCCTACTTTGAAACTTTATGTCTAATTGTATAATCACTAAATATCATGCATGCATTATTGTTAAATCAATTATATCCTTAAGACATTGTATTATGACCCCTTAATACATCCCCTTAAGAAATTCTATTATGACGCCTTAAGACATCCCCTTAGGACCCCTGAAGACATCCCCTTTAGACGCATTATGACCCCTTAAGACATCCCCTTAAGACGTTCTATTATGACCCCTTTAGACATCCTCTTAAGACCCCTTAAGACATCCCCTTAGACGTTCTATTATGACCCCTTTAGACATTCCCTTAAGACCCCTTAAAACATCCCCTTAAGACGTTCTATTATGACCCCTTTAGACATCCCCTTAAGACCCCTTAAGACATCCCCTTAAGACAATCTATTATGACCCCTTTAGACATCCCCTTTAAGACCCTTTTAGACATCCCCTAAGACGCCTCGACATTATGACCCTTTAGACATCCTTAATACCCCCTTTAAGACATCCTTAAGACGCCTCTGTATTATGACCCTTTGTATGTTCCCTTAAGACCCCTTAAGACATCCCCTAAGACGTGATATAACCCCTCACATCCCTGTAAGACATCATTATTTGTTTTGACAACTTATAAATTAGTGTTAAATGTTATTATTTATAGAATTTATTAATGCTTTTATTCTCTAATCTTCTATGGTATTGCTTATTTCTTAAAATTTTATCCTTTCTGGTATATAAATAGATTGCTTTTGTTTGTAAATTATGATTTATTGAATAATTATTGATTGACGTGAATTGAATAAGTTCATTGAGTAATTATCATTATTTATTGAATGTACATATCATGTATATCATGTATGAAATCACTAAATTTGTAAAGTATAAATATTAAAAT
The DNA here is from genome assembly GCA_007258455.2 of Sequoia sempervirens. NCBI lineage: Eukaryota > Viridiplantae > Streptophyta > Pinopsida > Cupressales > Cupressaceae > Sequoia > Sequoia sempervirens. The sequence continues at coordinate 455,087,924 of VDFB02000017.1, forward strand.
GTCCTATATTAATTTCATGTATGAGATCACTAAATTTCACATTAATGTCCTATATTAATGTCTTGACTATGAACATAAAATGCATAAATGTACATGTGTAAATTAAAATTTCAAACAATAATAAAGTCCATAATTTATGTAACATATAAGTGCATGAAACCAATATATTGCTTATTAAAAACAAAAGTCCAGAGTACAACCTGTGAACGAAAGTCCAACTAAGTACTTGAGCCATGAAATATAAAGTCCAACAGAGTACATGAGAAACCAAAAATATAGTCCATGAAATAAACAAATATAACACATAAAATCACATGTTTCTAGGTCATGTACTATCTCTATAATCAAGAGACCTCTTCACACCATGCAAGCTTTTAAGTGGATGACCTGAAACACTCAGACAAGAGAAAGATGAAATCGAATGTAAGACAATGAAAATGATTTAATGACAATTTAATTTTATAATCCATCATAAACTAAATTACTCCGTCATATTCGTATGTGGATGCTCAGCAACCAAGAACTTCTAAATTCTCTAAATCAGTCTACATAAACAAGACAAAAGAAATTTTGAAATTAGATGTACAACTCTACAATTAAATTTTATAATTCTATCATATTTTAATCCCATCAGATTCGAGGTTGTGCACCGTGCTTTTCTAGGACCTTCTTCGGGTAAGGCTGCTCAACTACAAGATGTGTCTCATGCTATAAAAGAAAAAGAATATGTAACAAATCTCATATTATGTATATATTCAATTTAAAATTTAAAATTTAAGTTATATTCAGAATATGTAATTTATAATTTACTTTAAATATAATAAAAAATTTAAATTTCATTTCATTTGATTTGGACTTCAGCATGTCTCCTCTCGTGGTGTAACTATGCCCCATCGTAATGAAGTTGCACTAACAAAACTCTTACAAGATCAAAATTTAAAGCATGTACAATTGAATTAGGTTAATATATATATCTCAAGTTTGCACATTTTGTGTAAAACTTTGTAAAACAACTTGGAAAAACTGGCCTTTCACGAAATAGCTGCAACATCAAATGCTTCCGTCTGATGCCCATTCCTATTGTAGAGTAAAAACTCTAGACATACATGTACATAGACATTTCTAACGCTTTTATAATAATACAAGTGTACATGCATGCATTTCTATATATCTAGTGAATTAAAATTCAAGGCAAATTGTAACTATACTAATGTAAACTTTAAACAAATTTACAATATGAATGTACCTGCCCCTGATCTATGACGCCCGATAGTGGAGGAGTGGTTGACAATCCCTTAGGAGGAATCGACGTGGATGCTGATTGACTTGCCTAAAGCAACATAAATATTTCAAACATATATGTGATTCAATTATAAATTTAAAACTCAAGTTAAATTTATGATTTCATATATAATTTTAAAAATTGAAATCAAAATACCCCATAAGGGTTGCCGAGTACGACCGGTGTCAATGTATGTACTCGTGGAACATATGATTGCCCCATCGTTAGTGTCATATGTACACCAAACAATTTGATTGTTAAAATGTATTGCAAACTTTTCTTTGATATATACATCCATCAAAATTCTTATAAAATGAACGTACATCTAGATGCATATTTATACCTATGTCGCAGTGCCCTCAGGGTGATGGTCTGCTATAAGAAACTCTACAAAGGAATTGATGTGACCAGATGAACCGCCAGAATCTCCCCGTCCACCTAAACTAGGTGTGGCTTGATCAGGTCCATAACATACTTGATGACAACTAGTACATATATGGGGGACGAGCCTCGACACTCTTGGAGTGGTACTCAGACCAGCTCCATAAAAAATTCCTCCATCATCATCATCTCTATGCTCCCCACTTGCTATCGCAGAAGCATGCTGATCAAGGTCCCTTGCAAGTGTACTAAGGGAACCTAATGTTGATACTAGAGCTCGATGATGTACAAGTGCGGGAATGGGAGGACCAAGAGCAACAAAAATGGGTTGTGCATACATGGGGCGTTGGGGATCAACCCTTGCCCCTAACCTCTTTTGTGGCATGCCGCCACCAACACCCTGAAATGATCTAAAATCAAAATAATTGGGATTTTTCCCAAAACAAACTCTGCATACAATTTTCTCAAAAAATACAATGGGCACTCCCAATTAGCATGTGGGGGACTATCAAAAACCATATACCATCGATCCCAAAAATGTGCACTCATCTGCGGATGTATGCACCACCTCATGGATATTCTAGATTTGTTGGGTGGAATGGGTTGTCGAGTAATGGGGTCAAGAAATTAGGGGGCTAGATGGGCTTTCGTTATTTTAAGGTCTAATATTTGTTTGTAAGAGAGATCGTTGGAATAAAATTGTCTCATTTTTTCTCTCTCTCTCTCTCTCGTCGATGCCTATCAAGATTAGAATTGATCATCCTGATGGCATCAACAACGTTTTGCATTGTAGATGCAAAACATCTCACATATGGTGGAATCAATGCTTGACTCTACATAACATTGATTTGATTTTGTAAGGATGCAACTTGATCATTTATACGTTCTACCGGCCGATGGCAGGTGCTGGATGTGGCATGACAGTGGAGGGGGGAGGAGGGAGTGGATGGCTGCGGCTTGAGGTGCAGTACTGATGATACCATCAATTGCCAAAAACCTCAGGTCCATGATATGAGATATAAATGCGCACCCATTAAATCATACAAAATAGTCCATGTGCATACATATATTAAGATCATATATTTAATTGAAATAGGATGAGCAACATATATACTAAGATCATATATTTAATTGAAATGCACATATATATACATTGATTGTTCAACTCAAGAGCATGTCCATACAAAATTCAAAATTAAATGTATGTACATGTACATTTAAAATAAAAAATATGATGCATAATTTGCATGCGTACAAATCATTAAACTAAACTATGTAGATACATACAAATTTCAAAAATTTTAGAACTATATATGCAATTTTAATACATGTAATATACATAATAAACGATAAACTTGAAATATCTGCCAAAAAGCCTTTCATTTTATGTCTAACACACACACACATATATATATTACAAATTTTCAGCAGGAGAAATCATGATCTAGTAGATAGTCATAAAATATATACTATTATATACTATTCATTATAAGTTTATAAATTCTGCCAAATTCATAAATCTATGTCACTAAAAATATCCATCTAGAACTAAAATCATAAATTCATGTCACTAAAAATATCCATTTGGAACCAAATTTATAAATTCATCACACAAAATATCCATCGCTCACCAAATTCATAAATTCATAACTATTTAAGATCATTGTCTTAATTTAGAAACTATTGTGGCTCTCTACCGTGATTCTCTTTCATTTCTTTGTAGGCTTTCCTTTTCAAAACGAAGTTCTCCTCTCTCCCCTAGCCATTGTCATCTCTCATCTAAGATCCTATCCATAAGCTTCTGACAACATCAATAGTCATTGCATCCTAGATGCAAACATCCTCAATAGAGGTACCACATTCCCTTCACCTTTGAATAATGTTGATTTGATCTTGGATGGTTCTAATACATTGGCATTGATTTCGGAAGCCGCAAATGGAGCATTGCTCATTGATTTTGCGGTGGAGGGAAGCTACGAGGTGGAGGTGGGTGGAGGTGGGAGGTGAAGGTGGGTGGAGATGGATGGCATGGAGGTGGATTGTGAATATTATTGAATGGATCCATGTGATCTTTAAGATATGAGTGAACTTGCATTAGATTTGTAATTTCAAGATGTAAGATACATGTTTAGGAAATACCTTTAAACCATTCAATATAAATGGCCTTAAATAATTGAATACAAATGATAAAATATGTAAGCCTCATTTATGTCTAAGGAACATGTTACTTGAATGAAAATAAAATTAACTATTAATATTATATAATATTGCATGATCTTATTATTGTTAAATTTGGTTGCCTTGGGCAACTTTGATCACCAAATTTTAAGAACTTCTTTGATCCCCTTAAGAAATGTCATATTGGGACCGACCCCTTAAGAAATCAAATTACTTATTTAGGGTGATAGGATGGCTTAAGGGGATCTACGTCTAGTGAGGTCCTAGGAGAAAATGACATGGCTCAAGTGAATAAAATTTGGTGAAGTTGCCCAAGGCAACCAAATTTCATTAAGAGCCTTTATAGAAAAAATGATGGATTTAGGGTTTAGGGTTTAGACTTTAGAGTTTAGGGTTTAGGGTAATAGGATAGCTTAAGTGGATCTACATGTAGTAAGATCCTAGGAAAAAATTACATGGCATAAGGGAATGCAATTTGGTGGAGTTGCCTAAGGCAACAAAATTTCATTAAGAGCCTAAGAAAAAATGATGGCTTTAGGGTTTAGGGTTTAGAGTTTAGAGTTTAGGGTTTAGGGTAATAGGATAACTTAAGGGGATATATGTAGTAAGATCCCATGAAAAAATTACATGGCATAAGGGAATGAAATTTGGTGGATTTTCCTAAGACAACCAAATTTCACTTTAAGGTCAGGTAGGACAAAATGAATGGTTTACTGTTTAGGGTTTATAATTTAGAGTTTAGGGTTTAGGGTGTACAAAACTTAGGGTGAAGTTTTGGTGCCCCTTGGAATATAATGAACTTGCAAGTTAGTGAAGAACATTTTCTTGTGGAATAGTTCATTGAGATCTACTCTTGTTTCAACTAACCAACCTAGATCATGAAATATCATTCATATTATAATCTTGCACAATCTTATTATTGTTAAATTTGGTTGCCTTGGGAAAATTCACCAAATTTTAAGAACTTCTTTGATACCCTTAAGAAATGTCATATTGGGACCCCTTAAGAAATCGATTTATGATTTAGGGTGATAGGATGGCTTAAGGAGATCTAGATATCTAGTGAGGTCCAAATTTAGTCATACTGTGACCTCATTGGTTCCATCTAGCTCTAGGTCAAAAGTGTTTACCCCTCTAATAAAAAAAAGTATCATGTTAAAAATGAATCAATCTATACATATCACAAAAATAACATACATCTATCAAAACAAGTAAAAATTTCCTCCTACATTAGAGGATATCAAAATAAATATGAAACATTTTAATAATTATACTTGTAATAACTTATTAATAAGTTATATCATACATAATTTTAATCACATAATAAAGGAATAGATATACATATGTAGAAGATACAAAAATAAAAAGAGGCTACTCACATGGATCTTGATCCTTCTAGGAAGTGCCTAGATTGGTGTATTTCATGTAGGACTCTATGTAGGTGTTGGGACCTTCACCTCTCTCCTTGTATATTTCCAACAATCCCACTCACTCCCTCTATAGAATTATTTCCTTTGTTATTATCTAGTTCTTTTAATCTTTTAAATTAACCTCTTATTTATAGGAGCATAATATGAATCCTCCTCATCTCTCTATTGTAATAATAGCCTAGTTCCTCCAACCTATCATCATGTACCTCCTCCCTTTCCCATGTAATAGGTGTACCTTAGGTGTTAAATGGTTCCATCTTGGTCTCCTTATTGATGCATTTCTATCCTTCCACATAAATCTATATAGTATCAAAATATAGGTAATTTTATGGTTATTGAATCTCTCTTAATTGCTAAAGAATCCATTATGATTGAGGATGGGTGGATTATTATCTAGGATCACATATTAAAAATCCTATAAAGGTCATAGTATGTGTTTCTTAATACATATATTCCCATACAAACCTCTTTCCATGTATTATCAACTCTCCTATATAATAGACACCTTACTAGATTCGTTCATATATTACTTACATAGAGTGTTTCAATTGATTTATAGTTATACTTTTTATTATTCTAGATATTCATAATAGTTTTCAACAAATCCACCAAATAGACCCATTCTTGACGTTGAACCTGTAATTTTGAGTATTTCCAGTAGAAAAACTTTACCCCGTAACTGCTCTCCTCGCCTCTCATATCTTTGTGGATATAATAGAATAAAGTTTTCTTCCAATGATTTAGATCCCTAATGATCATGCCTAAGTGTCATAGAGAGTGATCATCCACTCTTCATAAACTTGTAGAAACCAAAAGGTTTTATATTGTGTTCAAATAAGTGAAAACTTTACAAAAATCTCTACTGAATGGTGACAATAGGGGGTTTTTTGAGGCAACCAAATTTCATTTTAAGGTCCTAAGACAAAATTCAAATGCTTTAGTGTTGAGGGTTTAGATTTTACAGTTCAAGGTCTATGGTTTAGCAAACTTAGGGTGAAGTTTGGGTGGCCCTTGGAATAATTTAGTCTTGCAAGTTAGTGCCAATTGGAATTGATTGTATGCACTTGGATTTATGAATTTGCTAACTAAATTTGCAATTTTTTTTTATAAACTCTATGAATTTTAACTATTCTTTAACATATTGTTTTCTATTCTAATTATAATTTAACATTGAAACTAAAGTTTAACATATCATTTTTTCCATACAATGCAAATAAAATTTAAAACATTTAAGCAATGCAAATGAATTTTTTTTAGCTCGAAATTACCTAGTTTTCAAAATCAAAATGATTTGTTCGATTTCAATTTAGGGTTTTAACAAATTTTTTTGTTCCAATTCAATTGTAGTTTCAATTTCTAAACCAATTAAGTTTTTAATGCAATTTTAGTTTGATTCAAACTAGGGTTTTCAAATTCAATTTTTTTTGTTTGATTTTGAATTAAAGGTTTTCAAAAGCTTGATTAGGGTTTCCTAAATGGTTTTTTATTTCATTTCAATTTCTAGGGTTTTTGAAATGAAATTTTTTTTTTATTCCTTCAGTTAGAGTTTTCAATTCAATTTCTTGGACAATCAAACAATTTAGGTTTCCAAAAGTTAATTTTGTTTTGCATTCAAGGTTCATTTTCATTTCTGACTTAAAAATTAGGTTTCATTGCATTTTTCATCCTATTTTTACAATTCTCATTTCTACTATAGCAGGAAAAAATGCTCAAAGCGTGAAATAAATTAAAAACTTAGCTACTAAATTCCTTATTTTCTTCACAATTTCAATAAAAATGCAAAAAAAGGGGGCGTGGGCGGGTACCTAGAGCTATTTGTGGGGGTCGTTGTCACCTGTACTCAGGATCCCATCCATTGCAAAATGAACTCTGTTTGTTTTAAAAAAAATAAATAACATTATAAAACGAGATCTTGATTTTTATAAATCGGGATCTTGTTTCATAGTAATCGGGATCCCGTTCCTTGTCCGTTGGTTCAGGATCCTATAGGAAACGAGATCCCTATTTTTAAAAAGAGGGATCCCGTTTTGTATTTAGGCTCGGGATCCTGATTTTTAAAAAATGGGATCCCATTTATTAAAATCGGGATCCCGTTTTTGCAAAGCTGATTTCAATTTTTTGGCTAAGGCAAAAACTTCCGCATTTTGTGGACTCAACTTTGTGCACTTACCCTTCACCCCAAGCATGGAGCGCAACTGAAGATAGTGCAAAGACGCCAAAGGTTTAGTGAAGATCAACCTGCTCCTCTGTAGGAATGTACTCCAAGATGAGAGAACCATCCTGAATCAACTGCCTGATGAAGCACATGTGGATTTGAATGTGCTCGGTCCATTGATGCTCCACTTGGTTGTGGGAAATGTGAATGGAACTCTGATTGTCACACCAAAGAATAGTGGGACTATCAGGAGGAAACCCAAACTTTGTCATCAACTGCCAAAGCCATAAAACCTCTTGACTAGCTAATACTGCAGTGCGGTACTCAGCCTCTGTAGATGATAATGCAATAGAAAACTGCTTCTTGCAAGACCATGTGATAGGACCAGAACCAAGGAAAAAAACAAAGCTAGAAGTAGACTTATGATCATTGAAATCACCAACCCAATCTGAGTCAGTGAAGCCAATAATGTGAGGGGATCTTGAAGTGTAGTGAATTCCATAATGAGTAGTGCCCCGAATGTACCACAAATTACATTTGGCTGCGTGCCAATGGCTCTCATGAGGATCATGGGAGAACCGAGAAACAAGGCCAACCGCAAAGGAAAGATCAAGATGAGAATGTGTCAGGTACAAAAAACTGCCTGTATAAAGTGGGATCCACTGAAGGAGTAGAACAAGTGGAAGACAAAACAACACTTGACTGAAATAGAGTGGGGGCAGGCTTGCAATCAAGCATGCCAAATATTTGAAGCATATCAAGAGAATACTTTTGCTAAAATATGGAAATCCCATCCGAAGACTGAATAACCTGTAGACCCAAAAATAAGTGCAGAAGACCGAGATCTGTCATCTCAAATTGCTCCATCAAAGCTTGCTGAACACTCTGAATCATGGAGGATGAGCTACCTGTAAGAATGAGATATCTACATATATCACAAGAATTAAAAGATCACCCTCTTGACACTGAATGTACACTATGTGATCAAAATGACATTGTGTGAAGTGAGAGGAAAACAAGAAAGAGTCCATCTTCTCATACCAAGCCTGAGGGGCTTGTTTGAGACCATACAATGAATGCCAAAGTCTACAAACCAAAGAAGTGTCCTGCACAAATCCCTGAGGCTGCTCCATATAGATCTCCTCATGTAGGTCTCCATGAAAGAAAGCACTCTTCACATCCATCTGAAACATTGTCCATCCCTGTGAAGCTGCGAGTGAAAGTACAAGGCGTATAGAGTTCATCTTGGCGACAGGAGAAAAGGTCTTGGAGTAGTCAATACCCTCTACCTGAGAAAACCCCTTCACAACAAGATGTGCCTTATACTTATCAATCAAACCATTTGCAACATACTTGGTATGTGTTATGCCTTGCATAATCACCCCATTTTATTCTGGAACAAAATGGGTCCCCCTTTTCTTTTTACTTTCGTCGCCTTTGGTTGTCTGGTTTGGTCTTGGGAGTTCTTTTGTTTCCCTCCTAAGTTTGTTTTTGTTATGCTGAATTTGGTTTTGCCTCAGTTAAAGTTGGGTTCCTTTTTGTTGAAAATTGAGTGAAATAATAAAAAAGGATATATTTTATATGCTTTTGAGAACTAATGGAGGCCTTTGTTTTGCAGGATTGAATCGCTCATCTAAAGATATCTCTCAAGGAGGTCAGTTGGAAGGAATCCCTCGATCCAATTTAGCATAAAAATCCTCATGAAGAAAGTCGTTGAGACCTTTCAGATGTCTTGCCGACTGGCAATGTGTTATTCATTTGGGATCCACCGGTCACCATGACATCTCAGTCGCCGAGAGAGATAACGTCGGCATAAAGTCTGGCCGAAGGGGAAGGGTCTCACTGAAGGTTCATGGTTCGACGTAACATCTTACCGACTGAAGGAGGTCCCACCAAAAAAGTTTGAGCTCGGGAAGAGTGGTTTACTTTCGGCATGAGGTCTCGCCGACCAAACAAAGTCTCCCCGAAATGAAATGAGCTCTCACCGAAACAAGGTGGCTTCGATGAAATGTCCTACCGACATAGGAAAGTCTCGGTGACAGAGAGATAACATCGGCATGAAGTCTCACTGATAGGGTGGACTCTTACTGAAATGGAATGGCGTCGGGGAGAAAGATTTATATTTGGCGTAAGGTCTAGCTGACCATGGAGGGTCTCGGCAAAAGGGCGTTACTGTGATGTAGTGTCTCGAAAAAGGAAGCTGGTCTCACCGACCTGGAATGATATCGGCGTAAGGTCTTTTCAACGCGTGGAAGTCTCGGTGAAAAGGTTTGTCATCGAGGAGAAAGGGTTGCTCGGGGAGAAGTCTCGCTGACCCGCCAAAGTCTCCCCGAAAGGTGAGGGTTTGCTATAACGTCTCGCTGACCTGATGGTTTCTCGCTGAAGGAAGAGGGGCTCGATGTGATGTCATGCTGAGGGAATAAAGTATTTCTGATAGCAATGAGCCTGCCAATGGAGAAGGATATCAGCATGACTCTTAGCGCCCGCTATGACCTCCTGCCAAATGAGGGTTGTCTTGCCGAATGCGGATGTTGTGCCAACGGAGCTTTGCAGTGGTATAACCCTTAGGGACTCGCTATGATGTCTAGCCGATATCGATTGTCTCGGCAACCACTATGGATATTGATATGACTCTGGCCGCTCGCTATGAAGTCTTGCCGACCGTCATGTGTCTTGCCAATAGCTGCTAGGAGGTATGATCGCATCGGGGGGACACGATTAGTGTCTCACCGACATGCAATTCGATGTGAACGACTTCTGACCACCCGAGAATCTTATGTGGCATGTGTTCAACCAATCAGAGAGAATTAAAGATGAACCCTAGACAGTTGGACTGATTGACTACCCCTATGAGGAAGATCAATAGAATGTGTGGCATGGATCTGCTCTATGAATAAAGCGATGGATCAGTTTGGTATCCAAGGTTGCCATCTGTGAAGATCCAAGGGGAAAATCTGATGCTGCTTCCAGAAGAGGTGAACTTGCAGAAAGATCTTGAGCACCAGGAAGCCGAGGGGAGAAAAGGCCACGAGTCTTAGTGACAGCTGTGAGGCCTACTAGAAAAAAGAAGATCGATATTAATGGTGATGCTCCAGGGAATTCAAGGCGGCTTGGATGGAAGTTTGAAGGTGGACACAAAGGCCATAAGTAAATGCCATAGTTGCAAAAGATCTAGAGGTCATTCCCGAAGCAATCTTTCACCAACATGGACACCAAGGATGCAATTGAATGCAACATTAACTTCATTCTGAAAAGATCTAAAGGTCGACCCTCCTGTAACAAACTGATATTTTTGTAAACCCTAAAAACAGGGGCCAGTGCATTCTTTTTGGTACATTCTGTATATATGGAATTTTTTTCCTCTTTGTAAAGAAAGAAGAAGGTTAGGAGGTTCAAAGACATTGAGACATGGAGATATAGATTTTTTAACAGTAGTAATTTTCTAAGAAGTAAGAGAAACTTAAGAGTAGCAATAGAGTAGGAGTTAGATTCGATAGAAGGCAGTAATGTATCCTTCTGGTTCTCTTAGAATAGATGGAAACAATCTGAAGACATAGGTTTTCTGTACAGTGGTGATTGTGCTAGAGTTGTAAATGTTGCTTATCTGTTTCATCAACAATAGAAGCAACCAGATTCAAATCTACTTCATATTGTGTTTCAAAATGGTATTTATCTTGGGTTAATCATTTGATTTGCAAAGCTTTCAAGGAATAAAATCTTATTTTATGTTTTGTTTAAATGGTAAGTTACAATCTATTGTTGAAGTTAGCACTGTGAATGAATGAAGTTGTGTGTTAATCACAAGTTGATTTTGTTCTCCAATTTTAGTTAGCAATTCCTTGAAAGGTAACAAGTCTGGTTAAGTTGGATGAATTATTATTCTCTTCAGCTCCAAGCTTTGATCCATCTTTTTCCGTTTCTTTAAAACCCTGGTTAAAGTAGGTTTAAGTTCATGTTTGATCCTAGAATGATCCAGAAGCTCAACACCAGCAGGCCCCTTGAACATTACAATTCACATCAACAATTGAGTGAAATCAACACAGTCGAGAACCGATTACCAAGACCTTGGGAGTTAGGTATCCATGTGTTATTATTTCTCTTTCAGGAGAGAAAAATAGTGATATTCTGTTTAACTATTGCTGTGCTCATCTGAACCATCAACAAGAAACTGGCGCTAGAAGGAGGGCCCAGAAGAGCAAACTGGATAATACTAGATTTTTCTCACTGGAAAGGTCCTAGAGAGTTCTTCGATCAGTTGAAAATCTGCCACCTTTGATAGAACTCAAGACCCCAACAAGACACAAGATTCACAAGACTGGGGCAACCATCATACCACCCTTGTCAGCTCCGCTCACTCCACCAGGTTTTTCACCAATACCCCATTGGATTCCTATCAATCCACCACCAAATTCATCTCAATTGCCATCATAGCTAGTTCAACCCATCCAACAACTGGCTCAACCACCACCACCGCTACCAATGGTGTTTTTTTAGAATAATCCCTGTCCATTGGGGACTATTCTTGGAGGCTTTCATGATATTCCTAAGAATCCTGAGAAATTATGTCCCAAGTACATTCATGGTGAATCAAGGAGTGCTGAAGAGCACATACAAGCTTTTAAGGATGCTTGTACCAGAGCTCAGATAGCTCACCATTATGTAGTTTGTAGGTTGTTCCCTTATTCCTTAGGGGATATGGCGTACAACTGGTACCTAAATCTTCCTCAACACTCTATTCTAAGCTGGACAGACCTAGAGAATGCTTTCATCAATCAGTTTAGAATTTACATGGACCCAACCATTTTTTTCCACCAATTTTCTACCATTAGGAAGGAGCTAGCTGAACCTTTGCCCTTGTTTATTACCAGGTTTCAATGAATGTATAGGAGACTGCAGGACCCCTATCTAGTTGCTGAGAATAGTGCCATCCAAGCTTACTTTAGAGTTATAGACCCTTTGATTGGCTTATTCCTACAAAGGACATATCAACCGACAAATATTGATTCCCTGTCTAAGGTTTATCATCTAGCCATTAAGCTGCAACAACAAATTAGCTCTCAACAGGGAAGTTTGGGAGGAGGTTTTCCTTCAATGGGGTATCAGATGCATAACCCAAACCCTTTATTCAATACTGTCCCAGGAATGTCTCCTTCCCATTATGGAGCTATGTCTGAGTTGCAGACTCAATCTCCTGTTCCATTCTTTGTCAATGGAGCTCCTGACTTCTTTCAACAATCACAGGCTCATCATAGTTCGCATAGTCATCATAATCAAATCGGAACACCAAATCATGGCGATCAACCACCTGTTGTTAAGAGTGTTGAAAGTGAAAAGACAGTTCAACTCACAAATGAGGTAGAGACCCTAAAGAAAATGCTGTCTCAAGTCACAAATGACATGGCTCAACTTAGATTGAACCCCTCTCAAAACCAAGGTAATTATCCTAATCAGAGCAATAACAATCAGGGTAATTATCAAAACAGCTACAATCACAACCAAAGGGGTTATCAAGGCCAAAACTCCCATAACCAAGGCTATCAAAATCAAAATAGAGGATATAACCATAGGCCAAATAACAACCGACAATGGAATACTGGACCAAACAACGGTGGAGTTTCTCACAATTATCAAGCTAATGAGGAAAGGTCACACATTGCAAATGTGGCTAACCTTAATTTTATGACTAACTGGTGTAGGCTGCATGATACTGCAACCCATTTTGAGGTAAACTACCCTGAAATGGAGAAAGTTTTCAAGATGGCACAGGCAGATGCTCAAACATTCCAAGGGAATTCAAACAAAGGAGGTGACTTAGTGGATACAACTATGACTTATGACCTCTTTGAAGAAGAACCTTCCTTCCCAATGCAAAGTGAGAATGAACCAAAGGGAGGACACTTCCTAAGAAATCAGAATAAGGGCCCGTTTACTACATCAACACCACCTAATCACATGGTGCCTCCGAATCAAAGTGCTGATAACAACCCTCCTCCACCAAAAGGCCCACCTAACTTCTATAATAAAGGTAATTCACTTGGGGTTGTCAAAAGTAATGCAAGTTATAACACAAAATTTGATATTGTTGCTGAGATGCAGAGACAGAAAACCTCTTTATCATATTTTGACATCCTAAAGTGGTGCCTTGCTCAATGAGAGATAGTGCTAAAAGCTTTAGAAGAAGCTGATAAATCAAAAGGGAAAACCAAGGTGGCACCTACTACAGACATGAACACAACTTTGTACAGAAGCAAGGTAGGTACCCCACCATTTCTTTTGAGTCTGAGGATTTGTGGGAAGAATCTACATAATTGTCTGCTAGATTCAGGGGCTTCTGACAATGTTATGCCATTTTCTATATATAAGAAATTAGGACTAGACCCTGTCTGAACAAACAAGAAGGTTAGCCAGCTTGATAAAACAAAGGTTAATGTAGTGGGAGAATTGAGAAACATACTGTGCAAGTAGGGTTTGACCCTAGGATCCAAACCAATATAGATGTTCAAGTAGCAGACATTCCCGAGACTTATGGTATGCTATTCAGCAGAGATCTGATGAAAAGTATAGGGGGATATCTCTCCCTTGACTTTTCACATATGTGGCTACCATGGAGGGGAATTCCTACACAGATTAGGATTGAGAGTGAACCTCGCCTCAATCATATCATCACTGAATATGATTGTCCCAATGAGGTATCCTATTTTGAAACCGAGATAGGGGTTTATTAAAGAGAGGAAATTCTGACCTTTTCGGTTCTAGATATCAAAGATTTGTCAACACGAAAGTTCCCTGATCCCACGATTAATGAAAATCAACAAGAATTGTTCAGGAAGCTGCAACAGGATCAGCTGGTCTTGTGGGAAGGTATCGATTTGCATAGTCTTCTACTTCCTAATTGGTGCAGGGTACACTACCAAAGTCATTCGGAGTTGACTTGCCAACCCTGCATTAGCATTTTAAATCATGTTTCCAAAGTTGAGGAAACTAGCCTAAGTCACCTTGGGACCGTTGCGGATCATTTCTCATTTGAAGCCAAAGATGCAGTAATGTTAATCAGGGATAAGATACCTTCAAAGGAAGTTCCTTCTCAAATTGAACTTACCCGAGTCACATTCCCAAACCAACATAGTTATGAGGAACAACCCCAAGGTTTGCTCGATACCCCTGCACTCACAAGTATACCAGAACCCAAGGGATTAATCAAAGATGTAAGTGACTATCAGAAGGATAGCCATAGATTATATGATATATATGTGCAGGGATTGGAAATTGCACCTGAGGAACCTATTGAACACCTCTTTCCAATATTAGATGCAAGGGATCAAGTGCCCCCACCTATGGCTCATCCTATCCAAACGCCCATAATAACCCCAAAAGGATTAACTCCAGCTCATGATCAGCTGTGGACCCTCACGTTTGATGGATCCAAATCCAAAACAGGCTGTGGTGTTGGGATTGAATTAACTAGCTCGAAAGGGAAAACTTTCTTTGCTTCTTACAGGTTGCAATTTGGATGCACTAACAACGTAGTAGAATATGAAGCTCTAGCTTGGGGGCTAATGTTTGCACATAAGAAGAAAGTCACTGCCTTGATGGTTAAAGGAGATTCAGAAATAGTTATCAAGCAAGTGCACAACCAATACACATGTCATAATAGAAGGCTGGCAGCTTATAGAAATTGGGTATGGAACCTGATTGAAGAATTCAATGCTTTTGGGATTAGTTTAATCCCTAGAGAGGAGAATCAAATAGCTGATTCATTAGCTGTTGCTGCAAGTAGCCTGGAACCCATGCAAGGCTCCAAGCTTAAAAGATTCTCAGTAGAATTGATATCCACCCCAGCTGTTCCTGATAATGTCAGGAACTTTCAAGTTTTTGAGGATGATCGACATATCCTTGCTTTTCTAGCAAGCTCAGATGTTTTCGAAGGATAGATCATTGATGAGTCCAGCAGGGATTAGGGAGATTGGAACCCTGAAGATTGTGATACAGAGGGGGTCCTCAATTTAAAAGGTAATAGTCTTCCCAAGGGAATGGTCGCCTTGGAAAGGATTTTTGACTCGGACCTAAGGGCTCAGGAAAAGGTATCAGTTGAAGATAAAGGAGGTGAATATGAAGTTGTTAACCTAGCTAATTCTGGCTCAGAAATAAATGTTTACATAGGGAAAGCTTGCCTTGAAGCAATCATAAAAGATATACTGAGGGCACTAAAGAAGGATATTGCTGCGATAGCCTGGGGGTATGAAGATCTAAAAATATTTGATGCTTTTGTATTGAATCATACCATTCCTCTGAAGCCTAAAGCTAAGCCATTTCGGCAGAAACAATGTCCTATTAACGCCCTCATTAAACCACTGATCTTTAAAGAAGTTCAAAAATTGCTTTCTGCAAAGATAATCTTCCCTGTACGACACTCAACATGGGTGGACAACCTAGTTCCAGTCTGTAAGAAAAATGGAGAGATCAGGCTATGTGTGGATTTCAGGAATCTGAACAGAGCTTCAGAAAAAGATAACTACCCACTCCCTTCACTGGAAAAAGTCTTGTAGACTGTCAATGGGTCTCAAATGATATCATTCCTAGATGGTTATTTCAGATACAATTAGGTGATGGTTAATTGTGAAGATAGAATGAAGACAACCTTCACTACTAAGTGGGGAACATTTGCTTATAGAAGGATGCCGTTTGGTTTGATAAACGCTGGAGCAACCTTTTAGCGTGCCATGGACGTAGCCTTAAAAGATCTGATTGGAAAATGCATCATCATTTACATGGATGACCTGACAGTATTCTCCAAAGATAGACTGAACCATGCTGCAGACTTAGCTAAAGTTCTTGAAAGATGTATCCAGTATGGTGTCTCCCTGAATCCTAAAAAGTGTGTTTGGGGTTTCTGAAGGGAAGATTTTGGGACACATAATCTCAGAAAGAGGAATGTCGATTGATCCAGACCGAGTTGAGTCCATTCTGAAGATAGCCATGCCAGGAAGTAAGAAGGAGATGAGATCCTTCTTTGGAAAGATCAACTTTGTGAGAAAGTTTATCATAGGCTTTGCATAAATTGTTAAACCACTGAATGAAATGATGAAGAAAGATGCCAAAATAGAGTGGAGTAATGAGGAAAATGCTACATTTTCACAGGTCAAGCGATCCATTTAAGAAGTGCCAATTCTCACCAGCCTTGACTACTTGAAGCCATTCTATATTTATTCTTTTTCCTTTGAACAGTCGTGTGCAACTGTCCTAACTCAACAAAGAGAAGAGGGAGAGAAGAGGCCAATCGCCTTCATGAGCTCTCCGTTCAAGAATGCTGAAATCAAATACCCACCTCTTGAAAAACAAGCTTTTGCGCTGGTCAGAGCTGTCAAGAATTTCAGGTACTACATTCTCCGAAGTCAAATTATTGCTGTAGTTCCTGATGCGGTTGTGAAGTCTTTACTTATGCAAAGCGAGCTGGGAGAACGAAGAGGGAAATGGATGGCCATTTTGCAAGAGTTCGATATGGAGATACACCCCATGAAACTTGTTAGAGGTACATGCCTGTCTAAATCCATGGCGAATGCTGGTGGAAATGTTATTTGCCAGCAATATACAACTCAGTCCTTTTCCAACGACCCTTGGTATGCTGATATAATCTATTTCATGCTTAATAATTGGTGCCCAGAGGGAATGAGTATGACTCAGAGGAGAGCGCTGAGAATGAAAAGCTCTCATTATATGCTCAAAGGAGGATTGTTGTATAAGAAGAATTTCGAGGGGGTATACCTACGATGCCTTGATCGGCAAGAGGCTGACCATGTAATTACTGAATTTCATGGGAAACATGGCACAAGTCATGGGTCTACAGATTCGTTAGCACATCAGATCCTTAGATCTGGTTATTACTGGCTGCGTGTGTTTAAAGACTCCCATTAGCATGTGAGAACATGTCACATATGTCAAATTTTTGCATCAAAAGAATGCCACCCAACCATGCCATTGCAGCCTGTTTATGAGGTAAGACCATTTGCCCAATGGGCGCTGGACTTTATTGGGGTAATTAACCCAAATTTTTTTGTAGGACACAAATTTATTTTGACTGCCATTGATTACTGCACGGGATGGACATAGGCTATACCTTGTAAGAACAGTACAACAAAGGTAGTGATCAAGTTCCTCACCGAATGCATCACAACTAGGTTTGGAGTACCCTTCGCATTGGTATGTGACAATGGCTCTTCCTTTTCTTCTGCTGAGTTCATTTCATGGGCTTATGATCACAAAATTGTCTTAAAATATTCTTCAAACTATTACCCACAAGGAAATGGAGTTGCATAATCAACTAATAAGAATTTCTTTGGGGTAATAAAAAAATTGTTAGAAAAAAATCCTAGGGACTGGCATACCCAGCTAAGATTCACATTATGGGCAGATAGAACTAGGATCAAGGCTGCTTTAAAGACTTCACCATTTAAACCAGTGTATGGCCAAGAGCCTGCGTTCCCTATTCATTTGCAAATACCTATCATTGAGTTCATGCATAAATTCTAATCTAGTGATGATATGATAGAGGTAAGATTAGCTGCCTTGTTGAAATTAGAAGAATAGAGAGATGCCGCCTTGCAACAATTCTTTAGACACCAGGCTGTTGTCAAACATTGGTTTGACAAAAGAGACAAAATCAAGGCTTTTAGAATATCTGACCTTGTGTTGCTATGGGATAAAGCTAGTGAAAAGAAGGGCAGTCACCAGAAATTTGATAAGCTCTGGTTAGGTCCCTATCAAATCGTTGAGATCCTAGGAGAAAATGCTTTCCGGCTGAGTAGTCTAACGGGAGAACCTGTTCCATTACCTGTCAATGGATAGTTTCTTAAACATTATTTTGGGTCATGAAGTTCGGTATTTTGCTGAGGAGTGCATTTATGTAAATAGTTCCTACGTTTCTGCATGTAAATAATCTCTGTAAATAATTTTATGTTTTGTCTGTGAATAGTCTGTTTGTTTTTCTGTTTGTAAATAGTTTTGTTGTTTGTTTGTTTGTCGTTTCTTTTTGTCCTTTCATTTCCTTTGCTATTTGGTTTCTGTCTTGTTTGTTCTTTGGGGTTTCTCTGTTCTTTCCATCTTGAAATGATGGGTTGTTATCTAAAGTATACTTTGGTTATTAGGAGAGAAGTGGTTTAGATATTTTCGGGTTTTCTAATTGGGTGATTTTGTCCTAAATTCGTTGCTTTATGCCCATTGTCAATAAGAGTTGTGGAAAGTCTTGAAAACAAGGTGCAAAGTAAACAATCTTCATTAGTTACCTCTGAATCTGTCACAAATCATCAAGATCATCTCCTCTTGTAATGGTATATTTGTCCTAGGATGATAGTGTTGTAAGATTTGAGTGAAAAATCCAATCTCCCAAGTGTTGTTATGAGGTCCATGGTAGTTTTCAACCTAGAATGGATGTCTGACATCTGACATATTGAGAAAAATTGAATGAAATATTTGAAACTTCAAGAGAAAAGAAAAAAAGAAGAAGAGAAAAAGAATTATCTAAAAGAAAGGAGGACTCAATATGAATGGGTGATTCCAGTATCTCTACCGGGGCTATGGATGCCTGACTAGCAGTAGAGAAATGTTGTGAGAAAACTAGAGGTATCTCCGTCGGGGCTATGGATGCCTAACTGGCAGCGGAGCAATGCCCAGGATATCATTGCACAACAGCTAAAGGGAATCAACTCATGTAGTTCAAATCTTGCACATTGTTGTTCAAAAGATGAGGTGAACGTTATAAAAGGATGATGCATCTTCAAGCACACACATAGATTTAGGGGTGGCCATTGTTGATTTACATTTGAGATTCTAGCTCAACCTTGGTTGTTAAAACTGACCCAACTGGAGTTCTGATGTTCATAAACCAGAGTTTTGGGTAGCTGAATCCTTCAGTTCCTTGAAAATGGTTAAACCATTTTCCCAGCCGAGTCGCCATTTGTTATGCCTTGCATAACCACCCCATTTTATTCTAGAACAAAATGGGTCCCCCTTTTCTTTTTACTTTCGTCGCCGTTGGTTGTCTGGTTTGGTCTTGGGAGTTCTTTTGTTTCCCTCCTGAGTTTGTTTTTGTTCTGCTGAATTTGGTTCTTCCTCAGTTAAAGTTGGGTTCCTTTTTGTTGAAAATTGAGTGAAATAATAAAAAAGGATATATTTTATATGCTTTTAAGAACTAATGGAGGCCTTTGTTTTGCAAGATTAAATCGCTCATCTAAAGATATCTCTCAAGGAGGTCAGTTGGAAGGCATTCCTTGATCCAATTTAGCATAAAACTCCTCATGAAGAAAGTCGCTAAGACCTTTCAGATGTCTTGCCAACTGGCAATGTGTTATTCATTTGGGATCCACCGGTCGCCATGACATCTCAGTCGCCGAGAGAGATAACGTCGGCATAAAGTCTGGCTGAAGGGGAAGGGTCTCACCGAAGGTTCATGGTTCGACATAACGTCTTACCGACTGAAGGAGGTCTCACCGAAAAAGTTCGAGCTCGGGGAGAGTGGTTTACTTTAGGCATGAGGTCTCGCCGACCAAACAAAGTCTCCCCGAAATGAAATGAGTTCTCACCGAAACAAGGTGGCTTCAATGAAATGTCCTACTGACACAACAAAGTCTCAGCGACAGAGAGATAACATCGACATGAAGTCTCACCGACAGGGTGGACTCTTGTTGAAATGGAATGATGTCGGGGAGAAATATTTATATTCAGCGTAAGGTCTGGCCAACCACGGAGGGTCTCGGTGAAAGGGTGTGACTGTAGTGTAATGTCTCGGCGAAGGAAGCTGGTCTCGTTGACATGGAATGATATTGGCGTAAGGTCTTGTTGACTCGTGGAAGTCTCGGTGAAAAGGTTTTTCATCGGGGAGAAGTCTCGCCGACCCGTCGAAGTCTCACCGAAAGGTGAGGGCTTCGCTATAACGTCTCGCCGACCTGATGGTGTCTCGCCGAAGGAAGAGGGGCTCGATGTGATGTCATGCTGAGGGAATAAAGTCTTGCTGATAGCAATGAGCCTGCCAATGGAGAAGGATATCAGTATGACTCTTAGCGCCCGCTATGACCTCCTGCTGACTGAGGGTTGTCTTGCTGAATGCGGATGTTGTGCCAACAAAACTCTGCAATAGTATAACCCTTGGGGACTCGCTATGATGTCTGGCCGATAGCGATTGTCTCGATGACCGCTATGGATATTGATATGACTTTGGCCGCTCGCTATGAAGTCTTGCCGACCGTCGTGTGTCTTGCCAATAGCTGCTAGGAGGTATGATCGCATCGGGGGGACACGATTAGTGTCTCAATGACATGCGATTCGGTGTGAACGACTTTTCACCGCTTGAGAATCTTACGTGGCATGTGTTCAACCAATCAGAGAGAATTAAAGATGAACCCTAGACAGTTTGAATAATTGACTACCCCTATGAGGAAGATCAATAAAATGTGTGCGGCATGGATCTGCTCTGTGAATAAAGCAATGGATCAGTTTGGTATCCGGGGTTTCCATTTGTGAAGATCTAGGGGGAAAATTTGATGCTGCTTCCAAAAGAGGTGAACTTGCAGAAAGATCTTGAGCACCAGGAAGCTGAGGGGAGAAAAGGCCACGAGTCTTAGTGACAGCTGTGAGGCCTACTGGCAAAAGGCAGATCGATATTAATGGTGATGCTCCAAGGCATTCAAGGTGGGTCAAATGGAAGTTCGAAGGTGGACACAGAGGCCATAATTAAATGCCATAGTTGCAAAAGATCTAGAGGTCATCCCCAAAGCAATCTTTCACCGACATGGACACAGAGGATGCAATTGAATGTAGCATTAACTTCATTCTGAAAAGATCTGAAGGTTGACCCTCCTGTAACAAACTGATATTTTTGTAAACCCTAAAAATAGGGGCCAACGCATTCTTTTTGGTACATTCTGTATATATGGCATTTTTTGCCTCTTTGTAAAGAAAGAAGAAGGTTAGGAGGTTCAGGGACATAGAGACATGGAGATATAGATTTTTTAACAGTAGTAATTTTCTAAGAAGTAAGAAAAACTTAAGAGTAGCAATAGAGTAGGAGTTAGATTCGACAGAAGGCAGTAATGTATCCTTCTGGTTCTCTTAGAATAGATGGAAACAATCTGAAGACATAGGTTTTTTGTACAGTGGTGATTGTGCCAGAGTTGTAAATGTTGCTTATCTATTTCACCAACAATAGAAGCAACCAGATTCAAATCTACTTCATATTGTGTTTTAGAATGGTATTTATCTTGGGTTAATCATTTGATTTGCAAAGCTTTCAAGGAACGAAATATTATTTTATGTTTTGTTTAAATGGTAAGTTACAATCTATTGTTGAAGTTAGCACTGTGAATGAATGAAGCTGTGTGTTAATCACAAGTTGATTTTGTTCTCCAGTTTTAGTTAGCAATTCCTTGAAAGGTAACAAGTCTAGTTAAGTTGGATGAATTATTATTCTCTTCAGCTCCAAGCTTTGATCCATCTTTTTCTGTTTCTTTAAAACCCTGGTTAAAGTAGGTTTAAGTTCATGTTTGATCCTAGAATGATCCAAAAGCTCAACACCAGCAGGCCCCTTGAACATTACAGTTCACATCAACAATTGAGTGAAATTAGCACAGTCGAGAACCTATTACCAAGACCTTGGGAGTTAGGTATCCATGTGTTATTCTTTCTCTTTCAGGAGAGCAGAATAGTGATATTCTGTTTAACTGTTGCTGTGCTCATCCGAACCATCAACAATATGGTACACCCACTTGCACCGAACCAACTTCCTTCCCTTAGGAAGAGGACAAAGATCCCAAGTATGATTCTTCATTAAAGAAGAATACTCCTCATCCATGGCCCTATCCCACTCAAGGTGACTTGTTGCCTCTGAAAAATTCTGAGGATCATCTAAAATGGAATGACTTAAAAGACTAGAACTAGATGTTTGAGCACGAGTACGACGAGTATCAAAAGGATCACCTGCCAAAGAACCAGCTGCCTCAACAGTAACACAGGCCCATCTAGGTAAATGTTGAGTTACTGGTGGTGGTGGAGATGGTGGATCATCATCTGCATCATCCGCAAGAGATGAGTAATCCTCAAGAGATGAAGAGGGAGGAGTATGCAGTGAAGGAGAAGTTGGTGATGGAGAATCCATTTGAGGATAGCGCTCATCAAACTGGACATCTCACCTAAACAAGAACTCTTTGGAATTGGGATCAAACAACCTGTACACCTTAACATCCTCACAGTAGCCAACAAATATGAGTGGTCGTCTCTTCCTCTCCATGGCTTTCCGCTGAGCATTAGGAATAAATGCCCAAGCCTTACTACCAAAAACTTGGAATGTAGAAACATCAGGCTTGACATGGGTCCAAGCCTCCTTAGGAGTCATATGTCATAATTCCTTATGAGGCATCCGATTTTGAATATAATTGGCACAATTGACTGCCTCAGCCCAAAATGAAGAACTCATAGCTCGAGACTGTATCATACAATTTTCCATCTCCCATAAGGTTATGTTCTTTCTCTTAGCGACACCATTCTGTTGAGGGGTGTAAGGTATTGCAAATTGATGCTGTAAACCATGCTCAGTGCAAAAATCTTTGAAATCCTGATTAACATATTCCCCCCCATTATTTGTGTGTATCCTCTTGATAGAAAGTCTAGATTGCTTCTCCACAAATGTCTTAAAGATCTTGAATGAATCAAAGACATTAGACTTGTACTTAAGAAAGTACACCCATGTATGTTTGGAGAAGTCATTAATAAAAGTGAGCACATATTGGGCCCCTAAAAAAGGAGTCAGAAAGGACATAAGATCACTGTGTGCCAACTCTAGGGGTGCCTTAGCACGTGTGGCTCGACCCTTAGGTAAAGGATCTCGATGATGTTTTCCAAGAGCACAACCTCGACATACACCATTAGTACAGGAAATTTGAGGAAGCCCAATCACAAGTTCCTGAGTACTCATCTACTATAGATATCTATAATTGACATGGCCAAAACGCTCATGCCAAAGCCTATTCACTGAGTCTGCATGTGCTATAAGAGAGGAACCTATAGTGTCTAAACTCTCAAAGCCATCAAACCTGTATAAGCGAGATGCAAAATCAACACTCCTAGTAGCCACAACCAAGTCAGGATCATGAAGGTCTCGAATAACCACATCGTGTGGTGAGAACTCAACTGTCTTACCAGAACTAGAGTGGAAAATCTGATAAACAGAAAGAAGGTTTGTCAAAATGTCAGGAACTAGAAGCACATCCTGAAGACAACCACCATCCAATGAAACAATACCTGAACCCTGAACTGAAAGTTGTGCCGAGTCACCAATTGCAATATGTGTAGTTCTAGTAGGGGCAAGTGCGGTGACCAAATCCTGTGTGTGTGCAATATGGTGAGAAGCACTAGAATCTAGAATCCAAGTGGATCTTGAGGACAATGCTCGTGCAAAAAGAGCACGACCTTTCCTTGTGGGTTGGGAAGGAGACTGAGGTGAGGTGATATTATGCTGCTACATGGATTCCTCTAAAGCCTCTAATCATTTCCAACACTTGGAAACTGTATGTCTTTCCTTGCCACAAAAACTACAAGGATCACCTGATTTCTTCTTAGTCTTGGAGGAAGACTCACCAGACTTCAAATATTCTCCCTATTTAGAATTGAACCGTGGTTTTGAATCAGTCTTAGGAGGTGGCTTGGAGGAACTCTCACTGCTTGTTGAATCTATCTTGGGCTTCGATTTCTGCGTCTTTTTCCTTTTAGATGACTGAGCTACCAGTGCTTGGTTCTTAGATCATGTGAGAGCATCCAACTGTGATATCTTGTCCTGCTCTTGTGTCAACCAATCACATAACACCTCAAAAGTAGGCATGGTAAAGCGGCTGCCCAATGCATCCATGGTGGAATAAAATGTCAAAGAGAATATCTGAAAAGGACCTTGAAGCTTAGAAAGAATTAGGTAAATACACTCCTCATTTGTTTTGTAGAAGAGATCTTTGTTGTTTGAATTTCATCAGAAAGTCCTCAATATAGGGAAAAGAATTAGGAACAAGTGAAGTCAACTATACCTCAATCTGTATTGCATGAAACTGATTGATGGTACCAAATAAATCATTAAACTTGGTCCACATTTCAAGAGGACTGTTACACCCATCAAGATGAAACAACAAGCTATCTGAAACATGTAAGGAAATGAAACCCATAGCCTCATCCATCTTATTTCTATGTTGAATAACCTTAAATGGCCATGTCAAAATTGGTTGAACTATATCTAAATAGGACCACAACCCCTTTGATTTGAGAAGACATGTCATGAATTCCTTCGAAGTATGATAGTTATGAGGTGTGAGAAGTTCAACAGGAGAAGGGTTTTCGGCCATGTTTGGAGAGGTTTAATGAATGTTTAATGTGAAGAGTTTCTAGTTTTCTAAAGTAAATGACATAAAGCAAACCCCCCCCACAATGGAAGAAACCAAACCCCAGTAGTGATTTTTTAGCGAAAAAGCAGGAAAAAAGAAAAAAAAGCTTCAAACTAAATTTTGTGTACCTAGTAATTTTTTTGAAAAAAGTAACAGAAGATCTAAATAGAGCGTGAGAAGAGATTTCTGACACCTATTCATTTTTGAAAAACAGAGCAAAAATGACCAAGTTATGCCCCTCGAAGTGCAAAAAATCATTTGACTTTGATTGTGAAAAAGGAAACCAAACTACAAATTTTTGGAAAAAATCCTACACCATCACGACGGGCTCGGAGCCAGCTTTCCAATGCCTATTTTTTTTCAAAAATCTGAGCAAAAATGCCTGAGATATGCCCATTTTTTCTGAAAATACCTCCAAAATGCTAAAAATAGACCTCCCTTAAGCCCTGGGGGCTAAATTGTTTTTGGCCCCTGGTCCTATCAGTGACTAGGGGGTTGGCAGCTGGGGCTTGGTGGTGGAGCCCCTGGTCATCTATACGACCATCGACAGGGGCTTAGGCTCCTGGTCCCCACGTGACCACGACCTAGGGGCGACAGGGCTTATGCCTGGGAGCGGCGACAAAGGTGGTTACCATCGGCGGCGTTGCGGTGGTTGGTGGCCACCACATGGTGGGAGGGTGGTGGCCTCCACATTTAAATTAGCGACACAAAAATTTTCAAAAAAAATTGTTTTTTTTTTTGAAAATTTTGCCTTGTACTGCGTGCCCTAGGGCCGTATAGTCTTGGGGCCAATTTTTTTTTGCCTCCATGATCAACTGTGGCCAAATTTGTCAAGCTTTATATGAAAATAGGGGTTTTCAGGCCCTACGAATCCAATGACGAGGTCCGTTTGGGCCCAAAATGAACCCAAAGAATGGAGTATGCCAAATCCACAAAAAATCAAACTAAAAACTTGAGAAAGCCAGATCAAACCCTCATAGCTCCAAATTCTTCAAAACAAGAACAAGCTGTAGTAGTTCCATGCTCTGATACCATGTAGAAGTTGTTAAAACCAACTTCAGAGTCCAAGAACACCTGCATGCAAAGAGATACCTGTCACAGGAAAGAGAATGGAGAAAAAAGCAAGAGAGGGTTTTAAGCTTTGTAATATGAAAGCTATATTAACAGAACAATAGGTGATGAATATTTACAAAGATAAATCCTTAAAAGGAGATCATGCAAAACCTAAAATCTAGACATTTAATAATTAAAAGAATTATTAAATTTCACAAATATGCAACTTAAGTGAAATCTTAAGAAAGGAATAAAGGTAACTTAATTAACATAATTAAGTTAAAACCTTTACTCTAACAAAAATATACATGAGGCCACTCATGGTCGATGAATGTCTATACATCATCAAATTTGTGTACATCAAACATTTGAGCTTTCTAGTCCTCTCTGAGTTGAATTGATCTTGAATCTTTGTCATGAGCTCGACCTAATTTTGCATTTTTTGCTTGATCTCTCGAGGGGGCAGTGTGGCAGTGTAATTCTTCTGCAGGGGCAGTAGTAGGCCATCCGAAAAAATTAGGAAAATTTTGAATTTTGATCATGGCAGTATTATTCTTTGAATTGACGCAACATGTACTTCGCTTCAAAGAGGGGAAAAATGTAGACACACAAAATATTCCAATTGATACTATGCATCTGATTCTGATCAACTAACACCGTTTCCTCTAAAATCACCTCAAATTGACCAATTAATTGAATAATCAACATTATTTAATTAAAATTAGCAAATTCAACTATTAATCAAATAATTAATTTTATTGGATTAATTCACCCTTCTAACTAATTATTCATCTTATTTAATTAAATCAAATCATTTAATTAAATCCTCTGGTTTGATTAAAAATCAATCAAATCAAATGTCACATCTCCTAATTCACTCCAATTAATTAATTTTGGATTAATTAATCCTAAATTAGCTTTCTAATCATTATTTATCAATTCCTCGAACTTTTAACTCCTCAAGGGTTAAATCAATCATGGTCAACTAACTAGGTTGCACATGAAAATAATTTCAATTAATTATTTAATTCATCTATTTTCCCTCACCAAGGCATATTCCAAGGAATATTTCTCTCAACAACCTCTCATTCAATTTCCCTCCAAAGGTTTTAAAAAATCTATCACATCTTCTTACATTTGCAATAAATTCTCTTACAACCTTTCAAATCCTCTTACATCCTCTCAAATCTCATTTAATTCTTCTCACACCAATTTCAAATTCTCAACCATCAACATTTACTTCTCTTCCATCCTCCACTCACACATTTTCCAAAATGTGCTCCACCCTCATCCAATAGAATTGTGACACTTGACACATTCTCATTGGCTCTCAATTTATCCCACATTCATCAAATCCTCTTATTCTTCAACCCTTGGCTTCTATAAATAGAGGCATCCTTTTCACAATATGGATCCACAACTTCATGCATTATTACTATAGCCATTCAAGTTCATAGCATTTCATCTGTTTCATCCATTTTAGCTAGATTATAGTAATTTTCCATACTTGGATCATCTTCAACATCGAAACTTATCAAAGGGACTGGGAAAGGGCTTCTTCCACATCAAAGGAGCACCACTCCCCCTATGGGATGAAGGTTTCACTAGTTTATTGTAGATTACATGCTTCATTATGTTAGTTTCTTGTTTATTTCATGTTTTCTCTTGAATTGGTTAAAGAATCTCATAGGGAGCATTATATTTTCTTTTCTAACATGTTTGACATTGTTTTGTTGATCAATTGTTAGCTTGTACAGGTTTTGTGCTCACAGTACCATTAATATTAAATTCTGCTAGATTTTTTTCCATTTTTGATTAGGTTTTGTAACCTATTTCTATCATAAATTAAATATTTTTCAAAGAGAAATATTTCCTAAGAATATTTTAGAAATCATATTGCATAACAAAATTAACATCATTCATGAAAACAATAGTACTCAAGATAAAATCAAGAATTTTAACAAAACATTATTCTAAAAGAATTGTAATAAAATTTTCATCATGTACTAACACTTAATCATAAAGATCCATTTTTCATAAGCAATATTCATCTAAAAAAATACAAGTTTCTTTGACAGTAAAAGAATGGCCTATATTTACCATTTATTTCTTAAACAAATAACTATCTAAAAATAGCTTCAACTAAAAAATAATTATTATTTTGTTAGATACACAAGACAACTGAGAGGGGGGAGTGAATCAGTTGTACATTAAAACACTCAATCCCTCATTAGCTTTCAAACCCTTATCAACATTTAAACCCTCATTATGCATTAGTAGAATGTAAACATATGAAATGACAATGCAAACACAACCATACACAAGAGAACCCTAGATTTACATGGAAAACCCTAAGTAAGGAAAAACCAGGATGAGGATTAGCTCACATATATATGAATAGAAACATTGAATATAATAGGCTCACTGTCAAAGGGCTCATTTCCCAAAAAAGAATAAAGGCTCATTATCGAGGGTTCACTACCCAAAGGACTCACTATCTAGAAGAAAAAAGAAGAATTTGTTATAAAGAGATTCACTATCTCAGAGCAACAGGAAAAATCCACCACTGTAACTTTGCGCCATCTGCAACCTTCAATTCATTGCCTCCAACAACTTCAGGCACCTTGAAAATGTAGACACATTTTGCTCACTGCATCCAAAGTCTTAGGAATTTTAGCTCGCACTCAGATCATCACACTTGATCAAATTCATATCACACACACCACATAGATCTTCAACAATTAACCTTTCTTATATCCTACACAACCTCAAGAACTTTCTCCATGTCAGCCATTATGAAAGGTATCTACCTCAAACGTTCAACCACTAAATAGACCAACACCAAACACTTTCATGGTGGAAAGAAGTGAAGGCAGACCACACCAAAATATTCCAACATCATTAGAATATCTTGCAACACTATGAAAACCACCTAAAACTGAGAACACCATCATCTTGTGCAACCATCAACACTGCCACAGGAATATAACATACTAACCAATCTTGTGAAACAATTGAACACATAAAAATACAAGGGAAGGTAGATATGAACAATATTAGCATGTTTCCAAATACATAAGACAATAAACCTCAACACAGATAAATGTGGAGCAATCTCATTTCTCGTAGACAACCTTCTTCATAGAAAAACACATTGTCAAACCCATCTTCCACTATAGAAAGATCGAGAATCTGAAACTCTAGATATAACACCTCTGAACAACTCTAACCATCATATCCAAACTGCACAGACATATCTTCAACCATGAATAAATATAGAGCATAACACATAATACATCTTTGTCACATTGCACACTCTCTTATTCAAATTTTCTCAAAAGCACTTGGAAACCAAGTTAACCAATTGCGTCAAAAACACCACAAGAACTTGCTCAACATATTTACAACATTTGCAACACCAAAAATATCCCCATCCACAATACCTTCTCAACACCACAATAGAGGTTGACATCAGTGACAACACTAAAGGCAACATAGTGAAATTTACAATACTACAACAATCTTCAATAGTCTCCCTGACCATAACAAAGGTTGCCATCGATGTGACATCAAATCACAACACATACACACTAGGGGTTGCACCATAACTCTTTCTCATGCAACTCCCTTCATCAGCTCCAACAATCTCCACATTCTAGGGGTTTACATCAATGACAACACTAACGAGAACACCAACAATCTCCAACAATCTAGAAAATTTCTAACAATCTCCCCCTTTGTCATTGACGACAACACTAGCACTGAAAAACCATCAATCAATAGATGGAACTCTACAACTCCAACACTCAGACAACTCTACACTTACTTCAATCTCTCCCCCTAACTGGGATATTCCTTACACTTCTACCACTATCTCAGACTTCACTTTGTCCATGTTTTTAGATTTTATCTCCCCCCCTTTGACATCAATGAAAAAGAGCAGAAATCTCTCCCTTTGTCATCACCTGAAAGCTTCACTTTAGGAAACACCAACACACTACTTTCTCACACATTTACTTCTGTATTCTCTTCCACAAATTTCTATCTACTACTCTCCCTTAGGGGCACAAGATATGCTCCCCTGACTACACCAAATAGAACACACCACTGCTTTCTCCTCCTGAGAGGTAGCCTTCATCAATCCAGGACCAAGAATATATCTTAAAATGTTCTCCTGGACAGATGCACACCTTATGCATCTAGTTGAAGGATGGGAAATAAACCCTAACTTTTTCCGGAGATACTCAAGTGTATCTTTTGGAAGAGCCTTTGTAAAAATATCTACAACTTGATCCTTTATAGGCACATACTCCAGCTTCACCTCATTCTCTACAACTTTTTCTCTTAGAAAGTGATATCATATAAAGATATGCTTTGTCCTTGAATGCATTATGGGGTTTATTAAAATATTTATAACACTTGTATTATCACACAAGATAGAAATAGTTTCATCATATGACACCACGATATCCTTCAATATTTGCTTCATCCATAACACCTGAGTAAAACATTATGTTGCTACAATATATTCTGCCTCTGCAATAGATAATGACACTGAACCCTACTTCTTACTCAACCAAGACACCAATTTGCTTCCAAGAAATAAATTATTCTGTCATCTGCACAACTTGCCGAATCTACATCTGTATATGCACTCAAAGAGAAATTAGTACCCCTGGGATACCATAGACCATAATCCGATGTGCCCTTCAAGTATCTAAATATCCTTTTAATCATTACAACATGTGATTCTCTAGGATCTTCTTGAAATATTTCCACAAGACAAAATGTATGCATGATATCCGGTTTGGTAATAGTAAGATATAGCAATCCACCAATCAGGGTGATCCCACAATACTGGTTTACAATTTTTGGTCAAACTGGACATTAAATTGATTTTTTTTAACTAAATCTTCACTTTTGGGCACCTATAGCTGCTAAACTACGAGGAATTTGAAGATGATACAAACTAGTGATTTGTGACATTTTGTCTGTAGATTATAAATATATATTTTTTAATTTTTTTTGAATGATATTGCATTTCTTTTTCCATCTTCTTCGAAATCTAGTTTTTATCAGTAAACAACATTTTTAAAGAGTGATGCTCACTGTAAACAACATAAATTTTTTTCTATGAAGGATAAAATTCTTTTTTTTTTGAATTTAGCTTTGTAACTATGATATCTAGTCTGTTCATTTGGTTTATAGTGTTTTATTGAATATTTTTTTCTTAATCAAGTTTTGACATGAAACCAATTACAATTTAGACATAGGCAAACTGTAAACAACATAAATTTTTTTGTATGTATCAAAATTCAATTTTTTTACTGGATCAAGGACATCAATACCTAGCTCGAACATATTTTTCAATTTTTTTTTTGATAATTTACTATTTTTCCACATGCGCAAAACAAAGAGCTTGATTTTTGGCGAAAACCCTATGTTTAATTAAACTAAAAAAAAAACATAATAAAACCAAAAATATTAAAATTATATTCAATGGATAGCTCGTTCCAAGGACTACCATTATCCAATTGGGTCTTTTAAATTTCCTCCATTTTCATCCTCAACCTGAGCTTCAAAAGGGAAAATTTTGCAAAAAATTGGTAGAAGAGGGGGATAAGGGCAAAAAAGGGGGGTTCGAGCGAACCCCCCTTGACCCATTCGAGTGAAGGGGGGTTTGCTTGAACCCCCCTTGTTTTGAAAAATTTCCTTTGTTTTCCTTTAAAAATGGTGCCAAAACAGATGGCATCATCAAAGGGGTTCACTCGAACACCCCCCTTCAAGCGAACCCCTAAAAACCTAAAATTTTCTCCACGGGAGTGTTTTGGAAATCTTCCTTCCTCAATGAAATTGTAAATCAGTTTTGTGGGATCACCCATCATTGATCTATACTTTCTTTGATCTCTCTTAGGAGATTCATCATTTTTACTCAACTTACAACTAGTAATGATGGCAGTATATACTAGTTTATAATCCTCCATTCCAAACTTCTTTAACATTTCCGTAACATACTTTGACTATGAAATGAAAATGCCTTTTTTTTATTGATAGATTTATAATCCAAGGAAGAAATTCATCTCCCCAAACATTGACATCTCAAACTAATTTTGCATCTACTCTACAGATATCTTACACACCTTCATTTCCTCCAAAGGTTATGTCATCAACATATACAACCACAACCACAAACAGGATCTGATCTTTCTCAACCTTGAAGTAAATGTTGCTATCTATAATACCCTTTTTGAATCTTTGTTGTAATAAGTACTTATCCAATCTTGCATACCAAGATCTAGGAGCCTGTTTGAGTCCATACAATGCTTTCTTCAATCTACAGACCATATCAACATCTTCTAATAATGAAAAACCTTTTGGTTGTTCAATGTAAACCTCTTCTTCCAACTCACCATTTAAAAATACAAACTTGACATCCATATGATACACCTTAAAGTCTTTATGTGCTGCAAAAGCCAAAAACATTCTAATTGATTCCATTCTTTCCATAAGAGAAAAAGTATCTTTAAAATATTTTCCCTCTACGTGTGAGTAGCCCTTACACACAATTCTAGCTGTATTTCTAACAACCTTTCCATTCTCATTCAGTTTGTTCCTAAAAACCCATTTAGTTCCTATCACATTTTGTTTGTTGGTCTTGGGACCAATTCCCAAGTCCGATTCTTCTCAATTTGTCTCAACTCTTCTTCCATAGCTTTGATCCAGTTCTCATCCTTGCATGCTTTAGTTACTGTCTTAGGTTCTACTTCTAAAAGTAAATAAAATTTTACCTATTCCTCTGTCATAGCAGTTTTTCTTCTTGTCAACACACCTTTGCTCTTATCTCCAATGATTTTATCTTCAAAACAATTCTTCTACACATACTTAGGAGTCTTAGGGATCTTTTTTGGAGCTTCTTCCTCTTCAACTGTCATTTCATTTTCTTTATCTTATTCTTTTTCTTCTTCACTAGACAAAGGGATTCATTGGATTCATATCCTTCTATCAATATAGAACTTTGATGTGGTTTTTCATCCACTTTGACACTTGTACTTTTAACAATATTCTTCAACATTTTATTATAGCATCTATATGCCTTTCTCTTTGTAGAGTATCCAAGGAGATTCCTTCAATATTGTGACCTATTTTTGAAGCACTTTCCTTCATACATCTTTTAGGATTAGTAGAATTAGTTCCAACATTTAGAGCCATGAACAAGCATTCATCACTGTCATCATCAAGATAGTTTGATTCCTCATCATCAATTACACCATTTTCTTTTTCAACATAATAAATCTTCTTGAAAAATTTACCTTTATGATCCTTATGTTTGTCATTTGCAACTTTGATTGGACATTTAGAAGCATAATGACCTATCTTTCCATAATTGAAACACTTAAAGGGTAACTTACCTTTGTATTTGCATGTACCCTTTTTCAATCTTCTTACAAAATTTGCTTTCACCTCATCAAGATCAGATTCATCATATTTCTCTAACTTGCTGACTTTAAAATCAATTTCTTTCTTTGTAGCATCTTGATCAAACACTCTCAATTCATAATAAATTGAAGCACCAAAAATTTGATCTCTAGAATATTGATCAAAATTTTGAGCTTCCTTAATAACAAAAGATTTAAAACTATAGGATCTAGGAAGAGTTCTCAATACCTTTTTCACAACTTCACTTTCTTCTAGCTTACCACCAAGACCATTGATGACATTAACAACTTCATCCACTCTGAGCTTGTAGGTTGTTATGTCTTCATCTTCAGACATCCTCAGGGTTTCAAATTTGGCTTTTTAGTTTTGCATCTTTTCTTGCTTGATGTTATCATCTTGTTCATAAGGGCTCTACAACTTTTTCCATACATCTTTATAGATTTCAGACTTATCACCTTTCCAAGTTAAGAATCAAAGAGACCACTCAAAATAGAATTCCTTGCTTTTTCATTGTTCTCATAATCCTTGATCTCATCATCACTTGCCAAACCATTAGCAGGCATAGAATATCCTTTTTCAATTGATTGCTAGACTAAAAATCCAAGAGATACCAAAAAGGATTCCATCCTAGATTTCCAATAAGCATAATTTATTCCATTGAACATAGGAGCTTTGATACCCTTCCTGTGCGCCATTCAAATCTACCTCAAGTGGTTAAGCTACTTTCAAGGAACCACAACTTTGATACCAATTGTTAGATGCACAAGACAACTAAGAGGGGGGGATGAATTAGTTGTATATTAAAACATTCAATCCACCATTAGCTTTCAAAATATTATCAACATTTAAACTTTCATTATGCATTAGAAAAATATAAACATATGAAGCTGTAATGCAAATACAACCATACACAAGAGAACACCAAATTTACGTGGAAAACCATAAGTAGGGAAAAATCATGGTGAGGATTAGCTCACATTTATATATGACACAAGTGATTTAAAATGATGCAGAGATATTTGTTATAGTATGCATACCAATAGGATAGTTATAAATCCTCTCAACAGACATAGATTTTGCATAGAGAGATTTTGCAGTTATTTGGATCTAATTTTCATTCGATAGATTTGAGTGCAATTGGCATGTGAATAGCAACATCGAATAATAGGCTCACTGCCTAGAAAAGAAGAAAGACTCACTATCAAGGGCTCACTTTCCAAAGGACTCATTGTCCAAAAGAAAGAAGAAAGAAGAAGACTATTATAGAAATATTCACTATCTTAGAGAAATGGGACAAATCCACCATTGCAACTCTGCACCATCTGCAACCTTCAACTCACTCCCTCCAACAAATTCAAGCACCTTGAAAATGTAGACACCTTCTGCTCACTACATCTAGAGTCAGAGGCATTTAAGCTCACACTTGATCATAGGGTGGGTGCAAAAAGATGGGTAGCTAATTTGTGGCCAACTTTTAAATTTTTTTTGAAAGCTCATAATGCGAGCACGTTATAATGCGAGTGTGTTTTAATGTGCTCGCATTATGGATTGGTGTACCGAGCCTAAGGATTGGCCACAATGAGCCCATAACATGAGCACGTTATAACGCGCTCGCGTTATGACCTATTAAAAGAAAAAAGAAGAAATCAATTCATTTTAACTTTTCACTGTGTTTTTTTCTTTCTTGTGGCCAAAACCCCAATTTTATGTGCTCGTGTTCTAGGATGAGCTATTTTGAAAAATTCTTCATCAACATTTGTTTCATCACCAGGATGCTGCCACATCGACGAGGAGGTCTGAGAGGTAAGGATTGTTTGTTTTTTGTTTTGAATTTTTGAATTTTAGGTTGTTTTTGATATTTATTTTTTGAATTTGTAGGAGATGTTAATCAACTTGCAAACCCTCCTCAAAATCTTCAACAAGCACAACAATAACAAGAGGAAAAAAATCCCCAACAAGCACAACAAGAACAACAAGAACAACAAGAACAACAACAACACAATCCTCAAGTTAATCAACCACAACCTCAATCTCTTCCACCAATCCCTCAACATCCTCCTGGAACTGAACAAAACTTAATGAGTGAAATTAAGAACAATAAAAAACAAATTGAGGATTTAATCAGGAGGTTGAAAAATCCAAACCGTGAAAAGAATGACCCTGGACAATTCACTGAAAGAAATGTTAAAACATGTAGATTTAATCAACAAACCATTAACTGGTTGGCAGGATAGGAGGCAGGCGGCTAGGGCTTATTACCAAGATAAATTATCATATAAAGGTGTAAAAAATTTAAAAATTACAAAAGGTGATTTGTGCTCATTATTCACTAACCCACGGTCAAATGCAAATCTTACCCTCAATGTGAAGAGGTTTCTTATTCATTGGTGCCACCACCAACATATTAGGAACTTTTTTTAGGATAGGTGGTACATGGTTTTTGATTACCCACCATGCAACAATTGTAAAGTCTCGCAGTATTTCCTTAGGAAACTTACTGTGAGTTCATCTTGAACAAAATCCCAAATTATTTTGATATGAGGGACTTCTAGGGGAGAGGTGGGGGGTCAGCTCAAGATATACCCAGTGCACAACAGATCCTACGCGACAAGGGAGACGACCTCTCACTAGGCCGCCTCATGAGGACATCGTTATCCCTTTCGTCATGAAGAAGAGTGCCGATGTAGAGACTTTGAAGGCCATCAACTCTTTGACCCAGAGTGTCATCCAACATGCTAGCCCTATTCTATAGCACCATCTAGGGGAGTCTTCAAGTGGTGGGCTTTGATCCCATTTGTGTCAATCTTGCAGGGCGACTTGTTCATATGAACCCACCGACACTTAGGAGGCTACTACGTAGGATCTGTCTGCAACTATGGAGATGGAAAGGGCAACTAACATTTTGCATGAGGCCTATGGCATTGATACTTAGGTAAAAGTTAGCAAGCTCATTTAATTTAATTTATTAAATTTTGATTTTGAAATGCAAGATTAACTAATTTAGTTTTATGATTTTAATAAAATTGCAGGGTCACAGTGTTGATACTGGATACACTGGCCCTACACCTACTTATTTCTCCACTGCACCTACCGTTGAGGTATGTAACTAGTAAATAATTATAAATTTATTACATGTTAATAGCATTGTTTTATAAATGGTATTTTAATATGTGATTTTGGATGTTGAATAGGATAATATTGGAGGTTTCAAGGGAATACCTCCCAGTGCCAGGGGATTTAGTCAAACCTACACGCAGGTATTAATAGAATAGAGAGATTAACTAATGAATTGTACTTAATAGATTTGTGTAGTTTATATTCATATCGTTGATTACGTTGCATTGCACATCCTTCAAAATCAAAGCATTACTTCACATTCCATAACTAATAAATAGATGTTGATAGATGATAAAATTTCAACTACAATATAGTTATTTAGAAAGTCAACATAAGCAGTGATGCAATTACTTCACATAGCATAAGTAATAAGTAGGAGCAACTTCCAGTTGCATTTTCTTGTCATGGCATTCCATGAGACCACTTCTTACTGAGACATCTTTTCAAATAGTTCACTTCCTTGTCTATGCAATGGATGCTTGGAAGGAATATATGAAAGAATAATAGTAAACAATAACATAGACAAGGCAATGAGTTTTTGAAAAAACTACCTCAAAGAAATGACATCACCATGAGACCCAATTTATTTGAGGCACTTTTTCAAACAACTCACTGCCTTTTCTATGCTACCACATTTTCCATACATGTCTACCAAAAAAAATTATCAAACAGTTCATTTCCTCACTACTATGGATAAAAGCTTAAAAAAGGTGCTTTCCAACAATCTATGGATGCTTGAAAAAAATCTATCAAAGCATAATAGTAAGTAATAGCATAGACAAGGTAGTTAGTAGTTTGAAAAAATACCTCTAAGAAATGCATTCTCATGGTGATGGAATGCCATTCCATCACCATGAGACCATATTTCTTCGAGGAATTTCTTCAAACAAATCACACCTTTTCTATGATACCACATTTTCCATACATGTGTACCAAAGCATTTTATCAAACTACTCACTTCCTTGCTGCTATGGCTAAAAGCCTAAAATTGGTGCTTTCCAACAAACTATGGATGCTTGGAAAAATTTATATCAAAGCATAATAGTAAGCAATAATACCATAGAGAAGGAAATGAAATGTTTGAAAAAATGCCTAAAAGAAATGTGGTCTTATGGTGATGGAATTCCATGATGTGCATTTGTTTGTAATGGCATTCCATCACCATGAGACTCCATTTTCTTTGAGACATTTTTTCAAATAGTTTATTGCCTTCTCTATGCCACCATAGTTATCGTACATGTCTACGAAAGCATTTTATCAAACGGTTCATTGGCTTGATGCGATGGGTAAAAGCCTAAAAAAATGTGCTTTCGAACAAGATATGGATAGGGAAAATAGTAAGCATGATAGTTAGAAATATATAGTTTAATAAGTACTCAAATTCTTTTTCATTATCTCATACATTATAAGTCATGACGTGGATCACTATTGTAGTTTTCGTGATGGAATAATTTGTTGTTTTATTTTTAGATGTTGCAAGCAAAAACACCTTCAAATATTCAGATGGAAATCAACATCAATGTTTCATTTGCTATAGAATCCTTGATGGCTCTAACATGGGAGGTATGAGGCAAATTACTAAATTTGAATTTACATTCATTGTTATAGATGTTAGTTAGTGAAAAATCAAACCATTATTGATTCGTAGTTTAATTTCTATTTGGATGGTTTATGCAAGGCTTCAACATGCCTCAACATGGGCATTTGAATATTTCCCTCATCGAGAGTGATCATCAAATGGTGGTAAGCGATTATTTTGTTAAATATATCATTTTTTTTAATGCAATTTCTATATATTAATGTCTTTACTTCTTATTGTAATAGATACGACTTCACCAAGAACTAAACACTAGGAAGAGCACTAGGAGCACTCCTCGACTATCACATAAATGAGTGACAGACATATCGCCATCTGATCAACAAGAAAATGGCAAGAGTTTATTTCAAGAGCATGGAGAGCGATGGATTTTGATTCCAGAGCCCTTTGTTGTATGCCTATATGGCATTTTTGTACATATTTTGTATTGGATATATTTGACATTGTATGCCTATATGGCATTCTCATAAGCCTATATGGCTATTTTGTACCTATATTTTATACTTATATCGACATATATTGATGTATGCCTACATGGATATTTGGTTAATACAAATATTTTTTATTGATGGTGTCCATATTTGCATTATAAATCCATGGTTCAACAGATATGAGTTACGTGTTTTCAAGTGTATACTTTACAACTTACGTGTATACTTTGTGACTTACGTGTATTCCAATGTATACTTTGCGACTTGCGTGTTTTCATGCATATACCTTGTATTCATGCATATACTTTGTATTAATTTGTGTATACTTCAAGGCTTACGTGTTTTTTAGTACTTGTGCTTCCCTTATTCATATGTACATGCTTGAATTATTCACATGTATACTTATTAATTGGTTAGCCCTAGCATTGATCATTGTTGTCCTTCATGGTTTGTCTTGAATATTAATTGATTGATGCTAAACAACTTCAATATTTCTAGGAATACTAGTAGAGTTACAAATTCCAAAATTGCACAAATTGAAAAGAAAAGATTAACTATAAATAAATGCATTGATTATTGACTTGATAATTGATTAAGAATGAGTATAAAATATATCAAGAGATGAGCCTTCTAGAATGGCAACTGCCAACTAGAAAATAGGAAAAACATTCTCGATACTTTGAAAGTAATAATCCACCCAAAATTGCAACAAGAGATAAGTGATGGAAAGAAAGGAGGCCTTCAATTTCCAATCATAAATTCAACTGATTTCAACAAGCCTTCAATCTTCAAAACCCTAACTAGGGTGATTCCCTTCACAACTTCACTATTTGCCTTGTAGGTTTGCAAACCTAGTTTCTTGAACCTATCTCACAACTCCACTCTCACACCCATTAAACAATTATGTTTTTAGACACCCTTTAAGGCATACCAAAACATATCTAAACATCTCATATAACTCTTTTGGAACAAATGCCTCAAACTGATGCTTCTACGCTTTCCCCTTAAGCCAAATAGGCTTAATTTACAAAGCAACTCTCCTCTAAATAATATTTCAACCCAAAATACCTATAGAAATTCATTTACCAATCTATAAAACCACCAAATCTACAACTATTAGCCAGTGAACCGCTCGCTAAGTCCTCTTTATACAAAACCCTCATTTTTAGCAAGTTACAAAGGGGTTTACTAAAAATCCCACTTCCCAACTTTTTTACACTTCACAAATACATCAAACATGCTTCAAATGGACTTTGCATGCTTAATCTATTACCAAAATTTTCTACCTAGAGCGTTTTCCTCACCTACCCACCTTTAACTATCAAATTTCACTCAAAAAATTCAAATTTGACAACTAGGGCATCATGCCCAAAGCCCCAAATGACCTCTCCTTCTCCCAAAACCATTGAATCAACTAAATCCTACCATATTGGGCCCATTACACTCAGCTACAGGAGTTACAGTCAGTAGAATGTGCCATAATCACATTTTTATGTCTTCAAAACCTTAAAATTGGAGTTTCAGACCCGCTTACAAGGAAAACTCAATAAGATTCTACAAACCCAATGGGAATGCCTCAAACTTAGTCAAAATGATAGATATGAAACTGAAACAACAATTCAAATCAATTTGGAGTCACCATCAGGCCATACAAGCCATGCAACTACTCTGTAACAATAATATTCAATAGAAAAGATACATAATTTCAATGAAAATAGGAGCTTTATTATTCAATCATTCAGAAAACCTCCAAAAACCTTCATCCATCGAGTTTCCAGCATATTTTAAACCTTAACCAACCTATTACAACTATTTTAACTACCCTTTGAATGCCTATGATCGTTGGGCTTCCTCAATTTTACATTTTTTTTTGCACTTTTACAACTTTTCAATATTGCACTTTTGAAAGTTTTGCAAAAATGTGACAATATAAACTCAATGACTCCTAATTACCTATTAGATGGTCTATTAGGACCATATTAAATTGAAAAAAACTCAAACACACCTAAAATTATCAAAAGACCCCATTTGACAACATTAACACAAAATGCATTTGGTGCCCTTGCACCAAGAATTCTTATTTAAGATCCTTGAACAATGTATTTCCTAATGCTCCCTTGTTCTTAGACATCTCAATTCAGTTTAATCCAAAGAGTTAAATGAAATGCTTTATCTAAAAGCAAAAACTACGTTTTCAATTGGTATTCCATGAAATGATTCATAAAGAGATTCCAATATATTTAATCTTTTGATTGGAACAATTCAATTAAGCAATGGATACATAATCTTCACAACACTTGAAAAAATAATATTCATATTAGATGAATTAGTGTTTCGGTGTGAGAGAGGACCATTCATAGCGTAAATGTACCTATCGGGATGCATTGGAGCAATTTTTTTGGTCACACGAATTGCAAAACGAAAGTTGCACCACTTTGCAACTTTACACTGCTTGCATTTGACACTTTTTCTATCAAGTGAAAATTGGACACCACGAGAAAATGACTCTGAGATAACAAAAACTGAGAGAGCTTATTGTAGGGGGGCCCAATGCAATCCTGTAGACTCAGACAAAGAGTTTGTAAGCATCATGGTTTTCGAGTAATAGCTTGTCAAAGATTGCTTCCCTTTTGCACTTTGGACCCTTAAGGGATCGAGTCGGTTGAACGTAGCTTGGAGCGATTCCACATGTTTGGGTGCGAAAGAAGACCATTCCTAGCATAAATGTATCCATCCAAATGTGTTGGAATAGTTTGTTTGGTCACATGAATTGCAAAATGACAATTGCACCACTTTGCAACTTTCAACTACTTGCATTTGACAACTTTTTCCCTAAGTGAAAATTTTCCACCATGGAAAGATTCCTTCGAGATAGTGAAAACCGAGAGAGGTTACTGTGGAGGGTCCCAAAAAAATCTCATAGGATCAGATGAGAAGTTTCTAAGCATCACAGTATCCAAGTAACAACATGCTGAAGTTTGCAGCCATTTTGCACTTTAGACTCTTAAAGGATTGATCTAGTTGAATGTAGCTCAGAGCAATTCCGCGTGTTTGGGTGCGAAAGAGAACCATGCCTAGCGTAAAAATACCTATTTGGATGCGTTGGAACAGTCCGTTTGGTCACACGAGTTGCAGGATGAAATTTTCACCACTTTGCAACTTTCAACTACTTGCATTTGACAACTTTTTCCCCAAGTGAAAATTCGCCACTACGAGAAAATGCCTCCGAGATAGAAAAACCCGAGAGAGGTCATTGTAGAGGGGACTAATGTGATCCCATAGGCTCAGATGAGAAGTTTCTAAGAATCACGGTAACCAAGTAACAACATGCTGAAGTTTGCAGTCATTTTGCACTTTGGACTCTTAAGGGATCAAT
Source organism: Sequoia sempervirens (assembly GCA_007258455.2). Taxonomy (NCBI): domain Eukaryota; kingdom Viridiplantae; phylum Streptophyta; class Pinopsida; order Cupressales; family Cupressaceae; genus Sequoia; species Sequoia sempervirens. The sequence goes on from VDFB02000017.1 coordinate 455,129,769, forward strand.
CTGATTGAATGTAGCTCAGAGTGATTCCGCGTGTTTGGGTGTGAAAGAGGACCATTCCTAGCATAAAAATACCTATTAAGACACGTTGGAATAGTCCATTTGGTAACACGAGTTACAGAATAAAAGTTGCACCACTTTGCAACTTTCAACTACTTGCATTTGACAACTTTTTTCCCCAAGTGAAAATTCACCACCACGGGAACATGCCTCTGAGACAGAGAAATATGAGAGAGGTTATTGTAGAGGGTCCCAACGCCATCCCATAGGATTAGATGAGAAGTTTCTAAGAATCATGATATCCGAGTAACAACATGCTGAAGTTTGCAGCCATTTTGCACTTTGGACTTTTAAGGGATCGATCCGGTTGAATGTAGCTTAGAGTGATTCTGCATGTTTGAGTGCAAAAGAAGACCATGCATAGCATAAAAATACCTATTTGGATGCGTTGGAACAATCCGTTTGGTTACATGAGTTGTAGAACAAAAGTTGCACCACTTTACAACTTTACATTGCTTGCAATTGACACTTTTTTCATCAAGTCAAAATTGGACACTATGGAAAAATGACTTTGAGATAACAAAAACTGAGAGAGGTTATTGTAGAGGTTCCCTACATGATCCCAATACCTAATATAGAATACCTGTAGCCAACATAGTATCTGGGTAATAGGCCATCAAATATTGTTGCCCTTTTGCAATTTGAACTGTTAAGGGATTACATTGCTTGAATAATAAATGTTTCAGGGAAACAATAAATTTTTATGTAGAGCAGGGAGGAAATCAACCTACAATCACAATTCAAGCCTTTAGAAACAACTTTGCAACCATTTTAAACCTATCTCTCCAACTCTTCACAAATTCACTCAAATTCCCTTGTAGGTTTGCAAACCTAGTTTCTAGACCAAAAATCTTAGATCCAGTCTCAAACCCACTAACCAATTATATTTTCAGACACCCTTTAACATCTTACAAATCATATCTCAAAAGAAACATAGGTCACTTTGGACCAACTTCTCCAAAATCATGCAACTACATTGTCCTAGACCTCAATTAGGTCACTTTAACAAAGCATCACCCACTCAAATGCCTTTCGAACCCTAAATATTCATGGAAAGTTACTTACTAGTCTACAAAACCTCCAAATCCACAACTTTTGATCAAAGAGTCACTTCCTATGACACCAAAACATGAAACCCTCACTTTATGCCATTCTAAAGGGGTTTATTGAAAAACATTGTTCTAGGATTCTACACAGCCAACCAAGGAATCAAACACCTTTAATTATTTTTGCACATGCTTGAAGGTTCATCAACATCTACTGCCCCCAAGAGTTTCTACAACTTCCCTCTTCTAACCATCAAATTTCACTCAAAGTACATAGTTTGACAATTAGGGCATCATGCCCAGGCACTCAACTCACCTTCCTTGCCCTTCCAAAGCTTCAAACACTTCAATATATTCCTTCTCATACCAAATTAATCATCTCCCAATCTCGCCTAAGATAATTTCACCAAAACCCAACATCGAAACTCCATTTTTAAGCCAAAATTCACCCAATTTCCTCTGGGAAAGCAACCAAAAACACTCCTAAAATTTTTCCCTACTCCTAAATCTTATTATTACATATAATCCTACCATTTTGGACTCATTCCATCAAGCCACTGAGAGAAACATTAGGTGGAATGAGTCATTTATTCATTTTTAGTCTTCAAACCCTTATGGCTGGCTGTATAGACTTGTAGTCAGTAATTTGACATTAAAATTCTTAAAACTCAATGAATTTCCTTCACTCCAAAGCCAAAAATTAGCTAACAACTATCTCTACCAATTGGAAAATCTTTCAGGATATAATACTTATGTATGGCCAAGTATAATAGTCAGCAACAGAAAAATTGAATGAAACACATAATTACAAGAGAAATCAGGGGATTTTTATTGTTTTTCCTTCACAAAAACCTTCAACAACCTATTCCTTCGAGTTCCCAACATATTTAAACCTTAAAAAACCTATGAAAATGGCTCTAACTTCCCTTTGAATTCCCATGACCGTTGGGCTTCTTCAAGTTTACATTTTTTTGCACTTTTTTCACATTGACAACTTTTCAATTTTTGTAATTTTACATCATTTTGACAAATATGCAACATGGACTCCAAAATGACCCAAAAACCAACTAACATGACTTATTATGTTATAAATTGGTCTAATATGACCTTATTCAATCAAAAAAACTCAAAACATAAAACTAACTTAAAACTTCCATGAACCAAATTTGCTCAATAACCTTGGTGCCCCTGCACCAAATTTCAATATTTGAGTAAATCTCATTACAATGCTTTAGGTACTCCGTTCTCATAGATATTTTACAATTTCACTCATACATTCAAGATTCTCTTATAATGTCTACATCATAGGTGCTCATGATGAGGTTAACTTCAAATGAGTAGCTTGAGATTCCCTCATTAAGCTTCACATGTTCTTTTATTATGGCTTCAAATCAGAATTGAGATTTGTCAAGATCATCAAAATAAGGATGTTGCATTGATTTTTTGGCTGAAATTATCTTCGATGGCTCATAAATCCACATTTTTTGCAAGGAGAGACCAATCAATTTTTAGTAGTTTACTTACAAATACACAAAGTAAAAGAAGAAGAAGAAAGAGCATCCAAAATGGAAATGAAATGAAAATAGATGGAAGGCACTTATAAACAACAAATCCACACCATTTGGTTCCAACTCGGGAAGAAAAAGGAATAAATATTGATGCTTCCATTGAGGATAGGCATGCTAGTCTCTCAACTTAGTCACTCTTGGTCATACATCTTCACTGGGAGTTCCAAGATACCTATTGCACATAACACCTCTCATGAATAGAATAACTTGAAATTCGATATGCTCTTATAATGTCTACATCATAAGTGCTCATGATAAGGTTAACTTCAAATGAATAACTTGAAATTCTGTCACCAAGCTTTGCACACACTTTTGTAATGGATTAAAATCATAATTGAGATTTTTCAAGATCATCAAAATACAGATGTTGCATTGCTTTTTTGGCTGAGATTCTCTTGGATGCCTCATAAATCTGTATTTTCTACAAGGGGACACCAATCAATTTTTAGCAGGTTACTTACAAATAAGTAAAGTAAAATAAGATGATAGCATTGGCATCAAACAAATTGATGTGCATAAAAGTATAAATTAATAAAAACCAATGTGCACACCTACAAATTAATTCAACGAACCATCTGGGTCTGCTCTAGTCTTTATTGTGTCAAGTATTGCCTCATGGTTAGACTCATAGACCTTCCACAAGGTCTTGTTCAAATGTCTACCCCCATACTTGGTCAAATGAACATTGGATGCCATGATAAGGTTTGAGTAATGAAGAATCTTACGATGTATGTCAAAGTCTTGAAACAACCAATGTTTAAAACTCTTATGTGGGTACCTTTTAAGCCACGTTCTAGTAACAACAACTGAGCCTGTAGGGTATTCGATATTTTCTCCATCTATAACTGGAGCCTCCAATTTATTTTTGTCCTCAACACAATGACACAAGTAATAGTTTGTTCCCTCTTCATTGTCTTCATCTGCAATAACTGCATAAACATGTAGTACATTGATATGTGCAACAAATCTCTTGAAATTAGTCAACATTACGAATACACTACAAAGTAAGATAACAATATGGAATTTTAAAAACTAAGCAAGTAGATATATTACTTGGTTGAACTAGATCTGATATGCGGTCAAAGTCAACTGGTGATTCCATTTGTGTTAGTTTCAATGCCATCAGAGGGTGATACGTGTAAAGTGGGCTAAGATAACTTGTCAACCATTTGTCAACCCACTCCCCTGACTCACAATCATTCCAGGATTGCATTATACTTGAAGAACAAAAGTATGCCATGTTTTATATATCAATACTCCATGAACCTGCATTTGAGCTAAGGAAAGAGTGTAGCTCACTTGATCCTGTTAGTGTACAAAAACCCTCATATGGTGCAATGTTAGTATCATCCATCAACCAAAAAAATCTATGAATTGAAGATGTACCTTCATTACCTCGACCCATCGAAGCATTACACCATTCGATGATTGATTTTGCATCTGTCAACTTTGCACTGTCTTTATCTTTTAATTCTTCTTGTGCTAATGCTCTTTTCACGCATGCTCTTGCACCATCATGCTCCCCCTTTCCATGCCCGACCTCAAAAAAGTTCCACATATGTTGAACACCTGTAATGACATGCATCCTGCACAACCAGTAGAACATGCACGAGTTCTTGAACTGTGCTACACAGTTATCTGACCATATTATATGCCGACCGTATGCTATGCCCCTCTGAGCCAAATCATTGTAGAACATCTAGAAGCTACCTTGCATGAACTTTGGAGAATGTGTGTGATCATCACTAATATAAAAGTGATACTCCCTCAATACCTTCCTTTGGTCCTTTGTACTATCAGCTGCATGAATGAATGCTATGCGTACAAATATCAAAACCTGTGTGGAGTTGTAATACTATGACTGCACCTCACATTGTGGCTGTAGAGTGTAGTTCTCTACAAATTCAACCACTGATACTATGCTTTCAATTGGATAGGTGTCCTTGCATAGCTTGAATTGCATGTCCAACCATCGAGCTCTATGGTATGCCTTGCATACTCATACACTATATTGTCACGAAACATGGACATAAACTGATATAATGGAATCTTCTAAATAATCAAATCACACCTTTTTGCTTGAGACCCATATTTTGTAATGTATGCCACTATTTTATACTTCATGAACTCTACTAGTTTATATCCCTCTCATCTGTGCATTCCATATGTTGACATATTGGCATACGCTGCAAGCCACCACAACGCTCGCATGAACCATCAAAGCATGTTGTCTTGTAGAATATTTAGCCATCCTCTATTTCATATAATTTTTTTGATAAGAACTCTCTTGAAGATGTTGGTGGGGCTTCTATGCCACAATCCCACAAAACATTGTTTGTATGCAAATCTAAACATATAGAATGATAATCATAATGGTTAGAGAATTTAATATGTAGTCTACAACAACAAGTAGTGCATGTGTGATTTATCTTGACATAAAAAGGTTTAAGCTTTTCAGAAAATCTTTGAAAAATACTAATTTGAGGATAATCCTGTTGAAATTTATGAAAAAATTGTGTTTGAGTCGTATCCAAAAAATGCTTTGGATGTGGCTCATGGTTCCAACTACCAATTCTCCTTCTTACCACATCCCTTTGATTCAAAGATGGCCTTGTGTTATTCTTTCAATACTCTTCAATTAGTGTTCTCAATGCTTCAACAACTTTTTTATCTTTTCGTGGCAATCTCCCCGAGAATGCCCATAATTCATTTGAATTAGTGCTCTTAATTCTTTGCTACCTTTGAATGACTTTTGATAAATTTTTTCTACTAATTCTCATTTGTTCACTCATCTTTCTAATTAGACGAGCTCTCTTTGTTTGACTAGCTTACCAAAGTCGATGTAATGACATGTCGGTGACATTACAATCCTTTGAGCGTGAGGTCTTACCCACACTCTCATAAGCATCCATTAGATTCTTCACAATAGTGTTTTCAGTTGATGCATTTGATGTTCTCAACCCAAGAGTCTTCATGATGTTTCTATACATTATACCCACATCATTTCAACAAATAGTTGACATCTTGTGGTCTCATTTAGCCTTTCAAATAAGAATTTCCAAATCTTAGTAGCATATCTTCTACAATTGCGTGCTTTGGAATCTTACCTTCCATATGCTGCAAAATATCCTCATCAATATTAATCAAATACTTTGGATTTCCTACACAAAATTCTAGGTGGTGTTCTCTAGGTACATACATCTCAACATTAGGAATTTCATCAATATTTAATTGAGGTGGGCTAGATTGCATACCTTTGATTGAGGGTGGAGTAGAAGACATACCTTGAGGTTCACGTGGGGATGATGGCATACCTTCTTCGTCAAATCCGAGTGATGATGTACTCTCAACTTGAGATGCGGTGGATGGTGTCCAACTATATTCACTTGTGGTAGATGGTGTCCCTCCATATTCACTTGTGGTAAATGGTGTCCCTCCATATTCACTTGTGCTTAATGGTGTCCCTTCGTATTCACTTGTGGTAGGCGAAGTGTCTCCAACTATGGTATCTGAATTTTTCCTACCACGACGCTTTTACATTTGTGCCAATTCTGTTCTCTTTTTGTTGGTTGAGGTTCCTCTTCAATTGTGTCAATCGTATCCAATTTATTCTTTTCATGATATGTCGCCACCCGTTCTCTCTCCTTTTCTTTGAAGGTTTCATACTCTTATTTAGTTTTTCCTTTGTTGAACTTTAGAGGCATGGCAGATAATTTTACCTGTAGTATGGTAATGAGATGAATATTAGTTCCTAAAAAAATTATCCATTCAAATAAATGAAATATATGCCATTCAAGGCTTCATAAAGAATACTTATAATCATCCTGTGCAAGAGTATTTCTAGCATAGACAAAGGTGGTGCAGGGGCACCATAGGAGTCCAATTTTCAAGTTTTGTCAATCTTGGTTATGTAATTGGTTTTAGGTAGGTTTTAGGTGTTGTCATCTAAATAAGGTCTTGTTAGACCATTTTCATATTGTATTAGGAATAGTGGGGTTCAAAGCTGCAAAATGCAAACTCTTGTAAAATTGTTCTCAAGGAAAAGTTGCAAAATTGCAATAATTGGAATACCAATAGTCATAGTGGGAATACCATTAGTCATGGGAGATGAATACTTAGTTGAGTCAGTTAGTCCTGATGTAAGAAGCCTATTAAGGCCTGAAAAATCTTGATGTAAGGTGGTTGTTCATGTTTTGAACAAGAAAATCAATCGAAATCATTGATTTTTTTGAATTTTTACTATTTTCTTGCTGCTATTTTGCTCTGTATGAATCCGTATAGCTTTGGTTTGCTCTAAAACTCATTGAAATCATTAGGGAGGTGAAATAGCTTTAGTTTGGAGGTGGTATGATTGAATTCCATCAAGAAACAAATATTTTACAATCAATTTACTCATTGCAGGTCTGGAATTTTGAGTTTAAGGGTTTTGAAGTTATAAAAATATATTAGTGCCACATTCCACCTATTTTTTATTCTGTGAATTGGTGGAATGGCCACCGATAAAGTAGGTTTAGGTAAAGGTGTGGGTTTTTAGCATTGAGGAAGTGAAGATACATAGTTCTTGTTGCTGCTCCAAGTGATTTTTTGTGATTTCCATGCAAGAATGGATGGCTACAAGTTATGATATGAAGAAATAACAGTGGTAAAGGTTGAGATACAATTTTTTTAGCTTGTGTAGACCCAATTCAAAGTGTTTGAAGCTATGGCAAGGTGTATGGAGGTATGGAATGTATACTTACAATAAGCCCTCACTATTTGAGCATAGTTTAAGCATTTAAGCAAGGGTTTAATGAATTGTTGCATTAGTGAGCGATTTATTTGATGGAGATTGATGATTTAGAAGTTTTATAACTTGTTTAAGATCTTCCCATGGTTGTTTGTGTAGATAGGGAAAAATCAATCATATTTAGAGTTGAAAACAATAAACTAATTAAATCCTATCAAGCACAATAGAGTACGAAACAACACGAAAATCACAATAAGAAGCACAAATGCAAACCGATCTCCACGCTAACTTGATTTATCTCCATTGTTTTTCTCCACCTACATGAGAATGCGAGATTTTGAAGGGTTGACAATGGAGGAATGTTGGATGCTCATTCCTGCAGCATAACGACTTGACAATGAAAATGACAAATGGAGAGAATGATAGATAGAGATGGAAGATTTATTTTGACAGAGTTCGGATGCTAGACGAATCAACCCCCTAAATGGATTGTAAGAGACCGTATTTAAAGAGCCTTGATGTGGACAGAGATAAGATTTGATAAGATTCGATAAGGATTTGATTTTTGACAAAAGAGGAAATACAATGAGATGAGATAAGATTTTAAAAAGATAGAAATATTTTGATTTATTGTTTTAAAGGAAATAAATCCTGAAAAAGACGAGAGGGATAATTGATGAATTATCTAATTAAATAAATTAATTAGATACACATGAGTTCAGATTTTGGAAAGAAAAAGAGAATATCCTTTTTAGATTTTATTAATTAATTAAATATTTGATTTATTTAATTAATGTTAAATTTATGATTTCATTAATTAAATAATATAAATTATTTAATTAACATGAATAGAAATGATTTAATTAATTAAATAATATAAATTATTTAATTAACATTAGAGGAATGGATGGATTATGCATAGGAAGGGAATAAATGAAATTAGTCAAATAAATAAGATTTATTTAACTAATTAGATGATAACATGGGTACCTAGGGCAAAACATGCTACAAAGTGCCTAAATGATGTGATGTTGTGATAAGGTATCGTAAAAAGACATTTTTAGGTGTCTACAGTTTGATTTTGTGGAGTGATTTTGATGGTACTTGCTTTGTTAAAAAGGCCTAATGGAGCCTTGTAGTAGCAGGACAGTCTATTTTAGGTGAGTATTTTTCAAAGTAAGCATACTTGATTTATCTATATGTTTAAGTAGGCCTTAATGGTTTCTCAGAACTACTTTTAGTTTTTGGAGATCTAAATTGGTTGGGAAATTATACCCATTTTTGTGCTTAAGGACTACTACTAACCTATGAGCCAGTTGAGAGTGAATGTTTAGGGAAGAGATAGATCAGAGTTTTAGGAACCTTTCCTTGGTTTGAGTTAGTTATTTTAATGATGTTTAAGGTGGTTTGAGGATTCAATAAGAGGTTTTATGCCCTAGTCTCAGTTTTGGGTGTTTGTATCAAGACCTTTGTGAAGAGAATGATGAATCAAAAGTGGATGAATATGAGAGAATGAGATTTTTTTTTTTATGGAATGCCTTAAAGAAATGTTTCCTTGGAAAGCTAGCTCACTCAATAGCCTGCCAATGTGGTAGGGTTGAGAAGGTAGGGGAAACATATGCATCATAGAAATGGGGTCTCACAGTGATGTACCCCATTTCTATGAGGCATACATTGCCCCTACCTTCTCAACCCTATCGCATTGGAAAGCTAGTGGACTGTTGGAAAGCTAGCTCACTTACTAGCTTGCCAATACGGTAGGGTTGAGAAGGTAGGCGCAACATATGCCTCATATAAATGGTGTCTCATGATGATATAAATGGTGTCTCACGGTGATGTATATCATCGTGAGACACCATTTATATGAGGCATACGTTACGCCTACCTTCTCAACCCTACCGAATTGGCAAGCTAGTGGAGCGTTGGAAAGCCAGCTCACTCACTAGCTTGCCAATGTGGTAGGGTTGAGATGGTAGGGGCAACATATGCCTCATAGAAATGGGGTCTCACAGTGATATACATCACAATGAGACCTCATTTCTATGAGGTATATGCTGCCCCTAACTTCTCAACCCTACTGCGTTGGGGTCTCACTCACTAGCCTACCAATGCAGTATGGTTGAGATGGTAGGGGCAACATAGACAAGGCAATCAGCTGCTTGGTGTAACTGTTTGACAAAATACTTCAATGAAAGCTTTGGAGAGTGGTATGCACATCCATAATAAAGGATTGAGAAATGATGTTTCATTTTACTTCCTTAAAACTCATGTCATATATATGTGTATACAAAACGTGGAAGCATACACAAGGTAATTCAATTGTTAAATAACAAAATGCCTCAAAGAGATGTGGTTTAAAAATGTAATTGGCAAGTGTATAGAATTGTGTAATTTAAAATGTGCATTGACAACCCAAGGTTATAATGACAAACAAACAATGATCAACATGGAATATGAAAAATAACAAAAATGAAAGCAAGCCATAATAGAATGAAAGAAAATTTGTAAAGACTTCACATACCTAAAAAAACAAAGTTTCAAATGGAGGAGTTCTACCCAATTATGTAGCCTTTTCTTCTTCTTTCTTTAAACTCCTGAACAATTTGACTTTTTCAAAAGCTTATTCCCCTCCAAAATTCAATTGTATATCACTTTTGAATGGAATTCAGACTTGAATTGATATTATATGTCTTTCAATGTGCAAACTTTGTTATTTCATGCAAAGGTGGTGAAAATATCATGAAAAAGGTGGTGGAATGTGAAAAACATGCATGCACACTTCACAACATCATCAAAAAATCTACTTTTTGTTGGAGCATGCGTAGAGCCAAGAGAATATGCAGAATGTGGGCCTTGAGATCACAGGTATATTGAGTTTTTTTTATCATTTTTAGAGCAAGCCAAAATGTGCTTGTGTTATAACGTGCTTGCATTATAATGCGAGCGCGTTATTTCTTGCTAAAAATGGTCATATCTCTACTTCTTCAAAACGCGCTCGTGTTATGAGAAAGTTGGTTTTTTTATAGATTTCCTTTCTCTTTTTCTATACCCTCTATACCCTACTTCTCTCTCTCTCCCCTCTACCCTTATACCCTAATTCTATCTCTCTCCTCTCTACCCTCTACCCTTAACCCTTATACCCTCACTCACTCATATCTCTCTCCCACTCCCTCTGTCTCTCTGTCTCTTTGTCTCTCTCAAGTATCTCCCTCATACCCCCTCTCCCTCTCACTCACTCACT
>VDFB02000017.1:455140506-455353401 GCA_007258455.2 Sequoia sempervirens
AAACAAATGTTGATGAAGAATTTTTCAAAATAGCTCATCCTAGAACACGAGCACATAAAATTGGGGTTTTGGCCACAAGAAAGAAAAAAACACAATGAAAAGTTAAAATGAATTTGATTTCTTCTTTTTTCTTTTAATAGGTCATAACGCGAGCGCGTTATAACGTGCTCATGTTATGGGCTCATTGTGGCCAATCCTTAGGCTCGGTACACCAATCCATAATGTGAGCACGTTATAACACACTCGCATTATAACGTGCTCGCGTTATGAGCTTTCAAAAAAAAATTTAAAAGTTGGCCACAAATTAGCTACCCATCTTTTTGCACCCACCCTATGATCAAGTGTGAGCTTAAATGCCTCTGACTCTAGATGTAGTGAGCAGAAGGTGTCTACATTTTCAAGGTGCTTGAAGTTGTTGGAGGGAGTGAGTTGAAGGTTGCAGATGGTGCAGAGTTGCAATGGTGGATTTGTCCCATTTCTCTAAGATAGTGAATATTTCTATAATATTCTTCTTATTTCTTCTTTCTTTTGGACAATGAGTCCTTTGGAAAGTGAGCCCTTGATAGTGAGTCTTTCTTCTTTTCTAGGCAGTGAGCCTATTATTCGATGTTGTTATTCACATGCCAATTGCACTCAAATCTATCGAATGAAAATTAGATCCAAATAACTGCAAAATCTCTCTATGAAAAATCTATGTCTGTTGAGAGGATTTATAACTATCCTATTGGTATGCATACTATAACAAATATCTCTGCATCATTTTAAATCACTTGTGTTATATATAAATGTGAGCTAATCCTCACCATGATTTTTCCCTACTTATGGTTTTCCACGTAAATTTGGTGTTCTCTTGTGTATGGTTGTATTTGCATTACAGCTTCATATGTTTATATTTTTCTAATGCATAATGAAAGTTTAAATGTTGATAATATTTTGAAAGCTAATGGTGGATTGAATGTTTTAATATACAACTAATTCATCCCCCCCTCTTAGTTGTCTTGTGCATCTAACAATTGGTATCAAAGTTGTGGTTCCTTGAAAGAAGCTTAACCACTTGAGGTAGATTTGAATGGCGCACAGGAAGGGTATCAAAGCTCCTATGTTCAATGGAATGAATTATGCTTATTGGAAATCTAGGATGGAATCCTTTTTGGTATCTCTTGGATTTTTAGTCTAGCAATCAATCGAAAAAGGATATTCTATGCCTGCTAATGGTTTGGCAAGTGATGATGAGATCAAGGATTATGAGAACAATGACAAAGCAAGGAATTCTATTCTGAGTGGTCTCTTTGATTCTTAACTTGGAAAGGTGATAAGTCTGAAATCTATAAAGATGTATGGAAAAAGTTGTAGAGCCCTTATGAACAAGATGATAACATCAAGCAAGAAAAGATGCAAAACTAAAAAGCCAAATTTGAAACCCTGAGGATGTCTGAAGATGAAGACATAACAACCTACAAGCTCAGAGTGGATGAAGTTGTTAATGTCATCAATGGTCTTGGTGGTAAGCTAGAAGAAAGTGAAGTTGTGAAAAAGGTATTGAGAACTCTTCCTAGATCCTATAGTTTTAAATCTTTTGTTATTGAGGAAGCTCAAAATTTTGATCAATATTCTAGAGATCAAATTTTTGGTGCTTCAATTTATTATGAATTGAGAGTGTTTGATCAAGATGCTACAAAGAAAGAAATTGATTTTAAAGTCAGCAAGTTAGAGAAATATGATGAATCTGATCTTGATGAGGTGAAAGAAAATTTTGTAAGAAGATTGAAAAAGGGTACATGCAAATACAAAGGTAAGTTACCCTTTAAGTGTTTCAATTATGGAAAGATAGGTCATTATGCTTCTAAATGTCCAATCAAAGTTGCAAATGACAAACATAAGGATCATAAAGGTAAATTTTTCAAGAAGATTTATTATGTTGAAAAAGAAAATGGTGTAATTGATGATGAGGAATCAAACTATCTTGATGATGACAGTGATGAATGCTTGTTCATGGCTCTAAATGTTGGAACTAATTCTACTAATCCTAAAAGATGTATGAAGGAAAGTGCTTCAAAAATAGGTCACAATATTGAAGGAATCTCCTTGGATACTCTACAAAGAGAAAGGCATATAGATGCTATAATAAAATGTTGAAGAATATTGTTAAAAGTACAAGTGTCAAAGTGGATGAAAAACCACATCAAAGTTCTATATTGATAGAAGGATATGAATCCAATGAATCCCTTTGTCTAGTGAAGAAGAAAAAGAATAAGATAAAGAAAATGAAATGACAGTTGAAGAGGAAGAAGCTCCAAAAAAGATCCCTAAGACTCCTAAGTATGTGTAGAAGAATTGTTTTGAAGATAAAATCATTGGAGATAAGAGCAAAGGTGTGTTGACAAGAAGAAAAACTGCTATGACAGAGGAATAGGTAAAATTTTATTTACTTTTAGAAGTAGAACCTAAGACAGTAACTAAAGCATGCAAGGATGAGAACTGGATCAAAGCTATGGAAGAAGAGTTGAGACAAATTGAGAAGAATCGGACTTGGGAATTGGTCCCAAGACCAACAAACAAAATGTGATAGGAACTAAATGGGTTTTTAGGAACAAACTGAATGAGAATGGAAAGGTTGTTAGAAATACAGCTAGAATTGTGTGTAAGGGCTACTCACACGTAGAGGGAAAATATTTTAAAGATACTTTTTCTCTTATGGAAAGAATGGAATCAATTAGAATGTTTTTGGCTTTTGCAGCACATAAAGACTTTAAGGTGTATCATATGGATGTCAAGTTTGTATTTTTAAATGGTGAGTTGGAAGAAGAGGTTTACATTGAACAACCAAAAGGTTTTTCATTATTAGAAGATGTTGATATGGTCTGTAGATTGAAGAAAGCATTGTATGGACTCAAACAGGCTCCTAGATCTTGGTATGCAAGATTGGATAAGTACTTATTACAACAAAGATTCAAAAAGGGTATTATAGATAGCAACATTTACTTCAAGGTTGAGAAAGATCAGATCCTGTTTGTGGTTGTGGTTGTATATGTTGATGACATAACCTTTGGAGGAAATGAAGGTGTGTAAGATATCTGTAGAGTAGATGCAAAATTAGTTTGAGATGTCAATGTTTGGGGAGATGAATTTCTTCCTTGGATTATAAATCTATCAATAAAAAAAAGGCATTTTCATTTCATAGTCAAAGTATGTTACGGAAATGTTAAAGAAGTTTGGAATGGAGGATTATAAACTAGTATATACTGCCATCATTACTAGTTGTAAGTTGAGTAAAAATGATGAATCTCCTAAGAGAGATCAAAGAAAGTATAGATCAATGATGGGTGATCCCACAAAACTGATTTACAATTTCATTGAGGAAGGAAGATTTCCAAAACACTCCCGTGGAGAAAATTTTAGGTTTTTAGGGGTTCGCTTGAAGGGGGGTGTTCGAGTGAACCCCTTTGATGATGCCATCTGTTTTGGCACCATTTTTAAAGGAAAACAAAGGAAATTTTTCAAAACAAGGGGGGTTCAAGCAAACCCCCCTTCACTCGAATGGGTCAAGGGGGGTTCGCTCGAACCCCCCTTTTTTGCCCTTATCCCCCTCTTCTACCAATTTTTTGCAAAATTTTCCCTTTTGAAGCTCAGGTTGAGGATGAAAATGGAGGAAATTTAAAAGACCCAATTGGATAATGGTAGTCCTTGGAACGAGCTATCCATTGAATATAATTTTAATATTTTTGGTTTTATTATGTTTTTTTTTTAGTTTAATTAAACATAGGGTTTTCGCCAAAAATCAAGCTCTTTGTTTTGCGCATGTGGAAAAATAGTAAATTATCAAAAAAAAAATTGAAAAATATGTTCGAGCTAGGTATTGATGTCCTTGATCCAGTAAAAAAATTGAATTTTGATACATACAAAAAAATTTATGTTGTTTACAGTTTGCCTATGTCTAAATTGTAATTGGTTTCATGTCAAAACTTGATTAAGAAAAAAATATTCAATAAAACACTATAAACCAAATGAACAGACTAGATATCATAGTTACAAAGCTAAATTCAAAAAAAAAAGAATTTTATCCTTCATAGAAAAAAATTTATGTTGTTTACAGTGAGCATCACTCTTTAAAAATGTTGTTTACTGATAAAAACTAGATTTCGAAGAAGATGGAAAAAGAAATGCAATATCATTCAAAAAAAATTAAAAAATATATATTTATAATCTACAGACAAAATGTCACAAATCACTAGTTTGTATCATCTTCAAATTCCTCGTAGTTTAGCAGCTATAGGTGCCCAAAAGTGAAGATTTAGTTAAAAAAAATCAATTTAATGTCCAGTTTGACCAAAAATTGTAAACCAGTATTGTGGGATCACCCTGATTGGTGGATTGCTATATCTTACTATTACCAAACCGGATATCATGCATACATTTTGTCTTGTGGCAATATTTCAAGAAGATCCTAGAGAATCACATGTTGTAATGATTAAAAGGATATTTAGATACTTGAAGGGCACATCGGATTTTGGTCTATGGTATCCCAGGGGTACTAATTTCTCTTTGAGTGCATATACACATGTAGATTCGGCAAGTTGTGCAGATGACAGAATAATTTATTTCTTGGAAGCAAATTGGTGTCTTGGTTGAGTAAGAAGTAGGGTTCAGTGTCATTATCTATTGCAGAGGCAGAATATATTGTAGCAACATAATGTTTTACTCAGGTGTTATGGATGAAGCAAATATTGAAGGATATCGTGGTGTCATATGATGAAACTATTTCTATCTTGTATGATAATACAAGTGTTATAAATATTTTAATAAACCCCATAATGCATTCAAGGACAAAGCATATCTTTATCTGATATCACTTTCTAAGAGAAAAAGTTGCAGAGAATGAGGTGAAGCTGGAGTATGTGCCTATAAAGGATCAAGTTGTAGATATTTTTACAAAGGCTCTTCCAAAAGATACACTTGAGTATCTCCGGAAAAAGTTAGGGTTTATTTCCCATCCTTCAACTAGATGCATAAGGTGTGCATCTGTCCAGGAGAACATTTTAAGATATATTCTTGGTCCTGGATTGATGAAGGCTACCTCTCAGGAGGAGCAAGCAGTGGTGTGTTCTATTTGGTGTAGTCAGGGGAGCATATCTTGTGCCCCTAAGGGAGAGTAGTAGATAGAAATTTGTGGAAGAGAATACAGAAGTAAATGTGTGAGAAAGTAGTGTGTTGGTGTTTCCTAAAGTGAAGCTTTCAGGTGATGACAAAGGGAGAGATTTCTGCTCTTTTTCATTGATGTCAAAGGGGGGGAGATAAAATCTAAAAACATGGACAAAGTGAAGTCTGAGATAGTGGTAGAAGTGTAAGGAATATCCCAGTTAGGGGGAGAGATTGAAGTAAGTGTAGAGTTGTCTGAGTGTTGGAGTTGTAGAGTTCCATCTATTGATTGATGGTTTTTCAGTGCTAGTGTTGTCGTCAATGACAAAGGGGGAGATTGTTAGAAATTTTCTAGATTGTTGGAGATTGTTGGTGTTCTCGTTAGTGTTGTCATTGATGTAAACCCCTAGAATGTGGAGATTGTTGGAGCTGATGAAGGGAGTTGCATGAGAAAGAGTTATGGTGCAACCCCTAGTGTGTATGTGTTGTGATTTGATGTCACATCGATGGCAACCTTTGTTATGGTCAGGGAGACTATTGAAGATTGTTGTAGTATTGTAAATTTCACTATGTTGCCTTTAGTGTTGTCACTGATGTCAACCTCTATTGTGGTGTTGAGAAGGTATTGTGGATGGGGATATTTTTGGTGTTGCAAATGTTGTAAATATGTTGAGCAAGTTCTTGTGGTGTTTTTGACGCAATTGGTTAACTTGGTTTCCAAGTGCTTTTGAGAAAATTTGAATAAGAGAGTGTGCAATGTGACAAAGATGTATTATGTGTTATGCTCTATATTTATTCATGGTTGAAGATATGTCTGTGCAGTTTGGATATGATGGTTAGAGTTGTTCAGAGCTGTTATATCTAGAGTTTCAGATTCTCGATCTTTCTATAGTGGAAGATGGGTTTGACAATGTGTTTTTCTATGAAGAAGGTTGTCTACAAGAAATGAGATTGCTCCACATTTATCTGTGTTGAGGTTTATTGTCTTATGTATTTGGAAACATGCTAATATTGTTCATATCTACCTTCCCTTGTATTTTTATGTGTTCAATTGTTTCACAAGATTGGTTAGTATGTTATATTCCTGTGGCAGTGTTGATGGTTGCACAAGATGATGGTGTTCTCAGTTTTAGGTGGTTTTCATAGTGTTGCAAGATATTCTAATGATGTTGGAATATTTTGGTGTGGTCTGCCTTCACTTCTTTCCACCATGAAAGTGTTTGGTGTTGGTCTATTTAGTGGTTGAACGTTTGAGGTAGATACCTTTCATAATGGCTGACATGGAGAAAGTTCTTGAGGTTGTGTAGGATATAAGAAAGGTTAATTGTTGAAGATCTATGTGGTGTGTGTGATATGAATTTGATCAAGTGTGATGATCTGAGTGTGAGCTAAAATTCCTAAGACTTTGGATGCAGTGAGCAAAATGTGTCTACATTTTCAAGGTGCCTGAAGTTGTTGGAGGCAATGAATTGAAGGTTGCAGATGGCGCAAAGTTACAGTGGTGGATTTTTCCTGTTGCTCTGAGATAGTGAATCTCTTTATAACAAATTCTTCTTTTTTCTTCTAGATAGTGAGTCCTTTGGGTAGTGAACCCTCGATAATGAGCCTTTATTCTTTTTTGGGAAATGAGCCCTTTGACAGTGAGCCTATTATATTCAATGTTTCTATTCATATATATGTGAGCTAATCCTCATCCTGGTTTTTCCTTACTTAGGGTTTTCCATGTGAATCTAGGGTTATCTTGTGTATGGTTGTGTTTGCATTGCCATTTCATATGTTTACATTCTACTAATGCATAATGAGGGTTTAAATGTTGATAAGGGTTTGAAATCTAATGAGGGATTGAGTGTTTTAATGTACAACTGATTCACTCCCCCCTCTCAGTTGTCTTGTGTATCTAACAAAATAATAATTATTTTTTAGTTGAAGCTATTTTTAGATAGTTATTTGTTTAAGAAATAAATGGTAAATATAGGCCATTCTTTTACTGTCAAAGAAACTTGTATTTTTTTAGATGAATATTGCTTATGAAAAATGGATCTTTATGATTAAGTGTTAGTACATGATGAAAATTTTATTACAATTCTTTTAGAATAATGTTTTGTTAAAATTCTTGATTTTATCTTGAGTACTATTGTTTTCATGAATGATGTTAATTTTGTTATGCAATATGATTTCTAAAATATTCTTAGGAAATATTTCTCTTTGAAAAATATTTAATTTATGATAGAAATAGGTTACAAAACCTAATCAAAAATGGAAAAAAATCTAGCAGAATTTAATATTAATGGTACTGTGAGCACAAAACCTGTACAAGCTAACAATTGATCAACAAAACAATGTCAAACATGTTAGAAAAGAAAATATAATGCTCCCTATGAGATTCTTTAACCAATTCAAGAGAAAACATGAAATAAACAAGAAACTAACATAATGAAGCATGTAATCTACAATAAACTAGTGAAACCTTCATCCCATAGGGGGAGTGGTGCTCCTTTGATGTGGAAGAAGCCCTTTCCCAGTCCCTTTGATAAGTTTCGATGTTGAAGATGATCCAAGTATGGAAAATTACTATAATCTAGCTAAAATGGATGAAACAGATGAAATGCTATGAACTTGAATGGCTATAGTAATAATGCATGAAGTTGTGGATCCATATTGTGAAAAGGATGCCTCTATTTATAGAAGCCAAGGGTTGAAGAATAAGAGGATTTGATGAATGTGGGATAAATTGAGAGCCAATGAGAATGTGTCAAGTGTCACAATTCTATTGGATGAGGGTGGAGCACATTTTGGAAAATGTGTGAGTGGAGGATGGAAGAGAAGTAAATGTTGATGGTTGAGAATTTGAAATTGGTGTGAGAAGAATTAAATGAGATTTGAGAGGATGTAAGAGGATTTGAAAGGTTGTAAGAGAAGTTATTGCAAATGTAAGAAGATGTGATAGATTTTTTAAAACCTTTGGAGGGAAATTGAATGAGAGGTTGTTAAGAGAAATATTCCTTGGAATATGCCTTGGTGAGGGAAAATAGATGAATTAAATAATTAATTGAAATTATTTTCATGTGCAACCTGGTTAGTTGACCATGATTGATTTAACCCTTGAGGAGTTAAAAGTTCGAGGAATTGATAAATAATGATTAGAAAGCTAATTTAGGATTAATTAATCCAAAATTAATTAATTGGAGTGAATTAGGAGATGTGACATTTGATTTGATTGATTTTTAATCAAACGAGAGGATTTAATTAAATGATTTGATTTAATTAAATAAGATGAATAATTAGTTAGAAGAAGGGTGAATTAATCCAATAAAATTAATTATTTGATTAATAGTTGAATTTGCTAATTTTAATTAAATAATGTTGATTATTCAATTAATTGGTCAATTTGAGGTGATTTTAGAGGAAACGGTGTTAGTTGATCAGAATCAGATGCATAGTATCAATTGGAATATTTTGTGTGTCTACATTTTTCCCCTCTTTGAAGCGAAGTACATGTTGCGTCAATTCAAAGAATAACACTGCCATGATAAAAATTCAAAATTTTCCTAATTTTTTCGGATGGCCTACTACTGCCCCTGCAGAAGAATTACACTGCCACACTGCCCCCTCGAGAGATCAAGCAAAAAATGTAAAATTAGGTCGAGCTCATGACAAAGATTCAAGATCAATTCAGCTCAGAGAGGACTAGAAAGCTCAAATGTTTGATGTACACAAATTTGATGATGTATAGACAATCATCGACCATGAGTAGCCTCATGTATATTTTTGTTAGAGTAAAGGTTTTAACTTAATTATGTTAATTAAGTTACCTTTATTCCTTTCTTAAGATTTCACTTAACTTGCATATTTGTGAAATTTAATAATTCTTTTAATTATTAAATGTCTAGATTTTAGGTTTTGCATGATCTCCTTTTAAGGATTTATCTTTGTAAATATTCATCACCTATTGTTCTGTTAATATAGCTTTCATATTACAAAGCTTAAAACCCTCTCTTGCTTTTTTCTCCATTCTCTTTCCTGTGACAGGTATCTCTTTGCATGCAGGTGTTCTTGGACTCTGAAGTTGGTTTTAACAACTTCTACATGGTATCAGAGCATGGAACTACTACAGCTTGTTCTTGTTTTGAAGAATTTGGAGCTATGAGGGTTTGATCTGGCTTTCTCAAGTTTTTAGTTTGATTTTTTGTGGATTTGGCATACTCCATTCTTTGGGTTCATTTTGGGCCCAAACGGACCTCGTCATTGGATTCGTAGGGCCTGAAAACCCCTATTTTCATATAAAGCTTGACAAATTTGGCCACAGTTGATCATGGAGGCAAAAAAAAATTGGCCCCAAGACTATACGGCCCTAGGGCAC
This sequence comes from Sequoia sempervirens, assembly GCA_007258455.2. Lineage (NCBI taxonomy): Eukaryota > Viridiplantae > Streptophyta > Pinopsida > Cupressales > Cupressaceae > Sequoia > Sequoia sempervirens. Next base: position 455,150,003 of record VDFB02000017.1, read on the forward strand.
GCAGTACAAGGCAAAATTTTCAAAAAAAAAAACAATTTTTTTTGAAAATTTTTGTGTCGCTAATTTAAATGTGGAGGCCACCACCCTCCCACCACGTGGTGGCCACCAACCACCGCAACGCCGCCGATGGTAACCACCTTTGTCGCCGCTCCCAGGCATAAGCCCTGTCGCCCCTAGGTCGTGGTCACGTGGGGACCAGGAGCCTAAGCCACTGTCGATGGTCGTATAGATGACCAGGGGCTCCACCACCAAGCCCCAGCTGCCAACCCCCTGGTCACTAATAGGACCAGGGGCCAAAAACAATTTAGCCCCTAGGGCTTAAGGGAGGTCTATTTTCAGCATTTTGGAGGTATTTTCAGAAAAAATGGGCATATCTCAGGCATTTTTGCTCAGATTTTTGAAAAAAAATAGGCATTGGAAAGCTGGCTCCGAGCCCGTCGTGATGGTGTAGGATTTTTTCCAAAAATTTGTAGTTTGGTTTCCTTTTTCACAATCAAAGTCAAATGATTTTTTGCACTTCGAGGGGCATAACTTGGTCATTTTTGCACTATTTTTCAAAAATGAATAGGTGTCAGAAATCTCTTCTCACGCTCTATTTAGATCTTCTGTTACTTTTTTCAAAAAAATTACTAGGTACACAAAATTTAGTCTGAAGCTTTTTTTTCTTTTTTCCTGCTTTTTCGCTAAAAAATCACTGATGGGGTTTGGTTTCTTCCATTGTGGGGGGGGTTTGCTTTATGTCATTTACTTTAGAAAACCAGAAACTCTTCACATTAAACATTCATTAAACCTCTCCAAACATGGCCGAAAACCCTTCTCCTGTTGAACTTCTCACACCTCATAACTATCATACTTCGAAGGAATTCATGACATGTCTTCTCAAATCAAAGGGGTTGTGGTCCTATTTAGATACAGTTCAACCAATTTTGACATGGCCATTTGAGGTTATTCAACATAGAAATAAGATGGATGAGGCTATGGGTTTCATTTCCTTACATGTTTCAGATAGCTTGTTGTTTCATCTTGATGGGTGTAACAGTCCTCTTGAAATGTGGACCAAGTTTAATGATTTATTTGGTACCATCAATCAGTTTCATGCAATACAAATTGAGGTATAGTTGACTTCACTTGTTCCTAATTCTTTTCCCTATATTGAGGACTTTCTGATGAAATTCAAACAACAAAGATCTCTTCTACAGGGTTGTTGTAAGAACAAAACAAATGAGGAGTGTATTTACCTAATTCTTTCTAAGCTTCAAGGTCCTTTTCAGATATTCTCTTTGACATTTTATTCCACCATGGATGCATTGGGCAGTCGCTTTACCATGCCTACTTTTGAGGTGTTATGTGATTGGTTGACACAAGAGCAGGACAAGATATCACAGTTGGATGCTCTCACATGATCTAAGAACCAAGCACTGGTAGCTCAGTCATCTAAAAGGAAAAAGACGCAGAAATCGAAGCCCAAGATAGATTCAACAAGCAGTGAGAGTTCCTCCAAGCCACCTCCTAAGACTGATTCAAAACCACAGTTCAATTCTAAATAGGGAGAATATTTGAAGTCTGGTGAGTCTTCCTCCAAGACTAAGAAGAAATCAGGTGATCCTTGTAGTTTTTGTGGCAAGGAAAGACATACAGTTTCCAAGTGTTGGAAATGATTAGAGGCTTTAGAGGAATCCATGTAGCAGCATAATATCACCTCACCTCAGTCTCCTTCCCAACCCACAAGGAAAGGTCATGCTCTTTTTGCACGAGCATTGTCCTCAGGATCCACTTGGATTCTAGATTCTAGTGCTTCTCACCATATGACACACACACAGGATTTGGTCACCGCACTTGCCCCTACTGGAACTACACATATTGCAATTGGTGACTCGTCACAACTTTCAGTTCAGGGTTCAGGTATTGTTTCATTGGATGGTGGTTGTCTTTAGGATGTGCTTCTAGTTCCTGACATTTCGACAAACCTTCTTTTTGTTTATCAGATTTTCCACTCTAGTTCTGGTAAGACAGTTGAGTTCTCACCACACGATGTGGTTATTCGAGACCTTCATGATCCTGACTTGGTTGTGGCTACTAGGAGTGTTGATTTTGCATCTCGCTTATACAGGTTTGATGGCTTTGAGAGTTCAGACACTATAGGTTCCTCTCTTATAGCACATGCAGACTCAGTGAATAGGCTTTGGCATGAGCGTTTTGGCCATGTCAATTATAGATATCTATAGTAGATGAGTACTCAGGAACTTGTGATTGGGCTTCCTCAAATTTCCTGTACTAATGGTGTATGTCGAGGTTGTGCTCTTGGAAAACATCATCGAGATCCTTTACCTAAGGGTCGAGCCACACATGCTAAGGCACCCCTAAAGTTGGCACACAGTGATCTTATGTCCTTTCTGACTCCTTTTTTAGGGGCCCAATATGTGCTCACTTTTATTAATGACTTCTCCAAACATACATGGGTGTACTTTCTTAAGTACAAGTCTAATGTCTTTGATTCATTCAAGATCTTTAAGACATTTGTGGAGAAGCAATCTAGACTTTCTATCAGGAGGATACACACAAATAATGGGGGGGAATATGTTAATCAGGATTTCAAAGATTTTTGCACTGAGCATGGTTTACAGCATCAATTTGCAATACCTTACACCCCTCAACAGAATGGTGTCGCTAAGAGAAAGAACATAACCTTATGGGAGATGGAAAATTGTATGATACAGTCTCGAGCTATGAGTTCTTCATTTTGGGCTGAGGCAGTCAATTGTGCCAATTATATTCAAAATCGGATGCCTCATAAGGAATTATGACATATGACTCCTAAGGAGGCTTGGACCCATGTCAAGCCTGATGTTTCTACATTCCAAGTTTTTGGTAGTAAGGCTTGGGCATTTATTCCTAATGCTCAGCGGAAAGCCATGGAGAGGAAGAGACGATAGATTGTAACTTACCATTTAAACAAAACATAAAATAATATTTCGTTCCTTGAAAGCTTTGCAAATCAAATGATTAACCCAAGATAAATGCCATTCTAAAACACAATATGAAGTAGATTTGAATCTGGTTGCTTCTATTGTTGGTGAAATAGATAAGCAACATTTACAACTCTGGCACAATCACCACTGTACAGAAAACCTATGTCTTCAGATTGTTTCCATCTATTCTAAGAGAACCAGAAGGATACATTACTGCCTTCTGTCGAATCTAACTCCTACTCTATTGCTACTCTTAAGTTTCTCTTACTTCTTAGAAAATTACTACTGTTAAAAAATCTATATCTCCATGTCTCTATGTCCCTGAACCTCCTAACCTTCTTCTTTCTTTACAAAGAGGCAAAAAATTCCATATGTACAGAATGTACCAAAAAGAATGCGTTGGCCCCTATTTTTAGGGTTTACAAAAATATCAGTTTGTTACAGGAGGGTCAACCTTCAGATCTTTTCAGAATGAAGTTAATGCTACATTCAATTGCATCCTCTGTGTCCATGTCGGTGAAAGATTGCTTTGGGGATGACCTCTAGATCTTTTCAAACTATGGCATTTACTTATGGCCTCTGTGTCCACCTTCGAACTTCCATTTGACCCACCTTGAATGCCTTGGAGCATCACCATTAATATCGATCTGCCTTTTTCCAGTAGGCCTCACAGCTGTCACTAAGACTCGTGGCCTTTTCTCCCCTCAGCTTCCTGGTGCTCAAGATCTTTCTGCAAGTTCACCTCTTTGGAAGCAGCATCAAATTTTCCCCCTAGATCTTCACAAATGGAAACCCCGGATACCAAACTGATCCATTGCTTTATTCACAGAGCAGATCCATGCCGCACACATTTTATTGATCTTCCTCATAGGGGTAGTCAATTATTCAAACTGTCTAGGGTTCATCTTTAATTCTCTCTGATTGGTTGAACACATGCCACATAAGATTCTCAGGCGGTGAAAAGTCATTCACACCAAATCGCATGTTGTTGAGACACTAATCATGTCCCCCCGATGTGATCATACCTCCTAGCAGCTATCGGCAAGACACACGACGGTCGGCAAGACACACGACGGTCGGCAAGACTTCATAGCGAGTGGCCAGAGTCATATCAATATCCACAGTGGTCATCGAGACAATCGCTATCGGCCAGACATCATAGCGAGTCCCCAAGGGTTATACTGTTGCAGAGTTTTGTTGGCACAACATCCGCATTCAGCAAGACAACCCTCAGTCGGCAGGAGGTCATAGCGGGCGCTAAGAGTCATACTGATATCCTTCTCCATTGGCAGGCTCATTGCTATCAGCAAGACTTTATTCCCTCAGCATGACATCACATCGATCCCCTCTTCCTTCGGCGAGACACCATCAGGTCGGCGAGACGTTATAGCGAAGCCCTCACCTTTCGGTGAGACTTCGACGGGTCGGCGAGACTTCTCCCCGATGACAAACCTTTTCACCGAGACTTCCACGAGTCAACAAGACCTTACGCCAATATCATTCCATGTCGATGAGACCAGCTTCCTTCGCTGAGACATTACACTGCAGTCACGCCCTTTCGCCGAGACCCTCTGTGGTTGGCCAGACCTTACGCTGAATATAAATATTTCTCCCCGACGTCGTTCCATTTCAACAAGAGTCCACCCTGTCGGTGAGACTTCATGCCGATGTTATCTCTCTGTCGCTGAGACTTTGTTGTGTCAGTAGGATATTTCATCGAAGCCACCTTGTTTCGGTGAGAACTCATTTCATTTCGGGGAGACTTTGTTTGGTCGGCGAGACCTCATGCCTAAAGTAAACCACTCTCCCCGAGCTCGAACTTTTTCGGTGAGACCTCCTTCAGTCGGTAAGACGTTACGTCGAACCATGAACCTTCGGTGAGACCCTTCCCCTTCAGCCAGACTTTATGCCGACGTTATCTCTCTCGGTGACTGAGATGTCATGGCGACCAGTGGATCCCAAATGAATAACACATTTCCAGTTGGCAAGACATCTGAAAGGTCTTAGCGACTTTCTTCATGAGGAGTTTTATGCTAAATTGGATTAAGGGATGCCTTCCAACTGACCTCCTTGAGAGATATCTTTAGATGAGCGATTTAATCCTGCAAAACAAAGGCCTCCATTAGTTCTCAAAAGCATATAAAATATATCCTTTTTTATTATTTCACTCAATTTTCAACAAAAAGGAACCCAACTTTAACTGAGGAAGAACCAAATTCAGCAGAACAAAAACAAACTCAGGAGGGAAACAAAAGAACTCCCAAGACCAAACCAGACAACCAACGGCGACGAAAGTAAAAAGAAAAGGGGGACCCATTTTTTCTAGAATAAAATGGGGTGGTTATGCAAGGCATAACAAATGGCGACTCGGCTGGGAAAATGGTTTAACCATTTTCAAGGAACTGAAGGATTCAGCTACCCAAAACTCTGGTTTATGAACATCAGAACTCCAGTTGGGTCAGTTTTAACAACCAAGGTTGAGCTAGAATCTCAAATGTAAATCAACAATGGCCACCCCTAAATCTATGTGTGTGCTTGAAGATGCATCATCCTTTTATAACGTTCACCTCATCTTTTGAACAACAATGTGCAAGATTTGAACTACATGAGTTGATTCCCTTTAGCTGTTGTGCAATGATATCCTGGGCATTGCTCCGCTGCCAGTTAGGCATCCATAGCCCCGACGGAGATACCTCTAGTTTTCTCACAACATTGCTCTACTGCCAGTCGGGCATCCATAGCCCCGGTAGAGATACTAGAATCACCCATTCATATTGAGTCCTCCTTTCTTTTAGATAATTCTTTTTCTCTTCTTTTTTTTTCTTTTCTCTTGAAGTTTCAAATATTTCATTCAATTTTTCTCAATATGTCAAATGTCAGACATCCATTCTAGGTTGAAAACTACCATGGACCTCATAACAACACTTGGGAGATCGGATTTTTCACTCAAATCTTACAACACTATCATCCTAGGACAAATATACTATTACAAGAGGAGATGATCTTGATGATTTGTGACAGATTCAGAGGTAACTAATGAAGATTGTTTACTTTGCACCTTGTTTTCAAGACTTTCCACAACTCTTATTGACAATGGGCATAAAGCAACGAATTTAGGACAAAACCACCCAATTAGAAAACTCGAAAATATCTAAACCACTTCTCTCCTAATAACCAAAGTATACTTTAGATAACAACCCATCATTTCAAGATGGAAAGAACAGAGAAACCCCAAAGAACAAACAAGACAGAAACCAAACAGCAAAGGAAATGAAAGGACAAAAAGAAACGACAAACAAACAAACAACAAAACTATTTACAAACAGAAAAACAAACAGACTATTCACAGACAAAACATAAAATTATTTACAGAGATTATTTACATGCAGAAACGCAGGAACTATTTACATAAATGCACTCCTCAGCAAAATACCGAACTTCATGACCCAAAATAATGTTTAAGAAACTATCCATTGACAGGTAATGGAACAGGTTCTCCCGTTAGACTACTCAGCCGGAAAGCATTTTCTCCTAGGATCTCAACGATTTGATAGGGACCTAACCAGAGCTTATCAAATTTCTGGTGACTGCCCTTCTTTTCACTAGCTTTATCCCATAGCAGCACAAGGTCAGATATTCTAAAAGCCTTGATTTTGTCTCTTTTGTCAAACCAATGTTTGACAACAGCCTGGTGTCTAAAGAATTGTTGCAAGGCGGCATCTCTCTATTCTTCTAATTTCAACAAGGCAGCTAATCTTACCTCTATCATATCATCACTAGATTAGAATTTATGCATGAACTCAATGATAGGTATTTGCAAATGAATAGGGAACGCAGGCTCTTGGCCATACACTGGTTTAAATGGTGAAGTCTTTAAAGCAACCTTGATCCTAGTTCTATCTGCCCATAACGTGAATCTTAGCTGGGTATGCCAGTCCCTAGGATTTTTTTCTAACAATTTTTTTATTACCCCTAAGAAATTCTTATTAGTTGATTATGCAACTCCATTTCCTTGTGGGTAATAGTTTGAAGAATATTTTAAGACAATTTTGTGATCATAAGCCCATGAAATGAACTCAGCAGAAGAAAAGGAAGAGCCATTGTCACATACCAATGCGAAGGGTACTCCAAACCTAGTTGTGATGCATTCGGTGAGGAACTTGATCACTACCTCTGTTGTACTGTTCTTACAAGGTATAGCCTATGTCCATCTCGTGCAGTAATCAATGGCAGTCAAAATAAATTTGTGTCCTACAGAACAATTTGGGTTAATTACCCCAATAAAGTCCAGCGCCCATTGGGCAAATGGTCTTACCTCATAAACAGGCTGCAATGGCATGGTTGGGTGGCGTTCTTTTGATGCAAAAATTTGACATATGTGACATGTTCTCACATGCTAATGGGAGTCCTTAAACACACGCAGCCAGTAATAACCAGATCGAAGGATCTGATGTGCTAACAAATCTGTAGACCCATGACTTGTGCCATGTTTCCCATGAAATTCAGTAATTACATGGTCAGCCTCTTGCCGATCAAGGCATCGTAGGTATACCCCCTCGAAATTCTTCTTATACAACAATCCTCCTTTGAGCATATAATGAGAGCTTTTCATTCTCAGCGCTCTCCTCTGAGTCATACTCATTCCCTCTGGGCACCAATTATTAAGCATGAAATAGATTATATCAACATACCAAGGGTCGTTGGAAAAGGACTGAGTTGTATATTGCTGGCAAATAACGTTTCCACCAGCATTCGCCATGGATTTAGACAGGCCTGTACCTCTAACAAGTTTCATGGGGTGTATCTCCATATCGAACTCTTGCAAAATGGCCATCCATTTCCCTCTTCGTTCTCCCAGCTCACTTTGCATAAGTAAAGACTTCACAACCGCATTAGGAACTACAGCAATAATTTGACTTCGGAGAATGTAGTGCCTGAAATTATTGACAGCTCTGACCAGCGCAAAAGCTTGTTTTTCAAGAGGCGGGTATTTGATTTCAGCATTCTTGAATGGAGAGCTCATGAAGGCAATTGGCCTCTTCTCTCCCTCTTCTCTTTGTTGAGTTAGGACAGTTGCACACGAGTGTTCAAAGGCAAAAGAATAAATATAGAATGGCTTCAAGTAGTCAGGGCTGGTGAGAATTGGCACTTCTTAAATGGATCGCTTGACCTTTGAAAATGTAGCATTTGCCTCATTACTCCACTCTATTTTGGCATCTTTCTTCATCATTTCATTCAGTGGTTTAACAATTTATGCAAAGCCTATGATAAACTTTCTCACAAAGTTGATCTTTCCAAAGAAGGATCTCATCTCCTTCTTACTTCCTGGCATGGCTATCTTCAGAATGGACTCAACTCGGTCTGGATCAATCGACATTCCTCTTTCTGAGATTATGTGTCCCAAAATCTTCCCTTCAGAAATCCCAAACACACTTTTTAGGATTCAGGGAGACACCATACTGGATACATCTTTCAAGAACTTTAGCTAAGTCTGCAGCATGGTTCAGTCTATCTTTGGAGAATACTGTCAGGTCATCCATGTAAATGATGATGCATTTTCCAATCAGATCTTTTAAGGCTACGTCCATGGCATGCTGAAAGGTTGCTCCAGCGTTTATCAAACCAAACAGCATCCTTCTATAAGCAAATGTTCCCCACTTAGTAGTGAAGGTTGTCTTCATTTTATCTTCACAGTTAACCATCACCTAATTGTATCTGAAATAACCATCTAGGAATGATATCATTTGAGACCCATTGACAGTCTGCAAGACTTCGTCCAGTGAAGGGAGTGGGTAGTTATCTTTTTCTGAAGCTCTGTTCAGATTCCTAAAATCCACACATAGCCTGATCTCTCCATTTTTCTTACAGACTGGAACTAGGTTGTCCACCCATGTTGAGTGTCGTACAGGGAAGATTATCTTTGCAGAAAGCAATTTTTGAACTTCTTTAAAGATCAGTGGTTTAATGAGGGCGTTAATAGGACATTGTTTCTGCCGAAATGGCTTAGCTTCAGGCTTCAGAGGAATGGTATGATTCAATACAAAAGCATCAAATATTTTTAGATCTTCATACCCCCAGGCTATCGCAGCAATATCCTTCTTTAGTGCCCTCAGTATATATTTTATGATTGCTTCAAGGCAAGCTTTCCCTATGTAAACATTTATTTCTGAGCCAGAATTAGTTAGGTTAACAACTTCATATTCACCTCCTTTATCTTCAACTGATACCTTTTCCTGAGCCCTTAGGTCCGAGTCAAAAATCCTTTCCAAGGCGACCATTCCCTTGGGAAGACTATTACCTTTTAAATTGAGGACCCCCTCTATATCACAATCTTCAGGGTTCCAATCTCCCTAATCCCTGCTGGACTCATCAATGATCTGTCCTTCGAAAACATCTGAGCTTGCTAGAAAAGCAAGGATATGTCGATCATCCTCAAAAACTTGAAAGTTCCTGACATTATCAGGAACAGCTGGGGTGGATATCAATTCTACTGAGAATCTTTTAAGCTTGGAGCCTTGCATGGGTTCCAGGCTACTTGCAGCAACAGCTAATGAATCAGCTATATGATTCTCCTCTCTAGGGATTAAACTAATCCCAAAAGCATCGAATTCTTCAATCAGGTTCCATACCCAATTTCTATAAGCTGCCAGCCTTCTATTATGACATGTGTATTGGTTGTGCACTTGCTTGATAACTATTTCTGAATCTCCTTTAACCATCAAGGCAATGACTTTCTTCTTATGTGCAAACATTAGCCCCCGAGCTAGAGCTTCATATTCTACTACGTTGTTAGTGCATCCAAACTGCAACCTGTAAGAAGCAAAGAAAGTTTTCCCTTTCGAGCTGGTTAATTCAATCCCAACACCACAGCCTGTTTTGGATTTGGATCCATCAAACGTGAGGGTCCACAGCTGATCATGAGCTGGAGTTAATCCCTTTGGGGTTATTATGGGCGTTTGGATAGGATGAGCCATAGGTGGGGGCACTTGATCCCTTGCATCTAATATTGGCAAGAGGTGTTCAATCGGTTCCTCAGGTGCAATTTCCAATCCCTGCACATATATATCATATAATCTATGGCTATCCTTCTGACAGTCACTTACATCTTTGATTAATCCCTTGGGTTCTGGTATACTTGTGAGTGCAGGGGTATCGAGCAAACCTTGGGGTTGTTCCTCATAACTATGTTGGTTTGGGAATGTGACTAGGGTAAGTTCAATTTGAGAAGGAACTTCCTTTGAAGGTATCTTATCCCTGATTAACATTACTGCATCTTTGGCTTCAAATGAGAAGTGATCCGCAACGGTCCCAAGGTGACTTAGGCTAGTTTCCTCAACTTTGGAAACATGATTTAAAATGCTAATGCAGGGTTGGCAAGTCAACTCCGAATGACTTTGGTAGTGTACCCTACACCAATTAGGAAGTAGAAGACTATGCAAATCGATACCTTCCCACAAGACCAGCTGATCCTGTTGTAGCTTCCTAAACAATTCTTGTTGATTTTCATTAATCGTGGGATCAGGGAACTTTCGTGTTGACAAATCTTTGATATCTAGAACCGAAAAGGTCAGAATTTCCTCTCTTTAATAAACCCCTATCTCGGTTTCAAAATAGGATACCTCATTGGGACAATCATATTCAGTGATGATATGATTGAGGCGAGGTTCACTCTCAATCCTAATCTGTGTAGGAATTCCCCTCCATGGTAGCCACATATGTGAAAAGTCAAGGGAGAGATATCCCCCTATACTTTTCATCAGATCTCTGCTCAACAGCATACCATAAGTCTTGGGAATGTCTGCTACTTGAACATCTATATTGGTTTGGATCCTAGGGTCAAACCCTACTTGCACATGTATGTTTCTCAATTCTCCCACTACATTAACCTTTGTTTTATCAAGCTGGCTGCCTTCTTGTTTGTTCAGACAGGGTCTAGTCCTAATTTCTTGTATATAGAAAATGGCATAACATTGTCAGAAGCCCCTGAATCTAGCAGACAATTATGTAGATTCTTCCCAAAAATCCTCAGACTCAAAAGAAATGGTGGGGTACCTACCTTGCTTCTGTACAAAGTTGTGTTCATGTCTGTAGTAGGTGCCACCTTGGTTTTCCCTTTTGATTTATCAGCTTCTTCTAAAGCTTTCAGCACTATCTCTCATTGAGCAAGGCACCACTTTAGGATGTCAAAATATGATAAAGAGGTTTTCTGTCTCTGCATCTCAGCAACAATATCAAATTTTGTGTTATAACTTGCATTACTTTTGACAACCCCAAGTGAATTACCTTTATTATAGAAGTTAGGTGGGCCTTTTGGTGGAGGAGGGTTGTTATCAGCACTTTGATTCGGAGGCACCATGTGATTAGGTGGTGTTGATGTAGTGAACGGGCCCTTATTCTGATTTCTTAGGAAGTGTCCTCCCTTTGGTTCATTCTCACTTTGCATTGGGAAGGAAGGTTCTTCTTCAAAGAGGTCATAAGTCATAGTTGTATCCACTAAGTCACCTCCTTTGTTTGAATTCCCTTGGAACGTTTGAGCATCTGCCTGTGCCATCTTGAAAACTTTCTCCATTTCAGGGTAGTTTACCTCAAAATGGGTTGCAGTATCATGTAGCCTACACCAGTTAGTCATAAAATTAAGGTTAGCCACATTTGCAATGTGTGACCTTTCCTCATTAGCTTGATAATTGTGAGAAACTCCACCGTTGTTTGGTCCAGTATTCCATTTTCGGTTGTTATTTGGCCTATGGTTATATCCTCTATTTTGATTTTGATAGCCTTGGTTATGGGACTTTTGGCCTTGATAACCCCTTTCGTTGTGATTGTAGATGTTTTGATAATTACCCTGATTGTTATTGCTCTGATTAGGATAATTACCTTGGTTTTGAGAGGGGTTCAATCTAAGTTGAGCCATGTCATTTGTGACTTGAGACAGCATTTTCTTTAAGGTCTCTACCTCATTTGTGAGTTGAACTGTCTTTTCAACTTCAACACTCTTAACAACAGGTGGTTGATCGCCATGATTTGGTGTTCCGGTTTGATTATGATGACTATGCGAACTATGATGAGCCTGTGATTGTTGAAAGAAGTCAGGAGCTCCATTGACAAAGAATGGAACAGGAGATTGAGTCTGCAACTCAGACATAGCTCCATAATGGGAAGGAGACATTCCTGGGACAGTATTGAATAAAGGGTTTGGGTTATGCATCTAATACCCCATTGAAGGAAAACCTCCTCCCAAACTTCCCTGTTGAGAGCTAATTTGTTGTTGCAGCTTAATGGCTAGATGATAAACCTTAGACAGGGAATCAATATCTGTCAGTTGATATGTCCTTTGTAGGAATAAGCCAATCAAAGGGTCTATAACTCTAAAGTAAGCTTGGATGGCACTATTCTCAGCAACTAGATAGGGGTCCTGCAGTCTCCTATACATTCATTGAAACCTGGTAATAAACAAGGGCAAAGGTTCAGCTAGCTCCTTCCTAATGGTAGAAAATTGGTGGAAAAAAATGGTTGGGTCCATGTAAATTTTAAACTGATTGATGAAAGCATTCTCCAGGTCTGTCCAACTCAGAATAGAGTGTTGAGGAAGATTTAGGTACCAATTGTACGCCATATCCCCTAAGGAATAAGGGAACAACCTACAAACTACATAATGGTGAGCTATCTGAGCTCTGGGACAAGCATCCTTAAAAGCTTGTATGTGCTCTTCAGCACTCCTTGATTCACCATGAATGTACTTGGGACAAAATTTCTCAGGATTCTTAGGAATATCATGAAAGCCTCCAAGAATAGTCCCCAATGGACAGGGATTATTCTAAAAAAACACCATTGGTAGCGGTGGTGGTGGTTGAGCCAGCTGTTGGATGGGTTGAACCAGCTATGATGGCAATTGAGATGAATTTGGTGGTGGATTGATAGGAATCCAATGGGGTATTGGTGAAAAACCTGGTGGAGTGAGCGGAGCTGACAAGGGTGGTATGATGGTTGCCCCAGTCTTGTGAATCTTGTGTCTTGTTGGGGTCTTGAGTTCTATCAAAGGTGGCAGATTTTCAACTGATCGAAGAACTCTCTAGGACCTTTCCAGTGAGAAAAACCTAGTATTATCCAGTTTGCTCTCTGGGCCCTCCTTCTAGCGCCAGTTTCTTGTTGATGGTTCAGATGAGCACAGCAATAGTTAAACAGAATATCACTATTTTTCTCTCCTGAAAGAGAAAGAATAACACATGGATACCTAACTCCCAAGGTCTTGGTAATCGGTTCTCGACTGTGTTGATTTCACTCAATTGTTGATGTGAATTGTAATGTTCAAGGGGCCTACTGGTGTTGAGCTTCTGGATCATTCTAGGATCAAACATGAACTTAAACCTACTTTAACCAGGGTTTTAAAGAAACGGAAAAAGATGGATCAAAGCTTGGAGCTGAAGAGAATAATAATTCATCCAACTTAACCAGACTTGTTACCTTTCAAGGAATTGCTAACTAAAATTGGAGAACAAAATCAACTTGTGATTAACACACAACTTCATTCATTCACAGTGCTAACTTCAACAATAGATTGTAACTTACCATTTAAACAAAACATAAAATAATATTTTATTCCTTGAAAGCTTTGCAAATCAAATGATTAACCCAAGATAAATACCATTTTGAAACACAATATGAAGTAGATTTGAATCTGGTTGCTTCTATTGTTGATGAAACAGATAAGCAACATTTACAACTCTAGCACAATCACCACTGTACAAAAAACCTATGTCTTCAGATTGTTTCCATCTATTCTAAGAGAACCAGAAGGATACATTACTGCCTTCTGTCGAATCTAACTCCTACTCTATTGCTACTCTTAAGTTTCTCTTACTTCTTAGAAAATTACTACTGTTAAAAAATCTATATCTCCATGTCTCAATGTCTCTGAACCTCCTAACCTTCTTCTTTCTTTACAAAGAGGCAAAAAATTCCATATATACAGAATGTACCAAAAAGAATGCACTGGCCCCTATTTTTAGGGTTTACAAAAATATCAGTTTGTTACAGGAGGGTCGACCTTTAGATCTTTTCATAATGAAGTTAATGCTGCATTCAATTGCATCCTTGGTGTCCATGTTGGTGAAAGATTGCTTCGGGAATGACCTCTAGATCTTTTGCAACTATGGCATTTACTTATGGCCTCCGTGTCCACCTTCGAACTTCCATCCAAGCCGCCTTGAATGCCCTGGAGCATCACCATTAATATCGATCTACTTTTTTCCAGTAGGCCTCACAGCTGTCACTAAGACTCGTGGCCTTTTCTCCCCTCGGCTTCCTGGTGCTCAAGATCTTTCTGCAAGTTCACCTCTTCTGGAAGCAGCATCAGATTTTCCCCTTGGATCTTCACAGATGGCAACCTTGGATACCAAACTGATCCATCACTTTATTCACAGAGCAGATCCATGCCACACATTCTATTGATCTTCCTCATAGGGGTAGTCAATCAGTCCAACTGTCTAGGGTTCATCTTTAATTCTCTCTGATTGGTTGAACACATGCCACATAAGATTCTCGGGTGGTCAGAAGTCGTTCACACCGAATTGCATGTCGGTGAGACACTAATCGTGTCCCCCCGATGCGATCATACCTCCTAGCAGCTATTGGCAAGACACATGACGGTCGACAAGACTTCATAGCGAGCGGCCAGAGTCATATCAATATCCACAGTGGTTGTCGAGACAATCGCTATCGGCTAGACATCATAGCGAGTCCCCAAGGGTTATACCACTACGAAGCTCCATTGGCACAACATCCGCATTCGGCAAGACAACCCTCAGTTGGCAAGAGGTCATAGCGGGCGCTAAGAGTCATGCCGATATCCTTCTCCATTGGTAGGCTCATTGCTATCAGAAAGACTTTATTCCCTTGGCATGACATCACATCAAGCCCCTCTTCCTTCAGCGAGAAACCATCAGGTCAGCGAGACATAATAGCAAACCCTCACCTTTCGGGGAGACTTCGGCGGGTCGGCGAGACTTCTCCCCGAGCAACCCTTTCTCCTCGATGACAAACCTTTTCGCCGAGACTTCCACGGGTTGAAAAGACCTTACGCCGATATCATTCCAGGTCAGTGAGACCAACTTCCTTTTTTGAGACACTACATCACAGTAACGCCCTTTCGCCGAGACCCTCCATGGTCAGCTAGACCTTACGCCAAATATAAATCTTTCTCCCCGACACCATTCCATTTCGGTAAGAGTCCACCCTATCAGTGAGACTTCATGCCGACGTTATCTCTCTGTCACCGAGACTTTCCTATGTCGGTAGGACATTTCATCGAAGCCACCTTGTTTCGGCGAGAGCTCATTTCATTTCGGGGAGACTTTGTTTGGTCGGCGAGACCTCATGCCGAAAGCAAACCACTCTTCCCGAGCTCAAACTTTTTCGGTGGGACCTCCTTCAGTCGGTAAGATGTTACGTCGAACCATGAACCTTCAGTGAGACCCTTCCCCTTCGGCCAGACTTTATACCGACGTTATCTCTCTCGACGACTGAGATGTCATGGTGACTGGTGGATCCCAAATGAATAACACATTTCCAGTCGGCAAGACATCTGAAAGGTCTCAGCGACTTTCTTCATGAGGATTTTTATGCTAAATTGGATCGAGGGATGCCTTCCAACTGACCTCCTTGAGAGATATCTTTAGATGAGCGATTCAATCCTGCAAAACAAAGGCCTCCATTAGTTCTCAAAAGCATATAAAATATATCCTTTTTTATTATTTCACTCAATTTTCAACAAAAAGGAACCCAACTTTAACTGAGGCAAAACCAAATTCAGCATAACAAAAACAAACTTAGGAGGGAAACAAAAGAACTCCCAAGACCAAACCAGACAACCAAAGGCGACGAAAGTAAAAAGAAAAGGGGGACCCATTTTGTTCCAGAATAAAATGGGGTGGTTATGCAAGGCATAACACATACCAAGTATGTTGCAAATGGTTTGATTGATAAGTATAAGGCACATCTTGTTGTGAAGGGGTTTTCTCAGGTAGAGGGTATTGACTACTCCAAGACCTTTTCTCCTGTCGCCAAGATGAACTCTATACGCCTTGTACTTTCACTCGCAGCTTCACAGGGATGGACAATGTTTCAGATGGATGTGAAGAGTGCTTTCTTTCATGGAAACCTACATGAGGAGATCTATATGGAGCAGCCTCAGGGATTTGTGCAGGACACTTCTTTGGTTTGTAGACTTTGGCATTCATTGTATGGTCTCAAACAAGCCCCTTAGGCTTGGTATGAGAAGATGGACTCTTTCTTGTTTTCCTCTCACTTCACACAATGTCATTTTGATCACATAGTGTACATTCAGTGTCAAGAGGGTGATATTTTAATTCTTGTGATATATGTAGATATCTCATTCTTACAGGTAGCTCATCCTCCATGATTCAGAGTGTTCAGCAAGCTTTGATGGAGCAATTTGAGATGACAGATCTCGGTCTTCTGCACTTATTTTTGGGTCTACAGGTTATTCAGTCTTCGGATGGGATTTCCATATTTTAGCAAAAGTATTCTCTTGATATGCTTCAAATATTTGGCATGCTTGATTGCAAGCCTGCCCCCACTCTATTTCAGTCAAGTGTTGTTTTGTCTTCCACTTGTTCTACTCCTTCAGTGGATCCCACTTTATACAGGCAGTTTTTTGTACCTGACACATTCTCATCTTGATCTTTCCTTTGCGGTTGGCCTTGTTTCTCGGTTCTCCCATGATCCTCATGAGAGCCATTGGCACGCAGCCAAATGTAATTTGTGGTACATTCGGGGCACTACTCATTATGGAATTCACTACACTTCAAGATCCCCTCACATTATTGGCTTCACTGACTCAGATTGGGTTGGTGATTTCAATGATCATAAGTCTACTTCTAGCTTTGTTTTTTTCCTTGGTTCTGGTCCTATCACATGGTCTTGCAAGAAGCAGTTTGCTATTGCATTATCATCTACAGAGGCTGAGTACCGCACTGCAGTATTAGCTAGTCAAGAGGTTTTATGGCTTTGGCAGTTGATGACAAAGTTTGGGTTTCCTCCTGATAGTCCCACTATTATTTGGTGTGACAATCAGAGTTCCATTCACATTTCCCACAACCAAGTGGAGCATCAATGGACTGAGCACATTCAAATCCACGTGTGCTTCATCAGGCAGTTGATTCAGGATGGTTCTCTCATCTTGGAGTACATTCCTACAGAGGAGCAGGTTGATCTTCACTAAACCTTTGGCGTCTTCGCACTATCTTCAGTTGCGCTCCATGCTTGGGGTGAAGGGTAAGTGCACAAAGTTGAGTCCACGAAATGCAGAAGTTTTTGCCTTAGCCAAAAAATTGAAATCAGCTTTGCAAAAATGGGATCCCGATTTTAATAAATGGGATCCCATTTTTTAAAAATCAGGATCCTGAGCCTAAATACAAAAAGGGATCCCTCTTTTTTAAAATAGGGATCTCGTTTCCTATAGGATCCTGAACCAACGGACAAGGAACGGGATCCCGATTACTATGAAACAAGATCCCGATTTATAAAAATCAAGATCTCGTTTTATAATGTTATTTATTTTTTTTAAAACAAACAGAGTTCATTTTGCAATGGATGGGATCCTGAGTACAGGTGACAACGACCCCCACAAATAGCTCTAGGTACCCGCCCACGCCCCCTTTTTTTGCATTTTTGCATTTTTTATTGAAATTGTGAAGAAAATAAGTGAATTTAGCATGTTTTTTTTAATTTATTTCACGTTTTGAGCATTTTTTTCCTGTTATAGTAGAAATGAGTAATTGTAAAAATAGATGAAAAAATGCAATGAAACCTAACGATTTTTTAATAGAAATGAAAAATGAACCTTGAATTGTGTTTTACAAACAAAATTTAACTTTTGAAACCTAAATTGTTTGATTAAACCAAAGAAAATTGAATTTGAAAACTCTAATTGAAGGGAAACAAAAAAAATTGCATTTCAAAACCCTAGAAATTGAAATGAAATAAAAAAATTCATTTAGAAACCCTAATCAAGCTTTTTGAAACCACGAATTCAAATCAAACAAAAAAAATTGAATTTGAAAACCCTAGTTTGAATTGAAACGAAAAAAAATGCATTAAAACCCTAATTGTAGAAATTGAAACCATAAATTGAATTGGAACAAAAAAATTTGTTAAAACCCTAAATTGAAATCGAACAAATCATTTTGATTTTGAAAACTAGGTAATTTCGAGCTAAAAAAAATTCATTTGCATTGCTTAAATGTTTTAAATTTTATTTGCATTGTATGGAAAAAATGATATGTTAAACTTTAGTTTCAATGTTAAATTATAATTAGAATAGAAAACAATATGTTAAAGAATAGTTAAAATTCATAGAGTTTATAAAAAAAAATTGCAAATTTAGTTAGCAAATTCATAAATCCAAGTGCATACAATCAATTCCAATTGGCACTAACTTGCAAGACTAAATTATTCCAAGGGCCACCCAAACTTCACCCTAAGTTTGCTAAACCATAGACCTTGAACTGTAAAATCTAAACCCTCAACACTAAAGCATTTGAATTTTGTCTTAGGACCTTAAAATGAAATTTGGTTGCCTCAAAAAACCCCCTATTGTCACCATTCAGTAGAGATTTTTGTAAAGTTTTCACTTATTTGAACACAATATAAAACCTTTTGGTTTCTACAAGTTTATGAAGAGTGGATGATCACTCTCTATGACACTTAGGCATGATCATTAGGGATCTAAATCATTGGAAGAAAACTTTATTCTATTATATCCACAAGATAGGAGAGTGCGAGTGAGAGTGTTATGGGTAAAGTTTCTTTCATTGGAAATACCTAAAATTATGTAGGTTCAATGTCAAGAATGGGTCTATTTGGTAGATTTATGAAAACTATTATGAATATCTAGAATACCATAAAAGTATAATTATAGAAATTCCAATTGGAAACACTTGGGTATATATCATATGAAATTTAAATCTAGTAAGGTGTCTATTATATAGGAGAGTTGATAATACATGGAAAGAGGTTTGTATGGGAATATATGTATTAAGAAACACATACCATGACCTATATAGGATTTTTAATATGTGATCCTAGATAATAATCCACCCATCCTCAATCATAATGGATTCTTTAGCAATTAAGAGAGATTCAATAACCATAAAATTACCTATATTTTGATACTATATAGATTTATGTGGAAGGATAGAAATGCATCAATAAGGAGACCAAGATGGAACCATTTAACACCTAAGGTACACCTATTACATGGGAAAGGGAGGAGGTACATGATGATAGGTTGGAGGAACTAGGCTATTATTACAATAGAGAGAGGAGGAGGATTCATATTATGCTCCTATAAATAAGAGGTTAATTTAGAAGATTAAAAGAACTAGATAATAACAAAGGAAATAATTCTATAGAGGGAGTGAGTGGGATTGTTGGAAATATACAAGGAGAGAGGTGAAGGTCCCAACACCTACATAGATTCCTACATGAAATACACCAATCTAGGCACTTCCTAGAAGGATCAAGATCCATGTGAGTAGCCTCTTTTTATTTTTGTATCTTCTACATATGTATATTTATTCCTTTATTATGTGATTAAAATTATGTATGATATAACTTATTAATAAGTGATTACAAGTATAATTATTAAAATATTTCATATTTATTTTGATATCCTCTAATGTAGGAGGAAATTTTTACTTGTTTTGATAGATGTATGTTATTTTTGTGATATGTATAGATTGATTCATTTTTAACATGATACTTTTTTTTATTAGAGGGGTAAACACTTTTGACCTAGAGCTAGATGGAACCAATGAGGTCACAGTATGACTAAATTTGGACCTCACTAGATATCTAGATCTCCTTAAGCCATCCTATCACCCTAAATCATAAATCGATTTCTTAAGGGGTCCCAATATGACATTTCTTAAGGGTATCAAAGAAGTTCTTAAAATTTGGTGAATTTTCCCAAGGCAACCAAATTTAACAATAATAAGATTGTGCAAGATTATAATATGAATGATATTTCATGATCTAGGTTGGTTAGTTGAAACAAGAGTAGATCTCAATGAACTATTCCACAAGAAAATGTTCTTCACTAACTTGCAAGTTCATTTATATTCAAGGGGCACCAAAACTTCACCCTAAGTTTTGTACACCCTAAACCCTAAACTCTAAATTATAAACCTAAGCAATAAACCATTTCATTTTGTCCTACCTGACCTTAAAGTGAAATTTGGTTGTCTTAGGAAAATCCACCAAATTTCATTCCCTTATGCCATGTAATTTTTTCATGGGATCTTACTACATATATCCCCTTAAGTTATCCTATTACCCTAAACCCTAAACTCTAAACTCTAAACCCTAAACCCTAAAGCCATCATTTTTTCTTAGGCTCTTAATGAAATTTTGTTGCCTTAGGCAACTCCACCAAATTGCATTCCCTTATGCCATGTAATTTTTCCTAGGATCTTACCATGTAGATCCACTTAAGCTATCCTATTACCCTAAACCCTAAACTCTAAAAGTCTAAACCCTAAACCCTAAATCCATCATTTTTTTCTATAAAAGGCTCTTAATGAAATTTGGTTGCCTTGGGCAACTTCACCAAATTTTATTCACTTGAAACCATGTCATTTCTCCTAGGACCTCACTAGGCGTAGATCCCTTAAACCATCCTATCACCCTAAATCGTAATTTGATTTCTTAAGGGGTCCCAATATGACATTTCTTAAGGGGATCAAAGAAGTTCTTAAAATTTGGTGATCAAAGTTGCCCAAGGCAACCAAATTTAACAATAATAAGATCTGCAATTATATATATAATAGTTAATTGTATTTTCATTCAAGTAACATGTTCCTTAGACATATAAATGAGGCTTACATATAATTTTATCATTTGTATTCAATTATTTAAGGCCATTTATATTGAATGGTTTAAAGGTATTTCCTAAACATGTATCTTACATCTTGAAATTACAAATCTAATGCAGGTTCACTCATATCTTAAAGATCACATGGATCCATTCAATAATATTCACAATCCACCTCCATGACATCCATCTCCACCACCTCCACCTCCACCCACTCCACCTCATAACCCCCCACCTCCACCACCTAAAATCAATGAACATGCTCATTTGCAAGCACAAATCAATGCCAATGTTAGAACCATCCAAGATCAAATCAACATTATTCAAAATGAAGAGTGTGTCGCACCTCCTATGAGGATGTTTGCATCTAGGATGCAAACCCTTGTTGATGTTGTCAAGGCTATGGATGGGATCTTAGATGAGCATCGGCAATGGCTAGAGGAGAGGAGAACTTCTGATTCTGAAAAGGAAAACACAAAGAAATGAGAAGAATCTCGATGAGAGCCACAATAGTTTCTAAATTAAGACAATGATCTTAAATAGTTATGAATTTATGAATTTGGTGAGCGATGGATATTTTGTGTGATGAATTTATAAATTTGGTTGGATGGATATTTTTAGTGACATGAATTTATGATTTTGGTTCTAGATGGATATTTTTAGTGACATGGATTTATGAATTTGGTGGAATTTATGAACTTATAATGAATAATATATAATAGTATATATTTTATGACTATCTACTAGATCATGATTTCTCCTACTAAAAAATTGTAATATATATATATGTGTGTGTGTGTGTGTGTTAGACATAAAATGAGCTTTTGTGAATGTTTCAAGTTTATCGTTTAGTATGTATGTGCATGTATTAAAAATTTGCATATATAGTTCTAAAATTTTGAAATTTGTATGTATCTACATAGTTTAGTTTAATGATTTGTACACATGCAAATTATGCATCATATTTTTTATTTTAAATGTACATGTACATGTTAAATTTTGAATTTTGTATGGACATGCTCAAGTTCAATCAATGTATATATATGTGCATTTCAATTAAATATATGATCTTAATATATATGTTGCTCATCCTATTTCAATTAAATATAGGATCTTAATATATGTATGCACATCCTATTTTGTATGATTTAATGCAGGTGCACATTTATATCTCATATCATGGATGATTTTAACATTGATCATATCATCAATCCACCACCTCAACCATAGCCACATCCACCTCCCCCTCCCCCTCCCCTTCCACCTAATATGCCACATCCAACACCTATCGCATCTGACGAGGCTCGCTTGAGAGCACGTATAAATGATCAAGTTGCATCCTTACAAAATCAAATCAATGTTATGTAGAGTCAAGCATTGATTCCACCATATGTGAGATGTTTTGCATCTACAATGCAAAACGTTGTTGATGCCATCAGGATGATCGATTCTAATCTTGATAGGCATCGACGAGAGAGAGAAAAAATGAGACAATTTTATTCCAACGATCTCTCTTACAAACAAATATTAGACCTTAAAATAACGAAAGCCCATCTAGCCCCCTACTTTCTTGACCCCATTACTCGACAACCCATTCCACCCAACAAATCTAGAATATCCATGAGGTGGTGCATACATCCGCAGATGAGTGCACATTTTTGGGATCGATGGTATATGGTTTTTGATAGTCCCCCACATGCTAATTGGGAGTGCCCATTGTATTTTTTGAGAAAATTGTATGCAGAGTTTGTTTTGGGAAAAATCCCAATTATTTTGATTTTAGATCATTTCAGGGTGTTGGTGGCGGCATGCCACAAAAGAGGTTAGGGGCAAGGGTTGATCCCCAACGCCCCATGTATGCACAACCCATTTTTGTTGCTCTTGGTCCTCCCATTCCCGCACTTGTACATCATCGAGCTCTAGTATCAACATTAGGTTCCCTTAGTACACTTCGCAAGGGACCTTGATCAGCATGCTTCTGCGATAGCAAGTGGGGAGCATAGAGATGATGATGATGGAGGAATTTTTTATGGAGCTGGTCTGAGTACCACTCCAAGAGTGTCGAGGCTCGTCCCCCATATATGTACTAGTTGTCATCAAGTATGTTATGGACCTGATCAAGCCACACCTAGTTTAGGTGGACGGGGAGATTCTGGCGGTTCATCTGGTCACATCAATTCCTTTGTAGAGTTTCTTATAGCAGACCATCACCCTGAGGGCACTGCGACATAGGTATAAATATGCATCTAGATGTACGTTCATTTTATAAGAATTTTGATGGATGTATATATCAAAGAAAAGTTTGCAATACATTTTAACAATCAAATTGTTTGGTGTACATATGACACTAACGATGGGGCAATCATATGTTCCACGAGTACATACATTGACACCGGTCGTACTCGGCAACCCTTATGGGGTATTTTGATTTCAATTTTTAAAATTATATATGAAATCATAAATTTAACTTGAGTTTTAAATTTATAATTGAATCACATATATGTTTGAAATATTTATGTTGCTTTAGGCAAGTCAATCAGCATCCACGTCGATTCCTCCTAAGGGATTGTCAACCACTCCTCCACTATCGGGCGTCATAGATCAGGGGCAGGTACATTCATATTGTAAATTTGTTTAAAGTTTACATTAGTATAGTTACAATTTTATGAATTTTGAATTCACTAGATATATGAAATGCATGCATGTACACTTGTAAATATTATAAGCGTTAAATGTCTATGTACATGTATGTCTAGGTTTATACCACAATAAGAATGGGCATCGGGCAAACATTTGATGTTGCAGCTACTCGTGAGGCCACTGATTTCCAAGTTGTTTACAAAAATTTCTACACAAAATGTGCAAACTTGAATATATATATTAACCTAATTCAATTGTACATGCTTTAATTTTGATCTTGTAGGATTTTGTTAGTGCAACTTTCAGCCCTGACCCAGACATAGTTACACCACCAAGAGGACATGTAGAGCAGGCTCCAAATCAAATGGTAATTTAAATTTTTTATTATATTTAAAGTCAATTATAAATTACATATTTTGAATATAACTTAAATTTTAAATTTTAAATTGAATATATACATAATATGAGATTTGTTACATATTCTTTTTCTTTTATAGCATGAGACGCATCTTGTAGTTGAGCATGTACAGAAAGGTCCTAGAGAAAAGCCTGGTGCACAACCTCAGAATACAGTAAAATTAAAATATGATAAATTATAAATTTAATTGTAGAGTTGTACATCTAATTTCAAATTTCTTTGTCTTGTTTATGTAGACTGATTTAGAGAATTTAGAGGTTGCTTCAGGTGCACCAGAGCATCCATACGCAGATATGACAGTAATTTAATTTTATGATGGATTATAAATTAAATTGTCATTAAATCATTTTTCATTGTCTTACATTTGATTTCATCTTTCTCTTGTACAGAGTGTTTCAGGTCATCCACATAGCTTGCATGGTGTGAAGAGGTCTCTTGATTATAGAGACAGTACATGACCTAAAAACATGTGATTTTATGTGTTATATTTGTTTATTTCATGGACTATATTTCTGGTTTCTCATGTACTCTATTGGACTTTATATTTCATGGCTCAAGTACTTAGTTGGATTTTAGTTCACAGGTTGTACTCTGGACTTTATTTCATGCGCTTAATATATTGGTTTCATGCACTTATATGTTACATAAATTATGGACTTTATTATTGTTTGAAATTTTAATTTACACATGTACATTTATGCATTTTATGTTCATAGTCAAGACATTAATATAGGACATTAATGTGAAATTTAGTGATCTCATACATGAAATTAATATAGGACATTTTAATATTTATACTTTACAAATTTAGTGATTTCATACATGATATACATGATATGTACATTCAATAAATAATGATAATTACTCAATGAACTTATTCAATTCACGTCAATCAATAATTATTCAATAAATCATAATTTACAAACAAAAGCAATCTATTTATATACCAGAAAGGATAAAATTTTAAGAAATAAGCAATACCATAGAAGATTAGAGAATAAAAGCATTAATAAATTCTATAAATAATAACATTTAACACTAATTTATAAGTTGTCAAAACAAATAATGATGTCTTAAGGGGATGTCTTGAGGGGTTATAATACGTCTTAAGGGGATGTCTTAAGGGGTCTTAAGGGGATGTCTAAAGGGGTCATAATAGAACGTCTTAAGGGGATGTCTTAAGGGGTATTAAGGGGATGTCTAAAGGGGTCATAATAGAGCGTCTTAAGGGGATGTCTAAAGGGGTCTTAAGGGGATGTCTAAAGGGGTCATAATAGAATGTCTTAAGGGGATGTCTTAAGGGGTCTTAAGGGGATGTCTAAAGGGGTCATAATAGAACGTCTTAAGGGGATGTTTTAAGGGGTCTTAAGGGAATGTCTAAAGGGGTCATAATAGAACGTCTAAGGGGATGTCTTAAGGGGTCTTAAGAGGATGTCTAAAGGGGTCATAATAGAACGTCTTAAGGGGATGTCTTAAGGGGTCATAATGCGTCTAAAGGGGATGTCTTCAGGGGTCCTAAGGGGATGTCTTAAGGCGTCATAATAGAATTTCTTAAGGGGATGTATTAAGGGGTCATAATACAATGTCTTAAGGATATAATTGATTTAACAATAATGCATGCATGATATTTAGTGATTATACAATTAGACATAAAGTTTCAAAGTAGGAAAACATGCGCATTTAACAAACAAAATATATAGATTATTGATTTGATACATAGAAGTGCATAGAGTATGTTTAATTCTGTAAGTATGTATGTACATATATGCCATCTCAAAACAATGTTTACAAAATTTGGATATGCCATCTCAAGAACATCTCAAACTCATGCCTAGAATGTAGTAGGTCTTCACACCACCTGATATCAAAAAGGTGCAAGCAATATCAATGAAATCATCAAAGCATACATATTTTAATTTATATAAAACTATCTATATGTACAGAACTCAAGTACCTGCATTTAAAAGTATTCCACACATATTTGTAGGTTGAATCCAGGAATCCTCTCCTTTTTGTTTCAAAGTATGAGATCAATGCAATGATGGGTTAAGGATACAAAAAATGACAAATCAATTTTAACTATTAATGTACAAGAAATATCAATATGTAATCAAAACATGTATTTAAATATAATTTAACTAATAATTACCTATTTTTACCAAGTATTTCATGTTGTCTAGGTTGAATCTGCGTGGACTAGATCCTTTTTGTGATTATGTCTTAAGGATGTATAAAAGGAAAATTTAAATCAATTTCAACTAATAACACACTTGACCAATGTTGAAACATGTATTTAATGTATTTAAAAGGATAAAATAAAACTAAAACTATATTTACCTATATTTACTTATTCTATTGTACCATCTGCATCCTCTCTTTTTTGCAATGCATCTATGATTACCTCATGCTCTTCCATAGAAATTGACCATAGAACTTTTTTTGTAGGTCTTCCACGATACCGCTCTAGTTTTATATTTGTTGCCACCACCAAATGTGAACAATGTATAATCTTTTTATGTGTTTCATAGTCTTCAAATACAGGTAGACCATTATTTCTTCTCAAGTATTTTCGTAGCCAAGTGCCAACAACCACCACTGATCCTATTGGGAAACATGTTCAAAAACCATCATCAAATAAGTTCTCAAAATTTTCTTAAGGGGATAAAAGACTTGTTCTAAAAAATTGCTTAAGGGGATCTAAAACTTGTTATCAAAATTTGCTTAAGGGGGTGTCTTAAGGGGATCACCGTACCTGTTGGATAATGAAAGCCATCATCATCTTCTTGAGGTGTTATTAACTTATGTTTAGTTTCCACACAACAAGCCAACCAATATTTTGTTTGCTCTTCATTCCCCTCAACTACAATAACAGCATACACATGTCCTACCAACAAAATTCAATTTAATAACTTGTGCATATCCATATAAATAATTTAGTATTACAAAATAACTTAATAAAGTGAAATAAAATGAAATAAATTGAATTAAAATTACCTTCTTGTACAAGGTCTGAAACACGGTCATAATCTTCAGATGCAAACACTTGATCATTTTCTTCAATAGTTCTTTCATATTGATTATGTGCTTCTGCAGGTGTCAACGATCTTTGCTCCCACTGTTCAACCCATTCTGTATTTTCACATGCTTCCCAATCTCCTGAGATACAAAACTAGCAAAAACATGCAAGCTCCCTTGTCCAAATAGTCCATGTGCTTGTTGTCGCACTCCTAAATGAATGCTATTTAGTAGATCCACTGATTGTCTCACAATCAACTCTAGGTACAATTTTCTCTTCTTCCACCAACCAAAAGAATCAATGAACTATAGAGTAATCACTCGAACCAGGTGTAGATAATCTTCTATTACACCAATCCACAATCTCACGTGCATCTTTAAATTTTGTTGAATCCTCAAATTTTAATTGTTCTCTAGCAAGAATTATTTTGACACAAGCACCAACTCCATCATGTTCTCCTTTACCATGCCCAACTTCAAAAAAACTCCATATATGTTGGACATTAAGTTTCTTGTGAACCCTACTTAACCAATAGAACATTCGAGCATTCTTGAACTACCCCATACAATTATCTGACCATATGAGGTGTTCTTTCATCTGGATTCCTCTTTCTTTTAAATTTCTATAAAATATACTAAAATGGTATTGAACAAACTCTGACGAGTGTAACTAATTGTCACTCAAATAAAAATGATACTCCCTCAAAACTTTTCTATCATCCTTAGTGATATCATCTGCATGTCTATAAACAATATGGACAAACATAGCTACTTGCACTGAATTATAATATTGAGATTGAATTTCCTCTTGCAGAGCGAGAGTATAATTCTCCGCAAAATCAACCACTGAAAGTATAGTACCAATTGGAAATGTGTTTCTACATGCGCGAAATTGGCCATCAAGCCATCGAGCATGTTCAGAGTGCATGACATATTTTGGTACAATTTTATTCTTAAATTCACTCATGAATGCATGCACACTAACTTTTTTTGTAACTAAATCACAACGCTTTCCTATTTTTCCATGTTTTAAAGAATAGTGAAAATTCCTAAATATTTCGACATCTACTAATTGTTGTCCAAAATCATGATCAACACTTTCATGCAAACAAATTCTTAAAAATGAAGATTTCCACAGTTAATGCATTGTCCAGAAATACAAGAACTTAAATAAAATAATTTATCATTAGATTTTTCATAAAACAAACCTGAAATAAACTCTCTTATTGCTTTAGGTGGCATATCAATACCACACTCTTGTATAATCATGTTATTATGCAAGGTACAACGTATTTATCAAAAAATGTCATAAAAATAAAGAAATTGAACATGTATTTTACAACAAGATATTTGTTGCTTATTAATTTTTACATACCAGGGTTTACATTTTTCAAAATACCTTTGACTTATTTTAATATTACCAAGTAACACTGAATCACTACAAAATTTTCTATAAAATTCAGTTTGTGTTGTATCTAATAGGTGTTTTGGGTGAGGACCGCTAACTTTGGACCCCACCCTTAATTTTAAAACATCTCTAGCATTAGATGAAACCCTAGTATTATCATGCCAATATTTTTCGATCAAAGATTTAATTTCAACATTCAATTTTATATCAGACCTTGGTAGTTGTCCACTGAAACTCCAACATTGATTGATAGGATCATTTTCTATACTTTCTCTTCTTTTTGCCGCTCTTAGCAATGTTTTAGGATGTATTTTTAAAACTTCACTAATATTTCTTACCATTCTTTTATTCAAAGTTGCTTTATTAACTATAGCAGTTGTTATAGCTCTTCTTGCTGCATTTTTATCTTTAGATCAACTATTTTTCCCAATAGATTGAATGGCACTAGCAACAGTAGACATAACATGTTTTAATAATTGATCTTTTCTTTTTAGTTTAACATAAAAGCCTAACCTTTTCATTACTTTCCTCATTTTTTGCATTCTCATCAATTGCATCATTAGTTGACATTGAAATGCAATTTTTTACGATAAAAGAATTTGGTGTATATTCTATTCGCATGTGTTCTTATTTGCCTCCAAGAAATTTGACCAAGAAGATTATCAAAAACACCACTTCCAATTTTTTAAAAAGTATTTTCATTAAATTCAACATCACATTCTAGATTTTCATCTTCATTTTCATCTTCATCTTCATTTTCATTTACATTTTCATCTTCATTTTCATCAACAAAACAGTTTTCATTTTCATCAAAAATACAGATTTTGTTTTCATTTTCAAGAAAATGATCATTTTGATTTTCATTTGTAACAAAAGATTTTTCTTTTTCGTTTTCAACAAATTCTATAAAAGTTTCATCTCTCTAAATATCATCAATGTCAATATCATTAAGTCTAGCATCTTGTAAAACTTCTACATACAAATTTACCATTTCACTAACATGTGGATTTGAAGACGTACTTGGATTTGTGCATATTGAAATATTCTCCATAGCATTCAAAGAGGGATTTGAAGACATAGTAGGACTTGTTTGTATAATCATATTCTTCTCCAAATTGAGTCCTTTCAAATTAGTTTCATCTACAACCATGGTATCCTTAATGTTTTCATCTTCAATAGTTGTGGAATTGGTTGCTCCACCATCATTCTTTGATTTCATTTTCATTCTTCTTTCTCTTTTTCTTTGTCTTTCCTTCTCTCTATTTGCTTCAACTTCTTGAGGAGTCAATTTCTTCCTTCTCTTATTACGAGTTTTGTCTCCCATGATTATAAAATTCTCAAGCACAAATGAATGTTAATAGTAAAATTCTTCAAAATATTCAATCCAAATTGGAAGTTGAATACCTATTAGGACAAAATTATTCCTCTTGTTTTCCTCAAAACAAGTAGAAAACTAGCACAATTCCACTTTAAAAAGTGTTTTCTTCATGCCTCCTTTAAAAAATTCAATCCATATTGCAAGTTGAAGACCTTTTGTTCCTCCAAACAAGCACAAAAATAACACAATTCCACTTTAAAAATGATGTAGATGATGCCTCGTTTGAAAAAATCAACTAAAAATCAAGTTCACCACTTGTAAATACAATAGCTCATGAAAAATAGTTTAATTTTACTGCTCTCGGCCGTACATGTGAAGTTGCAGACTTCACAATATTTTTTGGCAGTAAATTTAAATAAAAGAAACGAAAATGGGATCTCATTTATAAAAATCGGGATCCCATTCTATAATCGGGATCTTGTTCCCCGATATTCAATGTGGGGACCATTGGAAGGGAAACGGGATCCTGTTTCCCTTCCAATGGTCCGAATGTTATAAACTAAAGAACAAGATCTCGATTATAAAACGGGATCCCGTTTTATAAAGCGTGATCCCGTTTTTTAAAATTTGAATTTCTATTAGCTTTGTGGTCAAGTTTTTGCCTAGGATTTTGGTTCAGGAAAAGCATTGGAAATCCAAACCTAGGCCTTCAACCTGGTTTGACCTGCAAGTTGAAGGTCCTAACAATGTCAGAGAAAAATACTGACTTTGGATGTATGGCTGATGACTTTTTTTGTAGAATTTTTTGACGAAATTAAAACCCATTTTAGATGAGACAATGCAGATTCTAAATATGTAATTTGTTTTACAATTGGATTATTTTTTCTATTTTTCAATTAATTTCTAATAAAATTGGTCCATAAACTTTAAATATCAGGGTTTTTTACTATTTTAATAACTTTTGATCAACATAACATTTTGACAAAGCGGATTGCGAGAACAAACTTCAGACAATTCTTTTCAATTCAAAAAAATAAAAAAATGATAAGTTTAGGTCATCTTATGCATGTCGTACACGACAATTTTTCAAAACGACAAATATGCCTAATAAAAATTTTACAAAAAAAAATATTCAATAAAAAATTACAAAAACTATCAAAAACAAGCTTCAGTGAGTCACAAATCTTTTCCCAAAAGGATTTAGAAAAATACGATAATTTAAGTCAAAATATGGATGTCATACACATGCATGGTATGGTAAAAAAAAAGTGACTTTTAAACGGTGGTTTTTAGAAACGCCTATTGAAACTCAATTTGTACAATCTAGGTATTGAAATAAATTATATATTTGGAAACTAGACTCTGAGCACTACATTTTATAATTAGTGACTTTTTTAAAGATTTCATCTGTAAGTGCTTCAAATTTTAAGGTCAAATGTGTCAAATTCTAAAAATCAGGTTAAACACTTCCACTTTTTGGCCAAAAAGTGGACTCAACTTCTTGCACACACCTTGAAGGAAGTTGTCCTTGGGGGGTCTCAGTGAGGCCTTCCTTCATTTTTTTTTTCAACAAGTTTCTTTATCTCTTTTTGGAGAGAAGTTTTTTCCCACTAGGTTTTCTCCTTTACTCCGCTTTATAAAGATTTGGTTGTATTCGAGTACCCGATCAGGCCTAGTTGTCGGGACCCTTGTTTTCTTTCATGCATTGTAGTTACCTTTTCTTTCTTGCACATAATTGTAGTTGCACTCTTGTTCATCTTAAGGGGGGGTGTTAGAGTAAAGGTTTTAACTTAATTATGTTAATTAAGTTACTTTTATTCCTTTCTTAAGATTACACTTAAGTTGCATATTTGTGACATTTAATAATATTTTTAATTATTAAATGTCTAGCTTTTAGGTTTTGCATGATCCCCTTTTAAGGATTGATCTTTGTAAATATTCATCACCTATTGTTTTGTTAATATATCTTTTATATTACAGAGCTTCAAACCCTCTCTTTTTTCTCCATTCTCTTCCCTGTGACAGGTATCTCTTTGCATGCAGGTGTTCTTGGGCTCTAAAGTTGGTTTTGACAACTTCTACAATTTTGATATAGCACACATATTTGATACTTGGATAGAAATGTTAGTAAAGATAGAAGAATAAGAAGAATAAGATGTTAGAGTAAAGGTTTTAACTTAATTATGTTAATTAAGTTACCTTTATTCTTCTCTTAAGATTTCACTTTAGTTGCATATTATGACATTTAATAATTATATTAATTATTAAATGTCTACCTTTTAGGGTTTCTTTAGGGTTGCACAATCTCCTTTTATAAGGATTGATCATTGTATTTTACATTTACTCTCTGTTAATACATTTTTCATATTTCAGAGTTTCAAAACCCTCTCTTGCTTTTTTCTCCATTCTCTTCCATGTGACAGGTATCTCTTGCATGCAGGTGTTCTTGGGCTCTGAAGTTGGATCTGACAACTTCTACATGGTATCAGAGCAGACCTGCTGCAACCTGTTCTTGTTTTGAAGATTTTGGAGCTACGAGGGTTTGATCAGGCTTTCACAGTTTTTAGTTTGATTTTTTGTGGATCTGGGGGTTGCCCAATTTTCTGGGCATTTTGAGCCAAAACGGACCTCGCCATTGAGTCCATAGTGCCCAAAAACCCCTATTTTCATATAAAGCACGACTGATTCGGCCACAGTTGATCTGGGAAGCAAAAAAAATTTGGCCCCAAGGCCGTACGGCCTCAAGGCATGATCTACGAGGTCAAAATTTTCAAAAAAAATCCAAAAAAATTTAAAAATTTTTTTGCCATAAAATTACCCCGCCACCAGCGGCCACCCACCCGCCACTGGCGCCGCGCCGCCGCAGAGCCACCGAAGCGCCGCCGCACCACCGCAAAGCCACCGAAGCACCGCCAAACCGAGCGGAGCAACCAAGGAGCCACCAAGGCTTCATTTTTAAGCCTTTTTTTGACCTCTTTCGGTAAATCGGGCATAAAATGGGCGTACGATCTCCCTTTTTTTCAAACGAGATACCGTTGGAAAGCTGATTTCGGCACCATTCTAATGGATTAGGTTTGATTTCCTGGTTTTTCTGTTTTGATACTGTTTTCCTCAGTCAAAGTCAGAACTTTTTTTTTGCACTCCCGGAGCCATATCTTTTGCATACGGACTCCGTTTTTTGCAAACGAATAGGCGTTGGAAAGGTGTTTCTGTGATCTTTCCAGATCTGTCATTTATTTTTTCAGAATCTGCCCCAGGTACTTTATATTCAGTTTTTTGTGTTTTCACACATATGTCAATTACTTGGACTTTTTGGCACTTGGAAATGATTTGTTTGCATGGGATAGCATCTGTTGATCTGGTTTATCAGTATTGAGGTCAGTTAGTCTCATATTTTTGTAATTTGAAGAGTTATCATGGGTTTTTCTACTCACCCTTCAATTATTTTTCTAGAACGGGGTAATTATGAGTCATGGGAAAAAGGCATACTTACACATTGTAGGTGGCTTAATATTTTTCCTTATTTGTATGATCTCATACCTGAACCAGCCACTTCAAAGGGAAAACTAGCTTGGGATATCATTAGAGATCACATAGTAGGACTTATACTGTCTAGTGTTGATGATGACACTGTGTGGGCTATATCGGACATTGATTGTCCCCACCCACTTTGGACATGTCTTTGGGAGATCTATGGAGACCCCAATCTCTCTCCATTCCCAGAGGATCCTGCTTCAGATTGTCTCTTACCCATTGCTTGGAGAGAGAATGCACCCTTTGATCATGATACTTTAAAGGAACTTGAGTATTTAGACACCCTTACATATTCTGATGGATCAGAGGATTGTCTCACAGTTCCTACTCTTCAGACTGAGATTATAAATGCATCAGCATCTCCTGTTGTTCCTAATCAGTTTGACATTTCCACATCTTTGGCTCCTATTGATTCAGTTAAGCAGGGCATCATCCATCTTCTAGAGATAGCACCATGGGATTCTTTTTTTACAGACATTTCATTCTTGTTTGTTGAGTCTCACATTACAGATTTGGAGGATTACTTTGAGGATTTTCAGCTCCTCTTTGTTGACAGCCATATTCCTGCTGTTAGCCCACCATCATCCGTGCATTCAGAGGTTGTAGTTCAGGAGTCTTCAGTTCAGTTTGGATTTGACATCTTTTGTTTCAGTTCAGACAGAGAGATTCTTCAGCATCCTATCATGGCACACATCTTGAGACATCTTGGTTCTCTTTTCACAGGGTTTCTTCGACATTGTCCTTTGGATCTGTTTCTTCCCAAGGGGAGGAATATTATTTGCCGCTTCAGGATATCTTTCTGGATTCTACATCAAGCATCTACCATTGCGACAGGGGTTTCTTCATTGTGGGGGGGCCTTCTAGTCTCTTTCTATTTCTCTTATGGAGACCATTGTATATGTACTTATATGATAGAAGTTGTCTATGGGGGGTATCATGTTATCCACCTCCTATCCTTCTTTTCTTAGTGCATTGCATGCTTTCATCTCTTTTTGGAGTAGAGTTTTTCCCATGAGGTTTTCTCTATTTCTCCACTTTACAGAGATTTGGTTGTAATTGGGTTCCTGATCAAGCCTAGTTGTCGGGACCCTCATTTTACTTTCTTGCATTGTAGTTACCTTTGCTTTCTTGCACATGTTTGTAGTTGCACTTTTGCTCATCTTAAGGGGGGGTGTTAGAGTAAAGGTTTTAACTTAATTATGTTAATTAAGTTACCTTTATTCCTCTCTTAAGATTTCACTTTAGTTGCATATTGTAACATTTAATAATTATATTAATTATTAAATGTCTACTTTTTAGGGTTTCTTTAGGGTTGCACAATCTCCTTTTATAAGGATTGATCATTGTATTTTACATTTACTCTCTGTTAATACATTTTTCATATTTTAGAGTTTCAAAACCCTCTCTTGCTTTTTTCTCCATTCTCTTCCATGTGACAGGTATCTCTTGCATGCAGGTGTTCTTGGGCTCTGAAGTTGGATCTGACAACTTCTACATAAGATGGATAAATGAACCCTTGAGTCCGAGAAGATGTTGAAGTCCAATAAGTCCATGAGTCATCGAGACATTATTAGATATGGTGATAAGTGATGATGATTTGCTTATCAAGGGATTGGGATGTAAAGGGAACAACTTTCCTTATGTTTGATAACACACATAGATATGATGCATCAAGGTACAAACAACCAGGATGGCATTATATCTAATGAGATGGACTTTGACTCGTCAAACAGATAGAAATATTCTTGTTAACACCTGACATACGAAAACCTCACTAGGATACACTTCAGAAGTTTTAAACATCTCAAACCAAAACACAAAAAGGTATAACCTATCAATGCGATAGTCAACAAGCTGCACAAAACACCTTCCATACATACCTAACAAAGTAAGTATTTGCCAAGTTATATTACAAGAATGTCCAACAAGCACATCAAACGAAAGATAATGATCAATGCCCCATTCATTTATCTCTAAATAATTTTGATTAGACATCATCGAAAGGTCATTGGAATGAGTGTAATAAAATAAATCAAAAGAAAAGATCAAGCAAACAAACAATTCAATGTTCTTCATACCTCTAGCCAAAGGGATTTGTTTTTCTTATGATAAGTTTCCAAAGTGATTGCCAAAGATAATGTCCATTGTAGGAAGGATGCATCCTAAGACATGTTAGTGGATGGTGGCAAGTTTTTTTGTTTAGGATAAGTATCCAAAGTGTTTTTCCAAAGATAATGCCCATTGTAGGAAGGATGCATCCTAGGACATGTTAGTGGATGGTGGCAAGTTGTTAGGTTGTTTGAAAGGTTGTTGATATAAGGTTGATTGACATATTTGCAAATGATCAAGAGTTTGATTGTGCATTTAAAAGTTTGTTGTTTCGATTTCAATTATGTGTTTGAAGTTTGCTCTTGTTGATTGTTGTGGTTGTTTCATGTTTGTGTTGTCAAAGGATGAATGTGATGATTGATTTATTATGGATGAGATTATCATGGGTGAAGCGAAATGAGATGGATGGATTTTTTCAAATATTTGGATGTTTTTGATGTTCTTGAAATGTTATGAGGCTGTTATTTGGATTTTCAGGTTACTTAAATGTTTTTGTGTTTTTTGAATGTTTTTGTGTTTTTGTGTTTTTGAATGTTTTTCGATTTTTTATATGATTTGAATGTTTTTGGATTTTCGTATATTTTTTGAATGTTTTTGGATTTTCTAATTTTCTAAATGTTTCAAGAATATACACGAATCTAATCCAATGTAGGTATAAGAATATGCCGCAAGCGTGGTGCGATAGACTACTCCGATATAAGCAAGACAAACTGACCTTAGAAATGTGCCAAGTGTCACAATTCTATTGGATGAGGGTGGAGCACATTTTGGGAAATGTGTGAGTGGAGGATGGAAGAGAAGTAAATGTTGATGGTTGAGAATTTGAAATTAGTGTAAAAAGAATTGAATGAGATTTGAGACGATGTAAGAGGATTTGAAAGGTTGTAAGAGAATTTATTGCAAATGTAAGACGATGTGATAGATTTTTTAAAACCTTTGGAGGGAAATTGAATGAAAGGTTGTTGAGAGAAATATTCCTTGGAATATGCCTTGGTGAGGGAAAATAGATGAATTAAATAATTAATTGAAATTATTTTCATGTGCAACCTGGTTAGTTGACCATGATTGATTTAACTCTTGGGGAGTTAAAAGTTGGAGGAATTGATAAATGATTATTAGAAAGCTAATTTAGGATTAATTAATCCAAAATTAATTAATTGGAGTGAATTAGGAGATGTGACATTTGATTTGATTGATTTTTAATCAAATGAGAGGTTTAAGAGAGGATTTAATTAAATGATTGATTTAATTAAATAAGATGAATAATTAGTTAGAAGAAGGGTGAATTAATCCAATAAATTTAATTATTTGATTAATAACTAAATTTGCTGATTTTAATTAAATAATGTTGATTATTCAATTAATTGATCAATTTGAGGTGATTTTAGAAGAAACGGTGTTAGTTGATCATAATCAGATGCATAGTATCAATCAGGACATTTTGCGTGTCTACAGGTACATTTGGCTCACATTTATAGGTAATGTCAGCGTGCTTGAGCTACTACATCTATAGCCTAACACAACTACAATAGCAATGTCTGTGGCATCATCCCTATAAACCATCTAGGAGAAATAAGGGACAAATTCTTTGATTAAATCCAAAGGATGGGAAATCCACTTTGGATCAATAATTTAAAAAGATTAAAAAAAATCAAAGTCATTAGTATCAACATAGAAAAATCCAAGTAGGATTTTTGTGATGCAAATGTAAACACAAATTGAAGTTATATTTATTTTGATGTATGAATAATTTAAATTATTCTAAAGTTCTTTAAATGGGTCAAGGGTGACGCTTATTATTAGGAAATAGGTTCAAATGAATGTTAGGAAAAATATATAATCGTCAAGTCGACCATTTGTTATTCATGCTTCCCTTAATGGGTAGCAGCCACAAAAGAACTATATGGAGAATAAGAACCCTAGAGATGATTGTGTACCCACTTAAACAGTTCACATAAACATAGAATAGAAAATAGAACTACAAATTTTATACCTTGATCTCGTTTAGAAGTAGGGTATGTAGGTAGTCTAGGAAATGAAGGATGCTCCCAGTACTCAGACATTTGGGAATAGGAATTAGGGGAAGACTAGGCATCTAAACATTTCTAAAAGAAAAGAAAAATTAAATACATTCAATTGTACTCAAAAGAATCTCATATGGATTGCTTGACCCCAAGGCCTTAGACCAAATTTTGAGGCAAGTTTCAAGCCTATGATTTTTAATTATATACCTCTAAATGATGCAACCTCGATGCACTTTTAGTAGGAAGTGTGGTTGTTAGGGAAGTGACTCAAGACCAATTAGTCTTGATGAGTCTAAGACTCTATCCAGAGCACATACCTATCATGATATAGATGCCTACCTCATTTTAGGTGGATGACTCTTCTAGATATATGGATATAATATTTCCTATTCCATATGAAAAGATGATTGGTTGTTATTCCAAGTTGAAATATACCTATCTCATATGGATATAAGTTCTCAAGTATACTTATGAATGAATATTCAAATAATTAAAAAAAATGGTGATGTTTTTGAGTTCAATTATATTGGGTCTTTACAATTCTATTTATCTAATATGATATTTATAGAACCACCCTCCTTAGATAAATAGATCTCAAAGAGTGGGAAAGAAGGTCCATCTCATCATTTATAGTGTTCAATCAACCTTCCAAACATATAAATTTAGTTTGTTAGAATCTTGACAATAAACCCTAGAAGCTTTAGGAAAAATCCTTCAATGAAATTATAAGGAAATGTTGGTCACTAATAAAAAGAGACAATGGAGTATATTATTGGAAACTTAGGATTTAATGGCAATCTGTGATAGTGCTTGAGGAGTTTGGAATTAAAAACATTTATGAATGCCCAATTTTTATATCTAAGATCAAATCACAAAGAATTATTTGACTCATGTTTGAGAATAGTAAGGTCCATAATGATAAGGTTTAACCTTATTATGTGCTTTGTTTTAAAAATATATACTTTTCCAAATACAACCATACTTTTTATCCAATCTAAAAATGATTAGGTACGTAATAATGATGCATGAGATAGTTATAATTGTTATATGTATTTTGAAAATTTTAAACCATTTTAGATGAAAGAGACTACAAATTCTAGATTAAGAAATGGACATTATATTACACTTTGTGAATGTGTTTTTCTATCAAAGAGGATGGAAATAAGAGAAACTCGTAGGAATATAAAGGATGAAAACAATGGAGAACCTTTAAAAGTGAATGGCTCATAAAAGAATATATTTCTCAATTGCAAGAATGATTAATGTAGGTTAAGCTCATATACCACTTGGTAGGAGTCTTATGAGTGTATATCCTAAAAAAGAATGTAAGTGTAATTCATAACTTTATTTTAACTACCTAACTATGGATGAAAGGTTATGGAAAAGTTAAATAGAAAAACACAAAAAATATAAAAGGAATTCCTAAAATGACCCATAAAACATGAGTTAAAACATGAGTGTTGGTAGAATAGTATTTTTTGTAGGTAAACCAAAAATTTAACTAAGCCAAGCCACAATATAACTAGTCTTGTGAAAATGAATGGTATTGACTATTTTTATAAAATGACAGAAAACCACTAAAAAGGTAAAAAGGTCACAGTGGGGAATATTCATCAAAAATAAACTAAGAAAGTTCATGAGAATGAGTTTCCAAGGATGAGTTGGAATTGGGAAAAAACATAAGCCCAAAGTTTTTTATTAGTTTAGAGAAGGAAAATATTGCATAACGTCTCAATGAATAGAGGACACCCCTTTAAATGTGAGATCAATAAAATAAATGTCACAAATATTTAAGCCTTTTTGGCTTTCCAAAATAACCCATATAAAGACCAGTTCGTGCCTCTTTGAGAAGAGAAGTAAAATGATCTAATGTGCAATATTAAAAACATGTTAAATTTTAAGAATGATCATCAACATACTAGGAATCTAAAGTCTCAAAATTTAAGATATGAAGTGATTACAATAATTAAAGAGTGATTTGTAGGAGGATGAATCAAATAATTTTCTACAATTCTAGTATCCCATTTTTTATTTGATGATCAATTTTTTTTAAAAAAATTTCATATGCCTAGATTCTTCAATTTTGTTCTAGGATTGTTGAAACTATATTCTTCAATTTTGTTCTAGGATTGTTGAAACTATAGAGGGATGTAATAAACATGGATTACTATTTCCTTTCCCATAAGATAATGTGTATAGCACCTTATATATTTGACTAATGAATAAAAATACTTATAATAAGTTGACTAGTTTCATTTAGCTATAAATTGTTGGAGTTGATAGTGAACCCCCCAACTCCTAGAAATCACCTACAACATGGTATCAAAGCACCAAATCTATGACTTCCTATCCAAATTCTATAGGATCTAAGAAATTTTAGCCAATATATTTTTCTTGGTTCAATTTTGAGAAAAAATATTTCTGAGTTTTGTTCACAATCACGAAAAACCATCTAGGTATCTTTTAGATTTTGCAACTAGTGAGAAAATCTTGCAAAATATGTTGTTAAAATAGCATAGTGTGGCCATTTCCCTTGTAGGTGAATTTTATTTGTTTTACTAAATCACATGTTTTGCTTTATGAAATTAAAAATTATTTCTAGGTTTTGTTGGCAGCATCAAAATATTTTGTGGGTATCTATTATTTTTTACATGCAATGAGTAAATTTTTCAAAAATCTAATCAAATGGTTGTGTCTATTGACTATTGATTGGCTAAATTTACCCCATTTTAAAAAAATCATAACTTGGACATATGGTGTCAAAATTGGGCAAATGAGATATCATCAGAAAGTTGATTCTAAGAAATTTCAAGTGGTGCATGTCTCATCATCAGTTTTTGTTGGTAGTTTATTTTGTTCTCAATCAAAGTTAGATCATCATTTTCTACTTCCAAGCTCATAAATTTCCACCTATATATCCATTCTTTCAAGATTCCAACAACGTTGGAAAGGTATTTCAAAGCTCTTTAGATTCACTCATGCACTTTTTCCAGTATATGTCATAGGTACATTTTATTCATTTTTTGTTATTTAGCATTTTTGTCAATTACTTGGACAAATTGGCACTTGGAAAGGATTTATTGTGTGAGATGAATTCATTTGATCTACTTTATATGCACTAAGGTTTTTAATTTCTAACTTTTTCATTTGAGGAAGTATCGTGGATTTTGTCTTCATCATTTTGTGGTCATCCTAGTGAAGGATAACCATGAGTCTTGGCAAAATGGCATCCTAACACATTTCAAGTGTCTTAATCTTTTGCTTTATCTTTATGGACTCATACCTACACTAGACACACCAATGAGTTTATCGGCATGGGTTATTATTAGTGATCGTGTTATAGAAGAAATTTGTTATAGTGTCGAACTTGACACTATGTGTTGTATCAGACATTGATTGTCCCCACACACTTTGGACTCAACTTTGGGAGATTCATGGAGACCCTCAGATCTCTCCATACCTAGAGGATCCTACTATAGATTGTCTCATCCCTTTTGCATATATAAATTCCATACCCAAGTTGATAATGATACTTTAGAAGAGCTTGAGTATATTATAGTTCTTGTATGTTTTGACGGTTTATTGACTTGTTTTCATTTTCCCATTCTTAAGATCAAGACTATATTATCATATTTTGCTTTTCCTGATCAGCTTGGTATCGCCACATCTTTGGCCCCTATTGGTTTGATGCAACAGGAAAATTTTCATCTTTAAGACACAACTAGGGATTTGTATCTTATAGACATATCATCCTTATTTGTATAGTCCTATATTGCAAATTTGGAGGATTAATTTGAGGAAATTAATCTCTTTGTTGACAGCCACATCATCATTGTTGGCCCATCATCTTCATCATATCTGGAGATTTTCTACATCAATCTTCACTAGTTTTTGGATTGACGTCATCTCATTCTAAAATATGGGCACTTGAGAACTTTTCAGAGGAACACATCATTCGGATTTAGATTCCTTATTCTTCCATGTTTTTGGATTCTCTTCTCTAATCACTAGTGGATCTATTTCTTCTTAAGGGGAGAAATGTTGTTTGCAGGAAGTGGATCATACTATGTCTTTATGTGTTCATCATTGGCACATGAGCTACTTCTTTATGGGGGATTCATATGCTCATTTTCTCTCTCCTATTGGGGGACATTTATTGTACTTTCATAATAGCAGTCCTTGGGGGATCACATTGAGTCCTTTTATCCTTCTTTCACTATTGCATTTATTTCATTTACTCTTTTTTGGAAAGGAGTTTTTCCCATGTGGTTTTATCTTTTTCTTTGGTTATGAGAGATTCATTTGTTTGTATATAAGTACCTCATCAAGCCTTATAGTCAAGACCCATCCATGCATCTTTTATCAGTTGTTTAGTTTCTCCCTAAGTTGATCTTAGGGAGGCTATTGGAGTAATTAGGACATCACTTGATAATTAATTAATTAATAGGTCCCTTATTATTTTAATTACTTAAGCTAAACTTTGGAGAGATTTTATTATTATTAGATTGTGTTATTTATAAGTCAAGTTGTCTCACTACATGAGATTAAGACACTTGTCACAATCCAATCAAATCCTCATCTAGGGTTTTCATTTTTCCTTTTATAAGGATTCTTATTCATTGTAATCATTCATTTAGATTGATTCATTACACAATCAATTGCTTTTCTAGATAGTCTCTTCTCAAGGTTGCATGAGCATATCAATGGCTTTTTCTCTTTAGGTGTGATAGGTGTTTTGGTTGCAGTTGATTTTTGGGAGCTATGGAGTTCACTATCAACTCCAACATAAATAAGTTTTAGAATGATAAGCCACTAAAAAAATATTTTTCTTAAAAATAGATCCAAGGAAAATTTGAGGCATCTATGTTGATTTCAAATTATTTTGAGAGATTAGGTAAAATTAAAAAAAGGTGAAGAACATAGTTCTTATCCCAGTGTGTTAGAGGCACAATAATGTTCTTTTTTCTATTGAACCGCTAAATTATTTTTTGATAACTAATGCCAAGGATAAAATTACAATAGATTTTACAAGATCATGAAAACTTCGTAACTTTATGATGATTGGACTAAATGATTTGAAAATAACTTTGACCTAAAAAATATACACTAAATAATATATGCACCAGTGCTAAAGCCACTATAGGAGATTGATGTCTAAATATTGTAATAAAAAGATGCCTAGATAGTTTTCTATACATTTAGTTTTATAAAGTATGAAAACATGTTCTAAATTCTAGGTATGTAACTTCCAAGTACAAAAAAGATAAGGATATAATTAAATATACAATAATAAATTTGTGAAGGTGGACTCTAAAGACATCATTCATCAATTGCATGAAAGTAGAGGGAGAATTGGATCTTATTTAATGCTTAAAAATTAATGAAAAGATGTCCAATAAAAGTAAAAAAGCATAAGGTGATGTACTTGGTTTGATGAAACATTTATAAAATAAGTCCTAAGTTTTCCATTTCATTTCATCACTTTGTATCATTAATCTAAGATACAATAATGCATTAAGAAGAGGAAAATAGGAATAAGATCAATGGCATGGTTGATTAATCTTTCCTCAGGAAGTGGCTTAGGATAATAAAACACATATAAATAAGACTACAACAATCAATCAAGATCTGCATATGTATAATAATTAGTGAATGTTAGTGGTGATTGATTAGATTATAGCCTTATGAAAATCATTGCAAGCTTCAATGTGTGTCTGATTAATTTGTGTGTTGGTTTATAACTAGGTATAAATTTGTTATTTTTTAAAATAAAATGTATTATTTTGTTACAATGTGAATCTTTTATCATGTGCATAATATTTATCTTGTTGAACACTCGAAATACTGAGAGGGGGGGTGAATCAATATTCTCTGAAAGCACTTAAGCATTTAAACATTCATTCCACATAACACATTCAATTTGCAGTAAGAAAGGAAAGCATGAAAAAAACCATCAAAACACATAACACATGAACACCAAATTTTTACGTGGAAAACCTAAAAAGGGAAAGACCGTGGTGAGTATTAGCTCACGATATATTATAACCGGTTACAACATATTACAGAAGGTGGACTCACTACCCACAAAATGAAAGAAAGATAGAAGAGAGGAGTGGCACACAGCCAAAATTTGAGCTGCTACAAATGCATTTGCAACATGCTAGAATATAGTTCCATTGAAGCTTAGAACACTGAATCAACACACCTCATAATTTTCTTCTCTAACACTTTGCTCTGCTATGTATTCGCATCACATTCGCACTCTGATTATTAGGAATTCTCACACACCATAACATTCGCTCATACCACTTCACCACAACACCACAACACCAAAAGTGAACTTATATATACCCATTACATTAGCAAACACCTACAACATCAATTAGGTCAGCCTAATTAGATGCATCATGCGAAATAATAACTTGTTGACTCACCATTCAAACATACACACTTCACGCCTTAATTCAAAACTTGTAACGCATCAAATAGGTTAGGGTGGACCTATAATAGCTCCCACATAATAGATCAATACTTATTTAAACTTCGCATAACCTTAAACATATTAGGTCAGCACCGCTGGTGACCTAACATCAAAATTCACCAACTGATCATCCTCAAACCAACATGTACCTCCAAACT
Organism: Sequoia sempervirens; assembly: GCA_007258455.2. NCBI lineage: Eukaryota > Viridiplantae > Streptophyta > Pinopsida > Cupressales > Cupressaceae > Sequoia > Sequoia sempervirens. The sequence continues at coordinate 455,193,967 of VDFB02000017.1, forward strand.
TCATGCCACTTGGAACTTAGATGTGATTAACACCTGTAAACACTTCCACAAGTTTGCAAGACTAGATACTCTTTTGCAGTGAAGTGCGGACTAATCAAAACATACACTCTACACTGGAAACACTGTCACTAACAGTTTAATATACTATTACTCATAACTTATGCACCAGAGGGAAAAATAATATGAAAATTTGGATTTAGACTCCTCTGACATCCAATAAAATTACTTTAGAACCGCAAAGTGAAATTCTTCAATGCGGACCAATACGGACCCAAAAAAATGATGCTTTGTACACAAAAAACTATATCCTGACACTTAGACAATTCTTCAACTCAACTATTTGCACCAGATCAAAACTTCTTACATCTATGCACTTGATTATCATCTATATGCACTCTCATGCTTCACCAATCGGTCTACACATCAATCTTCATACCAAGCCATAATGTTGAGATCAATGATAACACTGTATCTGCACACTGTACATTCCATGTTCATGTTGCCAACAAGCATATCAATGACAAACTCCTTAAACTTCCAACAATCTCCCCCTGTATCATTGATGGCCACATGCATCAACTCTTCTCCAAAACTTCTCCCCCCTTTGACATCAAGGGAAAAGGGCACACACATATTTTCTATTCTTTGCTCACCCTTTGATATTATACACATATATTGTTGTTATCTTCTATTCTCCCCCTTTCCAACTCTTCACCAAATAAAACATGTTTACATGAGAGTAACAAACTCCAAAAAAAATCTAACCAACTCCACCTAACAATGTTATCCATCAAACCAGATCAAAATTGGCACTAAAATACTATCCTCTAACATTCGCATATATACAATGAAGTCTAAATTGCATTAAAGAAATAGAAATAAATACAAATTAACTGATGGAGGGCACATTGCTACTGTTTGGCTCCTACAATTTTTCAAGGTGTGCATCCCAATCTTTCTTTTCATTGTCCCATTCCTTCTTGGCTATGCCAAGCATGAGGCTTTGGGTCTCAAACTCCATGAGGAGTTCCTCTGCATCATCTAGAATGTTAGGTATCAGATTCATCTTTGTAGCCTTTTCCACATTTGTTAGAGCATTGGATACAGATGTATACTTTGCATTTACCAAATCTCTAAGATGTTCAAACTACGCTATTATATTTTCCTTTTGTTCCTACAGCTAGAAGAATTGTTCATGCAGGTTTTTAATTGCCAACCTTATTGATCCATTTGCATCATTTGTTGGGTTGTAAGCACTGGATGCCATGCCAATCTAGGACTCAATGGAGTCCAACTGATCCTTTATAATCTTTGTGAACCTCGCCCATTTTAGGAAAAACTAAAACAAGTCTTTGGCCTTTTCTACACAATCCTACACATCCTTGAGATTTTCCTTAAATTTATTGTGTAATGGCACATTTATCCACCATTTCTTCCATCTTCCTATCATCCACCTTCTTGGTGATATCCTTCTCCAATTTTTTCTCTAGTCCACTAGAATATTCTTTAAAAGAATCAAATAAAAGCTTTAAATTTTGCACATTGGATAGAGAATTGTCGATGCTTACCTGACTAGGTACACTCTCCTGCAATACCTTTATTGCTTTATTGATTAGCTATGCACTCTTCTGATGTGTCTGCAAGATTTCTTTCCTAGCGAAGGTGTGAAATGCATCTCCTAGTTGTAACTTGTGTAGTGGAGACATCTTATCCATATCCACTTGACCTTGCTGCATTTGTATCTGCAATAGTTGGGGAGACAATTGGTTGAAACAGCAATTGAATGCTCAATAAACTCTTCAAGGAGTCTTTGGAGGTTCTAGAAGACTCTCCAACCAATTTTATGCTTTCTCCAACCTTGGCCTTTTCCTTGTCACCAATGCTAACCTTTTCATTTTTATCCTTATTCTCCTTTTCTTCAATACTAGATGCATTCACAGTATTCTTGTCATCATCAACTTATTTATCAATGTTATCCCGAGGAGGAATATTTTTTGTGATTTGTGCCTCATTAATCTTCGGGTTGTCTTGTACAACCTCTTCTTCAGCATTCTTTTCTAGTTCCAGAGGAAGGGAGTTGTGTGCATCCTCCTTTTGCATCTCAGTATCTTCTCTTCTAGCAACATTTTCTCCTATCGTAGGAGTGTTATCAATGACATTTTCTTCCACAACAAGAGGGGTGTCTTTAGTATCCTTATTCACATTTTCTTCCCATGTTCTATGCTCATGTTGAGCATCTTCCTATTGTGCATCTCCTATTTCATTCACTTACGAGACAGGCATATCATCATGCATTTCCTCTTCACTGTTTGGTGTCATACCCAACTCCTAGCAATCTTCCCAACAGTCTCAATTCATATTCTCTCAATGTCATCTTTGACTTTACTCATCAATGTAGTGACCCTATGTCTGGTTTTGAACTCCTCGTTCTATTATTGATCCAATCTTGCTTTGTTCTCAACTAAGAGGGGAGCACTAATCTCTTCTAAGTCAGATGCCTTCATTATAGATTCTTCATCAAATGCCTTTTGTCTTCTTGCATGTAGTAATCCTTTTAGATCTTCAAGTAGTAGATCTTCTATGTCTTTCATGTTCACATCAAGATCTATAATGTACCTTACAATTGCTTCCTCAATAGTTGATTTGTCCATATCATCTACATCAAGGTACAAAGCAATAGTCTCCTCAAGATTTCCATACTTAGTTATGCTGCTCACTAGGGATTCAAGCTTCATTGGACTATGTTTTATTACTGGAGGGGAAGACATCCTTCTTATTCTTTGCTTTTGGTGACTTATTTCTGTTACCGAATTTGGATTTCCTCTCCCTCATCTGAATTTTGTAGCCTTCTTTTTCTTTCTCTACCTCAGCTTCATTGTTTGTGTCCACAATGTCAATCTTGTCTTTCTTTCCACTTGTTTCTCTTTGTGACCCTTCAAATTTCCTTTTTTGAATCAACTATGGGCCTTCTTCTTCCTCCTCATCATCTATGTTTACACCCATATATTTTTCTCTTGTTGCCTTTGTCTTTACTCTTCTCCTTTGTGGGGCACCTTGTTGCTTTGTTGGAGTAGCCTTTTCTTTCACTAGTATACTAGTAGACTCCTTTCTCTTTGTTCCACTGATAGATGGCATAGTCTCGAAGGACTTGTGGGCAATTGGAGAGGTGGTAGTTGTTCTACCAAATCTCCTAACACTAGATGTACCTTCAAAAGAGGTAGATAAGCCATTAGCCTTCTCCACTTGTTCCTTATTAAGTCCCATAACCTTTGCAACTTGTGCAGTCACTCTCTCAATAGTTCTCTTTATTTGTTTATACCTTTGACCCATGTGCACCTGCATGGATTTCTCCTCAAATGTACCATACCTCTCCTCAAAGGTGTCCTTAGGCTTGCTCAACATATAGTCTACTGAACCAATGTTCTCTTCTCTAATTTCATATCCCATCTCTAGGATCCAAACAGTCCTAGGCTCAACTTGTATTATGCAGCTATCCTTAGTCACTAAGAAAGTAATGTCATTTTTGTATTTCTCCACCATGCTCTGGGGAATCCTTTCTCTAGCTTGCATCTTATTTTGAAATGTTTAAAGAATCCCCATAGTGCTTCTTCATGTACACCTCACACAGCCTCCTTAGATGATTTCTAATATGAAAAGCCATTGGTTTGTCCTTCAACCACACTATATTCTTTGTTCCAAGAATCTTTTTGAGAAAATAAAACAATAAACAGATGATCAAGGTACCATATTTGAAAGGGTACTTTGAGTCCCTAGTCTTTTGTAGGTTTTCTATCAATTGTGCTCTCAATAATTCACATAAATCATAATCTACACCTTTCACAACCATCTCATATGTTGTATTAATGGCAATTGCAATCACCGAATTATCCATGTTAGTGAAGAATGTTTTGTATCCAATCTTCATAGAGGCATACTTGACTATCAGATTCTCAATATCCTTGATTCTTAGAGCTCTTTTATCAAACTTTGTTCTTGTCAATTTCATCACTACTTCGTTCTTGACCAATTTAAGTGTTGAAACTGGTCTGGTTGAGCACAATCCCGTAACAACCCTAATGGCCTCCTTAGTGATCATGTGAGGCATATCCAACTAGAGGAACCTATCATGAATTTTTCTCAGGGTGTACCTTACCCATGCATCATCGTGGAAAAAATTAGGGAAAAAGTTCCATACATCGAGCTTCTTCTCCACCAAGCTCTTGAATTATGGTTTCAACTCAAATTCATCTCCAGTGAGTTCATTAACCCATACATCACCCAATTTAGAGTGATCATATTCTTCTAACTTAGCATGTATGTAGATTCTCACATCTTCAATATGAAGTACATCATATGGAATCTTTGAGAACGCACCATTTGGGTCAATCTCCATTGATTTGTCAAGGTGTCGCTTGAATTTTGGACGGGGTTGATCCACACCCTCAATAACATGTGGGCTAGTCATTTTACAACACTTTAAAATAGTTCTCAATAGAATTATGTAAATACCTTTTGATCGCTTCTAGATAGGGTAACTTTGAAATGCTTTGCCTTGCTTCTTCACTACTCTTCTTTCTTCAAATGCTTCTTTGTAAATGACTTAGATTGAATATGAAATCATTTATAAACCTTTTTGAACTGACCTAATTCGCATTGAATGCTTGATTTGATCAAGCTAATCAACCCTAATGATACTGCACAGTCACCTTCAATAGTTCTACAAACTTCCACAATATGGCATTTTCCATCGATGTCTTCTCCAATAAGTCAACCATGTCAACCTACACATTATTCCAACGTGTTGAAGCATTAACACCATTTCTCTAGCAAGGGATAAAATATATTTTGTTAATGCTCCTCCTAAGCCAAAGCTTTCTACGTAGTTTCCGGAGGAAGCATCTGCACCAGATGCTGGCACAAACTCGGCCTTAACCTTTGTCTCTTCCTTCTTTTTCCAGATCTTGTTCATCTCTTTCTTCATCTCCACCGGATCAACCTTTTCTACTAGATCATTCTTTTTACCAAATTATCCTTTCTCACATTCTTACTTCTACAAAATTTGGAAATGTGTCCCAGTCTATTACAATTGTAACATATGACATTCTTTTGAACAAGCTTACTTCCATTTACTTTGATTCTACATTGATTTGCATTATGTCCAAACCCATTGCATGTATAACAGTAGCCTTTTAAAGATTGAAACATCATACCATTGTTATAGCCATTCAACATCTTATTTCTACATCACTAGCTCTATGACCAAATCTTTTGCATGAAAAACAATGACCAAGGAAAGATGGAGCATTGTGATTCGTTCTACTTCTACATTATATAGCCTTATGTCCAAATCTATTGCAAGAATAGCATTAACCATTAAAAGATGGGTACCTTTGTGCATTTGGTTATTTGTTCGGTGCTTTCTTGAGTTCATTCTTCTTGTTCCAAACCTGTTTACCATTGTCCTTCTTGTCATTCTTCTTTTCAGCCTAATTTGGAGTTTGATCTATCTTTGAGCTTTCACCTTTCTCAAACCCTAATCCTTCTTTGTCTTAGATCCTTCCTAGTTTACAATCATCTTATCAAGCATTGAAGTACTCTTCTTGAATTTATCTTCTTGACACTTTGCTTTTTTGAGATCTGATCTCAAATTGACAACCTCTTGTTCCAGCTTTGAACATTCTTTAGATTTGCTTCTCACGTTATTCTTCAATTCTTTTTCCTTCTTCAATTCTTTAATTTCCAATGGGGCACCATGTGTTGTTACAACTAAAAGAATGGAGAGGATTTTTTGTAGAGATTAAGTTGCAGTTGCATGGGCAATTAGTTGTTTGATTACACCAGCAATTTTTTCTATAAGGCATCCCTACATCATGTTGATATTCAAAAAAAAATGTATAAGTATACTATGGTATTCAATGACTTGCCTCTAAGATTACCACCAAATAGAGGTTTTCAACACATCATAGAACTAGAACCAGATGTAAAAATAGTCATAATCACTCCATACCATCACCGAAGAGGATATAAGGAGATTGAGAAGGCCATAAAGAACTTCTAGAAATGAGTTGCTAATGCCTAGCTCCAATCCCTTTGCATCATGAGTAGTTCTTGTAAAAAAGAATGATGGTTCTATGCATATTTGCATTGATTACTAAGCATTGAACAAGAAGACCATCAAAATTAGATATTTTATACCCAAAATCGATGAGTTGATAGATGAACTACATGAAGCTATGTACTTTTTGATGATCAATCTAAGGTCAAGTCATCATTAGATCCATGTGCGAGGGGAAGATGTGCACAAAACAATGTTCAAATGTCATTTTGGACATCTAGAAATTTTGGTTATGCCTTTCATTTTAACTAATACTCTAGCTACTTTCTAGTCATGTATAAATTAGATATTCAACAAGCAATAAAGAAAATTTGTATTAGTTTTCTTTGATAATATATTAATTTATAGTAAAACCTAGGAAGAACATTTTACAACATTTGGATATTGTTTTGGGTATTTTAAAACAGCAATCCTTTTATGCAAAGAAATTCAAATGTGAGTTTGTATTATTTGAGATCTTGTATTTGGGGCATATTATAAGTGCCAAGGGTGTACAAGTGAATCCCCACAAGATCCAAGCTATTTTAGATTAGCCACACCCTACTATATTAACATAGCTAAGAGGATTATTTGGTTTATGCAACTTCTACAAGCAATTTGTCATAAAGTTTTCTCAACTTACTACACCTTGGATAGATTTAACAAAGAAGGGAGCTTTTGAATGGATTGTAACAACTCAAGAAACTTTCGAAAAACTTAAAGGGGTAATCAACTCATGCCCTGCACTTCTTATATCTAATTTATCTCTTCCATTTGTTGTAGAATGTGATGCTTCAAGAGAGGGAATAGGAGTTATTCCAACTCTGAGGAGGCATCCCATTGCCTTTGAAAGTAGAAAGTTGAACACATGAGAAAGAAAATACTCCATCTATGAAAAGAAAATGTCGGCTATCATGCATGCCCCAAAGAAGTTCAAGTAGTATTTAGTTTGTGGGAGATTTTTAGTGAAAACTGATTACAACAGTTTGAAGTTCTTTTTGAGCCAACATGATTTGAATGACCACCCATAAAAATGGATAAGATAAATACAAGTTTATGACTTTGACATAAAGTATATGAAAGGAAAGAAAATTGTTGTTGTAGATGCTCTTTCTAAAATGCCTACTTTAAGCTCTCTTTCCACTATTTCTGGTTATTGGAAGATTTCTATTATGGTTGAATATGCTAAAAACACAATTGCTACTAACATTCTTGATGAAGTAGTAATAGATGATACATACAAAGTTAGCGGATGGACTCATCTTGTACAAAAACGTTTTTGTGGTCCCCAAATTGATGAAGATGAAAGAAAAGATATTAAGAGCAGTTCATGATACGCCATTAGCAAGGCATTCAAGATACTTCAAAACATACAAGAAGATTCAAGAAAGGTTCTCATGGAAGAGCCTCAAGGAAGATGTTCTCAAACATATAAGGGAATGCACCACATACCAGCAAAAAAAAATCATGTTTTTCCGACTGGAATGTTACATCCACTACAAATGCCGAACCAAAATTGGGATAGCATATTCATGGATTTCATCACAAGCCTCCCTAAAGTACATGGTAAAGATTGCATTTATGTAGTTGTAGATAGATTGACAAAATATGCACATTTATTTGTCATTCCATCAAATTTCAAAGCTCCTCAAATGGCCAAACCAATTTTCAAAGAGGGGTTCAAGCTGCATGGACTACCTAAGAATATAGTTGGTGAAAAGGATAGCAGATTTTTGAGTGCCTTCTAGCAAAAAGTATTTCACTTGGTAAGCACAGAACCTACCCCTAGCACCAACTATCACCCCCAAACAAATGGCCAAACAAAATTTTGTAAGTGTATTGAGGGATACTTGAGCAACTATCCTTCAAATCAGCAATCAACATTGATTAAGTGGTTGCATTTGGGAGAATACTAGTCTATCTCCTTTCAAAGCTCTATATAGATATGATGCCCTAAACTTTGTTGATTTATTTTTTACAAATAGCAGGGTATTGAAAATAGGTGACTTGGTCAATCAAAGCCAAGAAATATTGAATCCACTTAAAGAACACCTATAGTATACCCAGAATCAGCAAAAAGTATATGGATATTTGCATCATATGAAGAGGTCTTTTGAGGTGAGAGACATGGTCTATTTAAGATTGCAAACTTACAAGAAGTCCTCAATCAAAAGAAGTGAAGCTGAAAAGCTTAAGCCCAAGTTATATGGGCCTTACAAAATTCTAAGAATAGGCGAAATGGCTTACAAGTTGGAACTTCCAAAAAATAGCAAGATCCATAATGTTTTTCATGTCTCGTGTTTGAAAAAGGCCCTTCGACAGCACATAATGTACAGATTTGTACCTAGGGACAGCTTGGTATATCACTATGTACAGATCTACCCTAAGCACCAACACCAGTATGGTTAGGATTTAGTTATTTAGTCTTTATCCCACTGACCTCTACATGCCCCAAAAGATCACAACATAATGTCATTACCCCGTAATACTCACCTTTCAATCCATCTTCATCAAGCTCTCACAACCCAAGTCAAATGGTCATCAAAACGACATATTATATTTCCCATGTTTATTAAATGGAGGCTAGGCCCGTCATTCAAAACTTGGCCGATTGTAGCCTCATTCTCCCCCATTCATCTAGAATGAATTACCAAAAGCAGGAATTGAACTTCAAGCATACTCTGCAAAGCAAGCTTGTCTGGCCATGAGGGTCAATATAATAAAGTAAGGATCCTTGAATGATTGACTAGCTCTAATGTGGCTTTTTCACAATGAATGGGAGTCAAATAAAGCGCAATAGCATGCTTCATCATGGAGGTTTCCTATCCAATAACGGAGAATACAAAATTCTCATAAGTCCAAAAAGAGCTCCTATTTAGCAGATTTAGTTTGAAAGCCATATATGGCTTTGAGTGGGGAGAAATAAGCTGAGAGTTGTAAATAATTTTATTGATGGAAGGGGACAATCAGTTTCAAACGTTCTAGTATATAAACAGAAATAATTAAAATAAGATTACTCTCATCTCAGCTTATCTCTACATGGTAAGTGGTCAAAAACCTAGTCAAGAAGCAACTGCACTGAGATCCAGATGTAAAAGACTCTACCAGTGGCAATTTTTGTTTGACATTCTGAACATTGTAAAAGATCAAGAGTCCCAATTTCAACAAGAACTCCATCAAAGCCTCCCAATGCCAATAGCATAGCATACATCAAAGCTGGTTAGAAATCATATTTTGTGATTATGAAAATCAGCATGACTCAAGAGTTCAAATACAGTTTCTGCCCTTACCTCAGTTGGAAAAATGAGGAGTGTCCACCAACCAATCTACATAGCCCCCATGCCCACTTAGGGCCAATTAGCCTCATGCATTGATCTCAGAGGCACTCCTCTCAACATCAAAATTTCCAAAGAGAACTAAGGCCAAAAATATGTTTTTCAAGCAGCCAATGTAATTTATGGTCACCATATGGAAATTTTAATAGAATTTTCTGATAAACTAGATAAAACCATATAAAACAGTTTGAAGAATTCCAGAAAGAGAACATTTGAGTTCTTGAGAAATCCCAGAATGAAAACATCTGTATTCTTCAGGAGATTCAAAAAATATCAAGTAAAAATCAACCCAAAGAACCTTAGTCGAAATAATAGATAATGTGGCTAAGGTGCAGCAAAAGGTTAAGCAACAGATGGGAGTAAAGCCTCAATCCTACCCACTGAACTTGTATTCATCACCACCTAAACAGAGAAAGTCTTACAACATTGATGGCCCCACTTTTCCCACCCCCATCTTAAGGAAGCACTCCAGCATTATGCATAGGGATGCAAACCCCAGAAACAATGATGAGAAAATTGAAACTGCAGTGCCAAAGAGAGGGATGCAAGAAAAAGCAAAAGTATCTCCTTCAAGCTTTTCTTAGGTGTTTCAGCCACTTTTTGTTTTAGTTGTTACTTCCATAATTTGTACAGTGACAAAGTATTATTCTACTATAAATTAAGTTGTCCCCAAACCCTAATGCTAGTAATTTGTACAGTGATGAAGTATTATTCTACTAAAAATACCATGGACAACCTTACTTGAATGTCTCAGTCCTCAGCATCAAACGTGAAAAGTAGACATAACTAATGCTTTAGGGCAATCTTAATAGAGATCAAGGCCAATCTCAAGCAATTTCCTCTTCTGTTTTTTGGAGTCACAAGCTATGAACTTTGCAGTCTCTAGTATAAGCAGAATAGTATTTTCTTATGTAATTTCTATCTTAGTTATTAATTAGAGTAAAGTAGTGTTTTTGTTTATCAAAAAAAGTTGTAGGAAAGCATTACTGGAGCAAGATTTTGATAGTTCAATTCTTTTCGCACACTTCTTTGTCTAATTGGTGAGATAGCTTACCATTTTGCTTGTCAAGTCCTTCCCAATCTTCTCTCCCTTTTTCACAAGATTTAATTTCCTTTGAGAGAAAATCTTGCAAGAGTGCAATTCAAGGATGTGATCCATCTTAGAGAAGTCTACTGAACAATTTTACAAAGGTCAAGAAATTTCTTCTACCAAATTTGAAGTGTCTTCATATTTCTATCTTCTTTCAAGTGTCAAGCTAGAGTTGTCTTGATATTTGTTCTAAATTTCAGAAGGGACTCAATGGCTGCTCTTGATCGTCTCCAAAAAAAATCAATATAGTCCAACTTGGAATGTGGTGAAGTGCTGTTCTCTTCATAACAAAAATAACCATATCCTGAGGTGGATTAATAAAGATGTTGATATCTTTGCTTGTGTTTGTACCACATTCCTCTATTGACTGGAGATATTCAAAGTGCTATGATTGATATTGGTGGCCAAGCCCTCCTTATGATTGCTGTTGGAAGACAACCTATACATGACAAGAAGGTGATGCGAAGGGAAATACATGTGATCATTGCATTATATATTACAATTAAGAATAGGTGTAATAGAACTAAATATAGATTAGATGGATTGCCCCATCAGCTCTATGTCCAGCTTGCCCCTCATTTCTTCCTCCTAATTCTTTGCATACACAAATGCGCACATGCACACACACACTAGTGTAGCTGCCTGTGTAGACTTCAGGAGAACATAGAAATCAAATTTTCAATCTTTCTACAACTTTCCTCATTTCAATTGAGGTGAAATATGTCTTAAAATCAAGATACTAAAAGATAACAAACAATAAAGAAATAGATGATGAAAAAAAGCCCAATGAAACCAACCCAACTGAAAAATCATTTATTAAAGGTAAAATCTTTTGCAAAAGCAAAAAGAAACCATCATGGCAAAAATCAAAATGGGTAGACTAATAAAATGAAAGAAAGTTAAATATAAGTCATAATAATGCAAAATGTATCATAAACAATGAAATAAATTTAGTGGCTCCACTTGAATGAAAATGAGGGAAACCCTTTTCAGTTTCCACACAATAAAATAACCAAGGTTAAAATATTCCAAGGAATTTGACATGCAAATAAAACAATGAAGGTCATATAACAAAACAAAAGCAACTCAAACTACCAAGTATGTTTCCCCACAATGATATTAGCAACAATTAAAAGAAATACCATTTTACAAAGAAAATGTGAACAACCAAATCTAACCAAGAGAAAGCATATAGGCCTGTGTACATATCTGTTTGTGTGCATGCATAAAAATGTACGTCTATATGTATGTATATTGCAAAAAAAGGGAACCTGCCTTGAATAATCTAGCGAACAGAATTTTGGTCATCAAAAGTATAAAAATAAGTCTGATGATGGTGTTCAAGGATGCAATGATGCAATAGCATAGTAGCAGAAAATGGAAAGCAAAAGAATGAGACAATTACCATATCAAAGATGATCAAGATAATCACCAAGAAGACTATCCTAGCTTAAGCAACAAATGCATCAATTTTAACTAAGGCAGAAAACGACCATGAAATACTACTGCAGTAGTCACAACAAATGAAGAAATGATCTGTAAACTGAGGTAGATATTCCCCAATCAGCTCATCAACAATGGATTTCCCGAATAGCTCTACTAAAGCCTCCTAATATGACTGTGTTTTACATACACATGTACCATATCCAATCAAGTTCATTAAGCCAACAGGGAATCATCCAAAATAATGAAAATGGAGATGAAGCAAGAACAACAATGATTAAGACAGAATATACCCTGGAGAAACCCAAAATATGAGGAAAAACTCCAGCAAAGAGATATAAAATAGCCCCTTGTACCACCATCTCCTGTCAATTGCATGTAGATGAGTAACATGTCTGCAATGAGCTTTTGGCATGAACAAACAAGCTTTACATCCACAACAATGTTAGCCGCTTCATCAAAACCTCGTTCTTCAGTATTTTCCCTACAATATGATTTACTAACCACCATTTTTCTTCTCTGTTTTTCAGTGCAATCTGTTCAACAAGGATCAATAAAATATTCAGACATGGTGCCTCTTGTTTATCCAACGGAGGATGACTTTTTGCAAGGGAAGGGATGGTTTGCATCTTTCTATCGTTCATGTCTGCTCTCCACCAAACTGAGTCAAGTCTCATTAATCTTCATCCTTCTCCCCCAATATGCTCAGTTCTGAACATGTAGAGTGCAGATTCATTCTAGACAGCTTGGAGTGTCAAACACAGTCCAATTCAATGTATTTGACAGGAAAATTCAGCCCTTTTGCCAGTACTACATATATTATAATATTTTTCTCTCATCCTCAGCTAGATATTTATTTTATTATTATTTAATTGTTTCTATGCTGCCTATTCCCAACCATCAGCTATGTACGAGAGCCTGTTTGTTTCTTATTAATAAAATATTCTATTTATCACAAATCGTCTTGCAATTGTGATATACACATATAGTTTAGCTTTCTAGCTAAAATGTTATTACTGATTAGAATATAATTTAAATGTTATAACTTTAAAAAAGACAATTCCAAGAACACTATAAGTTGTAATATGACATATTATGTGCTAGGCATAACCTACACAATTGACCTTCAACTAATTGACAGAAAAAGGTTATTACTAACTGGTTGACAACAGAATACAAGGTACACACATACTCACAATGATATTAAATCTTGGCATGGACACTAAAAGATGGATATTGTATTGAATTGGCACTAGAATGCTCTCCACAATGAACCACAAACTTTGCAACATCTTTCACCCTGGGCAACAGTGAATCAAGCACCACACCTATCTACAACAAGTTAACATGGGTGTCTTTGGAGGACGTGACATGAACAATATAAGAGGTTACAAAAGAAAGCCCACCTTTGCACAAGGTGTGTCAAGTGTTTTTATAACTCTCCCAAGTCTTCTTGTGGTGGCAAAAGGAGTTCCAATTGTCAAGAATGGGAAATGAAAAATCAAAAACTCTTCAACTTTCCTTCTCAGACATACAGATTGTAACCATTGCAAAACAATAGTGGGGGCTAATGAAACCACTAAGGTTGATATGCAACCACCGGGACAGTTACAAAACTACCAAGTTGTTAACAAAACTGCTGTCTATTGAAAAATGGCAGTTTGATCACCAATTCCAATCTGCTATTTTCTGCCCCTGTAAGGATCACTGGTTTCTCTGGGATGTTCTAGAGCATCACAAAGTTGTCTTCTACACCAAGGACCAAGTCATTGGCTTTGAAACCACTGTATCATGTTTTCCAAACAATATGAAGTCTTACAACAGCTCTTGACTGAAAATGGCAACAATTGACCCTTTGGCCATGTTTCACAGATCTATTTTATGGATCAGGAAATGTGACAAAGCCTCATGGAAGTTCCAAAGACAAGAATGAAGAGAATTATATAGAATTTACAACAACCGTCAAACAAAAAAATTGTCAATTTTGACTCATATGTAAGCATCATTAAGAAATATTTGTACATTAAATAAGGTCCCACTATGAAACTGGAATAGAAGACATCAAGATCTTATGCACTATTAGTATAATTATTCATTACGACCTTCAATGGTCAATAATCAATGCTAATAACAGCAGTCGGCACATTCCTCTATTGACTGGAAAAATTCAACTTGTTATGCATGCTATTAGCAGCCAAGACATCCCCATGATGCCAATTTGTAGACAATCCTTACATGACAGGCTGGTGGTGCAAAGATGAGTAAATGTCATATATATTACAATGCAGGGAGACATATAATAGATATCACCAATAGTCTCATCAGCTCAATTCCCAGTTTGCATCCCATTTATTCCTACTTGCTATTTGTATCCCTATCATGTTAAGCACCTCTCATACATATACAAACACATATCCATGTGTGGGGCTGTGTAGATTTTATGAAAATATAGAGATCAGCTATTCTTAAATATCATCTAGTTCAATGGTAAAAGGTGATTTTAACCAATAAAACACATTCTAATGTGGATGAAGTGTATAATTGCTATCGATTGTTTGACCTTTGAACCAGATGATGTTTGGGTAGAATGATAGAAATCTTCGTTATAATTTTTTCCTTTTCAATTTAGGTGAAAGATGGTTTTTTTAAACACCAAAAGATAGCACAGCATAAAATAAATGTGGATAAAAAACCCAATAAATACAACCAAACTAACAAATAATTAAGCAGAGTGTAAAGCTATCGCAAAAGAAAGAAATTGAGCTTGGCAAAACAAAGAAGAATGATATAATAAAAGACAATTGAATAGGAGTTGTAAATGCATTTGTCATAAAATTTGAAAAATGAATAACATTTAGTAACTCTTTCACATGAATGAAAATGACCAGAACCTTTGACCACACCATAGTTCTAGGACTCGCTAAGTACTTGGCAAAACTCGTTGAACTCACGAGTCCCCTGGCTGGCCAAGACGAGTCAACCAGACTCAAGAGCGTCTCCGCAAATCTTGCTGAGTACTTGGCCGAGTCTCAGCATAAGACTCGCCGCGTCTCAGGCTCGGACTTCCAAGTCTCAAGCTTAGACTCTCGAGCTGCAAAGGTAATGTCTAAGCAACATTTTAAGTGAAAAAACCATAATTTTTTTCATTTTTAGCTCATATTCTCCCGTTTGACCAAGCCAAACATCGACCTAGCAAGAAAACAAGTTGAGAAGACAAAATTTTAGGATCGAACCCTCAAACAAGTAAGCAATTATTATTTTCTTTTTTTTGTTTTTTTTAATTTGAAAATTAAAAAGAAACTCGAAAAATTAAGGGAAATGTTGTCAAAATTTCTTCCATTTCCCCTCATCCCTTATTTCTTAACATTTTTAGCTTCTATTTGGATTCTATTTTTTTTTAAATAAATGCTTATCATTTTTCTTCTTGTTTTTTTTGCAAAACCTTGCTGACTTTTTTTTCGATTTTAAAACAGCAATGTCAACTTCAAGTTCAGCACAAATGTGTGGCAAAAAAAATCCTGCATGGAAGTATGGGATACCAGGAGCTATGAAGGGCCAAGTCAATTGTATTGAATGCAAGCAAAGTATGACAGGTGGAATTAATAGATTAAAATACCACCTTGCTAAAATACCTCGGCAAAATGTGAAGGCATGCACTAAGGTATCTGAAGAGGTTACTAGAGAGATGAATGCCTTGCTTGTTGAGTACGAAATGAAAAAAGTGGAAAAACAAAAGACAAGGAAGCATTAGCAGCAATCATGAATCAAAATGCATCTAGATTTATGCCTACGGATTCCGTTGTTGCCCAAACTCCAACCTTTCATCATCCACATTCATCTATTTGGTGACAGTCTTGAGGGTTCTTTTTCTACTTCTAGCTAGGTTCCTTCATCATCACCGAATTTCTTTGTTCCACGCAATGTTCCAAGAGCACAACCCTCACTTGAAGGTACCACTTGGAATAAAGAAAAACACCATGAGGATAGGATGGCAGCAGCAAATTTTTGGTACTATAATAATTTACCCTTCAATGTGGCGAATAGCCCATATTGAGAAGGGTTGGTGAATGCATTAACAGTTGCAAGTAAGGGGTTTAAGAATCCAACAGCAAGAGAATTGAGAGGGCCATTGCTAGAGGAAGCCATAAAAAATACACGGCTTGTGATTGATGATCAAAAGAAAGTATGGCAAAGAAAAGGTTGTAGCATCTGATCAAATGGATGGACAGATGGACAAAATAGGACTCTTCTTAACTTTTTAGTGGCTTCTAATGGCACATTGGTGTTATGGAAGTCTATGGAAGCCTCACATGAAGTCAAAAATGTTGAGACTTTGCGCCATCTATTGGATGGTGTGGCCCAAGAGGTTGGGGTTGAGAATGTTGTCCAACTTATCACGGACAACGCAGCAGCATATATAGCCGCAAGGAAACTTATTATGGAGAAGCATCCAACTATTTCATGGACTTTTTGTGATGCACATTGCTTGGATTTGTTGTTAGAGGACATTGGGAAGATTGGATGTGTCAAAAGTGTGGTTGAAGATGCTAAACAAGTTACCAAATTTATCTACAACCATACTTGGGTCCCATCTTTGATGATAAAACACACAAATGGCAAGGAGCTTGTGCGACAGGGGTGACACGATTGGCTAGCCACTTCCTCACTTTGCAAAGCACTCTTTCTGCAATTCCTCATCTCAAGCAAATGTGTGTGTTTGATGCTTGGTTGGAGTCCCCATTTTCCAAAAAAGTTTTAAGGGGAGAAAACTGCAAGAACATTTTTTGATGACTTATTCATCAAAAATGGAGAGGAGTTAATCAAGGTAAGTAACATACAAACATAAAATTTATACAAAATAATGTATTTGCTGTTATTTTAGGGGTTAATTTTGTAATAATTCCAAATTTGTTTTCATTTTTTTAGGCGACAGAACCTTTGGTCAAGGTTCTTCATATGGTGGATGGAGATGGCATGCCGATGGGTTTCCTTTATTAGGCCATGGATAAGGAGAAAGAGGCCATTTTGCATTACTATGGTGGAAACAGAAAAAAATATGAAATCATTTGGCGCATTCATTGATCATAGGTGGACAAACCAACTCCACCAGCCGATACATGCCTTAGCCTACTACCTAAACCCAAAATTCTAGTTCCCTAATTCATTTAAGGCTGATGAGGAGGTCATGGAAGGTGTCATTTCATGCATCGATAAGATGGTGCCAAATGCTAAGATGAAAGATAAAGTTCTTGATGAGTTGGAGGTAAGATTTACTATATCTTCTTTATGAATTTGGCAATGTTGACTCTCTAGAAACATCCATTTCACATACATAATAATCAACTTGCTATATTTCATCCATCTATTCAAGGTCTACAATGGTGTAGAGGGGACTCTTTTCTTCAACTCAAGCAATTCAAAGGAGAGAAAAACAACAACCAGGTAAAAAAATTAGTTCAATACTACAAGTAGAAATTAGAAACTTGATTCTTATATTTTTTACTTAATTCTTATGTTTTTGAAATGTTTTTTTCTAGATTTATGGTGGGAGAATTATGGTGTTGGCACAACAAATCTTCAAAGGCTAGCCATCCATATTTGTCCCAGCCTTGTAGTGCTTCTAGGTGTGAATGCAATTGGAGCTTATTTAAGAGCATTCACATGAAGAGTAACAAGTTGACCTAGGAGCGCCTCAATGATCTTGTCTTCGTTCGGTACACCTTTCGCCTTGGAACTAGAAAGGTGAAAGGAAATTCACATGATTCCATCGACTTGGATGAGATTGATCCTCATAGTGAATGGACCATCAATGAACAAGATGATGTCCTCCTTACTAATGAAGATCTTGTAGAGTTTGAGGAGCACCAGAAGCAGCAAAGTTGGATGCAATGGCGGAAAAGGAAGGCACTTTTGAAGAAACAATCTATCATTGTTTTGATATTGTAGAACCTTCTAGTTTGAGGCCTAAAAAATTAAGTTACATTAGGAGGGGAAAAAGGAAGATATAGATTGTATTTGTTTGTTTATTTCATTTTGACATATCATTATATGTAAACAATTATAAATTGATAATGTTGTTATACATTTGAAACTATGAAATTTCAAATTTTGAGAGTTTGAGGCTTGTATGACATGTATAATGCTTGAATTATGACAAATTGATAGTCAAATTAGGCTTTTATGTTGTCTAAATGCATTAATTTCTTCTTCTTTTTGTGTAATTATAAGTTTTTTTTGTTGAGTCTGTGCTAAGTCCCCAGTCCAAGTCAAAATTTTGGGCTGTTGAGTCGAGTCTGAGTCTGAGTCCTAAAACTATGGACCACACAATAAAATAATCAAGCTTAAAATCAATTCCAAGGAATTGAGGCAAAAATAGAAAATAAATAAAAATTAAAAAAAGATCACATCAACAAAGCAAAAGCAACTCAAACTACTTAGTCCCGCATGGTAATATGTGCAATAATTGAACTAGACACCATTTTACAATGAAAATGTGTAAAATTCAGTGTTCCACGGGGTTTCGGGGACAAGGACGGGGGGACAGCAGGGGACGGGGGACAGGGGGGTCTAAGTTTGGGGGACGGTGGCCGAGGGGGTGGCAGGGTGCTGAAATACATATAGTACTTGAAAAAATAGTTATAAAAAGATGTATAAGTATAAGAATTATACATCTTGGAGACAACTAGGAGTCCCTTAGACGTCTTGAGGACACCCCAACGTCCTTGAAGTCTTAGCGACGTCTTGGAGATAGTGACATTGGTGGTGGGATGGTGGCGATGGTGGTGGGATGGTGGGGGGACGTCCCCCCCAAGTCCCCAAGTCTTCGAGACATCCCCGTCTAGGAAACGCGAGGTTTTTTTGGGGGGAACGTGTTCTCGTGGAACACTAGTAAAATTACATTAACGACCAAACCTAACCAAGAGAAACCATACACATATATGTACATATATGTTTGTATGCATGCATATATATTCATATATGTATATTTGTATATATACTACAAAAAGGAAACACACTCTAAATACTAGAGAATATAAATTTGGTCATCAAAAAAAAATGATGGATGGTAGTTTTCAAGAATGAGATAACACAATAAATGATAATACTTAATAAAGGAAAAAGAATAAAAGAAATTACCATGATAAAGATCATCCAGATAATGCATATGCATTCATGTATAAATGTATGTACATTTGTATATATATTGCAAAAAGGAAACATACTTAAAATACTCGAGAATATAAATTTGGTCATCAAACAAATAAGATGGATGGTGGTTTCCAAGAATGAGATAACAAAATACATGACAATACTTAATAATGTTAAAGTAATTATTAGTCATAGGCTTTAATAAAGTCATTCCAACTTTAGGATATACTTTATGCTTTATTTTCTTTTAGTATTTTCTTTTTATCTATCTCACATTCATAATTTGGTTTGTTGTCCTTCATTATACTCCAATATAAGAAAGCTTTCACTTTTTATTTAATAAATAAATATCTTTGTTACCTTTATGTTCTTGATTTATATAATATGGCATTAAAGCTTAGCTAGAGCCACAAACTCTATGAGAGCATGAAGACCTAGGGACTACTACTAGCTAAGATGGTTCAAGGAATTGTCAGTGTAACATAGTAAACAACCAACAAAAAAAATTGTAGACCATACCATATGTCAAATTTGTTAGTTTTATGATCAGATTTAATGCACAGAAAATTAATTTAAAGTCAGACACAATAACACATCAGATACCCTAGGAAAACCCTCCTCTTGAGGGAGAAAAACCCAACAACAAATATATCTCTTATATATATGAGCAATGGCAACAAGTCTCTTTACAATGAGGCCACACACAAGGCCAATAATCAGCACCAGCAATGATGTAACACAAACTAATAGTCTGCCCTTCAATCTACACTTGAATAGACTCACAATCTGCCTTAGAATAATTCGCACTAGATAGAATAATCTGCACTTGATATAATTCGCACTTGAGAAGGAGATCAAACTTGCTTGATACACAAATGAGAGAAAGTGACCTTCTATATATACATGTTGCTTAGAGGGGTTCGCACCTTTTCAAGGACAAGGTCGGCCACCATAAAAATAATTACAAATAATAAATAATAGTTACAAAGGAGGTCAGCCATCTTAGAGATATGTTGCCATTAAATAATCACAAATAAATAAGGAAGTATGAAGCCCGAAGCTACAATAACATCAACACTCCCTCTCAGCTAGGGAGGAATACTTCCTGCTGCACAAGACACATCACCTCAACGTGATGCCAACCACAATGGCTACAACCATATGTGGAAAAGAAACGATATCACCTCATCGTGATATCAACCATAATGGCTACAACCATGTATGGTATGTACAAGTGTTCATCACTTGCGTGATGTTGTCACCTCAACATGACTTTCACCATGGCTCTCCCAGAGGGTGAAAACACAAGTACAAGAGGAATCATCACGGACTCTCTCACGTGATGATGTCATGGAGTCACACACATGACATCCACCATGGCTCTCCCAGAGGGTGGAATCAAGGTATTTCACCCTGAACTTCTCTTACAAAGAAGAACTCATTAATCAAGGGATTTCACCTCGAACTTCTCTCATAGAGAAAAATTCATTATTTAAGGGATTTCACCTCAAACTTCTCTCATAGAGAACTCATTAATCAAGGGATTTCACCTCAAACTTCTCTCATAGAGAAGAACTCATTAATCAAGGGATTTCACCTCAAACTTCTCTTACAGAGAAGAACTCATTAATCAAGGGATTTCACCTCGAACTTCTCTCACAGAGAAGAACTCATTAATCAAAGGATTTCACCTCGAACTTCTCTCACAGAGAAGAACTCATTAAAGAGGATCACTGATACTGAGACTCTTTCTCAATTAAGGCTGTATTCTCCACCATACCAAGCTTATCTCGAAAGTACACAAACTTTATCTTGGAGAGAGGCTTTCGTCTGCTCATCAATGCTAATTTTCCTCAACTGAAATGCTTTCCTCAATAACATGTTTAGTTCTCTCATGAAACACTGTATTGACAGAAGGCTTCAGATAGCTTAATTAACACAATGGATGATAGTCGGCTCCAACGATTGTCCAACCAATCCTGCAAGGAGCTTTCGAAGCCACATTGCTTCTCAAACTGCCACACATGTTGCAATGTACATGACCTCTGCGGTACTCAATGCCACTGAAGACTGCTTCCTACTACATCAGGAGATCATCGCAGATCCCAAACTAAAGCAACATCCAGAGGTGCTCTTCCGATCAGTGACACACCCTGCCCAATCAGAATCAGTATAGCCATGCAACTCCAGATCCACACCTGCAGAATATCTCAACCCATATCCAACTGTGCCACACAAGTATCTCAGGATATGCTTCACTGCAACTAGAAGTATTTGCCTTGGTTCACACATGAACTTGACAAAATGCACTTACTGCAATCTGGTCTAGTATAGATACATCAACGATCCAATCAACTGACTGTACATAGTAGGATCCACCAGATCTAAACTAGTTGCAGCCTCCTTAAGCTTCTGAAAATTGGTTTCCATAAACCAATATAACAAACCAAGATCAACTAGATTATCATCTTCTTCAGGTTCAGTAGGCTCCCTCTGAATCTTTAAGTACTTGCAACAACCCTCTGACCTCTTCGTCCAAGATTGCCTACAACACTTTCCTTAGATAAATGTTTTCCAGCGCACACCTCTGGTACCGTAGAGAGTTCAAGATTTTCCTCCTCGACCTCATCTCAGATCACTCTATTCTAAATAGGTTTGCGGAGCTACCAATGTCAATTCCAAATGATCGTCTTGAGCAACTCTGATCTCAGCAACTGAAGGGATCCTCTAAGGATTTAGCACCTAACCTTGTAATACAATAATCTTCACTTCTTCTCAATGAGTTACAAAACTCCCTCTTGATCCCTGCTTCAGAGATTGCAAAGAAGACTTCTGGAAGTGAACTCCCTCTAGCCACCAACTCAATCCCATGGCTGCAAGTTGTGACTTCACGCTTGATCATTTCTTTGGTCGGCATGACTTCCTCACAAGATGCCTCAAGCTTTTCATCACTAAGCAATCTCTCATCACCTTCTTGCCCCTAGATCTATCCTAGAAGCATTTTTGGAGAGAGATTACTAACAGTTTATAATTATCCAAAGAATTATCAAGGCTAGAATCATACAAGGTTTACTATTCCAAGTTATAGTATGAATACATAATAATTTATGAACAATATTAAAGCATAAATAAATGAGTCAACCTATAAGAGAAATATATCAAAAAATCAGAGTAAAGGGTTAAGGAAACTTATCTTTATTGAATTATGATAAAACTCTTTCTTCCATCTTTTACTCTTCTCGAGAGTGCTAAACTCAGCACATCAAAAGGTAATCTGCACAACTACAGATTTCTTGAATGCATTATGCAATTAGCATGTAGAACCAACTCTCTCCAAGAGTTCAAGGCTCTATCACAGTTCATGCATTAGAGAATGATATCGATGTGACCAACTAATCACCATCGAAATTGCAATTCTCTTTTTATTTCAAAGTCACACTCAGAAATCTTCACAACCAGCATAAAATAACTTGCAACAAATGAAATCTTCAAAGGATCTTATGCTAGAGAACACAATTCAAGAGAAACCACTATCTCTCTTTACTAATTACAAGATCCAACTAAATGATATAACTCAACAAACAAAAAATACTTATCTCTTTAAATATTCTGATGGATGCAAATACTGGACGTAGTAAGATACGTTGTTCTTGCGCACAGATCAGCACACAACCTTCACGACTTGAACACAGGCCCATGGCTTAGAATAGAAATTCCCTAGAATCCTTTTGAGGAGAGATCTCATCCACATCCGCAAATGAAGCATGTTGATTAGGCCTGGTGGGGCAATCCTTCGCATAGTGACCAAACTTGTCACAACGAAAACATTGGACTTTGGAGAGGTCCCACTTCTTCTTGAATGTGGGAGCACCATCAGATCCTTTATCTCTATTCCTCTTGAAATATCCTTTCTTTCCACCTTTCACTTTCTTCTTCGAGGATAGAGCGGAAATAATATGAATGTCTTCATTTGTAGAGCTTCGACCAATACCTCTCGCTGCCAACCTAGACTCTTCTTGAATACAATCTGCCCTCAAACGATCAAACTTGGGAAGTTTTGATCTTGCACTGATTCCTTGAATGTAAGACTCCCAAGATAAAGGAAGACCATTAAGGGCAAGCATGGTCAAATCCTTGACATCAACAAAATGACTAATAGAAGAGAGTTGATCTCTCAATTCGGAAATCTTCATGAAGTAAGCGCTGACAAATTCTCCTTCCGCCATCTTCACATGATGAAGTTGTTGCTTCAATGCAAGTGCACAGCTTGTGTTGTTGATCTCATACATCTCCTCCAAAGACTTAAACATCTCCCTTGCCGTCTTCATCTTAGAGATGATGGGAACAATATGATCCTTCACGGAATCAACTAACATCTTCTTTGCCTTAGTATCTTTCTTCTTCCATTGACTCTTCTCTTCCTCATCAGCAGGCTCAGAAACTTTGCTCTCCACGAACTCAGCCAATTCACTTTTTTCCAAGGTGAGCATAATTCTAAATCTCCAAGATGTGAAATTAGATGTTCCCTCAAGTCTATCCTCAAGCTTAAGACCGATCACCATCTTGATGAAGAGATAGAAGTAAACAACGATGAGAAAGAGAGTAAAGAGTATCGCTGTAATAACAATCTGATCAAGATCTTCTTCAAACCCGCTCTGATACCATGTTAGTTTTATGATCAGATTTAATGCACAGAAAATTAATTTAAAATCAGACACAATAACACAGCAGATACCCTGGGAAAACCCTCCTCTTGAGGGAGAAAAACCCAGCAACAAATATATCTCTTATATATATGAGCAATGGCAACAAGTCTCTTTACAATGAGGCCACACACAAGGCCAATAATCAGCACCAACAATGATGTAACACAAACTAATAGTCTGCCCTTCAATCTGCACTTGAATAGACTCACAATCTGCCTTAGAATAATTCGCACTAGATAGAATAATCTGCACTTGATATAATTCGCACTTGAGAAGAAGGAGATCGAACTTGCTTGATACACAAATGAGAGAAAGTGACCTTCTATATATACATGTTGCTTAGAGGGGTCGCACCTTTTCAAAGACAAGGTCGGCCACCATAAAAATAATTACAAATAATAAATAATAGTTACAAAGGAGATCGGCCATCTTAGAGATATGTTGCCATTAAATAATCACAAATAAATAAGGAAGTATGAAGCCCGAAGCTGCAATAACATCAACAAAATTTGCACAGATTCATAGGTTAAATATTATTAAATCGTGGATTTTTTTGAAGCTAAACATCATAGACATTTTCAAAGGAAAATCATGGATTTTTTTTTTTAAAAATCATTGATACATAATCACTCTTAGATCTGATAATGGAAGAGAATTTTGTCCAAAACAATTCAACAACTTTTGTACTAAACATAGTATAAAAAAACAGGTCACTACACCCTACATTCCACAACAGAATGGAGTGGTTGAGAGGCAAAATCGCACTACCACAAAGATGGTTCAATGTATGATGGAGAAGAGGAGTGTTCCCAAGAGGTTTTGGGTTGAGGCAGTATTTACAACAATTATCTGCTAAACAAATTTCCAACATAGGCAATGAAGCAGAAAACCGCAACGGAAGCATGGTCTAGGATGAAGCCCAAAGTAAGTCATCTTAAGGTCTTTGGTTCCACTATTTAGGCCTAAATTTCAGGTGAGAAGAGAACCAAGTTAGATCCCAAGAGTAAGAAATTGATGATTACTGGGTACAGGAACACTAATAAGGCTTATAGGCTTGTTGATGTTAATAAACTATGTGACCTTCTACTAAGATATCGTTGTTGATGAAGAAACTAGACCTTTCTAGACTTCTCTAGACTTTAAAATTATCCAAGAACAAACTTTTATGGCAAAGGATTTAGGTGTTCAAATTCAAATGCTCCACTTGAAGAGGGGGAGGATTTCAAGCATAAGGAATCTCCCAAGCAAGTAATAGTCCTAGAATTCATTGATGATAATCTAAATCAGCATTTAGATGACAGGGGTACAGGTAGCCCAAGTCATAGTGACAACACTTATTTGGATCAAGAGGATCCTAAGAAGTTTTATGATACTAATATCCTATATTCCTAAGCATAATAAGGATAAGCATTTGTGGCAGGCTTAACCTTAATAGTTTCATTTATTAGTGTTAGTTATTCATTAAGATGATTTAGTAAAGACTAAAGGGTGCCTCCCTACATAGTGATCCTATGAATCAGCAGGATAAGTCTCTTCTAAATCATCATAACTTCAAAATACTAAATTCATATATTATTTTCTAATTATTGGAGGTCACTCCTTTAAAGTGGTCTACTATTTTGTTCATTTTTACATTTATTTCCAAGAAATATCATAACCATGATTGTGCCTTTCAATTAATACCAGGAAGTATTGTTCATCCCAACAAAAGTGCCTATTTATCCCTGTAGTTTGCAATTTTGGAACCTCAAAATTTCCCTCATTTGGAAGGTCATGTTGGTTACTTCAAGCAAGCATTGTTAACTATACCTTATAGCCATTGAAGTTGTCTCATCCTGACTACCAGCAAACAAAAGGTGTATTGAGCACTGATATTGTTGATCGAATGATTGTCTTGTGTCTAAGACAAAGCCATATTATTACTCCTAAAAAGAGACTAACACATGCAAGTTCTGTTCAGTCTATCTAAAGATCAAAATACCGAAACATTGGTTTCTGTTCTCATAGCCAATACAGATCTGTGGGTATGATTGTAGCTGTGAAAACAGAGGAGTCATGGTAAATATAGGTGTGGTGCTGGTTTTAGAAGTGCTAGGTCAGTTGCTGCATCATGGTTGTCTCGGATAGTACTGAATTTAAACTATCTTGTGCTCAAGCGTCTGAGCTGAACGGACCTTGGCTCTTTGCTATAGTATCATGACGTCAACCATTTACAGGTCCCAGAATGGATGTCAGTGTTGCTACTATCGGCAGTTTAAAGGGGAGATTGCACAATGACCCGTATAGGTGCAATAGATGCAATTGAAACTCAAGAAGGGCGCTGATTTAATTCATGTGGTTTAAGACTGAGAAATTTAGACAGGATATCAAACTCCATGTCACGGTCAGTAAGAAGAGTAATGGAGAGAAGATTACGGGAATTGGCAGAAATAACTATAGATGAGTCTTTTGAATCTGCTTATAATGAACTGGCTAAAGTTACAAATGATCTTAACATTGCCAAAGAGATTAGTGAAGGTGGTTTTGGTGCTGTTTACTGTGCAAAGCATATAGGGACTGAGTCATCTTTTCACGCCTCCGAATCATGATGATATCTTGAATCATAGTGTAGGCGGCATCTCTAGGTGGTTTTGAAACCATCCTTAACTTCCGTCATGCCCTTTTCAAACACAAGGATAAGTGCGAGCCAAATATATATATGTGAAAGCTTGAGATGTTTTATCGAGTGGTTGCAAAGAGTTTCCAAAAGGCCAATGACCCACCAGTTACAATCAATTATGAAGAGGATGAGATATTTGGAACACATGGAGGTAAAAGGGAGTTGGAAATTAAACAAGGCTATCGGCATTTAAGAGAAGATTAGAAACCGTTTGCTGACCCCGAAATGGTTATGGCAACCATTAGTAAAGTTGACATTTCTATTGTATTCGCAAAAGAGAAGGCAGAGCCCGTGTGTTAAAAGAACTGGCGGCATTTAGCATAAGTTCTAAAACAAGTTTTGGTACCCAATATGGTTGCATGGACTTTCTAAAAGCCCGAAATATTATTAAGGGCTCATGAAATGAAGATTATCGGCCTTTGCACTTGTTCAAACGGCTGGCGGCCCCAGAGATAGTTGTGGAAACCACAGAAATTTCCAAATCATGTAAGAAGAAAAGCAAATACATGCAGCGTATAGTGTTTCTTCATATTGCAATGGAAAGGTTCTCTGAGACCTCAACACGATCCACATGAATATTCTACGTTGGGACTGTACAATCATAAAAGGGCCAATGCATACAAAGAAAAATGGCAATTTCTTCGTAGTGTATGGAGACTATTCCACGCCCTTACAATAATGCACTTTGAAACATTTGGAATCAGACAAAAACTATTTGACTTCAGCTGATAGTGACCAAGAATTCAGAGTAGCATAGGAGAAAACGAGCATTGATGATGAAAACTGCATAATAGAAACTCTTCACCCTTGTCTTGATGAATTAAGCAAAGGTCCGGACATGGATGTACTTTCCAAGAGTCACGACATGTAAAGTTTCTATAATATGGTCAGAATTCAATATATTGAGAAGGAAATTAACTCTATCAGCATTTTGGCCCATATTCATAATTCCATCGACTCTCAAAAAATAAATCCACAATCTGAAATAAAGGGGATAAAGTAATCAAGCAAACCAGGTCAAAGATATGCCCAGTCAGCAAACTAAAGGACAGAATGAATAAAAATCTTTTAAACGGCCATTTCAGCAGCAACCATGTGTTTCTTTGGGCTTTAGTTTGTATATTTTATTTACATCTTTGATTTTAACAATTCTTTAAGAATCAGTTATGTAACCGACTGTTAAACTTCTTTAAGGGAATGAGCTCCTTTTGTAACTGTTTTTCAAGAAACTATTACGTGAAACTGAAAGGGGGTGGGCTCATTGATGAAGCTTTAAATATGTAATCTAAAAACATTCAGGGGATCTTTTTGCTGTTCAACCGGGAGCCTCTGTGAGGGTTGCGGGAAGGGATAGTAACTAGATGTCTGGTCCAATTTTTAGTCTGTCCAGGAGATTAGGAAGAGGAACAGTAAATTTCTGCAGTTTGATTGTTTGATGTAAATGCTCACTGTCTGTGTGCAGTGATTTTGAATAAAATATTGATGCTTCTGAATAAGTCTGTGAGCTTAGATGAGTGTGTGAATGTTCCTTCCCTGTGAGGATGTGCCATTTTGTGGTGTTTTATTCATTTATTTGCAGCAAATGTTCAATTGCAGTGAGTCGAGTCAGCAAACTCCTAATAGTCTGATCTGTGAGTCATGATGTTAATGGTTTGCCAATTTACTTTTCAGCAAGTTAGTAGTTTTAAATACATCTTTATCGCATCTATCTCATGGCTATGAGTAGATGTTAGTTTACCTTTTCTACTTTCTGGTTAAAAGCATACCCTCATTTTCATATATTTAAAAACCCAAAATTATATCATACGAGGGAGCTGCCCCTCTAAATGTAGAGGATATTTGTTAATCTCATAACAAATCATCCATTTGTTGGTTCACATTGTCGATGCCCGTCAGGTGAGTCTTGGTTATTTGTAGTGACAAAACTGTTTACCAACAATCCCCAATGATTATGCTTAACAAAAAGGACAATCCATAGAGAATGTACCCACATTATAAAGAGCTCAACAAGATCACTTGTGAAGAGTCTCATAAATTCAATATTCCAACCATTTCTTCGCAAACTGGTGTTGGTATTCTTTGATGAAATCTTCATCTATAATAAAATATGAAATGATGAACAATTCATGGAAAATATTCTCGAGTTGGCTAAGCGTTGAAGGCAATGCTTTTCTAAAGGGGACAAAAATGTTATGATGCTAATATTCTATATTTCTAAGCATAATAAGGATAGGCACTTATGGCATGCTTAACCTTAATAGTTTCATTTATTAGTTTTAGTTATTCCTTAAGATGACTTAGTAAGGATGAAGGAGTGTGTCCCTACAAAGTAAAACCTAATAAATGAGGAAAGTCTTCCAAATCATCATAGCTTCAAAACACTAAATTTATATATTATTTTTTATTGTTGGAGGTCACCCCCTCGAAGTGGTCTACTATTTTGCTCATTTATGCATTTATTGATGACAACCTAAATCAGCATTAAGATGACATAGGTATAAGCAACCCAAGTCATGGTGACAACTCTGATTTGGATGAAGAGGATCCTAAGAAGAGACCAAAGTGGTGTCAAAGCACCATTGGAGATGTCCAGGTTAGTGAAATGATCGAGGGACGATAATCGAGAAGGAAGAGTTAGAGGAACAAAATCAACTTTACTCTAATGGTCAATATTCAAAGAGTTCATGAGCCACAAGTGTTTGAGGAGGCAAAAGGAAATCCTAATGAGAAAAGGTCATGGCGACTAAACATGAGAGTCTTATGAAAAATAAGACTTGGGACCTCATAGATCTTCCACCAAGGAAGAAAACCATTGGTTGCAAATGGGTATACAAGGTAAAGTACAAGGCGAATGGTACACTAGACAAGTACAAAGCTTAGTTGGTTGCAAAAGGGTTCTCACAAAGAGGACATTGACTATGAGGAGGATTTTGCTTCTATAACAAATATGAGCACCATCCAATTAGTCCTATCCATGGCAACTCTACTTGGCTACACAATCCATCAAATGGACATAAAAAGTGCCTTCCTCAATGGAGATTTGAATGAAGAAGTGTATACAGATCAACTACAGAATTTTCAAGTTAAAGGGAAGGAACATCTTGTATTCAACTGAAGAAAGGTCTATATAGCCCGAAGTAGGTACACAAGGCATGATACATCAAAATTGACAGGTATTTGGTTAAACAGGGATTCTAGCAGAGTTCTTTGGATTCCAATCTGTACATCAAAGAATCAGTAATAATCTCATTCTATTGGTCATATATGTAGATGACATCATTATTACAAGTAGTGAGGCACGTGCTATTAAACAAATCAAATCTAATATGAGTAAAGCTTTTGAGATGACTGATCTAGGACTCTTACATTATTGCCTAGGTGTAGAAGTTTGGCAAACAGGTGACAGCATTTTTGTCTCGCAATCCAAATATGCCATGAGTTTGCTCAACAAATTTAGAATAACGGATTGTAAAATCTCATCTACACCTATGGAGAAAGGGTTGAAGCTGTCAGCCAAAACCAACTCCAAGACAATTACTGAGCCAACCTACAAGCCACTAGTGGGGAGCCTAACATATCTTACAACCACTAGATCTCATTTGAGCTATGTTGTGAGTTTCATTTCTAGATTCATGACAGCACCAAAGATAGAACATTGAACCACGACAAAGGTGGTGTTGAGACATGTGAAAGGGACACTTGACTTTGGCATTTTGTATAGCTAAAGCAAAGACCCTAAGCCATTTGGATTTACAAATTCAAATTGGTCAGGTTTTATAGATGACAGAAAATTCACTTCTAAATATCTTTTCAGCCTTAGCATGGATGGAATCACATGGACTAGCAAGAAGTAGCATGCAATTGCTCTTTCCTCAACTGAAACAAAATATTAAGGAGTAGTAAAAGTAGCATGTGAGGCATTCTGGCTTAGAAGGATGCTTTCAAATGTGAAGATTCTATAAACTGAGTCAACATCCTTATTTTGTGACAATCAAGGGGCACTCAAACTTACCAAGATTTCAGCCTTCCACAAGCTTACCAAAGATGTCAAAACACATTATCACTTCAATAGACAACTAGTAGAAGATGGATCTATTATGTTGTAGTATTGTCCGACAAAGGATCAAACTATAGAAAATCTTACAGATCCTTTGGGTCCTAACAAATTTGTAAAATTTTGAGATAGGCTTGGTTTAGTTAATAGTAAATTAGTTATTAAGCATAAGCTTTAATAAAGTCGCTCTGACTTTAGGATATGCCTTATACCTTATTTCCTTTTAGTATGTTCTTTTTTATTTATCCCACATTCATAATGTGATTTGTCATTGTCATCCTTCATTGTAATCCTACATAAAAAAGTTTTGCTTCTTATTTAATCAATGAATATTTTGGTTATCTTTATGTGCTCACTTTCCATAATAAATATAGGCAAAAGAGTAAATGAAATTACCATAATAAAGATCATCAAAATAATTACCAAGAAGATTATCCTAGCTTAAACAATCAATGCTTCAACTTTGACCAAGGTGAAAGACCCTAACCATGAAATACCCCTAACCTAGTCATAACTAATCAAGAAATGCAACAAAACCTCACAAAAGTTCCACAATCAAGAACAAAGACATATTGAGAATACCAGCATCAAATGATAATTTTGAGAATTGTGACTCATTTGTAGGCAATATCAATACACACATTCGTATATTAAATAAGGTCCCACTCAATGAGGTTAGAATAAACAATATCAAGATCTTATGCATTATTAGTGTAATTATTCTCAATGCTCATGTATAATTGGATAGCAAATTTAGCATTAAGTTTCCTTTGTACTCTTTGGGATATAATGATATTCCATGGAAAGCTTCATATACCAGTTTTAACCCTTACATGATGATAACTTTAAAATCAGGAAACTGTGAGATGAGACAAAGGTCAATAGAAACATGATACAAATTCTTCAAAAAGACATTGGTGGAAGACTCCCTAGGCCTAGACTTTACTAATCGTATCTCAAAAAGAGCATCTATGTCATTGACTTTGTACAGAGCCATGTTCCTAAGTTGAGGATTCAAGTTTCAACAATTTATCCTACCTCGAGGACAATGTGTTTGAGGACAAAATAAGCTTAATATCTGCTAATTGTCAGTTGCTAATATCAATAGTAACCAATGGACATGACTCTTAACATCATGACCAAGGGCAGTATAAACATACCAGCATTCCTATTTTAATATCAAGCAATTTACTGTAGTGAAAAGAGTTTTCTTGTTGTGATCTACCATAGAGCAACCATTTCCTTTCATCTCCACAAGAAACTCAAAACCTTCCTCTATTGTATTGCTAGGCCCAAAGCTTGAGCTGTCGTGTTGCAACATTTAGATTAAAATTTCTGCTCTTCATGACACCCTAGAATTCAAAGGCCTGGTAGTCAGATATCCCCTCTTGCTAAAGGTCTTCAGAATGATATTATATGTTACAATATTTAGGCAAATACCCCCCTTTATCATTTGTTTTATGATATTCTGAGCCGGTTGCAAATCTTTGACTTTAAGCATTAAATCACATTCATAGAAAACATCTAACTTAAATATCATCACAACTTCCTTGTCTTCAAATCAAAGATGAAATTAGAAAAACAATTATAACTTGAAATGTAGCAACAAGAAAATATAATGTAAATATGTGCTTTAAGTCCAGAAATACTACCTAAGCCTCCCTTGTGAGTTTATTTTTACAAAGGGAATCCAGCTACTTGTTGGAAATGGATGTATTAAATCACCTCATGAAGCAAAATATCTGACGAAAATACTTCATAAGGTTCCTTTTGTCTATCTGCAGATGCGTAGAACCACAGTAAAATGACAAGGTGTCAATCCTTACAAGAAATATACCCTTGTTTGCAAAAGAAATGAACGACAATATCAAACTACCTTGTTTTTTGGAATTTATCAATCATGCATTTATTGAATATAACCAGGCTTGTATCCTGCCTCCTGGCTAGCCCAGGAGAAGAACCTCAAACCCAGACTTGGAGCTTTTGCAAAATTGGTTTAGACAAGATAATAGAAGAACTTGTAACCATTTAAATCAAACCTAACTTATAAAAGAGAGCAAATGGAAGACATCTTAAATAAAACCCTATGACAAAAAGTATGACTAGAAGTTGGGCATATCAAATTAATTTGCTGGATTGCAGATTAAGATAATTTGAACAACAAATAAAATTACAACTATATTGACTATTGCAATTTAGCAAAGAGATTGTGAATCAATGACAACTAAATAAAGATCACTAAATCCAGTATGACCTAGTCAAAGAAACACTGGATATACATTCTGGCAAATACAAGTGCTCAAGAAACAGGTAAGACCAATTACAAATGGCTTTCTAAACGGAATGGCAGTAAATGACTAAATCAATTTAATGATATCAACAAATATAAAGATTATTCATAAAGCGCGTTTCTAATAGCCAGTTAAGGTTTGGATCAATAAAAATGCTTATAACTGTAATATATCTATTTTCATCCATTATTTCTAGCCAGGGACTTCTGTGGGCTGAAGTCTGCAACTTTATACTATTTTATTCATTATGAGCATCATGCTTTGTGGATTGAAAATTCAAAAACAAGGATAACATCAAACAATCTATAAGAGGGTACGAACTTTAGGAAATACCACACCTACCAGAATAAAAAATAACTAACTCTGAATGTTCAGCCTAGCTTCAACAAAGTTAAATATACTGGCACCAACGGAAAACATCAAGATTGTCTATAGTTTCTTGCAAATACAGGCTTTCTATTTCAATTTTCAACATGACATTCCTAAAACATAATGAAATTGACACTCCCATCACCCCTATTAGCCACACGAGACAGAGACATCACTCTTGTCACTGAAGCTGTCATAAACTGAATTTGTTATGTTTTCTTCATAAGTGTGTAGCTGACTATTTTGTTAATTACTTGTCTCCTGTGAGTAGTTAGTAAATCATTGTAAGTGGTTGCCAACAGTTGTGGTCTAATTAGTAACCTCTGGGAACTTTAAATAGTGTTCTTGTAACGAAGGAAAGGATTTAATTTTGGATGAATGATCCTCCCTGATTAATCACAGCACTACCTCAATAAAGCAATACTTGATTATTCTCATGCATTGAATCTGGTATGTATCATTCTTTACATGTATATTATTATTGCTTTGGTTATGATAGCCGCCTAGAGATGCACTTTTGTTGTTTTGTGGTTTCAGAGGTGTAATGAGTCAAGTTGACTGCTCTCCCTGAGTAATGACTACTTGTGTACTTCTATTCTTCAAGTTGTATGGGCAGTCCTTGGTTGAATGGCCCATTAGTTGACAGATTTCACAAAACATCTTTTGGGGAAGTTAACCCTTGTGTGGCCCTTTGTCTTACAATCCTTACACTACATCTCTTGGCTCCTTGCTAGATTCTCTTTTATTTGCTTTAAGTTCATCATTCAAAACGTGTCCCTTCTTTATGCTTGAATGGATCCTGGTTCACTATCACTACTTACCTCTAAGTGACCATCCTCTTCCCTCTAGAGCATTAGGACATCTTATTTTTGCTCTCAATAACCATCACCCTATTATATCCTTCTTCATATGATAAGGTGGCACAACCTTCATTTTTCTTTGCAATGAGGTTATCAAACCTTCAATGAATCAACATTTCTTCAGTCCATCTACTACTTCGTACTCTAGTTTCCCTAGTAATTCTTGGAGCCTGTGATTGTAGGTTCACACATTCTCATGCCTTCTTTGCCTAGTGTGATATATCATTTTGACAATTTCATTGTCATCATGAAGAAGTTTGAATTCTTGCTCAAAGGTTTTTAATAGCTTTTAGTTGGGGAGACATCTACGTATTAATCAATTGCCACTTCCCTAAGGATTGCTAGAAATGAACACAACCAAATAATGTATTAGTCGAACCCTTACCAAATCAAATGACTTCACAAATTTTACAATGTTGTGGTGGATTTTTTGATCCATCACCATCGAATTTAGGCAATTTTTGCCTTTACGCACTTGGACTAGTTGGAGGAGTCACCATTTCTAGTTGTCCTTAATGCAATTGTAGCGACTTGAACCTTCTCCTCAAGAAGTTATAATCCAGACATTTCTTTTCTCTCTCAACACTATTGGACACAATTGAATCCTAAACCCTTTTGGAGACCTCAATGATCCATACCCTAATAGTAATGCCCTCAAACTCCCCTTTCTCCAATCCAATCTCTTTTCCTAGCATCTTTGGCTCAATGTCTTCAACTAGCAATTCTTTGATACCTCAAATATTGCTCTCATATTCCCCGAAAAATAAGCCATCCAAGTTCATATCAAAATGAAAACTTCCCTCACTAAGAGGGGACACTAACCACCCCAATGACTCAATTGAATCTTCTATTGACACTGCCAACCTAACTTGGTTGGAAAGATCGGCACTTCCTTCTTCAACAAGGTGAAGTTGCCTAGCAACCTCTACCCACTCTACTTTTGTTAGTTATAAGCTATTATTTGAGAGCAAAAATAAGTTATAGATGGACTGAAACTAGAGTACGAAGTAGTAGATTGAGAGCAAAAATAATATGTTAGTTGTAAGCTATTATATCCATTATTCATGACTGCAACTCTAACTTATGCTTCTGCTTTGGCTCATAGTTTGGTTCCAATTTTCACTTTGGCTCCAAAAACATGCTAATGGATTTTTCTTAGCTGCCTCTCACAATCTCCTTCTTCATTCTTGTTGTTCCACTAGTCTAAGAGATCATCTAATTTCCTGGTCCGTCCCCTAACCATGTTATGGTCTTCTCCCACCTTTGTTTAGACTTAATGGCATTAATTTCATGGGGTAAGACATTGGTCTTCGCTTTGCTCTTCTTCCTCCTAACAACTTCTTTCTTCATACCACTGGATTGTTGGTTGTCTATGTGTTTTGTGATCAATTCAACACAAAGCTCTTGTCGTATAATGCAGTGCCTTGCAAGTATTGGAGGTAAATAATTCAACAACATATCCACGTCTTTTGTTATTGCCAAATTGTATCTTACAACACTCAGTTTCTCTTGGATTTTTCATGAATGTAGACAGACACCTAAAGTCTCTTGTTAGATTGTTCTCTCGTTCTTGGTTCATTTATATTGCTTTATCAATAAGCCTGCCCATTTATATTTCCATCTTTTTCTAGTGTCATCAATAAGTATTGTTGACCAACATTGATTCTTTTTAATTCCAGCCCAAATTCATAAATGCAACAACACCAAATGTTTATTGCTATATTGTTACACTACCAATTGCACCAATATACAAATAAGAAAAGCACGTACCAGCTTGATGATAGCAAGCAAGCATTGAGGATCGAACAGCTGTAAATGGATGAGAAACTATAAGCACATACAAACAACACTGTACCTCAGTTCCATGATTAAAGAAGTTAATATCAAAATGTTGATAGAGAAAGCGTGTGTAGACAAAAACAAATAAGCATACAGTAGCCACAGACAACTAGTCTCAACAGAACATAAATGATAACACAAAAAGCCTCTAATAGCCACATATAATTAAATAAATTAAAAAACCATCATTATTGCTATTCTAGGAACCAGCTAACACAATCTACATGGGGAAATCGGTAGGTGGAGTCAGCCAAACACTACATAGGAACTAAGAGAGGATGAGACACCTTTTAAACTAAACCAGTTCACACGATCTACATAGTAAAATTGGTAGGTGGAGTCACCCAAACACTACATAGGAACTAAGAGAAGATGAGACACCTTTCAAATTATATTATCCACTTTACAATAACATTAGGCTCAATTACAGAGACATTTGTAGTCATAACTTAATACATTAAGCCTTAAACCAAGCCAATCAAACAATGCTTAAAATTTTATTATCAAACTTAACAATCATAGAAACAATCTCCTATCTAAATAAATATACTTTAATGAGTTATCCAGAACAAATATAGCCTAGAGGACACTAAAATGCATCATCATCACATTCATGTTCCATCAAGAAGGGTTCCAAAAGAACTCCCCATGACTGTTGGATGAGTTGGAAGAGTATTGAAACGATTGGATGAGTTCAATTAAGTTATAGACATTGTTTGATGCTAGAATTCTTGATTAAGTACATGGTCAACAGATACAAGGATGTGCCATGTGAACGTACATGCACTCACACTCACACAGAGAGTAGTTATTCTTCATTTACTAATCTGGCATTAAATATCATACCACAGAGGGAAATTCTGTGTTTGTGTGCTTTTTCAAGCCTGGTTTGTGCATAAAGGGAAAATAGAAAATGCTAGTCTAGCTGTACACATCTTTGGTAAAGGCCCTTCTCTGAACTTACCATATATTGAAGCCTAAATAGTGAACCAAAGTATGTGAAATTTGAAATACTAAATGGATGCATCTTTCATAAAAGCGCTTGTATATAACATCTTGAGTTAATCCTGGTTCTACTTAAGGAGTGCCAATGCTCATACCTCCAGCAGAGAAAGAAAAAAAAGCTTGCCAAAAAATTCAAAAAGCAAAATCTAAAAATTTAAGACTTACACTCACACAACAATCATTAAAGCCAGTTCTTTCTTATCATAATGTCACAAAAATATCCCCAGATGAAACCCAACGAGATTTGCACTTCCATCAGGAGTTATATATTAACGATAGATATCTTTGTCATTTTCTTCCTTAAGCTAGAACCAGAGACCAAAATTGAAAATAGAAAGCATGAAGAATCTACTGAGGAAAAACATATCATGATGTCAACTAGCAATTACAAATGGATACAAATCAACCTCCTCACATATATGACCAACCTAAACTCTGTCGAGGACTTAATGAAAAGATTTTGACCCTAGTTATACGATAGTTCCAGTCCTATCATTTGCCATCATTTTGGCTTAACAAAGGAAACTTGCGTGTGAGATTGTTTGATCATATGATATGGCTTAGTTATCAAACACAATTCTGATGCTATTACTGCATTTGGCTGGATTTCATGAATTTACTGTTTAAATATACAATGAAAGCTGCACCTCTAATTCTATGAGCACTACACTCGGTGACTCACTCAAACTGCTGGGAAATAAAAATATTTAAAACCTCTCTATAATCAAAGTGTTGGCCTGTAAGATAATAAAAGTCAGCTAAAAGTCATTCACTTATGTGTTCGTCAAGATCTCCATAATATACTTCGTGAATGACAAAGAGCAACTTCTTCGTTCAAAGAACACTCCTCCAAGAATGCATTCACCACATCCTCAATACAAAAGGATCATGGTATTTACCTAACGTGATCATTTTGAAGTAGTTGATTTTCTTAATTGACAAATATATAAGGTCCTGTCACCCAGAAGTGATGTCCCTCCACTTACAATGCATTCTTGGAATGGAGCTGCACCAACAGGGTATATGGAACTTGGGAATTGCACTGAGCAGCACCCAAAGTTACTGACAGAGCACAGGCCCAACAGATGGAATGTGCCTTCTTTTCATCCTCTTTTTTGTCTTCTGTGAGAACTTGATGAACATATTCGCAATACCCAACTTGCCTGCATATTTCATTTTTTGTGCAAGTTCTTCAAATATATCAGGTCTGCCTGCTCTTGAAAAATCGGCCAGGAATTTATTGTAATCAAAATGGGGAGCCTTCATGCCTTTCTCAATCATGCTTTCTATATGGGTGCAAGCTTCCTGTGATTTGCCTTCCCTGATTAGCCCTCCAATAAACACAGTGTATGAATTAACATCAGGACTGCAACCATTCTGAGCCATCTGATTCCATACATTCAAGCCCATCTGAAATTTCTTGGTGCTGAAATATAATTTCATGAGCATGTTGTATGTGTGAATAGTAGGCTCAAAGCCACATTGTATCATCTCATCAAAGAATTTAGTAGCTTCATCTGGTTTCCTAAGATTCACCATGACTTTGATCAGAGCATTGTAGGTCCGGCAGTCATGAGGAATTCCTCTATTTTTCATTTCCTGTAGCAACTCATAAGCCCGATCCAACTCGTTTGCAGTGCCATAGCCTGTGATCAAACTAGTGTAAACAGTGGCATCCAGCGAGCAGCCATTTTCCTGCATTTCCATAAAGAATTTCAAAGCTCCATCCATTTTTTGCAATTTACTGAGGGCAGAAATTACAATAGTGTAGCTCACAGCATTAGGCAAGGGACCATTCATTTTCATGAGGTCAAAGAGTTTGACAGCCTCACGTGTCCTTTTTCCTTTAAAAAGGCCTTCCAACATTATGTTGTGGGTGGCAAGATCTGGTGTGAATCCTCCATCCACCATCTCATTCCACAATTTTCCAGCCTCTATCAGTTTCCTAACTTTGCACCATCCCGATAGAAGCACAGTATATGTTTTTGCATCGGGGGGAAGCGTTTCTCTCATTGTTTCAAACAGCATTTGGGCTTCCTTCACAAGTTTCGCTCGACCCAATGCACCTAGGATAGAATTGAAATTGTCAATATTGGCCTTAAGGTTGTGCTTTTCCATCAAAGTGAACATCTGCACAGCTTTATTCATCTCCCGGCCAGCTACAAATGCTTTGATTGCAATCTCAAAGGTCTCAATTGTCAACACAGATCCATTCTTACACATCTCATCCAACAATTCACACATACTCGTAAACTGCTTTGCTCTGCCCAATATACTCATCATCATGTTATAAGTCAGAGAATTGTGTGAAAATCCCACAAGCTGCCCTGCCCATCGGAAGAACCTGAAAGCAGGCTTCCTGGCATTTGAAAATCTAATCAATACATGATATACCAAAGTATGGGAAAGACTAACCTCGCATCGGTCAAGAGCCGCTTCCATATTCTGATATGATGCAAACAACTCTTCAACCACTTTATAGACTCTCTCAACCTCTCCAAAATCAACAGATTTTCCGGAATCCTCACACTCTTCCTGATTGTTTCTATATTCCTCCTCACTAGTTTCATCACCATGCTCTTCTTCGCTCTCATCGAAGGTCTCATCTGTCTCCAATACCACCATCTTTGTCATAGGTTTGAGACCGGCGTAAGCACCCAGAGAGGAATAATTTCTATAAAGTAACCCAAAATCAGACCTCAACCTCCTAATAGCTTTAGATGCATAATTTATATGAGCTGTCCCAGATTCAAGCCTTAAACTCCAAATTAGCATTGTTTTCTGCCAAAACCTCTGGCTATTCTGTGCAGGGGCGTTCGGCAAAGGATGTGCAGCTTGAAAATGAGCACAAATGAAACAACTATGAGAGAAAGGATTATAAGGATCAAACAGGGGAAAAGCAGTGTTATAAGGATAGCACATTTGGTTCCCACAACATCCTCTTTCTCTTCCTCTATTTGCAGGGCGGTATCCCTTGCAGTAGCTGACATTGTTACCAGGCTCAAAAGAAGGACCAAGGAAATTAAAATATAAGCAATCTACTGCAAAATGTGATAACCCAAATGTGGCCTTGTGGTGGAGGTTGGAAATTGTTGAGACCCACCTACCCATGCCCTTAAAAACTAGTTACAAACTGCGCTTGAGGCATCAAAGCTTCAGTCCTGCGCTCACCCTTCATTGTGGTCGGCCTGGAGAACAGTGAGACCACTAAGCCTTCAAATCCCTTCTAAAAGTTTCTCGTAGCTAAGCAGTAGTGGCCAACAAGGTCTGCTTGTTCAGGAATATACAGAAAGTGAACGTGCAAACAGATAAGATAAAAGGTTTATCAAGCAGAAAAGTACAATGTCATCATCACCTTACCAAGACAATTTTCTCAGAGATGATAGCAAAATAATGCCTGGACATACCTTACCTTTGATACCGTTGTCCATGTTACTAAGGAGTCGGGCTCCGTTAGTCTGGTTCTACTTGTTTACAGATAATTATTTTGTTTGGTTTGACGTGGGTAAACTTTTTAACCTTTTTTCATTTAACAAAGCTTTTGGGTTAACTATGATCACAAACATGGACTTCAATTCCATTCTTAAGGAATTAGGGGAGTAGGGTCAATAGTGTGGGAGCTAGTTTTGAGATCAGGAGTAATTATATGGAATATTTTTTTCCAAATGTTAATGGACTTTTATCTATATTTACAATTAAGGTTTAGAAATGGGATTTATCATGAAATTGTCATATTAGCGTTATGAATGGTGTTTTTAAATGATTTTTGAAATTTGATAAAAAAAATTATTATTACTAGAAGTTTAGTAGTTGAATAAAAAAATATTTGTTGTTAAACATCATATTCTTATTTAAAATATAATTTATATGCAATCTAAATAATCTCAATATTTTTTGGTAATTATAAATTTTGTTATCTCTAACTTTTATATCTCATATTTAAATAACTCTATAATTGAACAAGAATATTATTTTTTATAAAAGCATCTTTTTATTTAAAATATAACTTATATTCAACTTTAAATGATCATAAAACTTTTTGATAACTTCTTACTTTCATGACAAAGTACAAGGTATTTATTATACTAGTCTTTTAGATTTGTCAAAAACAAACATATGATATGAAGAACTCCAATACATGTACATTGTCACCCACTATTTGTTCATGCAAGAGCAATAATTGTTCACATGAGCGTCTTATTTTATAAATGACACATTTATATTATATTAGATAGTTACGATATTTTATTTAAATTAAAAGAGTGTTTATTACACTTGTTAATGAATGTATTTATACTTTTTTAGATGATATTCATTAGTTCTCATGTGTTCATGTAAGGGTCTATTTTGATAAACATTTGGTCATTTGTTCATTTACATGTGGAATGATTATTAACAATATATAGTATAAATATGTTCTAAAACTAAATCTCATAACCACAAGAGTACTATGTCAACAATAGAACTTCACACAACTATTTCCCCTCCTCTCCCCTAATCATTCTAGTTATAGAAAGAAAGAAAAATAATAGAGGATTAAAAGAAAGGGCCACATGTTTGTGGCATTTCATCATAATAAATGAAAAAGGTATAATTGATTGTTTATTCAAATTGAAATTATAAGGTATCTAAAAACCTTGATTTTATTTGGAAAGAATAATACCATTGTAATGAAAATGAATGCTTTATTTTGAACAAATAATTAAATTAAATAAAAAAATTGAGAACATTAGAGATGGGATTGATAACAAATAATGTGTAAACATTGTGATTAATGAAGGACTGAATTAAAATATTTAAAGTATTCAATTTTAGATTTGATGAAGACAGGTCATTCAATCAAAATATATAGATCTGCCAAATATTAACCTTGAGATAATGAAATTCTCTCAATGGTTAGGCTCACGGTTGTGCCTAAAAATCTAATCTATATGCTTACAAAAATAAACTTGGCATATAAATCTAAGCTTCCCCTATAGAAATTGGTATGTCTAAAATTTGTTGACTAAAAGTGATTCGTCTCAATCTAAAATACCTACGTCTAAAGTGGGGCGATATTAATAGACATTGTTTGGGAACTTTTTAGATGATTATTTGTTCTCCTTTGGTCTAACTTTTAGTAGATTAATTTAATGATGATGAGCAATACCAAAGATAGAAGGCAAGCATGAAGTATGTCCATGATGATGCAAGCAAATTTTGTATTATTGATGCTTAGTTTATATGCTCTATATGGATCTATAATTAAGATCTAGATACATGTCCTTAAATATGTAATCCTAGTGTACAATTTGAAATAATTGGTTTTTAGTCTACTCATAATGGCTAGTGGGAAAAGGGGAACATTGTCCTAATTTAAAATTTAAAAGTTTAGGATTTAAATTCATGTATGTAAGATTGAATTGGTTAATTTTACACATAAATTTAAACCAAGGTGGTGAACAATGGAGATGGCATGTCATATCTAGACTCTTGGGATGTGTGGAGATGGAATAAGGCTAGGACAAGCTTATTTGTCAAGTGTTATGCAAAAATATGTTAATGTGCACACTAGTCAATGCATAAAGAATAAACATGACAATGAGGGTCCAAAACAAAAAGGAAAAGGCAATGGCTATGAATTTTCAGCATTACATTTTTCTAAAACATAAGAGAAAAGAGCATTACTACATAATTTTTACCATTACATTTTACTATGACGATGAATAAAGGAAAGTAAATATTTCAAATACTCAAACAATATGGATATGGACAACAATTCTTGTACTCTACTCACAATGAGTGATCCATCAAAAACTTGTAAAGTAGAAAAAGAATGCAATGAGCAATATTTGTTCTCACATTTTAATAAGCACTAACCACAACTTGCTTGGAAATTGTCTTTAAAAATAATAAAATTAAAAAGGAAGGTACAAAATTTCATCTAAGCATAAAATGGTGGGACTCCAACTAAGTGGAGAAATTATTATGACTACTTAGAGGATTAGTGATAGTAGATTTCCACAATCCATAGAGAATGTTGCAAATTGTTTTTGGATTTTGATTGTGTAAGTTTTTTTGCATCAACGTTTCGGATCACACTCAGTGATCCATCATCAGGATGAAGAGTTGATAAAGGTCCAAGAATATTTGTGAGCTTATCACTACATAATATAACTCACAAAAGTAACAGTAGTAAAAAAAAATATACCCCCTCCAATTGGTTGCATATGAAAGATGTAAATAATTAGAGGTGAGTGTTCCATCCCATTTTTAATCACTTATTTTAGATATATTTTTTATGATTAAATAATTATTAAGGGCAAATAAAATCAATATTTTAAATGTTGCATGATATTTTGATAATGGATATTTTAGAATCCTTAATTTTTATAATAAATATAATGTGCAAATTGATATTCTATTTGATTCAAGATTTATGATCTTTATAATAGACAAACTATCATTTGTGCAAATGTGAGGTGAATGCAAGAAAGTATTTTCCCCTCCAACATGTTGAGAAAGAGCATCGTCTAGGAGAGGATGGTAGATTGCAACAATATGACAATCAAACCTAGTTAATTTAGAACCTCACACCTACATGAATCAAGTATATGAATGTATGTTGATACATGATAGATATAAATAGGAGTGTATTGGGTTTTTTTGAAAGACAATTGCAATAAATTATTCTAATATTTAATTTAATATTTAAAATTCAATATATTTGTATTGATCATTATCAACCAAGAGGATTATGATGTTAATATACATCTCCATGCACCTACATAAATGTAAATCGACATTAATTATGGGTGGTATATGTATTATCATGTAAATATTTATATTCCTATATTAGCATCAAATGTTAGTATATAGATGTATTTTTATTTTTGGGAATAATGGTGTCATTATGATGCACTCCCTATATTAATAGAGCCATTATGATACATTTCCATTGTGGAGGCTAAAAATAACCAAATAGTAATAAAGAGTAATAGAAAAAGGAATGGCCTTTGAAATGGGCATCTCTCTCCTCTTTTGGTGGATAAAATGGAGGAAATCCTCCTCTTTTCTCTTTGGACAGTTACCCACCTTTTCCTTGTTGATACGCTTTTTATTCTAAAAAATGGATTTTATTTAGTTGGGATGTATTTTATAAGGTGTGGGGAAAGAAAGTAGAAAGAGAGCAAGTAGTTAGTCTATGTAATAAAGAATAGAACCACTTGGAGACCACATGGAGAAAGACGGAGATAGAGATTATTTAGAGAACACATTTTATGTGGGTGGTTGTTAAGTTTTGTTTTAAATTGTTGGTGGTTTTGTGTAGGAAGTACATTGTAGGCTTGTGCTATTTGGCATTGCCTCTAAGCATGTATTTATAAGTATGTGTACTACAATTTTTTCTTGCTATTATTTGTGGATTGATGAATGATTAAGTTTTGAATTGGAAAGCCTCGGATTATATATGTGAATTACAAATTGTCTATTGGTAAAGGATTTGGCTATAAGTCTTAGTTGGAAAAAATACATTTTGGAAGTCATCAATTGAATCAAAGAGAGTGAGTGTATGTGTTTTATGTTCAAACTAAATTTTATTAAGACCTAATTGTGAACATTACACTAAAACCCACCTATTGGGCTTGGTTTGATCTTTGTGGATAAGCATTTTTGTTATAATTTAGTTGTATTTGCAGTATTTGAATATATCCAAGTTGAGCTTTAAACTCAAGGGATAACCACCTTGTCATGGGAATATGATGCAAAATTTGGCATGGGGAACATCATTCATTCATGGGAATATTTTGAGTGTGATGTC
Organism: Sequoia sempervirens; assembly: GCA_007258455.2. Lineage (NCBI taxonomy): Eukaryota > Viridiplantae > Streptophyta > Pinopsida > Cupressales > Cupressaceae > Sequoia > Sequoia sempervirens. Next base: position 455,238,659 of record VDFB02000017.1, read on the forward strand.
TACCCTAAACCTTGCATAGAATGATAAAATCTACAAGTCATTTTTAGTTGCCCTATTACATCTTTCTTTGATTTTTTTGTATGGTTTGTGAGACCTTATTTGGGTTAAATTTCCTTGTCTATGCATCTGTATTTTTGCATGTATGTCTACCCACTAGTGAGGATGTTGACAAGGTCATGTGGTCTAGTTTTACACATACAATTGAATTTGATTGTAAGCTTCTAAATTGATTTAGTAAATCCATTTAATTTATATTTTCCAATCATTATATACCACGATGCTACATTCCTTTAAGGCAATTTATCAAACAATTCATGAGCCTTCTCTAAGTTTCCACATTTTACATGCAAGTCCACAAAATATTTTCCAACAACAAAATTATTTGATCTACAATATAAAATCAAATGACCTTGATAAACTTCCCTAGATACCTTACCACTAATTTAATACTTATTATTATTGATGCAACATAATTTTGGCTACTTTTCTTTTGGACTGTAGTATAGTTGTAAAAAGAGCAAATGTGTGATGACATACAACTATAGTAAGAAAGTATGATTGAATACAATAATAAAAATAAAACATATAGTTATTGACTAACAACATACAATGATTACCTTTTTTATAAATGGGAGATTGTGTGATTATAAATAAATGTAGGATGAGAATGTACATTATAATGAACAAGTATGTTATTGCATACAATTGTAAAGTTCAAGTGGGTATTTATAGAATCACAATGTTTATAAACCTTTTTATTCATTGGCAAGCGTGTGATAGCATATAACTATGAGTGAGAGCATACAATTGTATATGAGAGTGCAAATAATTTAGTTGGATTTTTATAGTTCTTGTTACATATACTATGAGGGAATTAAGTTATATAGATGGGGATCAATAAATAGAAATAAAAATAAAATAAATGTGCAATTTTATTAGTATGAGTGGTGTAGAAAATAACAAGTATGTACCCTTGGGAATGAAGAGGCTAGCTTTAACATGCCAAGAACAATGTGAAAAAGGAGATGAAATCATATTCCCTAGCACATGTAGTTTAGAATATTTTGTAAAACTTGATACTTGATGATAAAATAATGGGTTTGGATGTGTATATATACACACCAATACACATAACTTAAGGAAGTTGACTTAGCACATATCTAACAAAGGATAACATAAGTATGAAACTTCCAATCTAAAATTTATGAGAAGATTCATGAAAAGAATACAAACTTTGAAATCCCCCTTAAGCCTGACTAAGAAATTGGATCACTAAGATTGTTGTGGAACAACATCCTTAAAGGAGGCCCTAAAGGCTAATGAAAGACTAAAGATGAAGAGATGTTTGATATAGTAAAGGTCATGCATTATTCTAGTCATATCTAGTGCTTGAACCCTTTTGGACTCCTAAAAATAAGAGTATTTTGCATTAACTTAAACTTTGAAATAACATGGTCAACAATTTAAATTCCATGTTTTCCCTTTAGTAGATTCAAATGGTGCATTACATAACGTAATATGGTTATCACCAAGGCATTTGTTCAAGCAAATGCAGGCCTTATTCAAGCATTTAATTCCTTAGAATTGCACTATGAAATATAAAATAGAAACACATTTCTTGTGATGTTGTTAATGGTTTGTAAGCCCATCCAAGCATTCAATTGAATGGAGTTTTATGAAAAGAAGATGCAGTTATTATATTATATTAATGCATAACCCTTGAGGCATGAATATATATAAACTTATATTATGTTTCATTTCTTTATGGGCATACAAATGGTGTAGAAAAGAAAATAATACTTATTCCTACATGGGTAAAATAGGTATAAGGAAGATGCTTGGAATTTGAAAAGCAACCTAGGGGCAATGTATACCAAGGGTTGGGCATTTCTATTATACTCTTAAACTTGTGTATCAAGACCAATCTATGGAAAGATATGTTGAAGGGTTAGAGATAATATATTTCTAAACTTGTGTGTTTTGTTCTTCCTATATTATTTTATGGTTAGAATGCTAAAAATTGAACTGAGTTGAGGGTAAAGAATACCAAGAAATTGGAAATAATAGTTATTTATATTATTTATAATTGAACCAACTTTGGGTAAGGAATACTAAAATATTGGAGAGAAATTGATAATTTATACATATATTAATGATTATATCATGTATTGAAGATATGTGAGACCGTCTTAGGGCAAGGTATACTAGGAGATTGGAAACTCAATGGGAGGATTGAAATATACATATGTCAATATACACTTATGATTATTTGTCTAATTTATAAAAATATAGTGGAACCAACTTAGGGAAGAGTATTCCAAAAGTTTGATAACTAAAAGATAATGTATATTTTGGTCTATACATATATGTCACTAGCTAATTAGTCATTAGGAAGAGTCAAGCAAGAGATCTAGTAGTGTTGTGAGAAAATGAATTACTTTTATATAATTGATATTGAATACTTTGGCCAAAGTGATGTTATAGCTATGCATATCATTAGTGTTAGAGATTGTTGCAGTGTTTTCATTGATGTCAACAGGGAGATTGTTGCACTATGTTGTCTTTAGTGTTGTCATTGACGTCAACCCATGTCAACCTCTAATGTGGTGTTGAGTTGGTGTTGAAGATGAGGAGACTGTTAATGTTGCAGATGGGGAGATTATTGAAATATCTAGTGTAATCATGTTTTGAAGGAGTTGTGGTGTTGATTAGGTGTTGTTGATGCAGCTGGTTCACTTGGTTTCCAAGTGCTTTTGAGAAAATTTGAATAAGAGAGTGTATAAGGTGACAAATTTTTGTTTTTTGTTGTGCTCTACATTTATTCATGGTTGAATATGTGCTTGTACAGTTTGGATGAGTTAATCAGAGATGTTTAGAGGTGTTATATCCAAATTTTTAGGTTTTGGATCGTGTTGCAGTGGAAGTTGTGTGATAGTGTGTTTGCCTATGAAGAAGGTTGTTTGGGAGAAATAGAATTGCTCTACATTTCTCCGTGTTGAGGTTTCTTGACTTGAGAATTTGGGAACGTGCTAATATTGTTTGTACCTACCTTCCCTTGGATTGCTGTGTGTTCAGGTGTCCCACAAGGTTGGTTAGTGAGTTGCATGCCTATGGCAGTGTTTCTAGTTGCACAAGATGTTAAGTTTTCTCAGTTTCAGGTGGTTACGATAATGTTGTTGAATATTCTGATGATGTTGAATATTCCTAGATGTTGTGGAGTGTTAGTGTATGGCCCGCATGTTGTTTCCAAACCTGGAGAGGCATGTATGTGGTCACTTGTTAGTGTTAGTATAGGTTTGGACAACCTGGTGTGCTAGCGCTAATTATGGAAGTTGTGTGTTTGAGGAAGCGTGATGAAGCAAGTTGGTATAGATTTGGGTCCTAGTTAGCTCTTTATGTGGTCTACCTTCACTTCTTCCATCGTAGAATTTTTTGGTGTCAACCTATTTGTTGGTTGCATGTTTGAGGTACATACGTTTTATTGGGGCCAACCTAAACAATATTGTTTAAGGTCGTATAGGATATATAAGCAAGGTTAATTGTTGGAGATGTGAAAGATCAAGTGTGGAAGTGGGATATGTGTAGAATGATGTGAATGTGATCAAGTGTGGTGATTTGAGTGTGATCTTAAATGCCTAAGGCTACCAAATGTAATGAGCAGAAGGTGTCTACATTCTCAGTTAACCTAAAGTTGTTGGAGGCAGTGAGCCGAAGGTTATGGATAGTGTTGTAGTGGATCTTCCTGTTGCTTCGAGGTAGTGAACCTCCTTGTAACAATCTTCTTCTATTTCTTCTTTCTCTTGTACAATGAGTCATTTGGGTAGTGATCCTTTCTTCTCTTTTGGGAAATGACCCCTTCTAGCAGTGAGCCTATTGTATTCGGTGTTCCTATACACATCTATGTGAGTTAATCCTCACCATGGTTTTTCCTTGATTAGGGTTTTCCACGTAAATTTGGTGTTCTCTTGTGTATGGCGATGTTGTGTTGATGTTTCATATGTTTACTTTATGTTTATGCTTAATAAGGATCTGAAAGTTAATGAGGGTTCAAGGATTGATGAAGGTTTGATGATTTTAATGTACAACTGATTCACCCCCCCTCTCAGTTGTTTTATGTGTCTAACAATTAGTTAATTGTACCACATGGTCCTTATTAATCAAATATCATGTTAGCTAGAGGGGATACAGGATAATTTCATGATAGGTTACATGTGATGAGTGTGATATTTGTAATTGATTCTACTGTGGACATCTTTATCTATCACCATTGCTAAAGGGTCAATTTTCTTCTAATAGGAATATGATTGGGGCACTTCTTGGTTTTTGGTTGGAGGTAAAGCACTCAAATGATATTTTCCCTCCTACAACTGGACATCCATATTACTTTCACTTAGATATTATGGTTTTTGCTAACAAGGTTATGCTAAGGTTTTATGAGCAATCCACATACTATCAAAGTAACATAATCATATTTTAGAATGGAGTAAGGCTAGGCATTTTTGGTGGAGGTAAAGTGGTTAGATTAGTTTGATTAGATTTTCTTTCATGATTATGCACACACTTCATTGAGATTAGGTCCTTTGATTATTGAATTGGATTTTTTATTACTTCATTTCCTTTATATAATTTAATGATCATATTTCTCCTATTTACAAATCCAACCATCATTAACATCAACTCACACCTTATCACTTTTGTAATTCCATGCTTTGACACTATGTGTCCTAACAGTTTACCTTCATGAACAACAAAGATACTCTTTTTTGGATTGAGAGATATAACATATTCGCTACATTTTTCAAAAACTTGCTTCAGATGTGATAAATGTTCATCTGCATTTTTAGAATATACTGTTATATCATCTAGATAAACAAGCAAAAACTTCTGAATAAAATTCTGAAATGCCATATCCATGGCTTTCTGAAATGTCGCACTAGCGTTAGATAAGCCAAAAGGCATTCTCTTGTAGGCCAGTGCCCCACTTTGTTGTAAATGTTATCTTATATTGATCCTCTTCCTTAACTAAAATCTGGTTGTAACCAAAATAACCATCAAGAACATAAAATCTCTCTGAACTAGCAACAACTTGAAGAATTTGTTCCATGGAGGGTAATGGGTAATGATCTTTTAAATATGCTCTGTTAAGATCTCTAAAATCAACACATAATCTTATCTCCCCATTTTTCTTTCTAACCAGAACAAGGTTAAAAACCCAGGAGGTGTGTTTGATTGGAAATATAATACCCCCCTCAACTAACTTGGTCATTTCTTTAATCATTAAAGGCTCAAGCTTGGGGTTCAAAGGTCTTTGCTTCAGCCTAACAGGCTTAGCATCAGGTTCTAATTCAATTGTATGTTGAGCAATATGAAGGTCAAAACACTTTAAATTAGAATATTTCCAAGCAAAAACATCATGAAACTCTTGGCATAAAGCAATAAAAGTGTTCATACCTTCAGCTGAACAAATTTTGCCTATCTAAAGAATCTTACCTTTAAATATTTCAATTTCCTCATAATGGTCCTCTTTGACTTGAATACTAATTTTACTTTTCTTAAGTTGATCATCAATATTAAAAATTGACTCCAAGGTAACTAAACCCTTGGGTAGCTTGTTTGTCTTCAACTATATGATCTGATCTTCATATTGTAGTTTAAGATTCTCTTGATTCACTACAGAAAATTGATCCTCTTCAAGCAAGAAAGATAAAATTTGTTCATCAATGTCAAATACTTTCCAGTGAACATTGTTATCTGGAATGGAAGGTATGATTATTACTTTGACATACTATTCTACCTTCTCCTTCTTGATATCATTGGGGATATCAAATTGTGCACCAATGGCAGCAAGTCTGTCTGCATGTTTGTTTTGATTTCTAGGGATGGAAACTAGATTAAAAGCACTAAACTCTTCAATTACATCCCAGACTTTGTTTCTATATGACTTTAAGGCATCATTCTTAGCAACACTCAGGCCTCTTCCTTGATTAACGATCAATTCACTATCTCCATAAACCTTCAAGCAATTTATTCCTCTCTTCCTAGCCCATTCAAGACCTTGAATAAGTCCCTCATACTCAATAGTATTATTAGAGCATGCAAAAGCAAAATGGAAGGCTGAAAAATACTTATCACCTTCTAGAGAAACAAGCATTGCACCTCCACCAGCTCCATTTTTACTTCTGGAACCATCAAAATACATCTCTCAAAGTTCATCTTGTTGTTTTAGCAATTGATCTGCACTCTTCTCAAGATTAGGTATCTTTGCATCAGGTTCATGTAGTACATAAATACCCATACCAACATCCTGTATATGATCATTAGGGTTATCTACCACATTTTTTGTTGCCCACTCATGTAACAACACATCAAGCACACTCTCTTCTTGCAACTCTTGAGCAGCAACAAGCTCATTGTCAACAAAAACAACACAATTTGTGTCTGCAACACTTGGAACAACATTAATCACACTTGGATTATAAGGCTCTATATGATCCTTGGCCAACTTTTCAAACTTTATGGTAACCTTAGTTCCATATCTCATTCTAAATAACATATGTGACCAGTCAACAGATACATAACCTCCTATTTTAGCTGTAAAGTATCTTGAGAGACACAAGGCAAAGAAAGGTGGTAGATCTATGACACATATATCTTAAGGAACTGAAAAAATTTGGACAAGCATGAAGTGTAAGGCTCAAGCCTTTGATGACAACTAAGGTATTAACTAAGGTTCCATCTAACTGAATAACTTCCTTTTCTAAAGGTTGATACTTTAGTCCTAGCTTATCTACAATTTGCTTTGGCATTACAAAGCTACCAGGTCCACTATCTACCATACAATTGTGGACTATTTTATCACCTATAATCACAAATACATAAAAGGGAGGTGGTTTGATATCCTTACCCGTCTCTTTGTTGGGTTGTTTATTGTCCTGAGGATCATTTGTAAAAATAGCTCTAACCTGACTTACCGGTGGCTCATCAGACACTTTCAAATTTGACAGAGCTAATTGTAACATGTCTTTTTGACCTGGGATAGCTAATGAGTCCCACATTGACATTGTTACATTCATCTTTTTCATGTTATCAATAATATTAAAAGGCACAGTCAGATTTACCTTTTGATGGACCTTTACACCAGCATGATCCGCTTACATGTGTGGTTGCTCCTTGTTGATTCCTCTGCAAAATGTGAGGCACTTGTGATGTAGATGGTTCTGCAGCTGCTACTTGTCCTTTATTAGTTGTTTGCTCAAGTTCAAAGGCTCTTTTCTTTGCTCTTGTGTTTGCAGCAACTGAAGAACTATCTACATTAACTCCACAAAATTCTTCTCCCTGCTAGTTTAATAGAGTAGCATCACTTGGACGTTGATCATGCTACTGTGGAGCTCCATCAAAAGGTGTGTTCTATTGTGAACTTGAAGCACTTTTCACCATTAATGCCTGATTTATAAGTCCATTTGAGCATGTGGCTTGATTATGTGGCCAGTTGTAGGGATAACACCATTCTTAATCTACAGCCAAGTTGTTATGAATAGGGACAATATCCCTAGTTGCACTAATAGGAGCAGGATTATATATTTGAAAAGGCCTTGTGTTAATATTTTTTCTTGGACCTTGGTTGTTACCTTGGTATTGCTGCCTATTTCCTTGGTACTACCGTTGTTGACCTTGATAAGGCTGATTTTGTAGCCTGATTCTGTTGTTGAAAAGGTTTGATATGAGATTGTTGCTTCTCTAAGTTCACCAACTTATTACCAAAAGTTTGAAGAAACTTTTGATCTCTTGTAGCTCTTGAGATGAGCTTGGAGTAGCATTTTCATGACTAATAGGAGCTGGAACAATAGTCGGTAACGCTAGTACAGTTGGAAAAGGCGCAAAAGGTGGAATCTGCAATGCCATATTAGGTTGGATATCTAGAAAGATAGGCATTGGTGGCCTAGCAATAATCTTACCTGCCCGAATTAAACAGTTTTTTGCCCTGATTGCTACCTCATATGTTTATGGTAAAGACACTCCTCCCATTGACTATGTCATGACTGCTATTTCATTGTATAAAGCTTTTAGATAGTATAAGAAAGCATGCTCAAGAGAAGGCCTCACCGTAGCTGGGATTATGCCCCAAGTCTTCTGAAATCAGAAATTAAAGTCTGTCATTTGCTCCTAAGGAGCTCTCTTTATAGTTGTTAACTGCTCTACCAGTGATAGGTGATCAGACTTATCTTGGAACTATTTGTGTAATTTATCTCCCAGTTCATCCCAAGTTGCAATAGAACCCACTGCTAACCATCTAAACCACTACAAAGTTTTGCCTTTAAAAAAAACTGCAAGTAGCCTAACAGCTACGTCTTCCTGAGTTATGTCGTGAACACCGCACAATAAGGCTACATCCCTTATGTGCTCAATAGGAGTTGTCTGATCTTTGCCAGTGAAGATTGGAATTTTTTTTAATGCAGCTACTAGTATGTCATTATGTTGAGCCAAGTTTAATGGACTTCCACCATTAAACGACACAAATGATTGATTTCTAGTCATTAGAGGTGGCTGACGTGGATTGATTTGAGTCTGAACAGTAGAAATTAAAGCAGCAAAACTTGAAAATACAGGTACAACACTTGAAGAAGCAGCAAATATGATTTTCTTTGGGCTACTTGAAGATGATCTTACTGTCCTGAAGCTTGGTGATGCATAACGAGTCTTACTCTGCCTCCTTGATGGTGAAAATAAAAATTCTTGCCTAACACCAGGTGGTGTCAATTGAACTCTCTTCAATGGAGGGGTTCTCTTTGCTATCCTGCCTTGTCTTCTGGGTGGTGACAGCTGCAAAAACTCAAAATCTTTGGAACTCCTTGTTCGTATTCTTCTCATAAGCTTTAACAACAATAATTTTGTTGTTCTTTACCTCATGGAGTCACCAAATATACAAATAAAACCTCTAGAAAGGTCTAAAAATCACTGGTTGCACATCAAACCAGATAAATGCATTCATGGACGTGTCCCACCAGGCGTGCCAAAATTGTTATCTCCTAAGCTTGCACCCAAACTCAGTTAGCTAGAGAAACATGGAAAAACTTCTAGGCAATGGGGAACCTAATGTTTGAAGTGAATCTTTGGATAGGCCAGCTTCCTAGCTGTAATATCACCTAAACTAAATGATTTTTTAAAGGAAAAAGGGGAAGAACGATTCCTGAAAATGAAATGTTGAAAATGGAAATACTGGGTGATACACCAAACTAACTAAGGGCCAAAAATATTTAGACAATAGACACTTATTTACAATGGATGAAACTAGGACTTGCACAACTTACTCATGTATTCTTGCATAAATATTTTATAAAGAGGATTTGATGCCAATACTTCTAAAAGGAAAAGAAATTCACTGCTAGAAAATATGTTGCAATTCTGACACTAATTATAGCCTGCATTAAAATACCATTTTTGCTTAATGGTGCTAAATACGAGACAAAGTTGAAAGGAGAGAATGATGATACCTCACGATCAACTTGATCAAATCAATGGTGCAGAAAAAAGAGCAAAGATTAAGATGGCAAAGAAACTTCAAGTCACTGTTATTTCAAGGCCTATACTTTCATTCATGTCCAAAAAGAGCTACAAAGTATGTCAAAATCTGTCATAGGACTCAAAAAGTCACTAGTACAAAAGTTGATTATCAAAACTAATTGAAAAATGAGCAACAAAAGTGACTAAGTACAAAGCTTCAAGTTGTTCCACCAAAAAAGGAACTAGAAGCATCTTGGGTCGGATGCAACCACAAACCCACAAATCTAGCATGCAAATCTTCAACAAATGAGCTCAAAATGGGTGAAAAAGTCAAGCATGACTTGATCAAACCATAACCACTCCTAAAAATGATCAAATGGAGTCAAAAAGCCCATATCCTCTCATCAAGGTGATGAATCACTCCTAAATCTTCTCCACATGTTGGTGAACTGAAATCAACCTCCCAATATACTCTACATGATCATAAATTGAAGCAAATCATCTTCCCCATTTCTTTCATGACTTAGTCATATAACACATGTCTCTATTTTTCATTTTAAAGGATGATGACTCAATTTAAATTATTTATAAAACATCATTTAAATTAAGCATTTACAATATAAAGCAATGCAGAATAAAAGAAAACTCTCCATGAATTTAGTCATTGATTTGGCCAAAAAGTTTAACTAAGTCAAAAACCCTATGCATATACATGCCAAACAAGGCAAAAGAAAATACAAACCCATGGGGGTATTATTGACAATGTATATTTTTAAAACAAGGGATAAAAATCCCTTCCCGTCAACAACATAGGGTTCCAAACCCTAAAGGGACAAAATGCAAAGGAGAATGATATTTTATTTCATTTGTAAGAAACTTCACGAAGAAGCTTGGCCGCTAGTGGGGTTTCTGGAACTCTGTTGAAGGGTTTCCATGAGAAACTTGAGGAAGATTTTCTACAACTTCAGAGGCTTTTATGTTGATACAATAGGCTCTAGTAAGTGTTCTTTTTAAAATATCTCTAGAAAAACTCCATTTGTGCTTGATTTTCATTACAGGCCCTCCATGGTCATGGCTCTCTGTAGCTCGCTCTCATGTTTTGCATGTGTTTCACTTTTTGTATCTCTCCCTTGTTTGGCCACCATGTATGCCACTTTTTTAGCTTTGTGAAAGCATCTTCAGGTAGAGATTTTGGAGAACAAAAACACTAATTGGGTAAGCAGTTTTGAAACACTTGTATTTTTAATTTCATTTTCTGAAGAACAAAAAAACCCCAAATAGAGCCATCTTGAAATGAAAAGCATATTTTCTACTTTTCCCATGCTTTCATTGTTGTTTCCATGCTTCTATTTCTAAAGAATATGTGACATTCATCAATAATAATGATGATATTGGTTGTCGACATACATTGCCTATTGATTTTCCTTACATGGGTAACTTTATTTTTTCCTCTACATGGTTGTGTGTTTGCATTGCATTGGCTCGGCCTTAATGAATCTTTGTATTATGATTCTTTGAACTTTATGGGTTCAGAAATTATTGATGGTCGCATCCATACTCATTGCAGGCATTAGGTTCTCAAAAAAAATTGTGCCTCCATTCATTGTTCATCTCCAGCAACATTCTTTATTTGAATATGGCCATAGTTTGGACACTTATCTCATATCCTTTAGTTGAAAATTATCTTCCTTTGTCTTTTCTAGAAGATCCATTGTATTGTTTTGCAGAAAAAATATGAGTTTCATTTCGAACTCAGTGGCCCAATCTTTTAAACTTTTTTGGGTCTCCATACTTAATAACCCTGGCTACGAATTTACATTTATATTCTTCACTTGCACTTCTGAAAAGTATAAAATGAACTCACCTTTCAATGGCCGCATATGTCTTTGGTAGATAATTGAAAAACCTGTTTTATCATTTGTAACGCCCCGCCACGCATCCCTAGGGAAAAGTTGCAATTTACTAAACAACCGAACTATTTTATTTTTTTTAATAAGAACAATTAGCATGTAAGTTAGAACATATACATACAAGTTCACTTAACCATTGCCAACTAGTCCCCTAAGGTTATGAGACTGTGTTACTTAAACCAAACGTGGAACATGGATTAAAACCATACCATAATAATTACATAACAATTAAAGTTCACATACATTCCATTCATAATAAGTTTACATCCAGGAATATGAAATACCACATGATTCCACAATATAGTTTACAACATGATTACAATACTCATTCCCCGAATGAGGTAAATCCAACAAGAATGATTACATGTTACAAATTCCACCTCGATAACATATGAGGGGTAACAAAATACAATAAGTACTGAAAGAATGAAGCGTGAGAAGACACTGCATCCCACGAGCTCTCCACTGGAGATCACGATCACACAATCAAGAAGAAGAACCAATGGATTTAAGAAGCATGCCACCCAACCGCGTGGAATCCAAAAGGTTCCACTCCCTCCGTGCTAGGAGATAGTAACAAGGAATTCCTACCCAAGACCACCTACCACTAGACACAGGCTACACAAAACTGATACGAAATAAATACAAGACCTCATCACATGATTGAACGGTCAAACATACAACTCTAGGTACGACTCACACAACACTGTCATAGGTTACATTGCTTCTAGACATATAATAGATCAAGAGTGTTACAAATATCAAATACAAACTGCTGACTTGGGAAGAGTGTCATCGCATAGTTCGTCAAGGGATATCCTCTGGGAATCTTCCTAGGCCCCGGCCCCCGCTCCATGGGTTATCCTGGTAGCCTCTACCGCATTCCCAGCACCCATGCGTACTCATGCGGAACCAAATACCTCTCGTGAAGACGAGATAGATGATCTTGCCATTCCAGGCCTTCTCGTCTCATCCCAAGTCTACAACAAGCCCTTGGGTCCATGAGCGAGGCATACTTAATCTTGTTTAATGTTTGATGCATCCTAAGCTTCTAAAATTTTATTTAGTTATCACTAAATTAACCAACTTACAAAGGGTTATCCTGGCACCACTTTGTGTGCCAGCACCCATTGCAAGCCACTCTCCTAAGACAACACACATGGTAATAACCACAAAAGGGATCTAGATAAATACAACCCCTCCATTCAAGGAGGTAACAAATCAAGAACTCACTCCAACACTGGAGGCAACAACATAACAAAACCACTCCATCCAAGGAGGCACATATTACAAAACCTTCTCCTATTCCCAAGGAGGCACAAATTACAAAACCCTCTCCTATTCCCAAGGAGGCCCAAATCATTCCCGTACATGAAAACCGAGCAAAACGACATGGTGTAACTATACACATTTTCCACAACACATCGAAAGTGACTCATGTACATCAACCCATACCAGTAAATGAACTCCTATCTAGAAGACTTTCAAAACATCCACACTAATTCCACAACACATCAAAAGATGAACAATTAACCACTGAGAACATTTCAGACAATGAAACGAGCTACTGTTCGGATTTCTTAAATCCAATCAAACACAACATTCATGACTTGCATTTATCCAATCGATTGAACCCGTCTCTTTTCACGACATAGAAATATTCAAAGAACAGATCATTTACTCTAAATTACACAACCATATTCTAAATCCAGACATTTCAATAAATAACATCATTGAATCGAAATCAATCCAATTAATAACTCTACGTCTCACAATCATATAATGTAATTAAATCCACTTGTTTTATAAAGCATTTGGATTAAATAAATTACTCTTTATTTCGACCTAGCAATAAATCAACAACTCAATCTCATATGATTCATTAAATCATTTGTTACTTCTAAGTTTCTCATTTGTATTCTATATTTAGAACGTTTTGATAAGAAGATGTTTAGATCAAATAAATCAGTCTTTCTTTCAATTCGCATTAATAAATCAACTAAATCTCATCTCTACTTGAATACGAATACATTCCAACAAATATACTTAATAGTGCATACTCGATGTATATCCTGTTATATACTAAATACTTAAATCACACTGTTGACATTTAAGAATCTATATCCATAATTTATATTTCGTTTCCCAATCTCATATCTTATTAAAAAAATCAATCTTTAAAGTAAAAGCATTTGATTATTTAGAATCTATCTTTAAAAAAAAATATAACATTTGACTATTAAAGTTCAACGTTCAAAATAAATCCCTGAATATAAAATCTTCTTTTGCATTCTATTACGTAAAGAAAAGTCATCTTAGGATAATCTATATTTAAATCAATCCCTTTAATAAAATCCATATTTAATATATTCATTAAATATATATTAATGTCCATATATAATCAAAATTTTAATAAATATAATATATATATATATTATAATAAATATATAATATACATATAATGTGTATATATATTATATTAAATATATTTTCTTCTTCTTCACATTAAGTGGTAAATGGAATAGTAAATTGGAGATTTTGAATCGAAACATTTAAAGAATAATTATATATTTATGAGATGATTTATTAAAATATAAATTTTCTTAAGGAGTTGATTTTACCTGTCAATAGAAATAAACGAGGTTCTTTTAATTAACCAATGTTATTTAAATTTTGTCTTAATCGGGAAATCATGGAATTGTAAAATGGGAGTTTAAAATTTATATTTAAATAATTTATTTATATGCAAATAAAATGATATTGTATTTGACATATTAAGTAATGTTAAATAGTAAATAGAAATTTTAAAATGATATTCTAGAGGAAATGTGATTGACGAACGATCAAATGTTTTAATTAAAATATTGATTTGGATTTGATTAAATTATTTATCTTATAATGAAATATAGATTAAGTGACTTGAATAAGTGTTTATTTATTTAAATATCCCGATTATGAAGATAATTGGTAAATAGAGAGTTAATGATTGACTTAATTCAATCGAATGACCTTATTTATTAAAAACGTTTGAATACGGAATTTAGTTATGGAACTAAGAGATAATGAAATATTTATTTTAATCAGATGTTTTAATAATTCAATTGTTTTGATTATAGTAGTGGAACTTAGAGTTAATGCATGGTTATTTTAGTCAGATGTCTTTACTTATCAAATGTTTGACTTAATTATAATTTGATTTTGTTTATTGTGGGAAATGAGGCAAATGAAGATTAAAGGGATTGATTTAAATATAGATTATCCTAAGATGACTTTTCTTTACGTAATAGAATGCAAAAGAAGATTTTATATTCAGGGATTTATTTTGAACATTGAACTTTAATAGTCAAATGTTATATTTTTTTTTAAAGATAGATTCTAAATAATCAAATGCTTTTACTTTAAAGATTGATTTTTTTAATAAGATATGAGATTGGGAAACGAAATATAAATTATGGATATAGATTCTTAAATGTCAACAGTGTGATTTAAGTATTTAGTATATAACAGGATATACATCGAGTATGCACTATTAAGTATATTTGTTGGAATGTATTCGTATTCAAGTAGAGATGAGATTTAGTTGAAGATTTAGTTGATTTATTAATGCGAATTGAAAAAAAGACTGATTTATTTGATCTAAACATCTTCTTATCAAAACGTTCTAAATATAGAATACAAATGAGAAACTTAGAAGTAACAAATGATTTAATGAATCATATGAGATTGAGTTGTTGATTTATTGCTAGGTCGAAATAAAGAGTAATTTATTTAATCCAAATGCTTTATAAAACAAGTGGATTTAATTACATTATATGATTGTGAGACGTAGAGTTATTAATTGGATTGATTTCGATTCAATGATGTTATTTATTGAAATGTCTGGATTTAGAATATGGTTGTGTAATTTAGAGTAAATGATCTGTTCTTTGAATATTTCTATGTCGTGAAAAGAGATGGGTTCAATCGATTGGATAAATGCAAGTCATGAATGTTCTGTTTGATTGGATTTAGGAAATCCGAACAGTAGCTCGTTTCATTATCTGAAATGTTCTCAGTGGTTAATTGTTCATCTTTTGATGTGTTGTGGAATTAGTGTGGATGTTTTGAAAGTCTTCCAGCTAGGAGTTCATTTACTGGTATGGGTTGATGTACATGAGTCACTTTTGATGTGTTGTGGAAAATGTGTATAGTTACACCATGTCGTTTTGCCTGGTTTTCATGTACGGGAATGATTTGGGCCTCCTTGGGAATAGGAGAGGGTTTTGTAATTTGTGCCTCCTTGGGAATAGGAGAAGGTTTTGTAATATGTGCCTCCTTGGATGGAGTGGTTTTGTTATGTTGTTGCCTCCAGTGTTGGAGTGAGTTCTTGATTTGTTACCTCCTTGAATGGAGGGGTTGTATTTATCTGGATCCCTTTTGTGGTTATTACCGTGTGTGTTGTCTTAAGAGAGTGGCTTGCAATGGGCGCCGGTGTACAAAGTGGTGCCAGGATAACCTTTTGTAAGTTGGTTAATTTAGTGATAACTAAATAAAATTTTAGAAGCTTAGGATGCATCAAACATTAAACAAGATTAAGTATGCCTCGCTCATGGACCCAAGGGCTTGTTGTAGACTTGGGATGAGACGGGAAGGCCTGGAATGGCAAGATCATCTATCTCATCTTCACGAGAGGTATTTGGTTCTGCATGAGTATGCATGGGTGCCGGGAATGCGGTAGAGGCTACCAGGATAACCCGTGAAGCGGGGGTCGGGGCCTAGGAAGATTCCCAGAGGATATCCCTTGACGAACTATGCGATGACACTCTTCCCAAGTCAGCAGTTTATATTTGATATTTGTAACACTCTTGATCTATTATATGTTTGGAAGCAATGTAACCTATGACAGTGTTGTGTGAGTCGTACCTAGAGTTGTACGTTTGACCATTCAGTCATGTGATGAGGTCTTGTATTTATTTCGTATCAGTTTTGTGTAGCCTGTGTCTAGTGGTAGGTGGTCTTGGGTAGGAATTCCTTGTTACTATCTCCTAGCACGGAGGGAGTGGAACCTTTTGGATTCCACGCAGTTGGGTGGCGTGCTTCTTAAATCCGTTGGTTCTTCTTCTTGATCGTGTGATTGTGATCTCCAGTGGAGAGCTCATGGGATGCAGTGTCTTCTCACGCTTCATTCTTTCAGTACTTATTGTATTTTGTTACCCCTCATATGTTATCGAGGTGGAATTTGTAACATGTAATCATTCTTGTTGGATTTACCTCATTCGGGGAATGAGTATTGTAATCATGTTGTAAAATATATTGTGGAATCATGTGGTATTTCATATTCCTGGATGTAAACTTATTATGAATGGAATGTATGTGAACTTTAATTGTTATGTAATTATTATGGTATGGTTTTAATCCGTGTTCCGCGTTTGGTTTAAGTAACACAGTCTCGCAACCTTAGGGGACTAGTTGGCAATGGTTAAGTGAACTTGTATGTATATGTTCTAACTTACATGCTAATTGTTCTTATTAAAAAAAAAATAGTTCAGTTGTTTAGTAAATTGCAACTTTTCCCTAGGGATGCGTGGCAGGGCATTACATCATTAGTTATTATGGCCTATAGACTCCATTTTTTCTGATGAGCCATAGTTTTGGCCAGATTTCTCATGTTGTTCATGAAAATTTGTATGTAGTTATCAAAACCCATATTTTCCATTCATGCTTTATTGTTTCCTTTTATGTATAAAACTCACAAAGGTTTCATTGATTGAAGATATCTTTTAATTCCTTTGTCTTTACATTGATAAAACATAAACTTGGAATCATGAGACATATGACTGCCACTTCGAAGGAATATGAACTTACTTCATTATCTGCTTGTAGAAATAGTAATAATCCCCATAACACTATTATTAGGTTATAATAGCATATTTTTCATATAGTCTTGGTCACTTGCCTTCAATATACTTATATTGTCTTATTGTTATCTCATTTGACACTAGAATGATCTTGTTGTGACCAATCTTGTACCACATAAATAATGAGACTATCATTATAAACTACAAAAACTTAAGAAATCTCTGAAATCTGATGGCATCTATTATCAATCTGCATCTATACATATGATATACCTTTCATTGTATAGTGTTATCCCTCAAGATTGCTAAAGACTATGAAATGCATGAAAAATTTCCTTATCATTAAGTGAATGACCTTGAAGCCTTTGTTTTTTTTTTTGTATTTAGCATAACACCTATGATTGTTCTTCCAAAGACTCCTTGAAACTGCTTTGTTACCCAATGAGTATGATGACTAACAGATAAACATGTTAGTGTTGCACTTATATGAAACAAAAATTTAAATTTGCTTGAGAAACATATTAAAGTAGGCACTCCTTATGATCTACATTAGGCAAGTGTATGCCATCTAGGATGGTAAAAAAGAACTTACTATCATAAATG
Source organism: Sequoia sempervirens (assembly GCA_007258455.2). Lineage (NCBI taxonomy): Eukaryota > Viridiplantae > Streptophyta > Pinopsida > Cupressales > Cupressaceae > Sequoia > Sequoia sempervirens. The sequence continues at coordinate 455,256,510 of VDFB02000017.1, forward strand.
ATAAACACTTGTTTGAGTAGAACAAAAAGAGTGAATCATTTGATGAAATATCCTTCAATGCTTTTATAAAACAGAACAAAAACAACACACTGGGCTCAACCCTTGTGGGAGCCACATTTATCCCACATGCTATAATAAGATGAATTAAGACAGTAGTTTAACTTTCCTTGCATGTGCAAAGGAAACAAACAAGTTAGAAAAATATGTGCATATTTTAGGTGTGTTAGATAACTTTGATGGTTCTCTAGGACACCTAAAGTATGCCTGCTTGTTTAATGCATTTGAAGATCGGTTTATATATGGATAGGTATTTGTTCATGTAAGGTTTGAAACCTTTCATTGCTTAGAGAATTTCTCTAATACCATTGCTTTTTCCAGATGCAGGACTAGGAGCGGTATGGATCTAGGAAGGACATAAGCAGCTCGGGATAGCAGCAGGTTAAGATGACACATCAAAACCAATCATTCACAGGAAATGACTAGTTTCTTTCTTTATATGCACATTTATTTTACTTATTCATGTATATTCTTTTCTTTATCTACATTGAATAAGTTAAGTCAATCTCATGGCTTGTGTGAGATAGTGTACACTTATACATTCAATAAAGATTACTTTGTTCAAAAAAGAAAGAGTTGAATCCTTCTTCTATTACATGCATATGTATGAATGCAGTAATTTGTAATTGTAATCTTTTCTAGATTATTTCATTTATGGATCTGAATGTAATGTAAAAAATGATTTAAATGTGCCTCTTTCTGAGTTTAAAATCAACAAGCTCAACCTAATTGAGCTATAAGAGAAAATCTGGTAATATTTTTGGTGACATATGTTGCATGTTTTCCTACTGAACATTCTGACCAGTTACCTAGACCTATCCTTGGGCATGGAGTCACTCAGAAACTAGACTCATGATTTAGAAAGGCAGACTCAAAACTTTTGTAACTCAAACTTGATAGTATGAATGACACCTTGGCATTTATTGAAAACAAAATAGCAGAAATGAAACTATCTAGCAGTGCTAAAAGGAACTTAGGGAATGAAACTTACAACTAAACTACAGTGCAACAACATTTTATTGAAAGTAGAAAACCTAACCTAAATCATACCTCAAAACAACATTTGAGGTGAATCCCATTAACTGGGATTGGAAAGATTTCTCCATCCATTTTTTATAACTGGAATGTGTTATGCTCCTTGCATTCAATAATGATAAACGGGCCACTCCAGAAGTTGTCAAACTTTGAATGCTTACCTGGCCTACTCTTCAACACATCCCACTTAAGTACCACATCACCCTCTCTGAAAACTCTGGGTGTAGCTTTCTTATCAAAGACCCTCCTTGTTTGGATTTGATGATACTCTAAAGACTACATTACTTTATCTCTTGTCTCTTCTAGCTCCATGAGCTCAACATATCTAATAGACATTGGGTCTTGTTCTTTAAACATCTCCAGCTGATGTACAATATCAAGAGTTGGTAGCTCTATAGATAAAGGTAGTTTTGCCTCTTTTCCATAAACCAGAACATATGGAGAATTTCCAATTGACCTCTTAGGAGTTATTCTATCTACCCATAGTGTAGATTTCAATTTGGTGTGCCAAACTCTCTTATTCTCCTCCATGGTTCTTTTAATGATCCTGATCATATTCTTGTTTGTACTCTCATCCAAACCATTACCTTGAGGGTAATAATTTGAAGAGGTATTCAAATGGATTCCATGTTTTATAGCCCAATCTATAACTCTTAAGCCCACAAATGCAAGAGCATTATCTGAAATGATGGAATCAAGAACTCCAAACCTGGTTACTATTTCTTCATAAAAGATTAAAATAGAAGACTCGGTAGCTTCTTTCAAAGCTACTGCTTTTGTCCACTGTGTAAAATAACCAGTTGCTATAAGTACCCACTTGTGACCAGCACTGGAAAGTGGATTTATTGGCCCAATAAAATAAATGCCCCATCTCATGAAGGTTTGTTAAACTTGAATTGGTTGCAGAGGAAAAGTTGGCAGCCTTTCCTTTCCTGCAAATAAAGCACATTTTACACATTTCCTTGCCCAAGCATGGGCATCCTTAAATAGGCTTGGCCAGTAATAACTAGCTCTCATAATCTTCCATGCAGTTGTTCTTGGGGAAAAATGTCACCCTGAAGTTCCATCATGAAACTCATGAAGTACTTTATCAATCCGATCTTTGTCAATACACCTTAATAAAACACCATTAAGGTCTTTCCTAAAAAGAATGTTATTAATCAGCACATATGGTAAGGACTACAACCTGAAATATCTTCTTTTAGCTCTATCCAAATCTAGTGGACATTCACCAGTCTGTAAAAAATGGGTCATATCTTGAACCCAACTTGCATTTAACACAAGTAAAACATTTTGAGGCTCATTATCATTGACTAAAATAATCTCTAATTCTAATTTGTGTTCCTCTTCAGGAGTTGAGGCTAACTATTCACACAATCCTCTACCTTTGATAAGCTTTGTGATTTTGATGTCAACATCAAACTCCATAACTCTTGTGATCCATCCTACTCTTTTCTCATTCAGGTCTTTGCTTAGTAGAAATTCTTTCATACTAGGGTGTGCAACCGTAACATGTATCTTATTGTTAGAAATTAGAGGCTTAAACTTTTTCAAGCTTTTGATCACAACAAGAACATGTTTCTCAACAAATGTATATCTCTGTTCATAATAAGCTAAACCTTGACTGAAAAAAGCTATTGGCTACTCTAAACCATTATTATTTTTCTGAACCAAAATACTAGAAATTGATGCTACCAAAAGCATACAAAATGAAGTCCTTTGAGAAATATGGATTTACCAGTGTTGGAGTTGTTGCTAAATCCTCTTTAATTGCTTCAAAACTGTATTTGGCTTCTCTATTCCAACCAAAAATTGTATTCTTCTTAAGCATGGCAGTCAAAGGCTGTAATAAATTTGCAATATCAGGTATAAACCTTCTCAAAAAGTTAATTCTATCTAAAAATCTTTGTAACCCTTTCTTATGATTAGGTAATGGCAGCTCAAGTATGGCTTTGACTCTCTCAGGGTCAATAGTAATTATGTGCTTTGACACTATGTGTCCTAACAGTTTACCTTCATGAACATCAAAGATACTCATTTTTGGATTGAGAGATATACCATATTCTTTGCATTTTTCAAAAACTTGCTTGAGATGTGATAAATGTGCATCTATATTTTTAGAATATACTGTTATATCATCTAGATAAACAAGCAAAAAAATCTGAATTAAATTTTGAAATGTCATATCCATGGCTTTCTAAAATGTGGCACCAGCGTTAGATAAGCCAAAAGGCATTCTCTTGTAGGCCATAGTGCCCCACCTTGTTGTAAACATTGTCTTATATTGATCCTTTTCCTTAACTAAAATTTGGTTGTAACTATAATAACCATCAAGAAGAGAAAATCTCTCTAAACCAGCAATAGCTTGAAGAATCTATTCCATGGAGGGTAATGGGTAATGATCTTCTAAAGATGCTCTGTTAAGATCTCTAAAATCTACACATAATCTTATCTCCCCATTTTTCTTTCTAACCGAAACAAGGTTAGAAAACCAGGAGGTGTGTTTGATTGGAAATATAATACTCCCTCAACTAACTTAGTTAGCTCTTTAATCATTAAAGGCTCAAGCTTGGGGTTCAAAGGTCTCTACTTCTGCCTAACAGGCTTAGCATCAGGTTCTAATTCAATTGTATGTTGAGCAATATGAGGGTCAAAACCCTTTAAATCAAAATATTTCCATGCAAAAACATCATGAAACTCTTGGCATAAAGCAATAAAATCCTTCCTATCTTCAGTTGAACAAATTTTACCTATCTTAAGAAGCTTACCTTTAAAGATTTCAATTTCCTCATAATGGTCCTCTTTGACTTGAATACTTATTTTACTTTTCTTAAGTCGATCATCAGTATTAAAAATTGACTCCAAGGTAACTAAACCCTTAGGTAGCTTGTTTGTCCTCAGCTATATGATCTGATCATCATACTGTAGTTTAAGCTTCTCTCGATTGAGTACAGAAAACTGATCCTCTTCAAGCAGGAAAGATAAAATTTGTTCATCATTGTCAAATACTTTCCAGTGAACATTGTTATCTAGAATGGAAGGTCTGATTATTACTTTGACATACTATTGTACCTTCTCCTTCTTGATATCATTGCGGATATCAAAATGTGCACCAATGGTAGCAAGTTTGTTTGCATGTTTGTTTTTTATTTCTGGGGATGGAAACTAGATTAAAAGCACTAAACTCTTCAATTACATCCCAGACTTTGTTTCTATATGACTTTAAGGCATCATTCTTAGCAACACTCAGGCCTCTAACTTCATTAACGATCAGTTCACTATCTCCATAAACCTTCAAGCAATTTATTCCTCTCTTCCTAGCCCATTCAAGACCTTGAAAAAGTCCCTCATACTCAACAATATTATTAGAGCATGCAAAATCAAAATAGAAGGATAAAAAGTACTTATCACCTTGCGGAGAAACGAGCATTGCACCTCCACCAACTCCATTTTTACTTCTGGAACCATCGAAATACATATCCCAAAGTTCATCTTGTTCTTTTAGCAATTGATTTGTACTCTTCTCAAGATTAGGTATCTTTGCATCAGGTTCATGTAGTACATAAATACCCATACCAACATCATGTATATGATCATTAGGGCTATCTACCATATTTTCTGCTACCCACTCAAGTAAAAGCATATTAGGCACACTCTCTGCTTGCAGCTCTTGAGTAGCAACAAGCTCACTGTCATCAAAAACAACACAATTTGTGTCTACAGCACTTGGAACAACATTAATCACACTTGGATTATAAGGCTCTATATGATCCTTGGACAACTTTTCAGACTTTATGGAAACCTTAGTTCCATATCTCATTCTAAATAACATATGTGACCAGTCAACAGATACATAACCTCCTATTTTAGTTGTAAAGTCTCTTGAGCGACACAAGGCAAAGAAAGGTGGTAGATCTATGACACATATATCTTGAGGAACTAAAAAATTTGGACAAGCATGAAGTGTGAGGCTCAAGCCTTTGATGACACCTAAGGTATTAACTGAGGTTCCATCTAACTGAATAACTCCCTTTTCTAAAGGTTGATACTTTAGTCCTAGCTTATCTACAATTTGCTTTGGCATTACAGAGCTACTAGATCCACTATCTACCATACAATTATGGACTAGTTTATCGCCTATAATCATAGATACATAAAAGGGAGGTGGTTTGATATCCTTACCCATCTCTTTGTTGGGTTGTTTATTGTCCTAAGGATCATTTGTAAAAATGGCTCTAACCTGACCTATTGGTGGCTCATCAGACACTTTCAAATTTGACAGAGCTAACTGTAACATGTCTTTTTGACCTGGGATAGCTAATGAGTCCCACATTGACATTGTTACATTCATCTTTTTCAGGTTATCAATAATATTAAAAGGCATAACCGGATTTACCTTTCGATGGACCTTTACACCAGCATAATCCGCTTGCATGTGTGGCTACTCCTTGTTGATACCTATGCAAAATGTGAGGCACTTGTGATGTAGATGGTTCTATAGCTATTGCTTTTCCTTTATCAGTTGCTTGCTCAAGTTCAAAGGCTCTTTTCTTTACTCTTGTGTTTGGAGCAACTGAAGAATTATCTACATTAACTCCACAAAATTCTTCTCACTGCCAGTTTAATAGAGTAGCATCACTTGGAGGTTGATCGTGTTGCTATGGAGCTCCATCAAAAGGTGTGTTCTGTTGTGAACTTGAATCACTTTGCACCATTAATGCCTGATTTATAAGTCCATTTGAGCATGTGGCTTGATTATGTGGTTGGTTGCATGGATAACACCATTCGTAATTTGCAGCCAAGTTGTTCTGAACAGGGACAATGTCCCTAGCTGCACTAATAGGAGCAGGATTATATATTTGAAAAGGCCTTGTGTTAATATTATATCATGGACCTTGGTAGTTACCTTGGTATTGCTACCTATTGCCTTGGTACTGTTGTTGATGACCTATGAGATTGTTGCTTCTCTAAGTTCACCAACTTATTACCAAAAGTTTGAAGTAAACTTTTTATCTCTTGTAGCTCTTGAGATGAGCTCGGAGTAGCATTTTCCTGACTAACAGAAGTTGGAAGAGCAGCTGGTAACACTAGTATAGTTGGCAAAGGAGAAAAAGGTGGAATCTGCAATGGCATATTAGGCTGGATATCTAGAAAGATAGGCATTGATGGCCTAGGAGCAATCTTACCTGCCTAAATTAAATAGTTTTTTGCTTTGATTGCTACCTCATGCATCTGGTAAAGACACTCCTCCCATTGATTGTGGCATGACCGTTATTTCCCTATTTAAATATTTTAGATAGTATAAGAAAGCATGCTCAGGAGAAGGCCTCACCATAGCTAGGATTCTGTCCCAAGTCTTTTGAAATCAGAAATTAAAGTCTGTCATTTGCTCCTGAGGAGCTCTCTTTATAGTTGTTAACTGCTTTACCAATGATAGGTGATTAGACTTATCTTGGAACTGTTTGTGTAATGTATCTCCCATTTCATCCCAAGTTGCAATAGAACCCACTGCTAATCCTCTAAACCACTGCAAATATTTTCCTTTAAATGAAGCTGCTAGTAGCCTAACAAACATGTCTTCCTGAGTTATGTGATGAACATCGCACAATGAGGCTACATCCCTTATGTGCTCAATAGGAGTTGTCTGATCTTCGCCAGTGAAGACTGGAAAATTTTTGAGTGCAGCTAATGGTATGTCATTATGTTGAGCCAAGTTTAATGGACTGCCACCATTAAATGGCACAAATGGTTTATTTCTAGCCATTGAAGGTGGCTGATATGGATTGATTTGAGTCTAAACAACAGAAATTAAAGTAGCAAAACTTGAAAATACAGGTACAACACCTGAAGAAGCAGCAAATATGATTTTCTTTGGGCTTCTTAAAGATGATCTTACTGTCCTAAAGCTTGGTGATGCAGAACGAGTCTTACTCTTCCTCCTTGATGGTGAAAAGAAAAATTATTACCTAACACCAGGTGGTGTCAACTGAACTCTCTTCAATGGAGTGGTTCTCTTTGTTGTCCTGCCTTATTTTCTGGGTGGTGACAACTGCAAAAACTCAAAATCTTTGGAACTCCTTTTTTGTATTCTTCTCATAAGCTGGAGCAACAATGATTCTATTGTTCTTTACCTCACGAAGTCACCAGATATGCAAATAAAACCTCTAAAAAGGTCTTAAAAAATCACTGGTTGCACATCAAACCAACAAAATGCATTGATGGACGTGTCCCACCGGGCATGCCAAAATTGTTATCTCCTAAGCTTGCACCCAAAGTGAGTTGTAAAACTTAGTTAGCTAGAGAAACATGGAAACACTTCTAGGCAATGGGGAACCTAATGTTTGAAGTGAATCTCCGGATAGGGCGGCTTCCTAGCTGGTAATATCACCTAAACTAAATTATTTTTTAAAGGAAAAAGGGGAAGAAGGATTGTTGAAAATGAAATGATTAAAATGGAAATACTGGGTGATACACCAAACTAACTAAGGACCATGAATATTTAGACAATAGACACTTGTTTACAGTGGATGAAACTAGGACTTGCACAACTTACTCATGTATTCTTGCATAAATATTTTATAAAGAGGTTTTGATGCCAATACTTCTAAAAGGAAAAGAAATTCACTACTAGATGATATGTTGCAATTCTAACACTAATTATAACCTACATTAAAATACCATTTTTGCTTAATGGTGCTAAATATAAGACAAAGCTGAAAGGAGAGAATGATGATACCTCACAATCAACTTGATCAAATCAATGGTCCACACAAAAGAACAAAGATTAAAATGGCAAAGAAACTTCAAGTCACTGTTATTTCAAGGTCTATACTATCATTCATGTCCAAAAAGAGCTACAAAGTATGTCAAAATCTGTCATAGGACTCAAAAAGTCACCAGTACAAAAGCTGCATAATCATAACTAATTGAAAAATGAGCAACAAAAGTGACTAAGTACAAAGCTTCAAGTTTTTCCACCAAAAAAGGAACTAGAAGCATCTTGGGTCAGATGCAACCATAAACCCACAAATCTAGCTTGTAAATCTTCAACAAATGAGCTCAAAATGGGTGAAAAAGTCAAGCATGACTTGATCAAACCATAACCATTCCTAAAAATGCTCAAATGGAGTTAAAAAGCCTATATCCTCTCAACAAGGTGATGAATCACTCCTAAATCTTCTTCACATGTTGGTGAATTGAAATCAACTTCCCAATATACTCTCCATGATCATAAATTGAAGCAAATCATCTTCCCCATTTCTTTCATGACTTAGTCATATAACACATGTCTCTATTTTGCATTTTAAAGGATGATGACTCAATTTAAATTATTTATAAAACATCATTTAAATTAAGCATTTACAATATAAAGCAATGCAAAAGAAAAGAAAACCCTCCATGTATTTGGTCATGGATTTGGCCAAAAAGTCTAACTAAGTCAAAACCCCTATGCATATACATGCCAAACAAGGCAAAAGCAAATACAAACCCACGAGGGTATTATTGACGGTGTATATTTTTAAAACAAGGGATAAAAATCCCTTCCCGTCAATAACATAGGGTTCCAAACCCTAAAGGGACAAAATGCAAAGGAGAATGATATTTTATTTCATTTGTAAGAAGCTTCACGAAGACGCTTGGCCGCCAGTGGGGTTTCTAGAACTCTGTTGAAGGGTTTCCATGCGAAACTTGAGGAAGATTTTATGCAACTTTGGAGGCTTTTATGTTGTTACAACAGGCTCTGGTAAGTGTTCTTTTAAAAATATTTCCAGATAAACTCTATTTGTGCTTGATTTTCTATTACAAGCCCTCCATGGTCGTGGCTCTCTGTAGCTCTCTCTCACGTTTTACATGTGTTTCACTTTTTGTATCTCTCCCTTGTATGGCCGCCATGTATGCCACTTTTTGAGCTTTGTGAAAGCATTTTTAGGCAGAGATTTTGGAGAACAAAAACACCAATTGGGTAAGCAGTTTTGAAACACTTGTATTTTTAATTTCATTTTCTAAAGAACAAAAAAACCCCAAATAGAGCCATCTTGAAATGAAAAGCATATTTTCTACTTTTCCCACGCTTCCATTGTTGTTTCCATGCATCTATTTCTGAAGAATATGTGACATTCATCAATAATAATGATGATATTGGTTGTCGCCATACATTGCCTGTTGATTTTCCTTACATGGGTAACTTCATTTTTTCCTCTACATGGTTGTGTGTTTGCATTGCATTGGCTCAGCCTTAATAAATTTTTGTATTATGATTCTTTGCACTTTCTGGGTTCATAATTTATTGATGGTCGCGTCCATACTCATTGCAGGCATTGGTTTCTCAAAAACTTATGTGCCTCCATTCATTGTTCATATCCAACAACATTCTTTATTTGAATATGGCCATAGTTGGACACTTATCTCATAACACTCAGTTGAAAATTCTCTTCCTTTGTCTTTTCTGGAAGATCCATTGTATTGTTTTGTAGAAAAAATATGAGTTTCATTTCGAACTCAATTGTCCAATCTTTTAAAAAAAATTGTGTCTCCATACTTAATAACCCCGGCTGTGAATTTACATTTATATTCTTCACTTGCACTTCTAAAAAGTATAAAATGAACTCACCTTTCAATGGCCGCATATGTCTTTGGTAGATAATTGAAAAAACGGTTTTATCATTAGTTATTATGGCCTATAGACTCCATTTTTTCTGATGAGCCATAGTTGTGGCCAGATTTCTCATGATGTTCATGAAAATTTTATGGAGTTATCAAAACCCATTTTTTCCATTCATTCTTTATTGTTTTTCCTTTTATGTATAAAACTCACAAAGGTTTCATTGACTAAAGATATATTTTAATTCCTTTGTCTTTACATTGATAAAACATAAACTTGGAATCATGAGACATATGACTGCCACTTCAAAATAATATGAACTTACTTCATTATCTACTTGTAGAAACAATAATAATCCCCATAACACTATTATCATGTTATAATAGCATATTTTGCATATAGTCTTGGTCACCTGCCTTCAATAGACTTATATTGTCTTATTATTATTTCATTTGACAATGGAATGATCTTGTTGTGACCAATATTGTACCACATAAATAATGAGACTATCATTAAGACTGCAAAAACTTAAGAAATCTTTGAAATATGATGGCATCTATTATCAATCTGCATTTGTACATATGCTATACCTTTCACTGTATAGTGTTATCCCTCAAGATTGCTAAAGACTGTGAAATGCATGAAAAATTGCTTTATCATTAAGTCAATGACCCTGAAGCCTTTGTTTTTTTTATTGTATTCAGCATAACACCTATGATTGTTCTTCCAAAGACTCCTTGAAACTGCTTTGTTACCCAATGAGTATGATGACTAACAAATAAACATGTTAGTGTTGCACTTATATGAAACAAAAATTTAAATCTACTTGAGACACATATTAAAGCAGACACTCTTTATGATCTACATTAGGTAGGTATATGTCATCTAGGATGGTAAAAAAGAACTTACTATCATAAATGGTATACACTTGTTTGAGTAGAGCAAAAAGAGTGAATCATCTAATGAAATATCCTTCAATGCTTTTATAAAACAAAACAAAAACACCACGCTAGGCTCAACCCTTGTGGGAGCCACATTTATCCCATGTGCTATAATAAGATGAATTAAGACAGTAGTTTAACTTTCCTTACATCTGCACAAGAAACAAACAAGTTAGAAAAATATGTGCATATTTTAGGTGTGTTAGATGACTTTGATGGTTCTCCAAGACACCTAAAGTATGCCTGCTTGTTTAATGCATTTGAAGATTGGTTTATATATGGATAGGTATTTGTTCATGTAAGGTTTGAAACCTTTCATTGCTTAGAGCATTGCTCTAATACCATTGCTTTTTCCAGATACAGGACTAGGAGCAGTATAGAGCTAGGAAGGAAACAAGCAGCTTGGGACAACAGTAGGATGAGATGACACAGCAAAACTAGTCATTCACAGGCAATGATTGGTTTCCTTCTTTATATGCACATTTATTTTACGTATTCATGTATATTCTTTTCTTTATTTGCATTGAATAAGTTAAGTGAATCTCATGGCTTTTGTGAGATAGTGTACACTTATACATTCAATAAAGATTACTTTGTTCAAAAAAAAAAGATTTAAATCCTTCTTTTGTGACATGCATATGTATGAATGCAGTAATTTGTAATTGTAATATTTTCTAGATTATTTCATTTATGCATCTGAATGTAATGTAAGAAAATGATATAAATGTGCCTCTTTCTCAATTTAAAATCAACAAGCTCAACCTGATTGAGATATAAGTGAAAATCTGGTAATAATCACCATTTTTTTTACTGGAACCAAGTTGGAAACATGTGAGGAATACCTAATAGTCTTAGTGATCCCTCCTCTAATTTTTCAAGTTCTTGCTACATTTTGGGAGTTATGGTAGGGATTATAGGTCTTTTTTTTGCTTAAAAGTCTTGGCATCTAGTTTCAAGGGAATCTTGTGTTGGAAAAGATATTCTTTATACACCTTTACATCACCATATAGCTAGATGAACACCCTATAATACTTATTTAACAATGTAATCAACAATTTTCTAATTTTAGGGTTCATCTTTTTCCCTAGGTAGATATTTTTGCGGGTAGATTACATGCCCAAATTGACTTCTTCCAATTCATATTTGTGCATGGTTATTTTTTGTTTAAATTTATGTTAGCACCATCAAACACTCTCTCTAGATAAACCAAACCTATAGGGATATTATTTATCTTTGGCTCAATGACCTCATTACAAAAAATAGTCTCTTTGCATCCACTCTTTCAACAAAATATTGAAATTATATCTCCTAGTTTTTATATTCATCAATGTAAGTGATAAATTTGAGCAAATGTGAGTCATCATTGAAAATTTTACAATGATGAATATTGTCAAGGATTGAAGGCTATGTCAACACCTTCACTCTTAAAATAGCAACCAACATTATTCCCTCTAACCTAATGGCTATGTTAACAAGAAAATCAATAATTACATTATTTTCTCTCTGCACCTAATCTATGGAGAAAGCATCAAAGAGATTAATACATTGTCCAAAAAACATTCTAATATTATTATAATATTTTAGTTTTAGAAACATACTTCCCTCTAATATGGGAGATAATAAAATTTGAATATCCCAACAATCTAAGCACCTTAACATATACTTCGAGGAAAAAAATAAACCTAATAGTAGAGCCTTATTATCTAGTACAATGTTTGCACACTCAAACCCTAACTTGAAGAGGATTTAAAGGACTCACTCTTAGGGAAAATGAGTATAAGCACGAGTTCCCCTATGTCTTCCGTAAAATAGGTGCCATCAAAATTTATTTTTCACATGTCATTTGATCACACATCTATGTCCACTAAGATGTGTTAACGATCATCAACATATTTTATATTACTGACCTAAAACCTAAATTTCTCCATGTTTATATCAATGTAGCATATTGTCTAATTAATTTCAACAGGATCATCAATTATATCTTGAGCCCTTAGATCCCTATCCAACCTAAATGTGATTGGACAAATTAGTATGGGCCGATTATGCTTGATCCATGAAGAATCGAAGCATAACGAAGGCACTAACATCAAATCTCAATAGGATCAATCAAATATAAGTTAAACTAAACATTTATCAAAACTAAGTATTATAAACTATGAAAGCATTTAAATTTGTACTCTAATCCATTCAAAACTTATCCCGTTGTGGGAGTGGTGTCGCATTAATGTGAAACGACGACCCTTTCCCAATCTCATGGATGAATGAGCTTGCCCTAGTCAGTTTTATTGAAGAAAACTGATGGAACAGTTGTGAGATGTGTATGAAAACATGATTTTAATCTAAATGAACATGATGCAAGCTAGTTTAATATGAGTTTATGCTGAAAATGATCTAGATATGTAAAATATAAGCTAATATGAGTGGATTCAAAGCTAAAAGATCTAAACCATAATTAATAAACAAGCTAAATAGATTCATTATGTGATCATGGAAGCCATTAATGGATGCTTAAAGTTAACTAATGCAATTAAAATGAACTAAAATATGCTAAATGTATGCTAAATATGAGTGTGAGTGAGTGATTTCAACAACAAAAGTTTGCTTTTGAAAGATGGATCCATTTGTCTCTAAATAGTGACCTATTTATAGGAGAGCAAATGAGAAATAGAGGGTTGAGATAAAAAAGGCTAATCAACGGTCAAGGATGGAAGAAATTGGAGGCATGGATCATGGATTCTCATCAACGGGTGATAATGCAAGATGAGATTTAATCAAGGGTTCACATTTCTTCAAACAAACACACTTTTGACCTATACAAGAGGTCAAAGTTAACTTGCACAAGAAGTTTAGAGTTAACTTGCATATGAAGCTAAGTAAGTTTGTTGAGAAAAATGAATATTCCCCTATTTCAAATGAGTGAAGAGAGAGAATATTCTTTGGAATATTCTCATGGGTGAGGGAAAAGAATAATTTAATTAATTAAAACTAAATTAAATTGTGCAAAGGAATGTTCCATGGGAATATTCCCCTTTTTGGAAGAATGTGTAAAGGAGGAATATTCTCTTGCAAGTGGGGGGGAATTAGATTTTATTGATAGTTAAACAATGTTAATTATGCAATTAGGGGATTTAGAAGTATTAGATGATATTCATTAAATAAAATGATTTAATGAAAAGGGGAAAAGGTGGAATGACATTTAATTAAATAACTTAGGGTTATTTAATTAAATAAGAAGATTTAGGGATTTAAATTAAATAGTTTGATTTATTTAATTTAACAGGATGAAATGTTAGCGGGAAAATGGGTGAATTAACCTGATTTGATGAATTAGGTTAATAGATGCAAATGATGTCATTAATTAATTAGCTAGGCTAATTTAATTAATCAAGCGAAAAGAGGATTGGTTTCAAAAGGAAATGATGTTAGTATACTTGATTCAAGTGTATGATATGATTCTGGACATTTTTTAGTGTCTACATTTTGCCCCTGTTTGAAGCAAGGTACCTGCTGCTTCGATTCAAAGACTGATACTCTTCGGATTAAAAACTGCTGCTTAAATAAATAAAAATAAAAAAATTGATTTTTTTTAGATGCCCCACTATTGCCCCAATAGAAGGAATAAGCTGGTTCCTTGCCCCCTCGAGAAATCGAGCAGAAATTTTGAATTTTGTGTTGATTTCTTGACAAAGGTTAAAATGCTGCCCAAGGGGTCCGGGATGCAATAAACATGCCAAAAATGCAAAAAAAAAGGAAAATAAGCTCTAGTTTGGAAAAATTGGTGAAAATGGTGAAAAACCCTTGCTTCATGGTTAAATTAGGGCAAAAAACCCTAATTTGCAAGCATAAATAGGTGAGGAAGGGTCACTTTCAATTCATTTGTACATTCACACCTTCAGGATTTCTTGCATTTTGAGCTCTGACCCTCCAACGAAATGGCACAACGAGTGCTCCCATGACACATTTTTGATCGGGTTCGAGAGTACAAGAGGCTTCCAAGCGTAGGACCACTAGTATGTGATTCAAAACTTGATTTGAAATTTGAATTTTTGATGCATTTAATGCCTTTTCTAATTTATACTTTGGCAGCGTCACTCTAGAGTGACATTATTTTGAGAATCGGTGATGCTAATTCAATTTTTAGTGACGCATATGTGAATTGTGATGCAGTTCACAATTTAGAATTAGGGTTTCAAATTCTAAATAGTAACGCATATGTGTTTAGCGACACTTCTTTTGATTTAAAAATTAGGGTTAGTGTTTTGCCAAAATTAAATCATGATGCATATGTGTTTAGCGACGTGACTTGCGATTTGCATTTTAAATGCCTCAGGTGTCGCAGCTTGAAATTTGAATAATAGTGATGCTATCGTAAATAGCAATGCTATTGTCATTTTGGGAATGAAAACTCCAAACTTAGCCAAAACAAAATTGAATTTTGACGTTTTGTGCTTCGTGGGTGTAGGAGGTCATCCCACCTTTGATGTCTCGTGAACACCGGCCCATAGTTTTGTCCAGACTTAGTGATTCATTTGAGTTGCAATAGGAACACTTGGGGGAGATTGGTATGTGGTACATTACGTACATGCCCGTCATCTAGACACATTTGGCGATGATGACTGTGTTGTGCAAGCAATGGCACAGTGAGACCTCATCATTCCACTTACCTACCAACGAGGCAACAGTGATGCTAGAGGATATATGGCAGATATTGCATTTGTAGATACATGGTGAGCGTGTGATATATGATGTCAATCCCAGTTATGATGTGTGCCATGAGTGTTGGAAGAATGAAGAAGAATGTCTATCTCTACAATTTTGTATTGTCATTGATGTCACCATGTTGTCATTGCAAGTCTAATTCAGTGCTTGATCCGATACTTTGGTCCAGTATCTGAACCGATAGTCAAGCTATACCCTTTGGTATTCTAGTTTGCAATCCTCCGCAGTTGATAGTTGTTGCTTGCGGTCTTAGGAAACAACCTATGGATGTTGAAAGCATGCATGTTCAGAATCTCTTGCACTCTGGTGCTCGTAAGGCGTAGTGGCATTATTTTGTTGATTACTTTTTGCAATTAAGTCTATTTCTAGCCAACTCCTTGGATAATTTGTGATAAGGTGAATTGATTTTTATTATGCGGATATATGTGCGACCTATCTTAGGTTCATGCCAACATGATGTAGCATGTTTGGCATTTGAATTACCTTTTGGGAAGATTTTGTGAATTCTTGAAGCTGACAAGTTGGTATTTTTGGTAAACAAGGAAATGCATCTAATTAGGCAAACCTAATTGATGCTTGCAGATAGATCGAGTACATATATGTTGAAAATTTTTTGAAGATAGGGTGTTGTTGATGAGGCAATTGTGAATGCGAAGGTGAAGAAGAGCAAAAATGATGAAGTGTGTTAAGTTTGTCTATTGAGCATCACCAGAACTGCATCAGCACTTGTAAGGTGCACTCTTTTCAATTCATTGTGGTTGTAAAGCCCAACTTTGTTTTTGTAAATCTCTTAGTAGGCAATTAGCCTCCTTGTAAGTAGTGAACTTTTGTATCCGTACAGTGAGTCCTTTCAAGGCAGTGAGCCTTATACATTCAATTTTGGAACTACTTTATATTGTGAGTTAATCCTCACCATGGTTTTCCCTCATTGGGTTTTCCACATAAAATATGGTGTTCATTGTGTTGATTTTACTTTTTGTTATATGCATTTCATCTTCATAATTAATAACAGAACAGTGTGGTTGTAAATTTAATAAGTGTTGAAGTTTTGAGTCTAAATTTGGTGACAAATTATTCACCCCCCCTCTAAGTTGTCTTGCTCCTTTTAACAATTGGTATCGGAGATTTGGTTCCTTGGTGTAGAGATTAACCGCTTAAGGAAGATCATGAAGGTTAATCAAATGAACAATAAAGAACTCCATACTACACTTGAAGACCTTGATAAGGCAGAAAATGAAAATAGAGATCTAAGGGAAAATCTTGATGATGCTAGTGAATGTGTCTAGAAACTGAAAGAACAATTAAAGAAATTCAAGGAAAGACACAAAGAAGTGAGGGAGTAGCAAAAACAAGAGATAATTGGACTGAAAGTGCTTGTAGAAGAAAAGAAAAGAATTGAAGAATGTCTGAATACAATGGTGCAGAATAAATCTGATGAATGCTCTAAATTTGAACAAGAGATAGTAAACTTGAGAGTAGAACTGGAGAAGGAAAAACTCTATGTGAACAATTTCAGATCTAGCTCCGAAAAACTTGAAGAATTGCTTGCTGGACAGAAACCAAGTAAAGACAAAGGTGGCTTGGGAAATGAAGTAGGTGAAAGTTCAAAGGACAATAAAAAAATTCAAGACAAAGGGAAGCAAAAAAGAAATTCAAGAAATTTTGTAAGGAGACCGCTTATGAGACAACCTAATGCACAAAGGTATCCCTCTTTCAATGGTATTTGTTTTTCCTATAATAAATATGGTCACAAGGAAACAGAATCTAGGAGCAAGATGAATCAGTTTCTGGTTCTTTCTCTAGACAATGTTTTTCATGCAAAAAGGTTGGACATAAAGCTACTGAATGCATATCTCAAGTGAGGATGGTTAGTCGAGTGATGATGAACAGGTTTAATGGAGGTAGAATGAATCAATATTTTAATGGCTACTACTATACCTACAACAAGTATGGACATAAATCAAATCAATGTAGATCGAGAAGTAATGGAGGTCAGACTAATCATAAAATTGTTGTCTGCTATAATTGTAACAAACTTGGACATATCTCGAAGGTTTGCAGAAGTAAGAAGGGAAAGAAATCTGCTCCGGTAGAAAAGAATGAACCGGTAAAGAAGATTGACAAAGAATAGATGAATAAGATATGGAAGAAGAAAGAAGAAGAAGAACATAAAACTGTTGATGTGTCTATGCCCTCACCTAGTACGAAAAATTCCTCTAGGAATTAGACCTAGCATGGTCTTAGGGGGAGCATTATCATAAAATTGTAAAAATGCCCTGGATGAATGGCATGTTAAAGAATGGCACGAGGATGGAATGTGTAGAATGAATAAAAAGAGGTTTTAGAAAAGGAATCGGAAGAAAACATGATGGCATGCTGATTTGCGGACCGAATTAGGATTTTTTGTGTTGAGAAGAATGTTTTTAGCAGCTTTTTGATGTATGTCACATTTAATGTGATTTAGGGAAAATTGATGGTGTATAAGGTAAAATATTTGTAATTCTTTTGATCAGTTGAGCACTTGAAGAGTTTGAAAGGCGTCTAGGAGCAATCTTGAAACGATCTCAAAGTAATCTGAAGCAATTCTGAAGAAATTATTGTGAATACTCGGGAATTGTTTTTTAGTCTGCGAAGGAAGAGAAGTCTCGACTGAACAATACCGAATTCAATAAAGTTAAGCATGGAAATGAATAGAGGATCATATGGTGACATTCCACTGAAGCTAAAAGGAGTTGAATTGAAATAATTTGATCATAGGAAGTTGAAGGAAATGGAACTAGGGCTAAAGAAAAATGAATTACAGAGCATAAAAATCCTAGGTATGGATTTATGGGGAGAATTTCCTTGGTTTTTTTATAAAGAGTTTATCTTGTTATTGTTGAGTCATTTCAAGAATGACAACATTGTATTGGACAAACCCTACCTAATCACAAAGGATGTGATTGAAGCAATTACTGGATTATGTAGTATTGGGGATCTCCCTGGAAAGAAAACCGTGAAATACAAAGATGTGGAAAAACTTACTAGCATTAATAAAGACCCTTGAGCCCTATTGATAAACACTCTTGAGGATTCTATTGTAAGGTATGTTGCATATGGAATTTCTTACAAAATCTATTTCATAAATCATGAAGGCTTGACTTTGGCTATTGTTGTATATATTGCACATATGATGGTTAAGGAAAACAGGCAGTTTGATCTGTGTAGTCTATTGCTTGAAAATCTAACTGAGAATGCTTGAATGTTGTTTGTTGAGGGTTATCCCTTTCAGTTTGGATCTTTGCTTGTGTGTTTAGATTTTTATTTTTTGGACTCCCTATCAGGAAGAGAAAATGTTGTGTGGGAATCTGGTATTCCTATTGGGAAACAAGTCTACAGATACCTGGAATTGTTGGCGGATAATGTAAGTGTGTGCAGATCACATTTCACATCCTTAAAGAAAAATCTATGCTCCAGTATGCCAGTACCAAGTCATTTTGAAGTGGGTTCATCCTCTGGTAAGAGAGGATTGGAAGTTACCATTGGTGAGTCTCCTCCAGAATAGAAAAAGAGGAAAACTATTGTAACAAATGTCTCAAAAGAGAAGAATGAAGAATAATCGTTGTCTAGATCTGATCCAAAGGATATACAAATGTTGTTGGACAAGGGTGAGATGAAGAAGATTGGTGAAATGTGGAATGTGTGCTCTTTGATTGAGAAACTTAAAATTGATGATGTGTTAGTTGATTATTTGTTGAATAAGGGTATTTCAATTTCTGATGTGTTTGATTGTTTACCAAATGATCTAATAGAAATCGTTGAAGAAAGAACATTGCTGGAAGGATCTAAAGGACATAAGTTCAAAGCCATGATTGAAAGAAGATGTAACAAAACAAAGAAAATTCTATCTAAACATATGAATGAGATAAAAGAATGCATCAAAGAAATATCTAAAATTTACAGGTATTGTCTCTGGTGGCCGGTAGTTGTTGATAATTTCAGAAGTAGGATTGAAGCAATTGAAGTTGAGATGAATAGTATTGGAAAGAACTTTGATTTCTTCAAAGATAGGGATGGAAAACAAAGAATAAGGGTTGGTGAATTACAGGTGGAATTGCTAACTACTCAAAGGCAAAGAGAAGATATGGTTAGAACCTTCTATTTGGTTAAGGAAGTTGTTGAGGTTCGGTTAGATCATCTCTTTGGAATTCTCTCTGATGTTGAAAATTGTGAACGACTGTGTCTATCTTCTGATCCTGACATCCTCCTTTACATAGTTATCTTTGTTGGAAGGTATGAGTGCAAGAATGAATTCAGTTGTGCTTGCCTGGAAAAGAATTATTTTGATCATAAGAGAGGTATAAGAAAATATTTCATGTAAAAAGTGTCATTCTTGTTTGAATGCTTAAAATGGGAAGTTGGATTTTTTGTGGTCATCGTATACATATGTTTACATCTTACCTTTTTTTTGGTCGCCCTTTTCCATTGATGTCAAAGGGGGAGAGAGTTAGAGTATAAAGTTATGGGGAGAAAGTCATATGAGTAGGGAGAATATTGTGTTTTGAAAATTTTTGGCACATGTTGCCATCAATGAAAAAGGTAGATTGTTGGAAGAATGAAGAATGGATATATATTAATTTATATATAGTTTTGTGTTGTCATTGATGTCACCATGTTGTGATTGCAAGTCTAAGTTTGTGCTTGATCCAATATTTTGGTCCAATATCTGAACTGGTAGTCAAGCTATACCCTCTGGTATTCTAGTCTGCAATCCTCTGCAATTGATAGTTGTTGCTTGCAGTTTTAGGAAACAGTCTATGGATGTTGAAAGCATGTATGTTCAGAATCTATCGTGCTTCGGTACTCGTACAATGTAGTGGCATTATTCTACTGATTACTTTTTGCAATTAAGTATATTTATGGTCGACTCCTTGGATAAGTTGTGATAAGGTGAATTGATTTTTGTTATGTGAATATATGTGTAACCTATCTTAGGTTCATGCCAACATTTGGGCATTTGAATTACCTTTTTGGAAAGATTTTGTGAATGCTTGAAGCCAACAAATTAGTATTTTTGGTAAACAAGGAAATGCATCTAATTAGGCCGACCTAATTAATGATTACGGTTAGATCGAGTATATATATGTTGAAGAGATTTTGAAGATAGTGTGTTGTTGATGAGGCAGTTGTGAATGCAAAGGTGAAGAAGAGCAAAAATGATGAAGTGTGTTATTGAGCATCATCGGAACTGCATCAACACTTGTTAGGTGCACTCCTTTTCAGTTCATTTTGGTTGTAAATCCCAACTTTGTTTTTGTAAATCTCTTTGTAGGCAGTGAGCCTCCTTGTAAGTAGTGAGCTTTTGTATCCGAACTGTGAGTCCTTTTAGGGTAGTGAGCCCTTAGCAGTGAGCCTTATACATTTGGTTTTGGAACTACTTTATATTGTGAGTTAATCCTCACCGTGGTTTTTCCCTCATTGGGTTTTCCACGTAAAATCTAGTGTTCATTGTGTTGATTTTACTTTCTGTTATCTGCATTTCATGTTCATAATTAATAACAGAACAATGTGATTGTAAAGTTAATAAGTGTTGATTTTTTTAGTCTAAATTTGGTGACAACTAATTCACCCCCTCCTCTCAATTGTCCTGTGTCTTTTAACAATGAAGTGATGGACCAAGAGGACATTGTTCTAATCACTTTGCATATTTACCTTGAGATGTACAGAGGTCGGGTGCCTATTTTCAGATTGATTGTTGCAGCGATTATCTCAGGTTTGGTTGCTCCAGATCAACTGAGCAGAGGATTTAGTCTGGGATGGGGCCTAGCTTGGCACAATATGTTGTTTCAGAGGACTCGGTATGCTTGGGGGCCAATGATGTTGGCCTCTCTATATCGTGATATCCATGATTATGTATACTATGATGGAAGGGCTATCAGCACATGGGTTACCTTACTACACATTTTGGCCTGGGAGCACATTGTTGTGCTCTAACTGATTGTTCAGATGGTGGATGTTGGTGCAAAGCACCATGTTCATCATTTTTGAAAATATGGTTTAGTAAGGTTTTATATAGGTTGGTTTAGGGTGTTAAGTCTTGTTTTGAGTAAAATAAGGTCATAATAGACCATTCATAATGTATCTTGGGTCATTTGGTTGGTTTAGGGCTTATTGTGCAAATATTGCAAAACTTGTAAAAGCTATCAAAGTGAAAAAATGTAAAAATGAATAATTTGAGGAGTCCAACAGTCATGAAAGTTTAAAAGTTGGTTTGATTCAGTTGGGAAGTTTTTTATTGATGTATAAAGCTTAAATTCATGTTGTATGGTCAATTGGAGGTTTTGTTGTTCATTTTTGGAGAAGAAATCAATCAAAAAAACACTCACTTTTCTATGTATTTTTTGTAAATTTGTTGCTCTCCAGATCTATATGATTTCGTACAGGAGTATTATGTTCTAAAAGTTGTTAGAATTGGTAGAGATAGGTTTTAGCTTTAATTTTGTTTTGGAATGAATAATTTTTATAGTGTTTCAAGAATTTTATTGGTTTTTAGCTACAGGCGAGTTAAGAACCCTATTTCAAGGGTTTGAAGACTTTTAAAATGCATCAAGACCCATTCCACTAATAGGATAGTTAGAAACCTGGTGGAATAGGTACCAATAAGATATTTTTAGGTGGTAGAGTGGAGATTTGGATTAGGGAGTGATGTTTGTGAATATTTTGTTGTCCTAGAGGAAATTCCTTGAATTTTGGCTTAATTTGAGTGGCTAGAGGCTAGGGTTTGTGCAAAGGAATGTAGTATTGGTCAAATAATGGTGGAATGAGTTTTTGTAGGTTATATGGAATGATTTTGGAGCCCTGGTTTATAGAGTGAAGGCTTGGGGCTTGTAGTTTCATGAAACCCTCCATATTTCAAGTGTACGAAATCCTAAAATAAGGGTTTATTGGTTTGGTGATTAGGATAGTGCCTTAGACGCTAAAAATTGTTCAATATAAGGTTTTGTAGGTTGGTGAAGGTCTTTCAATAAGAATTTGGAGTTGGGAAAGAGTTTATGTTGGAGTTGCTTTGGAAAAGTGACCTATTTGAGGTCTTGGGGTAGCGTAGCAACATCAAGTTGAGGAATTTGGTTTGAAACAACCTATTCACCTTTTGAGATATGTTAAAGTAGAAAATAATGGGTATCTAGAATGATAGATATTTTTTGGGTTGGAAAGGTATTTTGTAAGATATTTACAAGAAACTAGGTCCCCAAACCTATAAGGAAAACTGAGAGGTTGCATGAGGAATCACCCTAGTTAGGGTTTTGGAGATTTAAGGCTTGTTGAAATCAGTTGAAATTGTGATTTTTGATAGATTCCCTCCCTTCTTTGCATCAGATACAGAGCCAGATGATCCTATTAGTTGGAGGTACAGGGGTTCCATCACACTATAGCACACAGGGCAGCTCGAGATTCCATATTGGCGCAGGGTTATCGATGATATGACAGTTTTTAGATGGTGACCCTGGCTTCAGATGCCATCATGGTATGATGATGTGCAACAAATTTTCTTCACTCGATAGACCTGATACATGCAGGTTTGAGAGCATACCATCATTAAGAGGTACTTGCTAGATAGGGTGGCGAAATAGTTTGGTCACAGGCAGGATAGGCCAGATGATGCATACACTGCCATCTTCACCAGGTCAACATGAGAGATAGCCGCGTGGGCACCTATGATCCCATCCCATGAGGTTTTTGATGGCTTTACCATGGGCATATGATCAAGGATAGGTAGATGCTCAAATGGCGGGTGCATATGATGCATGGTTCACACCCCCTTGCTAATTGATAGATCTAGCAGGTGCACCTGCATGAGGGAGACTGAGAGGGAGGGGTGCAAGCAGAGGTAGAGGTCGGGGTAGAGGATAGGATGGATAGGATGGACAAGTCTCAAGAGCACCACTAGGGCATCAACAACCTCCCATCAAGTAGTACCCAGTGCAACCACCACTGTCGGAGCCAAATCTCCATGATTTACAGATTCAATAGCTATAGTAGTAGATATAGGTGATTATGGGCGAGAGGGATCAGGCACATCAGTAGATTTTTGTGATTGTTACTGAGAGAAATTAGGCCAAACAATAGGTAGTGGCCTTAACATCCAAGAGAGACCAGGAGCGTCAACTCTAGCAGACTGTTGACATGCAGTTAGCACAGGAGGTCTGGCGACATCAACAGCTAGAGAGTGTGATAACTTCAACTCAGGGGCGAATAGTATCTGCCCAGTTGTACAGAGAGGTCATGACCGAGGCAGCATATTATTGTGTGCACTACCACAGAGATGTCCCCGCAATGCTTAGATAATCAAATTACTCATAGAGGAGCAAGGAATGTCCTAGGGTTGAGGATTAGCTGGAGAGATAGGCTAGTAAGGGGAGTAGCCATTAAGGCTAGCTCATTTGTACAAACACCTTTTTTATTATTTCCTGATTCTTTACACAAATATACATTCATGGGCTCTTTTTTGATAGCCTCGTGGATATTGCATTTTTTATCAATATACATACACAAATTCAAATATTGTATTAGGACATTCACCATTTTTTGATATATATATGATATGGAATGATACAGATTCGATATGATATGATGTGTTTGTTTATTTCATGCTTATCAATGTATGGATGCATTTTATGTGATGTGAGATAATGTGACATGCTTATATATGCTTATGCGATATATGTGATGTAATATGCGATGTAATGCAATGCAATGGATGGATGTACTTCTTTTTTAGTATATTTTCATGATATTTTATGGGATGGATGATATGACATGCTCATGTGAGGCTTATGCAAATGATATGGATGCACCTCTTTTTGTGTGTTTTCTTATGTAATTTTATGATGATGTATGCATGTGGATGTATGGATGGATAATGCAAATGTTTATGCTTATATATAATAATGCGATGTCCATGCTTATGAGATGATGATGCAATGTATGTTTATGATATGTGATGCAACGATTTAAGATGCTTAGAATAACAAATCTATATTATTCGTCACAAATTAAAAGGTAATGATGATGGAGGATGTATGTTTTATGAATGCTATGAGATGTGAGATGTATGCATGTTGATGATTTGTGGATGCAAGATGGATGCATCGATGATGTTTTTGTTGATTGTCAAGATACCATGTTAGCGCAAAAAGAAGATAGAAGAAACAAGATGATGACAATTGATTTTGATGATTAATTCCAAATATCCAACAAGTCTATGATCCACCAAGATTTTATTAGAGATGGTGATGAGAAATGCATGATGATGATGATGATTTGCTCATATCTTGGGATTGGGATTTTCGGTCATTCCTTATTGTTTGATATAACACATAGACACAATGCATCAAGCTATTGATAACCAGGATGACGTTATATCTAGTGTAATGGACTTTGACTCTGTAGACAGATAGGATAGTTCTTGTTCACATATTGATATATGGAAACCTCGTTGGAATGTAAGTTAGAAGTTTAGAATATATTGGACCAAAGCATACATAATAGTGAACAATGTACTCCAAACAACCTTCCTACACACAACTAAGCAAGTATGCACCAAGATTATTGTATAAGAATACCCACAAGCACAACAAAAAAAAGATAGTGATCGATGCCCCATTCCTTTCTCTCTAAATCTTTTTAGATAGACATCATCGAGAGGTCCTCGGAATGGCTCATTAAGATAAATTGTAAGAAAATATCAAAGAAAAATAGTTAGTGTTATCTATATCTCTTTCCAGTTAAATTTAGCTAAGGTGATTTTTGATACTGATGTCCATTGCAGGAATGATACATCCTAAGACATGTTGATCAGATGGTTTGATTAGGATGATGATGATCTTTATGATAAGCCATTGATACAAACTTCACTGACGCATTTGCGTATGATCTAGACTTTAGATTTTGACACTTAGGTTCTCACTTTACGACTTGCTATACTTGCTTTCTATTTGTTTTACCAAAGGTTGAAGGTGATGATCGATTTATTATGAGTGAAGGTTTATTGCGGGTGAAAGCGAAATGGGATGGGTGGTTTTGGTCTTTTTGGAATATTTCAATGTTTTTGGTATTTTGAAAATGTTTTGAGGTTTTTTTTGGTCTTTTTGAAAGCTTATGTGGATGTTTACGTTTTCGGTTATTTGAGGTTATTTAGGGTTTTCTGAGAGAATTGATGTTTTTTAGGTATTTTGAATGTTTTCTAATGTTTTTGGGTTTTCAAATTTCAAATGTTTTTTGTGTTTTTAGAGTTTTTTAATGTTTAGGGCTTTTTTGATATTTGAATGTTTAGGGATTTTTTGAGTTTCGACCAAGAACCTAACCTAAAAGACCTATCCTAGGGGCTTCGAGGGCTGATCAAAGATACGCCTTGCTTACATTATACACACAAATACCACGTAGTTCGACTGACTCGACTTATTGATGATGAGATATAAACAGTTGATGGAATGCCAGTTTATTATGACAGACTCCTAAAGGACTGACCTAGGGTGTCTCGAGGGCACACCAATGATGGCCTTGCCTACGTTTAAGCTCAGAGACTCTAGTTCAACAATAGGGTACTATTTTTTTATTTTCAATGTTCGACCTTTTTAGGGATTTTTGATGTATTTTGGATGTTTTGCATTTTAACTTTACAAATTTTTGAATGTTTTTCATATTTTAGCAGTACATGATTTTGTAAATATTTTTGGATTTTTGATAAACGTTTTATGAATTTTTATGTGTTTTTTGATAACCTCAAGATATACAAGAACCCGATATGATCCATAACAAATTTCCCCCAGTGTGATATGATAGACTACCTCGATATAGGCAGGAAAAACTGACCTTTGGAATATTCCAAGTAGTACTAAGGGGATGTGATACTTCACAATATCAAGCTATGATAAGGACACAAATGGGTGATGGAATAAATAGGATGAATGAGGTGATAGATGGATGCAAAGAATGATAGGATAAAGAGCCAAAGAATAGATGGAGGTGCTTTATTCATGAGAGGTGCTTGTTTTCCAAGTTTTCACCAAGGTACTTGCCTAAAGCGCCACCAAAGAGGTTTTCACTAGAGGACAATTTTTTTCTTCTTTTTCAATCCTTTTTCTCTTTTTTTTTAGATTTTTTAGATTTTTTTTTTTTTGTATTTTCCAGATTTATACCCTTCAAGACTAGGCATAAAACCTTTTAAGATGCAAGTTGTTGGTTGGTTCCTACAAGGGTTCACCTTTAGGTGTTGACAATTGATATGCTCCTAATCTATAACTTGTTGTGATGACAAAGGGACCCAACTAGTTAGGCTCAAACTTTCCTTTACTATCTTGATCTGGTAGATTTATTTTATTTTGTTTTAGGACAAGATCCCCTACCTGGAAAGACCAACATTTTATCTTCTTGTTATAGCTCTATTTTAGTTGGTTTTGATATACTTGTAAGTGGTTGAGAGCATCAAGGCGATGTTGATCTAGGAATTCTAGTTCATTTAGCTAAGATACTTTGTATTCTTCATCGGTGATCAGGTTCTGTAGGGACACTCACAGTGATGGGAGCTCAACCTCAATAGGTAGAATGGCTTCTAATCCATAGACCAAGGAGAATGGGGTTGCACTTGTTGGCATGTGAATATTGGTTCAATAAGCCCAGAGAGCCGGATTTAACTGCAGATGCCAATCACGACCAACTTCATTGACCATTTTCTTTAGGATCTTCAAAAAGTTTTTGTTTGTAGCCTTAGCTTGGCCATTTCCCCAGGGATAATACAGGGTAGAGAATCGATGTTGGATGTTGAATTTTTGGCATAGCTCTTTCACATCCTAATTCTTGAAGGGTATTCCATTGTTTGAGATAAGGTTTTACAAAACACCATAACCGTAGCTTAGGTAATTCAGGATAAACTTGGAAATTTGTTTCCCTATTATGTAGTTCATAGGAATGGCTTCAACCCACTTGGTAAAGTAGTCAGTGGTTTTTATGATAAACTTGTGGACATTAGATGAGGTTGGAGTGATCTTTCCTATGAGGTCAAGTCCCCACATTGGTTGCAATTCCTGAGTTGGAGCATGAATTAGATCTCCATGTTATTGACACTGGACACATTTCTGCACATAATGATGGACTTCTCTTTCCATGGTTGACCAGTAGTACCGCATCCTCAATAGTTTCTTAGCTAAAGTCATATTGCTAGAATGGGAACCACATATGTCATCGTGTACTTATGTTAAAGTAGTCAAGACTTCTTCTTGGTTAAGACATCATAGTAATGTCCTTTCAATGCTTTGGCGATAAAGGGTATCACCTAGGATCATGAATTGGGATGCCTCCTTAACAAAGGTCCTCTTAAGGTTAGAGGTGATATCGGATGGGAGGATTCCTCTACTCAAGTAGGTGAATATGTCATGGTACCATGGGGATCCAGGACCAACAATGAAACACACAAATTTAAATTCAGGGATTTTGAAAGTCGGTACGAGAAGTTGTTCTACCAAGAGTTCACATTGGAGGACGTTGTTCAGCATGTCTAATAGTGATCCAATTGTTGCCATAGTGTCCCCTGCTCTGTTGTTCATGTGAGGATCTGTTCAAAATTTATATCTATGAAAATATCTTTGAGACTTTCTACCATCTTCTTGTAAGGAGTAAGCTTATCATCCTTTGTTTTGTAGTCATCATTGACTTGGTTGATAACCAGTTGTGAGTCTCCATAGAATTTTATCTCTTGTATATTCCACTGAACTGCTATCCTTAGACCTATGATTAGGGCTTTGTACTTGGAAATTTTTTTGGTACATGGGAATGATAGCTTGTATGACTTTGGAATGCAGTCACCTTGAGGGGTGATGAAAAGAATACTCACACCTGATCCATGTTGGTGAACGATCCATCAAAGTAAATTTTCCACTAAGTTGTGAGATTGACAAGAAACATTGATTCATCAGGAAATTCAGATATCAAGGGGTTCTCTAGATAGATAGGTGCATCTACTAGTTCGTATGTGATTACTTTCCCTTTAATTACATTACGCTCCACATACTCTATGTCAAATTCAATTGAGATCATCACCCATTTAGCCATTCACCTAATGAGAGTTGTTTTGGATAACAAGTATTTCAATGGGTCGATCTTTGCAATGAGTTTGATTTGATGTGATAGCATGTAGTGTCTAAAATTTTGTGAAGGAAAAACTAAAGCTAAACATGCCTTCTCAATGGGTGAATAGTTCATTTCATTGCCTACTAAGGTCCTATTGATGTAATAGATAGCTATTTCCTTACCATTTTCATCATGTTGTACTAGAAGAGCTCCTAGTGTTGTTGATGTTGTTGAGATATATAGGATCAATGTTTTGTTCGGTATCAGCAGCATGAGCACTGGCAGTGTCAATAGATAGTCCTTGATCTGCTAGAAATCTTTATCACACTTCTCATCCCACTTGTAAGTTATTCATTTGTGGAGAAGATGCGAGAAGGGGTGGATTTTATTTGATAGTTGCGCTATGAACCTTCTAATAGACTGCAATCTTCCTTGTAATCCTCTCATCTATTTTAGTGTTTGTGGTGGTTCCATGTCGAGGATGGCTTTTACTTTTACTAGATCAATTTCTATCTCTCTTTGTGAGATGATATAGCTAAGAAGTTTCCCTAATGTAACCCCAAAGACACTTTTTTGGATTCCTTCGTACCTTATACTCTTCAAGTTTGTCAAAGATGGGTCCTAAGACTTGTATATGCTCATTTCTTTTCCTCAATTTTTCTAAAATATCATCCACATAATATTCAACTATTTTGTGGATCATGTCATGGAATATGAGGGTCATTGCTCTTTGATAGGTTTCTCCTACATTCTTCAACTCAAATGGCATCACGTTCCAGCAATAGGTTCCCCATGGACAAGCGAATGCAGTTTTGTGTTGATCCTCCTTAGCAATCATGATCTGATTATAGCCTAAAAAACCATCCATGAGTGACAGCATTTCATGCCTAACTGTTAAGTCTATGATGAGGTTGATTTTGGGAAGAGGGAAATCATCCTTTGGGAATGCTTTGTTTAAGTCTCTAAAATTTGTTCATATTCTAATGCCCCCAGTGGGTTTTGAGACTGGTACTAGGTTTGAGACCCACTCAAGATAATCTATTGATCAGATGAATCCAACTTCAAGAATCTTTTGTAACTCAAGTTTCACCAAGAGTGTTATCTGAGGGTGCATCTTCTGTAACTTTTGCTTTACTAGCTTAGCTTCAGGACAAACCGCTAAGTGATGCACAATCACTTCTAGATCAAGCCCTGGCATATTAGTGTATGACCATGCAAATTTGGCTCTAAGCTCTTTCAGGAATGTTGCTAGGCTCTTTTGTTCTTCATCCAACAAGGATTTAGCATAGAAAGTGATCTTGGGTGCTTTTTTTGTTCCCACATTGACTGGAGTAGCCTTTTCTGCTAGCACTGTTGACTTCTATGGATGCATTGCACTAAGGGGGAGATTGAATCCCTCATCCTTGGGAGCCTCAAAGAAGTTTTCACCCTTAGATACATCCTTTCTTTTTACTATTTTAGGATTAGAAAGTGCCACAGTGTGGTTTTCACTCAAAGATTTGCATGTTAGTTTCATTTCATCAATTTTGCAACTAAAGGATTCAATCATCTCCCCATAGTACGCCTCTGTGTGTAGCTCTATGTCAAAACCTGCTTTGTGATTTTCCCATGGTAAGTTTTCACACAATCCCATGAATTTTGAGACTGCTTCATCATTTTTGAATAAATCAAGAATCGGTGGTCCTTGTTGCTCCAATTCAATGAGTTGTGGGTATACTAGACATATTTTAGTCGGTTGATTGCTTGGAGCAAAGGATGTAATGGATATCACGAAGAGGGAATTGTTCTCAAATAGGTTAGCAACATCAAGGGGAAAATCATCTAAGGTTGTCATGCGATGTAGGTAACCAAGAGGAAGCCTGAGCTCGTTTAGCGGAAGTACCTTTGCTAATAAGGGTGACCTTGCTAGTAGTACAACCTAGGCCAATATTCTTTAGTCCTTTCTCAAGAACAATAGATTCTAGCAAACCATTATCATTTTGTCCCAGTTTCTCTTTTTTTTTATAACCCATTCCCTTCATCAGTTGCAATCCTTTGTTATCATCTTCCATGGGAAGAGTGGGGACAGGTCATTCATCCTAATAGAGCAGTTTAGAGACATCTTCCTCATTGACATCTTCTTGGTTCAAATCCCCCCACTTGGTGAAAGTAGTAGCTACCATTTTGATGGTTTCGGGCTCCTTGTTGCTGGATGTGGGTTTCCCAAGGGATTGAGGAGAAATAGGTAGCTCTCCTAAGACAAAGGTATTATGCATTAGCTTATATTTTCCACACCCATCATCTTGGATCACTGCTTTGATGTCAGGAATGTTCTGCACAATGGGTGTTTTTGTTTTTGAGGTCAATGCAAGGGATGATGGATCAACAAATTAGGTAGATTGTGTAGGCCCTTCATCTTGGGTATTTGGGGGATCTTATAGAACTTAGCCTCAAGATTCTTCTAGTAGTAAAAATGCTCATGATATCCATGGATGGAAATTTCTCTTCCCTCGAATGGAAACTTTACACATTGATGATAGGTCGATGCTACAACTTTTAGGGCATGGATCCATGGTCGACCAAGCAAAATGTTGTAGGGAAGATCAAGATCTAACACTTGGCATTTCTGCAATGATGGGTCCCACTTGGATGGGTAATGCAATGATGCCTTGTGATACCTACTCTTGGTCATCATATCCTCTGATGATGGTACTCTTTTCTTTCTCAATGGTATCCTTTGAATAGCCCAAGTTCTTGATCAACTAAAGGGTATAAATATTCAGACCAGTACCTCCATCTACTAAGACTCTTTTGACCTTGTTCTTATGAATAACAACCTCAAGGTGTAAAGCATGGTTATGAGATGGTTGTGATGGTAGGTCTTGTTCTGAGAAGGTGAGAAGATGATTAGTGATATGCCCTACCATAGATTGAAATTGATATGTATCAATATCCTTAGGGATGGATGATTTTGACAAAGCTTTCTCTAATATTTCCCTATGTGCAGAAGATGGCCTTAATAGTTCTAAGATTGATATATGTGCAGGGGTCTTCTTAAGTTGATCTAGGAGATTGTGCTTGTTGGGATTTGATGTTGGCAAAGTAGGTTGTGCCCTAGATTGGGATAGGACTCCTTGGACGGTAATTTTTCCACATCATGTGGTGACTCCACACTCCACACTAGGTCCTTTGATGGTGACAATGGTAATGAAGCTATCACAGGAAGTGACCATGTTAGAATAGGTATGCTACACATTTGTGTAATCCTTAGCTTTCCCATTGTTTTTCCCTTTGTTATGATTTGGCATGGGATTCTTGTATATCTTGAGATCTTGGTTACTGACTGGTACTTCAATAGATATGGTTTCATTTTCTATGAGGTCTTGGATAATATTTTTGAGCCTCATGCAGTTTTCCATTTTGTGTCCTTTGATTTTGTGAAAGTCACAGAGATCGTTCTCGTTGTACTAGGATGGTTCTCTTGTGGTTCTTGGTAGTGTTCAAAGTTGGGAACTGTTATCAGGTTTGACTCTACCAATTTCTTCATGATGGTTTCGATAGTTTCTGACAACTGTGTACTTGTGTTTAGGATAGTTGTTCTTGTTAGAGGTTCACCTTTGTTGCATCTCAGTGTTGTTGATCTGATTGTTCTAAGGAGGAATTGTTTGTTGCACAGTTGGTTGAATGTGTTCAACTTGATTGTTGTTTGTCCTAGGAGCACTTAGGACTACCTTAGCATCTACCACACCATCATTTGTTATTTTTTTGTTCTTAGCCCAAACACGAGGTTTGTCATTTCAACTAGTTGATGGGCGATTATCTTTGTAAGATTGAGTATTTCCTTGTGAGATTAGAGCTCTCTTGATGTTAAGGGCTCTAGGGACAAGCTCTTCATAAGATATGATGCACTAAATTTTCAAGTGGAAGGATAAATCTAGATCTAGATTTGCTATTATGATCCCCACTTGTTCATCAGGATGAGGCCACTTGCTTTTACTAGCTCTTTGTCTCCACCGTTGTAAGAAATTAGTGAAATATTCTCCTTTGTTTTGTCTAAGAGTGTACAATTCTTCTATACTTATGTCCATGTCAAGATTAAAGGAGAAGTGATCGATGAATTTATCGGTAATTTCTTGGAAGTTTTGATACCAGGAGGTAGTTGAGAAAACCAATCCATAGTAGGACCTGTTAAACTTCAAGGGAAGAGGTGCATTAAATAAGAATTGTTGTAGGCCACCTCCATACACATGACATTTAACTCTTTGACATGGTCCATAGGACTTCCTCTCCCTTTGCATTTATTAAATTTGGGGATTTCAAAACTGGGAGGGAAAGGTACCATTGCGATATTGTTTCAATCGAATGGATATGGACATAGATTCTATGTATGGGGCTTCTTTGTCTTTCCCATCCAAAGGTCCTTCATTTCTTGTGATAATGCCTTGAGTTGTGATGCTAGATCGTCTTGCGAGTTTGCTGGAGGAACATATGTTGGGATGACGGATGGGTTGTATGTGGGGTTTTGATATCATAAGGTGTTGTATGGGGTGTATGGTGGTATGATATTTTTGGAAGGTGATTGAGGTGTTGATGTATATGTTCCTAACGCGTTTGTATTGATGATGTTTTGTTGAGGATTATACTAAGGACTTGGTTGTTGTTGTTTTTGTTGGGTATATTGTTGAGCTAGTACGCCTTGTTGTTGCTATTGAGTAGCTAAGGCTACTTGTTGAGATTGCTATTTTTGTTGAGCTTGATATTGTTGTTGTGCTGCTAGGGCTTGTTGTTGGACCTGTTGTTGTTGTTGTCCTGCTAAGGCTGCTTGATAGGCTTGATGTTGTTTTTGTGCTAATATTGCTTTTTGTTGTTGTGTTGCTTGCTATTCTGCTAAGGTTTCTTGTTGTTGTTGCTATTGTTTTTGTGCTACTAGGGTTGCTTTTTGTGCCACTAAGGTTGCTTGCTATTGTTGTTGTTGTTGGATGGATTGTTGATAAGCTTGTTGTGCATGTTGTAAAGCTAAGGAATGTGCTTGTAGTTTAGGATCGGTTAGTTGTTCGGAAATCTGTGATGGATTGTGAGTGTTGATATTTTGAGTGGGTAGTAGATTGGTGATGAGAGATTGGGGGTTCCCTTGGTTCAACATTCCTTGTTAAATAGTGGATGGGGGTCAAGGAATGTAAGTTTGAGGTCCCATTTGATTTTTCATGGTGAAGGGGACTGTGAGAAAATTTGAGCATGGTGCCATTAGATTTTGTGATGGTAATGACACACTAGGACCTTGAGTCCATTAATGGAAAAGGTTCCCTTGTCCCATGTCTTGAGGATTTCCTTGCTTTAGGGATGTGGATAACATATTACCTGGGTTGATGGGATTCGTGACCAAGAGATTGTTTTGAGATGGGTTGATAATGGATGGGATGGATGTGTTTTGTGAAGCCAATGGTATGGATGAACAAATTGGAGGATTGGGTAGAGATATCCCTATTTTCATTAAGGTTTGACTATGTGGTATAGTGTTGGCATGCCCTTGTGTGTTGTTTTGAGACACTTGGTCCACACTACTTTGTGTGATGGTGGGCACACTTGTGGTACTCATGGGTATGGATGAAGAGGGGTCTCCCCAATATGTAGAGGTTGTTGTGGAGTAATGAAGTTCAAAGGGTTTATATGGTTGTTTGGGATCCTCGGGAAAAGGAGGAGTGTCAAATGTTGATATCCAAGTGGTTGTTTGGGATGGAGGATTGGTATCAAGTGTACCCACAAGTGTCTTGCTTTCAAATGGAAGAGTTAGACCAAAGTCCTTGGAAAGACTAGTTGCAAGACTAGGAGTGGATGTTTGATTTAGCCCTAGTGATGGAGTTGTGAAGCCTTGTGTCAAATTTTGTGTGAAAAATGATGGGTAAATTGGAGCTACACTTCCAAGGCTTGATGTTCCATGATTTATTCCCTAGTAAATTCAAATGGGTTATTTGTAATGTCTTCAATCTCATATGGACCTGATGGAGATGATGGTTGTTGTGATGGGGTAACTTGACTTCTTTGATCAAATTCTAGAGGATTTGGATCACTTGAGGTAAATGTGACTTTGGTTTTCTCCATGATTCTCTTGTGTTGTGATCTTGTCTTTACCATAGATTTTGGGTCAGCTCTAGGCGAGTTGTGTTGAGATTTGTAATGTTTGAACTCTCTAGTTGACTCAAATCTAGGTAAAAGAAATGCTCTAAGTATTTTTGGAGCAATGATGATAATGCGAGATGAAAAAGGTGGATGATATGGAAAGTGATCTTTGCAAACATTTTGGGACAACATTTTTTACTTAAGCTTGATTGTTTGATGTTTGGATAAAGGATGTTGATGAACTTGGAAATCTTTAGGATAGACTTGTGACCTTCAAGATAAACTAGCTCAAAGATGATAACTAACTTAACTAAGTGCATGGAAAAGGATAAATTTCACATACAAAGTAGCTAAGTTATGGGTTGGTTTGATAGATGTTTAATTCAAAAAGTGTTGGTGTGTTCAAATTTTTTGCAAAGTTTGGTGAAGTGAAGGATGAATTTTGATGAAGGGGTGAATGAAATGTTTGACCCAATGTTGACATAAAGTGAACATTTGTTTGACAAGACCAAGGTAGTGAGAAACATGCTAGACCTCTAAAGTTTTCAAATTCTAAAGACCCAATATTTTAGATAGGTTCATTATAGTGAAAAAGACCAAGATTTTTCCCAAAAAAGAACATATACAAGTCTAGATTGTTCCTTGAAACACGTTTGTAGAAGTAGTATAACAACTTGGTTCTATTTTGGTGAAGTGTTGCAAGGTGTTTCTTGAGATATTTTGGAGTAAGATTCCTAAGTTTGAAATGATGACCTGTAGACCTTCTCTTGGGGATTATGATTTGCAGGAGATCATTTAGAAAAGTTCAAGATCATGAAATAAAGACCAATGTTTTGAAGTTCAAAGAAGGCATACAATTCTGGATTATTCCTTGAGACACGTATATAAAAATTCCTTACCAACCTAGTTCTATTTTGGTAGAGTGCCACAAGGTATTGTTTGATAGGTTTTGGACTATGATGCCTAAGTTTGAAGTGGCACCATGTAGACCTTCTCTTGGGAATTTTGATTTTGTCTGAGATCATTTAGAAAAGTTCAAGTTCATGGAAAAAAGGAGGATATTTATTTCCACGCAAGTTGTGGTAATATGGGCCTTCCAACCTCAATATAAGCTTGTTCCTCTTCTTCGTCTATGATATTTGGCGTGTTTCTCCATTGGTTTGGTGTTTTTTTTGTTTCAAAAGTGAAGCTTCTCAAACTACTAATTATATCGGTTTGTTCTCCTTCAATGAGTTCAAAATTTGGTTGAATAATAGCAAGTGTAAGATCAGGTTGTTCGACAGGAGCAATCGGTCTCCAAATGGTCATGTGGGGTTCAATTTTTCAATTTATCTTGCTTAAGCAAATTTATTTTAGCACAAACACTTGTCTTGATTATGTTTTCAAACTAAATGTCTATGTCAAAAACATCATAAATTTCATAATGTCCATTTTGTGAAAAGGATGAAATTCAAGCCATAGTTGCTTATGTTAACTTTGGAAGATATGGATTGAGATTTAATTCAAGATATTTAGAAATATCTAAGGATAGAAATCCTTAGGACAAGCATTAATATCAAGGCTTTTTCAAAAGGTATCCATATTTAGACCAAAGGGTTTGAAATTTTGAGGAAGATGGTGAATGTTTGTTTGTAATGTTTTGGAACCAAGCAAAGTATTAAACTGACTCACAATCATTTACCACCTAAGTTGAATGGCCATACTTGTTGAGTCCCCACTCGAATTTATCCAAACACTAAGACAATGCAAACAGTTAGAGATTTGGCAACATTGGCTCCCCTCCACGACACACACTTCTCGGGACCACCAAATCTCAAAATCCTGAAGATCCTAAGGATTTTTATGTTTCAACAATGAATAGTACAAATGTGGGGCAGCTTCAGAACGACCGTTCTTGCACCAACAAGCATTAAATATTTTTGGTAACTAAACAGTTTGGTTCTTAGTAACAAACCAAGAACACCCAGTTGTATACACACCCGCTTTGCCACTTAAGGATCTTACTACTGTTCCTGTTCCACTTAAGGCATGGTACTAGGTGCAGTATGTTATACAGTCCAAGATAGAAGGTACTTTCTCACTATTTCCCAACCTTTAATTTAGCCCGCCGGTAAATGTGCTTGCAATAATTTTCCTATGAGTTTCCCGTTGTAGGGTGTGTCTCATAGTAAGAACCACCAGTGCAACCACCGTTGGAACCACTGTTGGAGCCACCGCCACTAGTAGGGTCTTCGTCGAAGCCACCTCCACTTACAAATCCACCACAATGGCTTCCACCGGAACCACCTCCGCTAGTGCCACTTTCGCCGCCAAAGCCACTACCACTACCAAAGCCCCCACTGCTCATCCCACCAAAACCTCCACTGTTATAGGTGACAAGAGGGGTGAAGCTAAATTCAAAGGGTACTCTATTTGACTTGATATTTTTGGATCTCTCAGAGAAAAAGAGGATGTTGATCAAGGGGACAACATTGGCCATATACATAGATGTGGGAGGCATCGACATTCCTACCTATCTCTCATGATCTTCGAAAGTGGCCCCTTGTACAATGCTAGGATTATTTGGAGGAGCACATGCTTCAGTCGGAGTAGAGAGACTGGCCAAGAGTTCTATGCTCATTCGATCTTTTCCAACCATATATTTTATTTTTTTGATAACCCTAGCAGCCCTAGCCATCTTCGGGTCCTTTTCCAAGTGATTTTCCAAGTCACCCAGTCCTTTGCTAAGGACATAAATATACTTCAAAGGAATGTGAACGGCCTCATACTCGTCTACCAATGATAGTGTAGGAGACATAGGAGGAGTGGGGATGTGGTTAGTCTCATTAGAGACCCCTACCTCACCCCTTGACAACTACTCCTACACAGAAAGACCAACGGCGGATCCAACAAAAAGGCCTGTAGAGAAACCAATAGTGACCTTCGTCCTCTCCATCGGAAGGTGTTGTACACCTCTCCTAACAATATACCTGGAGGTTGTGGATTGGGTTGTGATGTTCATAAAACTTCACAACACTCAGGGCACAACAATCACAAGGTACAAGGGAAAATCCTCAACACCAATGAATGAACAGACGTTGGTTCATGTCGGGTTCACCAAAAATGTAAGAGAGGGGGACCAACCACATCAAGGGCCCAGGTCACGAAGAGCCAAGAGCAGAAGGCTGCCCTAAGTTACCTCACTCTAAAGGGATGTTTGAGATAAGGGACGAGAATGATGAGGACTATGAAGTCCTTTGATCACTCTGCAGACCCGAACTTTAGTTTGGGCTAGGCGAGCTGGTTTTTTAGAGTCGGTCATGTGCCTCAGATAGCTCTCTTTCTGAGGATGGCAGTGCAATTTTGGGACGTCAGCATGACACATTGGCGTCTCTTGGGTGCACTGGCATGCGTACGGCCAGAAAATAGTGAACATAGTAAAATTGCCAAAAAAGACCTACTAACAATCTAGCTAGTTCAATCTAAATGGTAAAAATATAATGAGAAAGTATGCAAAATAAATACTAAAATGATAAAGTAAATAGACAAGAACTAGGGTGACAAAGATAATCTCACAAAATCGCATGTTCGCCAAATAGCTCCAATGCACGTCCACCTACACACAAAAAAGAAGGGAAATTTGTTGGGGTTGTATAGGGGTCTACCTCAGTCAGACCCCCATTTTGGTGTTTCCACCTCCACTGACAGCCAAGTAGCAACGATAAAGAAATGTATGATAAAAAATTAAAGAAAGGAATTACATGAATAACACTACAAAATAGTATATAGCTACTCAACCAAACTATAAAGGAGAGGAGTGAAACGTTACCACCTCCATCAAGAGCTCACTAGCCAATGATGGAGAAAGAGAGCTTGAACAATCACCATAGCCTCGACTACGATGAAGGGAGGTGTTGCAAAACCTCAAGCCCTTGCTACAATGGCTTGATTCACATTTTCTTGACAAAGTTTCAATGGAGTGTTGAGAATGTTCGAAATGTTGAGAGGGATGAAGTGAATGCTTGAAGATTGCCAAAAAGAGATGGAAAAAAAGATGAGTTGAGTGAAGAATGGAAGAATTTGAAGGAGAAGAGATAATCTTTTGTTTTCGGGGTCAGTTGGTCAAAGAGGGACGTTACAAACCATTCCCAATAGGAAGTGTAATGCCTCTGCCAGCTTCATACGTAGGAATTCGTCAAGGTTGTAAGCACACCGCACAAACGTCTGCGCGCCACGCGGGCATCCCTAACAAATATTCTTCCACCGACACAACAGACAGATGCCAAGTGGAAGAAATTCAGCAAGCTGATGTGGAATTTTTCCTTCGGATTTGATTTTCTAAGGTGAGCATGTGTAAAAGGGGAATTTGTGTAAGGGGTGAAAATTTGCTCCTAGACAATTGATAATTAAATAATGTCAATTATGCAGTTAGGGGATTTAGAAGAATTAGATGATATTCATTAAATAAAATTATTTATTGAAAGGGGGAAAGGTGGAATGACATTTAATTAAATACCTTAGGGTTATTTAATTAAATACCTTAGGGTTATTTAATTAAATACCTTAGGGTTATTTAATTAAATAAGAAGATTTAGTTATTTAAATTAAATAGTTTGATTTATTTAATTTAACAGGATGAAATGTTAGCATGAAAGGGGGTGGATTAACATGATTTGATGAATTAGGCTAATAGATGCAAATGATGCCATTAATTAATTATCTAGGATAATTTAATTAATTAAGCGAAAAGAGGATGGGTTTCAAGAGGAAATGATGTTAGTATATCTCATTCAAGTGTATGATATGATTCAGGAAATTTTTCAGTGTCTATGCTTACATTAGTCTCGTTGATTGGGATCATAGAATAGGAAGAATCCATATGGATACTCCCTCCAATTGTAGTTGATCACCTTCTACACTAAAGCATACCATAGTGTGGCGGTATATGTACCATTGCCACATTTATTTTGTATCCCTTTTCTAGGTATGCAACTAATTTGAAGTCAAGATATTTCATCACTTCAATAACAAGGACCTCTCTTGAATCTGGATAGCAAAGAAAATTTTGGATGACCTAGTGACCTAAAGACCTAACTAATTCATAACTTACAGAGGAATGACATTTGTGGAAGTTTCAAAATCTATCATGCAGTTCCTCATAATTTTGTTGTTAAAGGACAATGTAACATAAAAGGGGTCCACTTGAGATGGAAACTTGATCGATATTGTTCCTAAATACATTTCAAGTTTGTGTACATTGTCTACTTTGTTATTTTGTTTTGCCACTTGTGCTTCTTTTCATTGTCCTTCACTATGACTCTTTTCACCAATCTGACTTGTATGGGTGTTACAAATCAAAGCTAAATCTTTGTCCTTATGCTCTATTATTCTCATGATTTCCATTAATGACACAAAAAAATTTATTTGGATCAAATATGTTTTCCATATCTAATGTAATATACTTGGGAAATCGTGTGTCAATAGGAATTATAATAGAAAAATAAGTATGTGTATGATTAGTAGTACCTTGTTTGACCTATTCATTCTCAATAGTCAAAGAATAATTAGTGGGGTGGATCTTTTTTCCATTTGAGTCTCCTTTATTCAAGTCTAGGACCCTAGCATTTTGATTTTGTTTGGAAAGATTTTTTTGTCCTTGGTATTATTTATAGTATAAGGTTGAATACTTTGTTCTATTTGTTTTTTATTTTATGAAAAAATCTTTCATAATTTCCTAAAATTGGCCCTCCCTTATGAGTCTTCTTGCTTCTCAAATTATAGTCACTCTTGACCTAAGCAATTATTGTTACAATAAAGGATTTGATCTCTTCATTGGAAGGCTTTCTTAATTTTAAATTATTTTTAGAAGATTTCATACTATGAACATGATACTCTTCATTCTCTTCATCTAAAAAGAACTATTTATGGTGAAATTTCATTGCATATCGCTTGCCTTCTATGTCCTCATGGCCATTCTCTTTTGTAAAAGAGTATTCATCTTCACTAAAACACCCTTGTGAGGATAACATATTTATTTTTTAATGATCATGGGGTATATTGGAACCATGGGTGTTATCACTATACTCATCACAATCTTTATTATAGTTCATGGTTGCTAGAGATCTGGTACATTACAATGGTGTGTGGGGAATTTGGTAAGTCATGCACCAATGAGTATAAATCACACTATTAACACATTAGAGAGTCTGGTGTCTCTTTATTTGTTTCTCCCTTAGGGTATGGTGGAATAGGTCTTCCATTGTTCCAAGTGGTATTAAATGGTTGATAAGATAGTTTAGGTATTCTTTCATTTCTATTTTGATTATGTCTTTGATTTGGCACACCATTCTCATTCTTAGCTACCTTGTAGCTCAATTCCTTTAGGACATAAATTACTTAATCCATTTTACCTTCAATATTAGGAGCCTTACTACTTTGACCTTTATCACTAGATAATATTTTTACACCACTTATTTTGTGTATCTTTCCTAAATATCTTTGATTACTTTCAATGTTGGAACCAATCATGTAGTCCCCTCTTAATTTTTGGGATTAATTATATCTTAGGAAGTACCCCATATTGGCATATCTATTGTTGTATATGTCCAAACACATGGATTCATTTGGTCTCGTCTAGGTTGGGATCTTTTCCATGAGTTTGGAAAATTTGGTATTAAAATCTAAAATAGATTTATTGGATCCTTTGAAAATATTTGTGAATTCATTTATTATGAATCTGAGGTTAATTTTTTCCCCATATTGTTCTTTGAGCACTCTCCAGAAATCTACTCAAAATTCAATGCTTCCATTAGGAAAACTCTTACACCACTCTACGACTATGCAGTTGAAGGTCAAAACAAATAGCTTCATCAATACGTCCTCCTCCTTAGCCTCAACATTATAAATTAGGTTGTTGAAGGATCTAAGGTGATCTTCCCCAAAAAAAACATCATTTCCTTGGAACTTCATGAGCTTTGACCTAACTTTTATAGGAATTGAATCTTGATACCTAGGTATCCCAATAAAGTTTAACTATCTGTATCTTTCCAAATTTAAAGGTGACATAGCGAGATCTTGTATTCTATTATTTTTTGCTCCTACATAATTTCATATTCCACCAACATGGTTTTTTACTCACTGATTTCCTTTCTATTCCAAATCTCTTAAATTTTCAATTCTTTGCACCTTGGGTCTTTTGTGTCCCTTTCAACTTACATACAGGCAATTTATCTCTCAAGTTACATAGTTCTTAGGAAAGATTAATATTATGGTCCTTATGGCCTACACATGCATTGGTTTGATCATTGGAATCCTCTTCTTCACTATCTTCATCCTCCACATACCCTTTATTGTTTGCATTATTAGATTGTCTCTATACCAAAATGGATGTTACTCCTCTTTAAAAGGTGAAGTATATGGAAAGTCATAAAAGGAATTTTATCTTATATTCATTTTATCCATAAGGCCTTCATTAAAATGAGCTTCTACCACTCTTCTACTTCTTTCTCTTCCAAGCTCATTTACAAATTCTTGGTACTTAGGGCCATGCCATTCTTCCCCAATACCTTCATTAACAACTCAAGGGGAGGACTATCTTTAGGGTATAGAGGAACATCATGTTATACTACATGATTTATTATATCATTTTTCAGAATGCAATATAGTAGAGGAAAAGAGCTTACTTTATTTTTTTCTTTACATGTATGTTGCTCTTTCTTTCAAGATTCACTTGCTAACTTCTTTTCAGAATTGCCTCTAAACAGTGATCACCTCCCATCCATTTTGAAGCCTTTTGATTATAATCTAGATTGTAACAACAAATTTTCCAATCCTTACACAAAAAATAATAGTAAGGACTAAAACAAAATTGAATAAGAAAATATTTTTGAACACAAATTCAAATGGGAAGGCGCCAAGTTCTTCCCCAATAGAGTCACCAATATGTCGGTGTTCTTTTCTCCACTAATCCTTACTCTAAGGCTTTTCCTAAGTGTATTCAAGGTGACCAAACTTTCTAACATATATGGAAAACACCCATGTTCAAATTCAAGGGTTGGAAAAAGCCAACAAACAAGAGGATAATATACTTCTTTTGCATTTTGATATTTTCCAAGTTTGAGAGGGTGTTTCTAGATATATTTTAC
Source organism: Sequoia sempervirens (assembly GCA_007258455.2). Classification (NCBI taxonomy): domain Eukaryota; kingdom Viridiplantae; phylum Streptophyta; class Pinopsida; order Cupressales; family Cupressaceae; genus Sequoia; species Sequoia sempervirens. Next base: position 455,299,190 of record VDFB02000017.1, read on the forward strand.
AAATATAAAAAATAAAACTAGAATGGATACTCACACTAATAGGTTTTTAATATTATACTTTGTTGATTATTACTTACACTCAAATTACAAATCTCTAACCTTAGGATGCTAGGTTGAATGATGCACCTCTAGATAGCACTTGGTTACAAATCTCTATAGATATATATTTATTTATTTTTTATTAGGAAAAGCAGGTTTTGAAGGGGCCCCAAAACCCTTTACAAGGGAGAAAAGTTGTTAAAAAGAAATAAACATAACTCCCTGCAACCCACAAAATTCAAAAATGCTAACAAAAGATAAAGCTAGAGAACTCGTCAGCAACCAAATAGTAAAACATTTGCACTAAGGCTGAACAACCAAAAATTACAACATTTTATCAAGAACATTGGTCGAGTCCATATTTTCAACAATGACCCTATCCTGGATCTCGACCACATCTTGAAGATCTTGGAATGTACTGGTTTCCCTTTTCTTAATTTTTCTCCTCATTCGTAGGAAAGGACTAGCCTCCAAATTCTTATCCTCACTGGGACCATTATCCTCATTCTTATCCTCCAGGTTCATGCAGTTAACCTTAGCAATGGCCACCTCATGTTCACCCAAATCCAAAGACTACCAGTCCACTTAATAACTTTTTCATTAAAAACAGACAAGCCCTTAGCACTAGTTTTTAGAGACTGATTACTGATTTGAACTACAGTCTGCAAATCATTATTAATCTTGCTAATTCTTACCTCCATACTCACAATCCGCTCCTCATTGATCCTTTGAGCAATAATTTCCAGAGAGGTCAACCTTTCCTCATGGATTTTACCAAGTCTATTGGTGTCCATAGCTAATTTATCAAGAATCACATTCATTGTCTTGAACTTACCTCTCACAATCCATTCCTTTTGGTTACAGTTCACTAACGCCACATAGACATCTTGCCAATTTGTAAGCTTGGAATTAAGCTCCTTCACTTCTGAGAAAAGCTACTTCATAAGAGAGAGCAAGTTATGAGTCTTCATTTTCCATTCTACAAAATAGGTCCATATTAATCTCCTCCCAATTGACCGACTCAGTAGCAAGAATATCAACATTATCATTGGGTTCCTCCTGAACCCCATATTTTCCCTCCAAATCCTCCTCTACAGGGGAGTCCTCAACTTTAATTACCTCCACTTTCACATGATGCTTCTTAGGGATGTCGGCCAAATTAGCCAAAATTTTGAGTTGCTTCGCCTTAACATCAATTTGCTTAACTTGCTTAGCATTATTCCCAACAGGAGACTCAAATTCATCCTGGCTAGGACCGCCACCTTGGAATTCACAAAACCCTCATTCTCTTGCCCAATTTCCTCCATAGGCTACTCGTTCCCTCAATAACATCACCTGAAACCCCTTTAACATCAGGAAAAAGGGAATCCTCCAAACCTTTTAATTCATCCACACCCTGCTTGACAGCATGCTTCCCCTTCTTAGGGCACCTTTTCTTCCCCTTCACATTCTTTTTCACCGAAGGAACCGAAGGAACAATGGCCTCCCTCATTTCAGTATCCATTTCTCAACCCTTAGACCATGATTTTGAGTCCTCAGATTCATTGATAGACTCACCCTCGTCCTCCAAAGATTCATCATAAATAGAGTCTTCTTCCTCAGATTCCCCTTCCCACTCATCCGTTGACTCGCCTGTTTCATACCCATTGTTTTTTCCACCCTTTTTATGAGCAGAGAGCTTAGGGATAGTCAGTAACACCTTCATCTTAATGTGATCAAATATAAGACTCATAAGGCCTTCATGAAGAATAGCCTTCCTAGGATTCTTCCTATGATCCTCAATACTAGTTTCCATGGAAACAAGAAGGTAAAAAGGAAACGAAACTAGATTGTTGTGGCGGAAGTAATTAAGTAACATGAAATGATAGCCATAAATAACAGAGAACCTACCCTATAGAGTGAAGAATTGCATAATTACCAGAACAATGTCCCTCCAAAGAAGCTTAATGGATTTATGGGCATACCCACCACTGCCAATGAACCTAAGCTTCTACTTCTCTAAGCCTTTAAATAAATTTGCTAAGGTCATCTTGGCCACTACCCAGTCCTGATAAAACTTCCTACCCTTCGATGGAAAACCAATAACCTTAGCAACGAAGTCCTTCGTGATGTTGAATTCCACACCTTGGTAGTGCAAGACCCTGTTGTTCCAACTGTTTACAAATGCCTCTGTCACCTCTGGGTTAGAACCATAAAGCCTCAACAAATAAGGACAAACTCCACCCTTCTCCAAGTGCTCCCAGACGGGATTATTACCACGGAATTCATCACAAGAGCTCGACCACTCTGCAACGAGCTCCTCCCATGGCGAACTACAACAATCTACTCACAACTTGCTCTTTGTTCTTCCACGCATAAAGGGTTAGGTGAACAAACCAAAAGGAAATACAAAGAATACCCACAATAAATGTGAGCCTAACAAACCAACTACTACCATACCTCAACTCCTAGCCAATTATCTCAAACTCATCTAAAAAGCAATAATTATACGAGCATGCACTGAACTCAAAGTGCATAAAACAACCGAGGAAGAAACAAAATAACCTTTCTCCCCTCTTAACCGCTTCCTTGACATGAAAATTGGTCATAATTAGATGTATTCTAAATATTAAATAGGCATGGAATCATAAGTATTCCAATAATTACAAGCCATCACTCCTAAATTAGCGAACCCATCAGCAAGTGAGTTAGCCTCCCAGGAAACGGGAGTAATTCTCACCTCATCAAAAGAATTAATGATAGAAATAGCATCATTAATCAAATGGGCTATAGACCAAGATGGCGGATTAATCTTTAGGAGACCATTTATGATATTAAGGGAATCCCCTTCTAACCAAAGTTTAGTAACCCCTACTTCTCTAGCCAATAGGAGGTCATGATAGTTTGTTGTTGCCTCTTCAAAGCTATAGATATATTTTGTTACTAGTTACTTACAAAACCATTAACCTAATGTAGTACATCATACACAATCCTCCAGGGTTTTAACAGACACAAGATCATAATATTTTTTGTAGAAATTTACAGCAATGGGTTGTGCATATTGGCTAAACAAATAAATTTACATGATTTTAAAATGATTTCTCTTTATTTTGAATGATTGAATGGTTGGTCTTCTACCACCAAACCAATGCCTAATCCTACAATACAAAGTAAAATCTAAATGAAAAATAGCAATGCAAACCTTAACTTTCAAATGAGTTTGATACACTTGTATTTGTCTTGCAAAGGGTTTTCCCTCAAATGCCCTTCGACCTTAGAAATAAATCATCTACTTAATAATCCACAAAAGGTCTTAGCATTTCATGAGTCAACTTTCAAAATTTTCATGTGGCATAGAATTTGCGTATAATGAAATAATTTTATTATGCCCTTTAGATGCAAATTAACAAATTTTTGATTCAAAAAAATAGAAAATATGCATTTAGGGTTTTCTTGAATCCCTTAAAACTCAAAAAAAATATGGAGATAGAATGAACACAAGTAAAAGTAATGCCTTATATTTATTATCATGAAAAACTTTTACATTATTACTACAAGTTACATATAAACTAGAAAATCTAAGTTACAATCCTATACATTGGTTGAAACAGGAAATACAATTCAACCCTAATAGGCTTTTCCCATTCAAATGTCAAAAACCCAAATCTTTACAATAAAAAATAAATTCCCTCACATAAATCTACAGTAAGGTCATGTAGCATAGGAAGAAAAACATGATTGATAGATTTAGTAGGGAGAACCATGTTATCGACATCACAACCTATGTCCATCTACAAAAACTTCACCTCAAGTTCAAAGAACACACTTGCAATCATCAAAATCCAACCTTAGAGATTCACCATTAAATTTCTCATCAATTGGCACCCAAATCTATATGCAGAAGGATGGAAGAAACCCACAAAATCTACAAAAAAAATATTCCAAAAGTCATGAAAATCTGAACCTTACAAAGTTTGATCACTTGTATTAACTTTAACATGGCCATGGCATCCTTCTCCATAAGATCTATTCTTTTAGGAAATAAACAAGTGCTTCTTAGTGCTCTCAAGTAGGTGCAAGGATAAATCATCAAATCAATAAAACCTTAACTAGTTTATTAACTTTAGCATGGCCATGGCATCCTTCTCCATAAAATCTATTCTTTTAGGAAATAAACAAGTGCTTCTTAGTGCTCTCAAGTAGGTTTAAGGCTAAATCATCCAATCAATAAAACCTTAACTAGTTTTCATTTCCTATCATTGAAATCCACTTCAAAATCATGCCAAAACCATGGATGATTCTCCTAAGGCGATGAAAAGATAGTTCTAACAGCTATTAGGGATTCTCTCGCATGTCAATAGCTTTTCCAACCACATGTGGCATCCTAGGCCCTTCTAGAAAGTTCACAAGAATCAGCCAAAAATGGGTGAGAAGTTTGAATTTCAAAGGTTGGAACAAATCTATACCTCATACTACCTATTAGGACATTGAGGATCAAGGGTGAGGGATAACTCATCCATCCTATGGTATGCGGGACCTTAAACTATTGGAGATGAAAGATGCAGTGTACTAAGAAATAGGTACCAAATGGGAGAGAAGTTCGATAGGGAAAAGGTTTTTGGAATTTGGGGAAGAGGAGTCAGTCATACCTCAAAAGAGGTACCAGTGTGAAGAGAAGACTGCAACTCTAAAAAAAATCACTAGAACTTCGTAGATCTCGGGTGTTGGAAGTGGTCAAGAAAGAGTACTAAGGTGGAAGGATGGATGAAAGTTCAACTCCAAGGAATTAAATGAAGGGATCGGCGAGGTTTGGGAGTCAAACATGACATGAAACAAGTACCCAAGTTAAGGGAAGGCAGAAAATCTAACTCCAAAAGACAGTGAAAAATATTGAAGCAAGATTCAAGAACCAAGAGGAGTCTGAACAAGGTACTTAAATAAGGTATGGCCTAAAGCTTCAACCTGAAAGAGACAAGCAAATTTTCATTGGCAAGGGACAGAGAGATTGAGGTCGGGGATGATGAATGAAGGATACTCAAGGAAAGAGATTTCTAATAGGATAAAGGAAATGAGAAAAAGGGATGGCAAGATAAGGAAGCCCAAAAGTACAATGCAAAATAAAAGAAGTGTTTAATGAGGATTTTCAAGGATTGGGATTAGGGCTCAAGGATTCCATGGAAACTATAATAAGAAAATTTTGAGTTTTAAAGTCTAACACTACAAAGAATATAAAGCAAATAATCAAGACTTTGGAGTTTGGAGGAGCAAACAAGATGATACACATGTTAAGGGAGCTTGAAACACTAACACTAAAGGACTTAGAAACATTTGGAATGTAAAATATTTGACTTTTAGGGCTTGAATGGATGGTATGATGGGACAATCAAGTTTAATAAGCTAACAGATGAACAAGACATGAGTCCAAAGATAAATTATCAAGATTCAGAGATTAGAGATGTTGAGGAAGTAGAACCGATGGATATTAGTTTACAAAATATATAGTGAGGTGTGAATCTTAGAGTTAATGTAGATTATGTAATATTAAATCACCCTAAGATCAAAACAACAAGATGACACATTCAAATACAAACAAAATAAAAATGATAATATTTTAATATTTATATTTAGGAGTATGTAAAACAAGGGAATGAATACAAATATATGTATATGTACTCTAGGATGCAAGAGTCAAGATGACAGTGTCCTAGAGAGGTTGAGTGAACCTTGGTGAAGTGGAGGACTAACTCAACATGTAGGAGAAACAATGTCAAGAGAACTCATATTGATGAAGGTGATGTGGCACCAAACTACCATTAGTCAAGGAGTGAATGAGGTAGAGGTGGCATGTGCTCTTATTTCTTAATTTATCTAAGTAAATAAATGGAAATTCCCTAAGTAAACTTACATTCAAGGTGTAATAAATAATTAATCACACCAACAATATTTATGCAATACATTATCAGCTAAGCCTTCCACAATATGTTGATAATTGTTATGCATGTGTGGTATGCTTATCATGTGGCTAGGGTTGTGTCAAGTGTTAGATCCATATGGTACCAATCAATTGGCACAATCATGTGGAGGAGGCATGGCCATGTGTTGGATGCATATGGAGTCAAACTAAATGCATTGATGAATATCCATGTGTTTTCCATGTACAAGTCATGCACAAAACAAAAAGGATTACAGGAGTTAGCAATATTGTTGAAGCTAAAGTGCAAACTCCTAAAGTTGCACAAAGTGTGCAAGCAAATACCTTTGTGTTCTTTTGCAAAGCTATTGGAAATTGTGCTCGTATATATGTGTGTGAATCCATTCTACTAGAATGCTTCATTCAAGTGCAAAGCATCTTGGTGTAATATTGTGTAAGGGAAGATTGTAGAATGACACAATCTTATGTTGAGCCAATATGAAAAACCATGGGTTGTATAGAGTTACACATAAACCAGAAAGTAGATTGAACTAATTTCAACCAAACATTATATTTAGAATAAACAGATGATTAAATGTTTTAAAGGGGATTCAATTGATCTATTTTTTGGTACATCACCTTTTTTTTAATTTTATTTCTCTACACCCTTCTCCTTTTATCTCTTTGCCATATAATTTCTAGCTTAGATAGGAAGAAACATTATACAAAGGTTGCTCACACATTTAGGTTGTGCTTGATAGCATCCAACATTGTCATTAAAACTAGTATATCTAGCACCTTGTTGGTTGTCATTTCAAAGCATCCACAATTTTAGCATGCCCACAAGGAATTCATTCTTGAAGTTCTCACAAATTTATGTACATTGGCACTTCATTTTTGGAGAAACCCATTGAACAACTTTACAATCTTCCAAAGTTCTATGTTGAAACTTTGAAAATATTTGTGAAGCAAGAATTCACACTCATTATATTCATACTATATTTTTTGGTGAAATTTTTGTTGTAATCTATTTTTGGAGCACTCTTATTCACCTAACAACTCTATGTCAATAAACTTTAACTTTCATACGGGTTCACTTAATGTTTTGCAAACATGTGCACTACAATAATGATTGGTCTTCATCTAGATGTTCCTTGCTATTGTACTCATATATAATAGCTAGAACCACATTATTAGTCTCCTTTATTTGTTGGCCAAGTTTTCCAAATGGAGCATCCAACTATATCTTGCCCATTGGATTTTGTGTGCACTATGATAAATGGCATTCAAAGCTAGAATACATCAAACAATTTGAGTTCCAAGTGGAAATGCTTGTGAAGATACAAAAATGTAGATATACCTTGGACAAGATAAAGATGCAAAAGGCATACAAGGCATGGTATCAACAATAGAGAGAAGATTCAAAAATGGAGTGATGACCACTCTTTATTCTCACTATGGATCCACACTTGTAAGAAGTGCACATAATCATTTGCATCTTCTATGGAATACTTTTCTACTACTTACTCCATGTTGTATTGACCAACCATGTATGAAAAGGAATCTAATTTTGAGAAAGAGATCTTTAGTAGAATTCCAATTGCACTATTCATTAAAGTTAGAGACTCCCTTCCCTTCCTAAATGTGTTGAGCAACAAGGACAAGTGATTGACTCCTCTTGGAGAGTTTGTATGGCCCGACATCTTTGAAGATGCATCTACGGAGGTCCTTGTTGAAGTGAGAAAAAGGTGCCCCTTGTATACACTCTAAATGGGCTATAAAACAAAATAGATCATCAAAAAATTCAAATCCAAATAGAAAGTGCATACATGATAGAGCCAATGGGAGTAAAATAAAACAATGTGAAATACCAAAATATACATCAAACCTCCATGATATTGAGATGTGCTCCAAGTGTATGCATTTGGGTGCTCTTTGCAAACTTGTTACTCAAATGGAAAATATGGTATTAGCATTGAGATGATTGATTATGAAATTGATGGCATAAACTTAGCATGAAAGTGGATGATCAAGTGAAAGAGGAAGCTTCTCATTAAATAGATTTCTCCAATGGAGATGAAAGACGGAATCAAGTGTCACAAGAGGGGAGAAGATTAAGATTAATGGTGAATTTTATTAAATGATAGGATGCAAAATGTTAGCAAGTGGAGGAATATTAGAAGGTCAAATGGAGGATCAAAGATGCTCGCACGTGTGAAGAACATGCTCCCACATGTGTGAACAAGAGGTGGAGGTGAGTCAAAGTCAAGAGTGATGTGCTCCAAGTGTGAACAATGCAAAATACCAAAATATACATCAAACCTCAGTTCGTTCTTTTTATTAGGTTGCTCTAATTGTTTAGCAAAACCTGAAAGTTTGCACTATATCGCCCACTGGTAAGAGGCAGCTACTTCTCCCTTCCCATCAATAGTTATGTTTGCAGCAATGTTGGAGGGTAGTTCTTCCCTTCGCTATTAATAAGATGCTTTTGTATAATGTCTATAATGTCACACATGCATTTTATCTTTCGCTCCTTCAATGTAATGGCTCTTTTCTTGGCAAATTCTTCTTTTGTTGGATGGTGGATCCTTCATTTTGTCTCTTGAATATTAGGTAGTCATGAGTTCACTTTTTAAGATGGACTGAAAATGTGTGGGCATTGCAAGGTGGTTAATCTTTGGGTGTTGTGCATAGATTTTCAAATATCTTCATTCTTCCATAGATCACTTCTCCTTTAGTGGGCCTTTCTTCCCTGTAAGGAATATGTTTGTCCCACGTGCTTCAATCCTTCTCTTTGTATAAGTCATTTATGTTCCTCACCCACGCTGTAAAGTCGATTTTTGCTCAGTAATGTGCCTACATGATACGATAGTATGAATCTTCACTCCATCCACGTTGCTGTTGTTGCGAGGGGGCTACCCAAGTTTTGCTCATCGTTTCGTCTCGTGGAACATCTTTTGTTTGGTGGAAGTCATTGAGCATATTGTCCCACATCAGCAACAGTACTTCAAGCTACAACTAACTGCAGGTCGTCTTTTATGTGTAGTGCATTGATCCTTAGTCAATTGGCTCTTGATGGTGAAATGTTACAAGGTTTCCGCCTTCCTCATTTTTGTTCATAGGATTCATTTTTGGCTCCCGCGAGTTGAATTTCATTAAGGTATAAGTAGATGAACGCTAGCAGATCTCTCGTTGCGCAATTGTGAACGCCTTGTTAGCCATTGCATAATTACTGTGTGTGTTGCACGTTCTTCTTGGCAAATCTTTTGAAGGCTTCCCCACCATCTAATGAGGCATGGCCCTCCCTTTTGTTTGGGTCATCCATCTTTTCCCTTTTTGTCTTTATATTGTTTTATTTTTAGTCAATAGTTTATATAATGTGGGTATCTGAAGCAGAATTGGAGATAATCACAATTTGTGATTGAATTCTCAATGCTAAAACTTAAGTTTTAATGTCAGAATGATTGTTTGATATTTGATTCAAATTAAACTTCTTTTGTCATGGTTTTATAAATTTGCTGTATTAATTTTGCTCCCTTCTTTGTCTTCATTAGCTCTATAACAATCAAATGAACTTAACCTGTTTTGTTTGTTAAACAAATTCCAAGACCCACTCCCACAGATTACAAACAGCAGAACCTAGGTATCTATAATAACACACAAGACAAATTCAGATTATGGACTGTGCAAATTAGATTACTCCCTGTTACCTCAAATTTCATGACCATGCACTTGATGCATAGCTCATGCAGCCGTGGGTACGCCTTGGCCATGGTGGCCATCCATGCCTGCACATCAACGCCCCACCTTGTGGGCATAATTGAAGTCGGAAAAGTGAGGCTTCCCGTTGAGTGACACCACCTTTAGTAAACCTTGTCTACGGGAAAATCTTATCTGTAGGCTAACAACATGGTAATTTTTATAGAAACACTCTACTGGCTCTATGCCTCCACCAAAAACCACGTCTTGCAAATGAGGGCAATAGCATCCCTATCTCTGCGACAACATGAATGTCAATACATATTCCAACACTTTGTTAGGGAGCTTCTGATGTAGCAATTTTGTAATAAAATATTTATAAATTCAATTATAGACCTATCAAATTTATAACATTCTATATAAATTAGACTCAACATAATCATTGTGCTTCCTTTCAATGCAAGTAATAGTACTTAGATAGATTATCCTATTTAATAAAGATGTCTAATGTGTGAACTTTCCTCAACAACAAAAAAACCTGAGTAGATTCTCAACAGCAATTTTTAAGAGAAACACTCTACTATCCATGCCTCCAAAAACCACGGCTTGCAAATGAGGAACATAGCATGACTATTTCTAAGACAACATGCATACCGATACATATTCCAACACTTTGTTAGGGAACTTCTGATGTATAAATTTTTTAATAAAATATTTATAAATCTAATTATAGACCTCTTATCTAATTTACAACATTCTATATAAATTAGACTCAACATAATCATTCCACCTCCTTTAGGTGCAAGTAATCATTCTTACATAGATTATCTTCTTTAATAGGGATGTCTCATGTGAACTTTCCTCGACAAAAAAATCTGAGTAGGTACTCAATAGAACCAACTTCTATAAAACTTTATAGAAACAAGCATAAGTGACAATAGCACTGGGCCCACCACATAACATGCCAAAAATCTTAATAGAAACATGTGTAAGTGAACGTAGAGAAAAATGTTTAATAGCACGAATCTTGTATTAGCATAGGTGACAGTAGCACAAGGCCCACCACAATTTGTTTGTCTGCTTTAGCGGATTTTGCTAGAACTCTCTGGTTTGCCATCTCTTATTTCTACTTGCACTCTTTTGGGCATTTTCAAGCCTGCTACGCCCCTATTTTAAATGTTCATGAATGATTCAAAAGTCTTCAATCCAGCATGCTCTGATGCATTCCCAATAGTAAATTTCTACTTGGCTATGAGGGGCATTGCCTCTCAACCCTACCTAGTACTGTAACCAAGAATGCATCAAGGTTGTCATTCCTTACCTTGTAAGGTGCACTATCCCTTGACCCCACTAGGGGCTACTGCAACCTAGCCCCTACTCCAACGCACTTGCAGAAAAGAAAAAAAATGTCAAAAGATATCACACACCAATCGTCCATTTGTAGATTTTACACTTGATGTTGGGATTAAGGTGTCTCAACCTTAGAATCCTAACATTGATTTAATTTGGTGTAATTTAATGTATTTATTTGTATAATTTAAATGCCTATGGTGTCATGTCACTAATTGGAACCCATCAGCTAGGTGGCATCCCCGTTGTAGGTGACTGGATGACACATCATCATCCCAAGTGGACATAGGCGTCGCATCTTGGAATCTAACATTTTACAAATTCTATGACGTGTCATAAGGCATCTTTGAATGCATGGAGAAAGTTGGCGCCCAAAATGGGTTATGTCAAGATGTAAGAGAATCGGCTAGTTTTAGCCAATTATGACAGAGTCTCTTACAGATCCGATGACAAATTCTGTGGCAGATTTATGACATTCTATGACAGTTGTAAGGCATCTGTCATAAGCTATTATGAACATATTTTGGGTGCCCAAGCTTGGAAGAAGACTGTTTGCATGTTTGACACTTGTCAGAGGTGTAAGGGAATATGTCACATGTGTCCAAATGCATATATAAGGCATTGAATTTTGACCCATGAGGATTTGAATGCCCCTCACCTTCTAGATGCTTCTTGAAGCTTGTAACACTATTTATTGAGTGCCTTGGGTTGTAGAATGCATAGTTTGTTTGCAAGTAACGAAATGTTGCCGATAACACTCCAAAACAGGTGCTCATGTTGAAGCACTTGTGTAGAAGCTTTGTATTTGGAAAAACATTGTAATCACTATTTGATATAATAGAGAAGTATTGTGCTTTTGGAAGGTGGGGGTTTTTACCCGCAAGGGTTTTCCCCACAATATATTTGGTGTCACTGTTTTTGTGCATTGTTGTTTTTCTATTTCCATTAATCTTTATGTGCTTCTCTAGTTGCAACTGTTAAAGGTGTTAAAAAGAAATTTTTTTGTAACTCTCTCCTGATTAGATTAGTGTAGGAAGTTGTTTCCACTCACCCAGCTTCCTTTCACTTGGGAGCAAACTCGCTGAAAAAAAATTTAGATCATTTCCACCTCTGCATAATTAATTTGAATCAATTCCACACTTTCATATTTGACCCAAAATACAGAATAGACAAACTGAAAATCAGAACCAACTCATAAAGATATGTAAAGATGAAATCAAGTAAAAATAATGCTATTTACTAATTTTAAAATTAAAATATACCATTTACACACAAAACATTAAACTAAAGATACACCAATCAAAATCAAGCCCAAACAAAAGAGAAAAGTGTCGGGCGTGCAATTTTCTACAAGAAACATATATGTAAACAACAAATCACATGTAACTTCTTCCATTCGCGATGGGCTTCATCACAAGATGCCCACACCACAATAACAAATAATAATAAAATTGAAACGAGCCTCGTCAGTAGCTAAATAATTTAAATGAACCTCGTAATGAAGTTTTAATTTTGTAGTTAAAAAAATTGCAAAAAGATAATGTAAGTGGCACTCATTCATCAAATAAAATTATAATAAAACAATGATACTAAATTCAAGTCATCTATACTTCTGTTCAGTTAGGTGAACCTGGTGATCTTGGCAGCTCCAAATGCCCTCCTTGTCAGCCCTCCAGATCGGAAGTGTTTGGGGAAGCCCAGGTTCTCAAAAAACTGAATGCGCAGCAGTTGGTTTTAAAAGAAATTAGACAGAGGATTGAAAAAAATCTTCTTCGTCCGGACTCTAACCCCAAGTTGTGCCCTATGCCCAAAATTAAACAGGGGACTAACCCCTTTGCTCTCAGCTTGGGAAGACAGAATCCGAGCAATGATGGGCCTGCAGATGTGGGCGGAGGTACTGGTGACCCTGCACAGGGCATGAATCTGATGGACAGTTTCACCACTGCAGAAATAAGGGATGCCTGTGTTGGATCATTTGCTGCCTCCGACCAGCCCTGCATGCCCCTTGTTGAGGGGAATTCTGTGTCTGAGGTTACCCAATCCATGGTCGATTCAGGCCCTCCTATCTTCCAGTCTCCTAAGATTCCTCCAGGTCGTGGGGAGTCAGAGATGGAGCAGGGAGAAGATCCTTGCAGCTCCTCTGTGTGTGAGCTTCCTGTTAAAGAAGGAGATAAAAGCCCCGATCAGAAGGAAGAAGTGGAGAATTTACGTACTAAGAGTGTCACTCAAGGGGAGCCTTTGCAAACCCCTAGACAAAAACCTGGCCCTAGGAGGCCAAGGAAGAATAAGAACTCTATAAAATCGGACAAACTCCCACTTGTTGATAAAAGGAAAAGGAAAAAAATAAGCTTGATCATCCAGTCACCCACAGCTAAGCGGGCGGAAACTGAAGAAAAACTGCCTAAATGTTTCGAGCAGTTTAGGAGTGACCAAGGGGAATCTGATGTGTTAGTTGATGATGAACATTAACTGTGTATCCTGGAACATCAGGGGACTTGAGTCATCTGACCGGAAATACATAATCAAACGGTTCCTAAACCTGGTTAAAAAGAAAGATTTTGTTCTTTTACAAGAAACTAAGGCGGTTGGCTTCACTCTGGAAACCAACCTCAAGTTTGTTTGGAATGGGGCAGCATTCTTCACTACCTTGCATGAAAGGGGGAGGGGAGGGGCAGCTATCCTGATGGCAAACCATTGGGCCCCCTTGGTAGTTGAAAGTGGTGTTTCTCCCTGCAATAGGGTGGTCTGGGCAACTATCAAAAAAGATAACTTGGTCTTCGAAATATGTTCTGTGTATGCTCCCAATGATCACAGAGATAGGACAAAGTCGTGGCAATGGCTTGCCACCCTTCCGGAAGTGCCCTGGATTATCGGAGGGGACTTCAATATGGTGGAGCAGGCTGAAGATAAATGGGGTGGTGTTAATATGTCTTGGAAGGGAAACGGAAAACATTTCTGGCATAGAATGAAGCATAAACTCAACCTCATAGATCCGATGGAAAAAGGTAAGAACGATTGCAAAGGTGTATGGTACTCCTGGTGCAACGCCCAGAATGGCGATAACAGAATTTATTGCAGGCTTGACAGAATTTATGCCAATAAGGATTTTTTTAACTTTATCCCAAATGAGGAGGGGGTGAAGGTGTGTGTTTATCCTTATACCCTTTCAGATCATCATCCTATCAAGGCTGACTTGGTGATCTGTCAGAGCAGGCGGAAAGAGGAAAGAAAGGCTGCGCCGTTCATCTTGAACACCAATCTTTTAAAAGATGAAGACTGCATGGATGCTATTTCATCCCTCAGGGAGATCAATAAGTGTCTCTTAAAAGAGAAGAGCGCCATAGAAAGATGGAACATTAATGTCAGCAGTTGGTGTAAGCTCTTCCAAACAATTGGGAAAAAACGGGCCCTGGATGCCAGAAAGGTGGAAAATGAGTTGCAAGAAGCCCTCCTAGATGCTGAAACAAGGTTACAGGAAACCCCAAGTGATTTGTTGTTGGGGGAAAGGATGGCAAAGGCTAAGGACGGTCTAAGGAAATTCCAAACTCACAAGGTAAATGGTTTGAAAGTAAGGGCTAAGCTTAATTGGCTAGTTTGTGGTGATAGGGGCTCCAAATTTTTCTTCAATTACCTTAAAGAGAAGTATATAAAGGAGCAAATTGATCAAATCTGGGATGGGGAAAGGTTGCTCACTAATCAAGGGCAGATTCTAAATCAGTTTCAATGCTTTTATAAAGATCTCTTTACCTCAGAGGGGGGCTCTGTGGATTGCATTAAGGCAAGGGACACAATTCGAAAGCTCATTCCTAAGAAGATTATTGAAGATGACTCGGCCAAGCTCCAAGCAGCTATAAGCAAAGAAGAAATCAGCAGAGCCATCGATTCGATGTGCAATGATAAGTCCCCAGGTCATGACGGCATACCTGTTGAATTCTACAAATGCTTTTCTGAATGGGTTTGTGAAGATCTGCTCCAAGTTTATGACGAGGCGCTGGAAAGAGGGACCTTGGGTAGTTTGATCAACAAAGGGATTATTAAACTTTTGCCCAAAGGGGGGGATAAAACGCTGATAAAAAACTGGAGGCCGATAACTCTCCTTAATGTGTCATACAAAGTGTTGGCCAAGGTTCTCGCTCTAAGGTTGACCAACATTCTTCCCAAGTTTATCAACAGTACTCAAACGGGCTTCATCAAAGGTAGGTACATTCTTGAAAATCTTCTCACAAGCTGGGAAGCTATGCAATGGGCTAAAGAGTCTCAGCAGAATGTCGCGATGCTTCTTCTAGATTTTGAGAAGGCTTACGATAGAGTTGAGTGGGAGTTTTTAAGAGGTATTTTGTAGGCTTTTGGTTTTCCAAGCTTGTTCTGTAAGATGGTGGACGTCTTACTCAAGGACGCCAATGCGCATGTTGATGTAAATGGAGCACTTTCTGAGGAAATCAGATTGGAAAGATCAATTCGGCAGGGTTGCCCCCTGGCACCTGCTCTTTTTGTTATAGCTTCTGATGCCCTGTTCTATTTACTGAGGGAGTCTTCTGTTTCTCCTAGGATCAGGGGCATTAGATTCCCTGATGAAAAGGATTTGATTAATGTTCAATTTGCCGATGATACTGCTCTTTTCACAAAATTAGACAAGGAGAACATTGAATCTCTAATGAAGAAATTGGAGATTTTCTGCAAAGCCTCTGGGGCTAAAGTTAACAATAACAAGTCTATTGCTCTTGGATGGCAGAGAGAACCACCGGATTGGTTCAAGAACTTCAATTTTCAATGGGGAGGGCCTGACCTCCAAGTGAGATACCTCGGTATCCCCTTTGCTATCAACCCCAACCTCAAGGAGATGTGGAATTGGATCAAAGGAAAAATTGAGAAAAAGCTTGATAGCTGGAACAAGCAGTATCTTTCCCTTGCTGGAAGAGTCCAAGTTTGCCAGAAGATACTCTCATCCTATAGTATCTATTCCGCCTCTGTGTGGTTCTTCTGTAGTTACCAAGTTAACGAGATTCAGAAAAAGATAAGGAGCTTCCTTTGGTCAGATGGGAAAGGGAAAAGGAAAAAGCATGTTGTTTGCTGGGATTGGTGTTGCCTTGGTAAGATGCAAGGTGGCCTTGGTCTTAAAGATCTGAGACTGCAAGGCATATCTCTTGCGGCAAAGTGGATTGTGAAAGCTCTGGACGGTAATGAGCCCTGGAAGGTGCTGGTTAGAAATAACATCATCCTGGCTGTTCCTAAACAAGCAAAAGCTTGGAAGCAGCTTCCCTTGAGTGACATTCTTATGAGTAAATTCTCTATGTATCCTAAAGGGTCGATGGTCTTTAGGAGCCTTTGGAAGGCTTGGGATTTAATCAAACACAATGCCCTGTTCAAATCTAGTGACATAATCCTTAAGGACAATATTAAATGTCATTGTTTTAGCTCTATTTGGTGGAATGTCTCTCATAACCATAAACCCCTCGCTTTACTCCAGGGTTGTTCCGCTAAGACTTGGTGTCAAAAAGGCATTCAAACCTTTGGAGACATTTTGGTCGAGGGGAAGATAAAGAGCTGGACTGGTTTAGCAAGGGAATTTGACCTCCCAGCTTCAAACTACAGAACTTATTCTACTTTAATTGAACCCTGTAAGGGTGTTGTCTTCCCCCAGGGTGCTAGGAGGGCCCTTGATCTGACCAGGGATATTGTTTGGAAGGACGGGAATCCTATCTCCAAGCTGAAAGCAAAGGATATCCTACAAAAAACTGACCTGTGTCAACACTATTTTTGAGCATTTGAATAGTTGCTGGAATGTAAACTTAGATAAAAAAGATTGGCAAACAATACTGACGGATGTTTGGTGCAGTGGTCTCGAGCCAAATAAACCCTGTTTCAGATGGCTAGTGCTGCTTCAAAGAATTCCTTTTAAAAGCATTTGTGAGGATATTGATATCTACAATATTTGTAAGACTCTGGAATCGATAAAGCACATCCCTTACTGAGTCTGCTAAAAGACTCACATTTCTGCATGTTGCTTTGAAGATTTCGTTGCACATTGAGGTTTTGCTACCCAATTTCGCCAATCCTGTCTGTGATGGATCGAGAAGGATCAGCAAGGCTGAAGGCAGTTGTGGACATGAGATATTCTTAAAAGCTATTAATGAATTTCAGAGGGATTTTAACGTGGCAGCAGAGGTGCGCGCTAGACTAAGGGGAAGGTTATCAAGACTGTAAAGGTCTCGGAAGGCAAATTGGTGGTACTGATCAAGCAAAAGGAACTAAAATATGAGCATTATTGGCAATTTGGATAGCCCACTCTAGAAACCTTTATGGCTGCAATGGATGCTTTTCAGAAAGGGTTCAATGTGAAGTCTAAAGCTGGAAAGGAGATCCAATAAATCAGAGCACCCAAGCTGTACACAAACGAAAACATGGAATTAGAGGAAGTCTTCTCCAGGGACGAGATGTTGGCAGCAGAAATCCTTGCAGCATGGAATGACTTGGAGTCATACAGTGAGAACAAGAACATGTCCCTTGGACACTCGGATTCTCAAAGGGCAAATTTGCTAAGCAACCAAAACAGGAAATGAGGGAAAGAAACAGAATTGAGGCAGTCATCATCAAGCCTGACCGTTCAACAGCAGCAAATCATGGAAGGAAACCATATAACAGCAGCAAATAAGATAGCACACCATATAAGGAGGAACTGTTAAATTCTGAGGAAATATAACAGCAGCAAATCTGGGAATAAATGCATATAATGTAATATTGTGATCTTCAGAAAATTGATATAAAAGGCTGTAAAAAACAACAGCTATACTGTTTCAAAGTAAGGCCTCGTGACATAACGATGGAGGTATAATGTACAATGTTTCATGAACTATATTTAATACAAAAAGTCATCTATACTTCTGCATAATGCTATATCGGCATAGCAACGATTTAATAACTAATATTACTAATCATAACTCCAGGCATTGCAAAAATAAACAAATTAAAAAATACAGAATATCATGACATTATTCATTAGTCCAATATCCAATAGTTTGACTGTAAACAGATTTAGATAAAAAAAAAGAAAACCGTTCGAAAAGAAATACAGAAGTATTTCAAATCAGAAAGATAAGATCATCCTTGCAGAAGGACATAGTAGACATCGCATACTTTCTACAAGCAACATGAAGATCAAGTACTGTCTCTTACCCTTACCAAATGCTACAATCTAACTAAATACAAAATTGCACGTTCTACCATTCGAACTTAACCAATGCAGTCCCAGTGGTAGACATGGTATCTCTTCTTGCAGATTCAGCTAGAAAGTAAAACATTCCACTAAATCGCATACATCAGCCTTTTTTAATCCCCCCATTATGATGGTAACAAAAAAATCTCGACAAATTCACCTTCTAGATGAAGACATTTTCTCATGTAATTCAATGCAATTGCTGAGTGCTTTGCAGATTAATCTCCCTGGCCTTAAGAATTTTGACAAGTTGCCTCTGACACTTCCATAGCAGAGCAATCAGTCCTTTCCGCAGTAGTGTGGTCTGAGGAAAGCCTCTTGGTAGTTGGTTGAAAGGCATCAATAGGAACTGGTGCTGCTCGTTTTGCACCTCTCCCTACAACACCAAGATGAGTAACAGTGCCATTGGAAGGGCCACTAGCAAGTTTAGGCTGGTCAAAACCAGTGCTTACATTTGCTTCTGTCGAATTGCCTCCACTAAGAGCAAATTGAAATTTATCTTCAGCATCATTCTTTTCATTAACAGACCGCACAACTTCAGATAATGGTGGTTCTGTCAACATCTGCTTCAGATCTTCAACCTGTAAATGCCATAGACTGTTAATAAGCTTACCCATTTACAAAACACATGCACAACCCTGACAAATTGCGCTTGAAACCTCAATACCCATTTACCTTCTCTGAAAGGTCAGCCATTAATCCTTTGAACATTTTAATGTCTTCTTCCTTTGACTCTATAGGCTCTAAATTGTTTTGAACTTCAGCAGAAGCATTACTTGTTTGAGCATCGTTGGAAGCCATTTCAAGCTTGGATGCCTCAACCTTTTCTGTCAGTGTCTGCATACAAGACGTACATATAGAGAGAGCCCGCTGACAATAACTAAGAGCTTCAGGAATCTTGTCCTGCATCTGTAGAGCCAAACATATTTTGAAGCATCTATTTATAAATTAAGACTGAACATATAGGCACCAAATTTTAGAATAAACTTTAGTTTGCTTACATATCAACTTCATATTAACCACAATAATCAGACCCCCATATCTAAAATATACCATGATTTAACATGCAGATACATTTTATTTTTTTTACAATAGGTAAACGCATATCAAGTAGTGCAAGTAGTAGTAAAGCAATATTAAGGATACAGCTCTGCGATATGACGACTTTGTGCTTCATCCATTTTTTCTAATATAGAAAGAGCTCTCAAGTAATCATCTGCAGAAGTTGAGAAATCCTCTGCACGCAAGCAAAAACATTTGAAAGCAAGTATATTAATAGTGCTGCCACCTTGAAATCCAAAGTTTCCTGCTTGCACTCAAGAAAAATTATGATTGCTTGCAATAAAATGCAACATTGATCTATCAACTTACCTCTTTCCAAAGACACATCCCCCAAAGCACTTATAACATCTACCTTTTCAATGGTATCATCCCCTTTGTCAAGAATTACTCTAGCAGTTTCCAGATTTTTCCATGCCAAATCTAAATCTGACTCTTCCTCATCATCAACTTCTTCCCCAAAAGCCTCACCTGCATCTTCCTCTTCACTTTCTTCTCCTTCAGACCCTTCCTCTGTATCATTCAAACAGGATAATTTGTTAAATTATACCACTAAAGACAACCAATATGCCAAGATCCAGAAATCCAACCTAATTCAGTCATAAACTGTACAAGTAAATGTTTAAAAAATGCAGCTATAAGTGTAAAGATAAAAAACCTTCATCATTGTTTTCATCTGTGATGGGTTCTTTTCCATTGTGATCACTAATAGGGGCTTTTTCCTTAGCATCAGTAACAGAAGGTGCAGGCATTTTGCTAGCTGAAACTTCAGAAGATTCAGTCACCCCATTTTTTCCTGACCCGTCCACAGCATTCTTTGAAGATGTCTGTTCCTTCTTTGCTAAAGCAACACTCTCATTCAAGGGATCAGCTTCATCTTGTGCTTTGTAAAGAAGTGCACAACCATACTTGAAATATGATGTAGCACATTCTGGAGCAAGTTCGCCAAAATGAGCCACCCTACAGCTCAACCAAAGTCAAATAATCATATTGCTATCATATCTTCCAGAAAACAACAGCATTTGTGCAGTAAAATTGCAAGGATAGAATAAGCACTATATTTGAATTTTAAACAACTACATTTAAGTTTGGATGCCAATGGTAATTGTTAGAAATAAAACATAGACAAATATTGAAACAGCACTTTCTGATTTTCATTATTGACCAGGCTCCACACAAATCAAAAGGCATGCATCAGGCTGTAAACATTATTTCCAGAAAAATAACACTTTCAATAACAGAAAATGAGTCTGTCTTCATAGAGACAACCCAACACCCAAAAAATGAGTTAGCGTGATTCACAAATATTGCTTATCAGTCTATCAGATCTCCACGAAAACTCCCTCAGAAATGACACACAATAAGCATTTAAAAACATATAGATAACGATGGCTTTTTACAGCTAAGGATAGTCTCCCAAAAAAGATAAAAACGAGTACTTTTAGCCACTTTAAGATGTGTGTGTCATTACTGAAACTGGGAGCCATTCTGGCACCTGGCATTCCTCGGGATATAAACAAGCATACGAATGAATGTCTAGAAGACTTGTATAACTGCAATTTGATTTCCAACTCAATTAGGAAACTCTGTACTTGTTATACGTCTAGATTAGGTTAGGACCAAAAATTTAGGAGATGAGTGACAAGATAAATTCGAATACAATAAGCATTCCAATTAGGAAACTCTGTACTTGTCATATGTCTAGGTTAAGTTAGGACCAAAAACTCAGGAAACGAGTGGCAAGATACATACAAATACAGTAACCACTCCAGATAGGAGATATCAACAAAGGGCAGGCACTCACAATCAACTTCCACTGTACTAATTAAAAAATGACTACTGGGAACATGGTATGTCTCCCAAAAAATAGTTCTTGCCCAAATTATTGGAGACATTAGAATGCAAACAATGAATTGTGTCTACTTCTTAGTACAATGGAGATACTTTAGCCAAAAGCTTTGTGTTAGAAAATTCATTCGCACCCGGCAGCTCTGATTGAGTGGTACAGTATTGCAATTGTCAGGATGAAAACAGGATTTAAACCCCAACTAGAAACTGCTGGACCAAGCACCCCACAATAATATGGCTGTGATAAAGCAAGCCAGGAAAAAGGCATGTGCTACAGAACTGGGGATGGAGTAATCCGCGCCCCCAAAAATAGAAACGAAGTTTTGTCTCCAAATAACCTTAACAAAAAAAAACTATGCTACTCTTACCGTAGCGTAAATTTGAGATGAAAGTTTTTTTTCAAATTGCATAAAGCTAGCAACTAGAGAATTAGTCCTAAAGTATACAGACCCGGATAATTCCCAATTGTTAAATACTAACTAAATCCACCACCAACTAAATACAGGGATGACTCTGAATATAATAACAATCAACAGAAATATTTTGTTTTTTTTTTAATACATACGCAAACCAAAAAATGGAGATTATTTAAGCTTTCAAATTTATAAAGAAACAAATTTAAAAAAAAATACAAGAAATTTACAGCATTCAGCCTAAAAGAAAAAAATGCTAAATAGGTCGATGCCAATAACAAATAAGTTAAGAGTACAAATAATTATTTTGGAAAAATGCAAACCAGAAACAATAAAGGGGCTATAGCTCGAGTGACAGAGCACCCGGCATGTAAAGCACAGTGACAAGGAGACCCGAGATTTGAGTTTTAGATAGACCATATAAAATCAACAATACAAACAAGACAAAAGATGTGCAGAATAGTGGAACAAGTAGGTAAAAATACATGCCTAATCTCAAGCGCGCGGGACAGAGAATCGACGGCCTGAATGATGTCATTTTCTTTCAAAGCAATGCAACCCTTGTCGAAAAGAGCGTCTGCTTCCTCTAGGGTTTTAGCAGAGGGTTTTGATCCCTCTGCAGCATCTCCGTTTACAGCTGCCGAGCCGCCGTGGCCATCCACATCGCTCACTAATCCCTCCACCGGCGAACTGACGGACTTGGCACCAGCCTGGCTTGCCGAACCATTTTGGGCACCGACCGGAGCAGAGCTTTCCGATGGCACCTTCTCCAATTCCAAGGGCTGCTTTTGAACGTTTTCTTCGGCCGAAGTCAAACCCTCGACCTTGGAGGCCTCAACAAGGGCTCCAGGAGAAGCCATTATTGAATCAAGAGCAAGCGTTGCAGAGTACCCCTGAAACAGACGTTTTTAATGACGACGAAGAGGGGGAACTTGAAGCGCGGCGTACAAATGGCGGAGGGAAGAAAGGATTTGTTTACGAATGCGAAGGGAAAACAACCGAAGACTTTAATACAAGAATTGGTGGGAAGTACATGGAAACCCAAGCGCGGGAAGCTGGGAAGCAAATGGATAAATTTCACAAAATGCATAAAGGCCTGTGATGTCTTAAATTAATTATCGGGGATGAGAAAAGCCATGATCATTGATATCCTTGGGATGTGAGCTGTGGAATAACATCAATTTTTTAATTTTATTTTTCTAATTTTATTTTAATTACAATACGTGATTTTAATCTTCCATGATAACAGCTTTTTGTGAGAAATTATATTTATCTATATTAGTATTTTAGAATATTTTGTGATTTATTATGAGCATAAAAAAAAGTGAAGTGGGTCATTAAGTGTAATCTTCCATATTGATGAAAATAAGTACATATTTTTTTCTAAAAAGTAATACAACTTAAATGATAATATTAAGTTATGAATATATAGTATTGTATAAATCAAATGATTATTAATTTTGTTTGTATGAGCATGTTAGTGTACTCCCTTCCCTCCCAACAAACGATATGTGTATTAAGGTACATTGTTGAATCAAAATGGATTTGATTTTGTTTTACTCTTTTTTAAGTAATTACAACCCAAATGATACTTGTATTGTAGGTCACCACTAAAACTCTCTTAGAAATGACACACAATGAAATCCATTAGCCATACATAATGACACTAATATAATCACAACCAAATGACACTTGTATTATAGGTCAAAGAACATGTCTTTAATAATGCCAAAATTTAAATATTGTTTTAATATTTAGATTTCTCTCAAAAATTATGCAATTTCAAAACAAATGGCATCTCATTTCAAGTCCATATGCAAAAGTTATCACTTCCTAGAGACGGATAAAATTTGTTAAAAGTGGCAAAACTATTATGTGGCAATTTTGAAATTGCCCCTATTGGAAAGAGGTGGTTTCACTCTACAATAAGGAAACATCTTGTAGCTATCCAATTTTGGGGTTTTTTTTACTTATGTTCAAACTTGTGAAGCTCAAAATGTTATTGTGAATATAATTTAAATATTGGTTTGAGGGATTTGAAGTAGTTTGTGAAGGGAATTAAGTGAAATCTTTAGGAATTCATATTTCCTAGTGAATAGTTTGCTAGTGTAAACTCATTTGGCTTGTAAGAGAACTATGTTAGAGATATAAGGGATTAATATTTAATAGGATTTGAGCTAACAATGTGCCCAAGTAGTCAAAGATTGTATTTTTCATTAAAGTTGTGGATTTTAAGTGAGTTGTAGCTCACATTTACTAAAGTTTTCTACCACTTGTGGACTTCTCAAAGGTAAATCCTTTGTCTTCTTATTTGTGATTGTGTTTTCTCTCAATTACATATTGCAAGTTAAAATTATTGATTAGCAAGTTTACAACACTTGGTTCCTTTCCTTAAATCTATAGGTTGATATCTATAGTATGGAATATCAATCCTACTTTATAAATCAAGTAGTATCACATGAATTTCTTTCCTTCCTTGAAGTTGTGAGTGTTTTTGTAGGTCCATGGTCACAACAAAATCAAGTGGAGGAGATTATTACCTTTTGCAAAGAGATGTTGAATCTTATAGGTGGAAGAAATAACTTGAAAGCATGACAAGAGAAGAGGAAGCAAGGTTCTCCAATATGATAGCTAACATTCAAAGCCTATCTCAATCATGAATTTTTTTTAGGATAATGTGGCGTTTAATTATAGTTCTAATGTGTTATTTTATATATCTCCAATAATTTTGGATTGGGTAACTGGACACTCATGTTATTGAGAGTTGTTAGTATTTATTAATATTATCCTTGATGACTTGGAATATTAGTTGTAATGGTATTCATAAAAGAGGTGGAGTTGGCAATAGTGGTTACAAAGGTATTTTTAGCAAATTTATCAACTTGGGCACTAGAATTGAGTAGTGGAGCATCTTGCATGTTGTTGATAGGTTCCATGTGAGCTAGGTGGCGGTTTGGATGTTGTTGATGGTTTTTTGTTGTAGTGGGAGATTTTAATTTGTGTGGTTTTGTAGATTTATGAAGGATTGTTCAATCATGGGCTCTACCTCTCACTTGAATATTAAGAAATTCAATGGCACTAGGTACGTGATGTGGAATCGAAAGATGGAAGATCTTCTTGAAGAAAGAGAACAATGAAGATCTATTGGAAAATATACAAATCCATCTAGAATAACTAATGAAGATTGATTAAATTTGGACAAGAAGGCATGGGGAACCATTCGATTGTGCCTTGTGAATTTCATCCTCTTAAATTACTTTAAAGAGATTGTTGCATACAAACTATGGAAGAGGATAAATAATATGAATCAAACCAAAGTCCAACAAATAAATTGTATCTCAAAAAAGTTATATTATTTGAAAATGAAAATTGGTGATTCAATTGTAAATTATTAAAATGTATTTAATCTAATTTTGAGTCAACTAGTTTCTATAAATGTGTCTTTTTACTTTGTTCATTACCTAAATCTTGAAAAGAAAATAAATTATTGTCATTAGCGATGGTGGTGTAGAGATCAAGATGGAAAGTCTCATTACTACATTGCTTTCAAAGGAGATGTGAATAAAATCCATGAATGATGGCTCAAAGGATTCCCTACATGTTTAGGAAAGGCTCGAGGATGAAGATGGGTCAAAGATGATTAAAAAAAGGAGAGATCCAAGTCAAAAGGATGGTAAAAACCTTAGGGAAGAGAAAAGCTAAGTGTCGGATTTGTGAGAAGAGAGGACATGTGAAGAAAGAATATAAAAGCAAAAAGAAATCTTTATATTGCACTACAAGGAAATATTCTAATGAAGTTGATAGTGATGCTTTATTTATTTATGTTAACACTATTAATGACGATGCTTGGCTCATTGATTTAGGTTGCTCCCATCATATGACTCCTCACAAGGAGTAGTTTTTGATATATAGTTTATAGAGGAGAGATTTTCCTTGTGACAATAATCCTAAGCAAATTGTTGGTAAGAGAAGGGTGCAATTATGTTTCAATGATGGGTGGGTTAAAACCCTTAATAATGTTTTGCATGTTCTGAGACTTATGAGAAACTTACTTTTTGTATCCAAGTTAAATGACTATGGTGTGCATGTGACATTTGGCAAGTTTGGTTAAAGGTTGGTGAAATTGAATTTGGTGGTAGCCAAAGGATCTCAAATTGGAACAAGCTAAATAACTCCACATTTTATCACTTTGCCAATGTAATTAGCAAGACTATAAATGCATGTATGTTGTCACACCAACATTTAGGTAACATAAGTGAAAAAGGTTGACCATTATTAATAAAAAAATTGGTTGATGATTTTTCTAATTACTTTGTTGGCAAAAAGAATTATGAGTACTATGTGTTTAGTTGACATAATAGATTTTTATTTCTTGTTGGAAGTTATAGAGCAAAGAGATTGTTGGTTGGTCCCATATAAGTTGGGTGGTGGATTTGAAATCCTACCTTGGGACATGATTCATTGTGGAGGAGTTACAATTCAAAGATGTTTCCTATTATTGGTATAGATGTTGTTTTTCTATTCATGACTCATTAAGAATTACTTTTACTATTCTTAAAAGATCTTCATTTTAGGCTTGGGAATTTTTGCACTTTACCATAGTTTGATGGTATGTTATTTCATCATTTGAAGAAGATTTAGATGTGGATAATCTAGATTGTTAATTGGAACAATTGAAACTATGCTTTAGCATGCATTGTCTCACTTTAGAACAAAGGATTTCTTTTGGTAGTTTAAGATAGCAAAGCATGATTTGACTTGGTTTGAAAGTATCTTTGTATTTCATATCTTTAAGAAATAAACTTAAATTCGTTCATGAGATCAAGTTAATAAGTTGAATAAGAAAAAAATTATCATATTTTTCATAGAGGGGAAAATGTATGGAAAGGAAAATTTTGAAGTAGGATAAAGTATTTAAAATCTATAATAGTATACTACTAAATTTTATAGAAAAATTGTCCAAATGAAAAAGAATTCGCAATATGAGGTCTTGACAAAGTATATTGGAGACCTTCATAACCATATTTGAAGCCAATTTTGTTATCTAAAGCAATGGGCATAAACGAGGCATGTGTCCACACTCACTATCTTGAAGTGGATAGTTCATCACCCTCTCTAGGGATAAGTGGAGCTAAAGCCAATATAAAGTATGTAAATTCCTCAAGCAAAAATAAGAAATGTGCACTTCATTATAGTCATTGTGGTAAAGAAAGTTGTATAAACTCATCTTGTTGGGAGTTACATTATAGGAAGATACTTGTTGGGTAAGAGAAAAAAATATATGCCTTTTATGCATGAAGAGAGTATAGTAATTGTTAGAGTAAAAAGGTATTTACCTAATTAATTTTTTAATACTTAGGTCCCTTTTCACTCTAGCCACCTAAGCTTACTTAGGTCATGTGTTTTTTGTGTCTCGATTCATAGGATGAGGACACATATCATGATCTACTTTTATCTTCACTTGGGGTTTATGTAGGGTTGCTTTTTTTATTTTTTATTTTTCCTTTTATAAGGATTCATAATTATATCATTGTTCATTAATCAATGCACATAATGATTCATTTATTTTTTGGATTAGTTAGCTCTTGGGATCCATAGCTTTTATTTTCTCTTTTTTTGTGATATTTGTTTGATTGTGCATGATCCTTGGGAGCTATGTGGTCGAGGAATCAACTCCAACATGGTATCAAAGCTCTTGATTTGTAATTCTCTATCTATTTTTTTAGAGATTTGGTCTTGGGTGAAAAAATGGTGTATTATGGAGCTAAATAGACCTCACTATTGCATCTGGAAGGCCCAAAAACCTATGATTGCTTATCCAAACATTGAAATTAGAGCAGTTAAAATTTTGTAATTTTTTTAGGCTACACAAATTTTGAGGCACAAAATTTTGTACAATCTATAGAATTTGTATTGTCATACAAATATGTACAATTGTACAAAAATCATACCCCCTATGCACAAAAAGTACACATTTTGACGTACATTTGAATTTTCAAGTGGTTGTTTTAATTTTTAGCAATTGTTTTTTAGCAACAACAAGGTTTTTTAATTTTTTGGCATATTTTTTCATCGATGACAATTCCATCAGTTTTGAATTTATTTAATAATATGTTCTTAAATGACAAGGTTTTGGTTTTATCCATCATTTTTTTGTTATCGGTGGAGTGTAGCTTTATTTTTTTCAACTACCATTGTTGTTTTATTGGATGCCAATTTTATTTCCAACTGCATGTAGCAACTCAAGTTTGGCAATGACTTTTTCTTCATTGGTGATTGACTCTTCTTCCTCTCACAACCAAATTTTCCTGACATTATTTTCCCTCCAACTAAGAAATTCAAGATCTCAATTTGCCTTATGTGGCAAATAGAAACTAGAATATGCTTTGCACTAATATTTTCCAATACATTTAGTTTTTTTGGTGTGTATGACAGTAGTTCTAGGTCCTTTGGCAATTTCCTGGTAGATCAATAGTTTTTAGGCAACCTATTTTTTTTATTGTGAAGGGAGTATTTCATCAAGCTACAACATATTTTATCTATTGACATCAATTGTGCGATCAACCCACCCAACCTACCCATCAAACCCTAGTTTTTCCCTAAAGGAGTTGTTTTTCTTTTTAGCATAACTTGGGCATATGGTATCAAAATTTAGAAAATAAGATATCATCAAAAAGCTAGTTCTAAGAACTTTCTAGTGGTGCATGTATTTTTCTCAAAAATTTCTGCTAGTGTATTTTATTACCTATTGAATTAATATCTATGTTTTTGACTCTCAAACTCAAATTTTTTGGTCAATTCCTCCATCTTTTATGATTCTTGCAACATTGGAAAGGTCTTTCAAAGCTCTTCATAGTTACCTGTACATTTTTTCCATATTTACCCATGTACCTTTTATTCAATTTATCATGTTTTCACATTTTGGTTGATTACTTGGACATTTTGGCACTTGGAAACATTTAGTTTGTGTGAGATGGCTTATCTTGAGCTTTTTTATATGTATTTCTAGCATGCTATCCTTTCTAAGCATTTTTAGCATCTTTAGAAATAACTTTTCATTTGTACTTGTAATAAAATAAAGTTCCACTATTGTATGTATGTTTTGGGGGATTTTGCACATCATATTGTGTCATATTTTAAACTTTCACTACATTATAAAGTGTCATGGGGGGTTTGTTGTGTGTGTCTTGGTTTGTACACCCTTTTTCAGTTGTAGGTATTATTAGGTACATATTTATATGTTGTTTGTTCTCCTTCATGTACTACATTATGACACAATTTCAATGGACCTATCATCTATATCCCTTTTCAACATTAAGGAGGGGTTTCATATTGTTGGTGTTAATGCTTCCTTGGTTTTGATTTGCGGCGAACTAAATATCTAGTGTTTGTGCCTATGTATTGGTGAATGCAACGACTGGTTATGTAACATGCCCATTGTTCTACCTAGTAATTCTACTAAGTTTTACCCACAAGTGAAAAGTATATGCATCTAACATAATGAGCAATACAAATTTTCTTTTTTATTCAATAATAAATGCACCATTTGAAACATAACCTTTCCAAACTTTTCCATTGCATAATCAAAGAATCATTTCAATAATATAAGTATAATTTTAATTTACATAAATATATTCAAGCTAATATTTCACATTTACAATTTCCATATAGATGGACACATGATTACATACATAGCTTCAACAAGCTTACATGAACTAGAAATACAAATGGTCCAAAATGTCCTGCTCTCAAATCTTGGCTGCCAATTGCATGAGGAGAATCATCACTCAAGCACTTTTCCACCAACCATGGACTTATTGTTGTCCCTACACATCTGCCAAACTTGGTAAGATGGCCCTCCCTTCAATGAAGAGATTGGTTTGGTAACTGATAGGTCTAGATAATAGCTTGTTTTTTGTTGGTTTTGTGCAGACTTTAAGATACTTTTAAACATACTTTCTAAACAATATTCCATATCATACTGTCCTTTTTGTATCTATTATGCAGACCTAAACCCAAAAAACATGGTGATGAATTATGGTTTAATATATTAGCATTAAATGGTTTATATGAATATGTGTATGGAAATGTTCATGGAATGTTATGTTTAATTATGATAGTTATCCTTATGTACATGTTTTGTGAAACTAACTTGTTTTGCAGCCAAAGGAGGAACCATGATACACAATAGTTGCAAAATGAACCTGTAGCAAAAGGGGCGTTGAACACCAAAACAGGGGAAACTTCAGAAATAGTTGAACGTGATGATCATTGGTTGAAGCACTTCATGAAGATAAAACACGCATTATTACAATCAGTTAATAAATGTTGAAGAAGAGGTATTTCTTACATGGGACTTTGACAAATGGATGTATGGTTGCATGTATTTTGTTTTGACAGAGTTCTAGTTTTGATAGGGTTCTCCTTCTTTTTCAGTTATAGGTTGAATAATTCTGAGCCTTAATTCTACACTCTAAATATGTGGGAGTGGAGTTAATGATTTCAGTTAAGTTGTTGTTTTCAATAAAGATTCCCTTAGTTTGTATATAGCTGTTGGTTGAGTTCATAGGTTAGTTAGTTGGTTTTTCACAGTTTTATGTTATTTGTTACTTTCAGTTTGAAACATGAATCTTCAGAATGATTGAGTATGATTCATGTAAGAATATTTTGTAATCTTTCATTTTATGCAATAAATGGAGATCAAATCATGGAATGCATGAGATCTATTAGTTAGATTGAGTTCAATTAAAGTGGGAAAATTTACTTGAGCAGGCCACTCAAGGTATTGTTCTTCACTTCACCTTTCCAGTTATTTATTTTTGTTGATAGCTGTTATTAGTTTATCATTATTCATAAATTATATGCAAGTTATTTGGGATTTAATTTCTTGCTTATTATGAATGTATTCTTAGGAACATGCACGTAATGATCATTGGTAGTACTCTAGAGGATGGTTCAGTTGAGTTAGTAGTTTTTATTAATTTTTCAATTAATACAATATTATTTCATTAGTAATAGTTCAATCACAACTTTTACCGTAGGTACCCGTAGCAACTAGTTTCAGTTTATACTTTTACTGTTTTACAGTTTTGTGTGTTTCCAGCAATTCAAATGACTTTAGTAGGATAGTTCAAGTAGTTTAAGTCCATGAAGGCATATACAATGTTGCACCATCATAATCTTACACACCTTGGTTGATGATTTAATATAGTATGAGCAATGTGAAGTGGACTATTCAACTAGTTAACCTTATGAATTGAGTAGATTTTACCAAGTTTACAAAACACTAGCTTAGACTCTACATTTTTGGCGTCGTTGTCGGGGATGGTGCTATCTTCATAGACCTATTTTTACAAATTTCATAGTTAATTTTTCTTTTCAAGCATTAGGACTGTTAGATACCACCTTTTTCAACACCAAGCTACTAACATTGTGTAGGCCCGCTAAATTTAAAGTTACATTTTATGTATGCAGAGGCAAAGAGACCCCTTGGGTAGGTTCCTTCCTTCCACATGCCAGGAAGCTATTGCAGAAATTGGTGACCCTAGTACTCAAAGAAAAGGTACCACTAAAGAAGAAATTTCCTTTTCACCAACTTCTAGCACACATACAGAAGGAACATACCTCACCATGGGTGATGCAACAAATGATGATGATGTCCAACCAACATTTGGGTTTCCTATTACTGACCAAGAAAGGGCATGAGTGTTGAAGAACATTCCTCCTTTGACCTTACCAGTTTTCTATGGGTTAATGACTAAAGACCCATATACTTTTCTCTTTGAATTTGATGTCTTATGTAGAAGTTATGACTATACTTCTAATGCACATAGGTTAAAGCTTTTTCCTGCCACTCTCAAAGATGCAGCTTTGAGATGGTTCATGGGATTAGGTAGAGATGTTGTTCTTGACTGGGACACCATGAAGACATTGTTTTTGGAGAAGTATCAAGACTACCATAGAGGACCTGACAGGAGGAAGGATTACATATTTTGCATGACACAAAAGGATGATGAGCCTTTAGAGGACTATGTTGAAATATTTTAGTTTGCTCTAAAGAAAAACCCCTAGAACAAGTTGTTAGAAGAGTCTCTCAAGATAGTCTTTTTGAGAGGGGTTAATGAAGAATGTATGGATGCCTTGAACCTCATTGGCCAAGGAGATATTTCTCAACAATCATTTTCAGACATTTGTAAGGTCTGTAGAAATTATTCCAAGACCTTTACAAGGAGGCCAAGAGATAATAGGACATCGATGCTTGGTAAGTCATCTACTGGGGTTTCAAAAGTTGAGTTGAGCAATCCGTTATCCAACATGAAAGAGGATATAATTAGTCATTTGGAAACATAGTTGGAGACTCTCCACATTAAGAAAGAAGGAGGAATTTGAGGCTATGCTCACTGAATATTGTCCAAGCTACAGGCAAAGAAAAGAAAATTACAAATGCAAAAGAGTGGCCATTATCCAACATGATAAAGTTGAGAAGCTCGACTTTCAACCCATTGAAGGAGATGATGGACAACTCTTTTATATAGCACAAAGGAGGTCATGGCAGCAGGGACAAGGTATGCTACAACACCCCCTTAGCTTTAACTCATCTTTTCCTATTGGGAACTGAAACTTTTCTGCTTGGAACTCTCAGCCCTAGCAAGTAAATTAGAACCAGTAGCAAAATCCCCAATGGACAAACCCTCAACCTAATTGGAACCAACAACCAAATCCTTAGCCACAACAAAAATTTCAAGGTTCCAATTATAATCCACAATGGCCAAACCAACAAAATCAATGGCAGCCTCAATGGCCCAGAAAGGCCAACAATGGCAACAACAAAATATGAACTATCAGCAACCCATGCTCCCTCCTCCACAATAGCAACAAGCTCTAATGCCACCATCAAATCCTACATCCTAGCCACCCAAGCAACAAATACCTGCCCAACCTGCACCTAACCCTAACACTAAGCCTATTCATATAGGCTTATACTAATGAAGTTATGCAATACCCCACTTAAGGGGTAAAGGTGAGTGATGTCCACCTCAGATCAAGAAAACAACTTGCTAGACCTTCATCCCCCTGAATTATAGAAATGGAGGATGAGAAAATTGTATTTGAGGCTTCTGATAAACCAACTTTGGAGCTTGAACAAAATTAGGCACACAAAACTACCTCAAATCCCAAGCCACCTTTTCCTAAATGCCTAGCTCTACAAAAGCATCACACACATGCTGAGATAGACCTTTTAGGGCAATTGAAAGATGTTAACATAAAAATCACACTTATCCAAGCTATCAAAGACATCCCTATTTATACCAAAATAGTAAGGGATCTTTGTCTTAAGAAACTAGGCAGAAAAAGAAAAGATCCACAAACAATTCATGTCTTGGGGAATCTTGTAAATATCATGTTGGAGAACATTACAATCCCTAAGTATATTGATCTTGGTAGTCCATTTGTGGACATTAAGATCAATGGGACCCTCATTAAGAACACTCTGATAGACTTGGGTACAACCATCAATGTCATGACAAAAGAAACAATGCCAGTTGCTTCAGTTGATCAACCTTAGGCCCACACAAACTATTTTGCAATTAGCTGATAGGTCCACGGTCAAGCCTGAGGGAATTATTGAAGACCTAGTTATTGCATTGGATTCTTGGGAATACCCTACAAAATTCATAGTACTGCAACCCAAAGTCAATCTTGCAGGTTACCCACTCATCCTAGGCAGGCCTTGGTTGGCAACAATTGATGCATTTATAGGTTGTAGATCTAGTAAAATGATAATATCTAATGGGACAATCACAAAGAACTTGGTTCTTTATCCACCTACCCAACCATATGCAAACCTTTAGCACACCATTTGGCCCAATTTGGGTGAAGAGGAGGAAGATAATTATTCTCTTCAGACACTGATGACTATAGAGTGTAGCCTCTTATTGGATGACCAGGATGAAGATGAGCTCATTGCTCATATAATCCAAAATGACTGTGGTAGGAGCCCGCAACAATAGGATTGTCTCATATACCTACAAGACCCCTTGCAAAGTATTGTACCTACCGATTCTATGTAAGAAATATCACAACTATTTCATTAATTACTCCCTCAACAATGTTTACCCATCATACCAAGCCTTGATCTCTCATCAGTTCAAGATTCGTCAAAGGAGTTGGAAATTATGCCAGGGGGGATGTTAAATATTAATAATGCCTTGACTGAGGAACACCAAAATTCTCTGCAATCAGTGTTGCAGGCACACTCAGTCGCATATGCATGGGATTACCATGATATGAGGGGCATTGATCTTGATCTATGCGTGCACAAGATTTACATTAATGATGACTACAAACCTATAAGATAGCCACAAAGACGCATGAATCCAGCTCTAAGAGATATAGTGAAGGCTTAACTACAAAAGCTTTTAGATGTAGGTTTTATATACCCTATATCAAACAGTGAGTGGGTTTCACCATTGGTAATAGTTCCCAAGAAAGTTGGGAAATGGAGAGTCTATGTTGATTACAGGGAATTAAATGTTGCCATGAGGAAAGATCACTTCCCACTGCCATTTATTGACCAAGTTCTTGATTCTTTGGCAGGAAAGAAATATTTATCATTTCTTGATGGCTTCAGTGGTTATAACCAGATCAAGATTGCACTAGAAGATCAAGATAAGACCACATTTACCTACCCCTGGGGAACCTATGCATATTTTGTCTTACCTTTTGGGTTGTGCAATGCTCTAGCTACCTTTCAAAGAGCAATACTTAGCATATTTTTTTATTTTGCACATAACTGCATCGAGATATACATGGATGACTTCACCACTTATGGTGAAAGTTATGAGGAAGCTCTTAGTAACCTAGAGAAAGTGTTAAAAAGGTGTAAGGAACACAATCTATCACTTAGCAATGAGAAGTGTTTCATGACGATGACACAAGGAATTGTGTTAGGACACTTTATATCCAGTGAAGGAATATAGGTTGATCCAAACAAAATTTAAATTATATCTACCCTACCTGTACCACACAAATAGAGAGATGTAAGAAGCTTCCTTGGACATGTAGGTTACTATAGGTGATTCATCCAAGATTTCAAAAAATTGTTGCACCTTTGTTTATTCTGTTGACAAAGGACATTGAGTTTGATTGGACTGAAGACTATTAGAATTCATTTGAGAAATTAAAAGCAACTCTAACTCGTGCACTAGTTCTAAGAGGTCCAAATTGGATATTGCCATTTCACATACACACTGATGCATCAAACTTTGTTATTGGAGCAGTCCTAGGGTAGAAAGAAGGGAATAAGGAATATGCAATATATTATATCAACAAAAACCTACAAGGGGCATAGTTAAACTACATTGTGACAAAAAAAGAAATGCTTGCAGTTGTCTATGCAATTAGCAAGTTCAGACACTATATTACTAGCTATCAAGTGTTCATACATATAGATCATACATCAATCAAATACTTGATGAATAAACCAATAGTAGGTGGAAGAATTGTAGGGTGGTTGTTGTTATTGCAAGAATTTGGCATAACAATAGTTGAAAAACCCCAAAAAGCTAATGTGTTTGCTAATTTTCTATCTAGATTGCCTACATAATCAACAAAAGGGGTGGTTGATGATTCTTTTCCTAATGAGAATCTATTTTCTCTAAATGTACACACTCCATGGTTTTCTGATATAGCTAACTATTTGGTGACAGGGCAGATTCTAGGTTACTTTTCTCCAAGAGAGAAAAGGCAGTTAGTTCATAAATGCTTCCCTTATTCTTGGATTTTTGGATTTTTATTTTACACTAGACCAAATAACATTATGATAAATATGTATCAGGGAAGATGAAGTATTTGATATATTGAAAGCATGCCATGATGAGCCCTGTGGTGGACATTTTGCAGCCAAGAGAACATCCTTCAAAATCTTGACAACAGGATATTACCGATTGACCCTACATAAAGACTCTGTTAAGCATACTAGAAGTTGTGACCGATGCCAGAGAATAGGAAGACCCACACGAAGTGATGAAATTCATTTATAGCCCCAGCTAGCACTAGCTCCTTTTGATAAATGGGGGCTATATTTTATTCGACCCATCTCTCCCAGTTCAAATAACAATGAATACATATTGGTATGTACTGACTACTTAACCAAATGGGTAGAGGTAAAAGCATTGCAGTTTGCTAGAGATGGCAATGTAGCAAAATTATTATATGAGGAGATCTTCACTAGGTATAGTGTACCTAAGGAAATAGTGGTTGATTAAGGACCACAATTCACATAAAACCTAATTGCCAAATTGGTAGAGGAGTATCAGATCAGACATAAGAAATCTACCCCATATCATCCTCAAGCTAATGGTCAAGTAGAGGTCACTAACAAGGAGATTGAAAATATATTGACAAAAATAGTGTAGCTTCATAGGAGAGATTGGGTATCCAGATTACCAGAAGTTGTATGGGCATATAGAACCACATGGAAGACAACAAGTTTTACCCCTTATGAACTGGTTTATGGAAAAAAACAGTATTGCCTATTGAATTTGAATATAAAACATTGAGGACAACATTAGAGTTGGGAATGGATTTAACAAAAGCGCAAAAGGAAAGGTTGCATTCTTTGAATTGATTGGATGAGATAAGAATGGAAGTAGACCATCATAGAGAGGTGATACAACAACAATGAATGAAATGGCATGATTAGTACATAAAGACAAAAGAGTTCATTGAAGGAGATTGGGCCCTATTATACGAATCCAGACTGTATAAAGATTTCAAGGGAAAATTCCAGTCTAGGTGGCTAGTGCCTTATGAGATCAGCAAGGTTTACCCTAATGGAGCAGTACAGTTGCATACCATTGATGAAGTCTAGTTCTCGCTTCTAGTTAATGGCCACAGATTAAAGTTATACAAGAAACCAATGCAACATGATGACTTCATCTTTTCATTGATCCAACAATATGGTGCTCACAGTGAACTTGAAACATAAATTGATTCACTGAGTCCTACATCAGTACTGCGGGACATACCCAGCACGTCTGGTGATCAAGAGGTCGAGTTACACAACTCAACCCCTAAAATCACCCAGGCATAATTTCTCATAAAACCACCTGCACACACAACACCTTATTCATGTACACAATGCACAATTCTAATAATGTTCATAATATCTTCCAAGGAACCTGTTACCAATGTTCATAAGGGCCTTGATACTGAAGGGACCTGTAGCTTCACATTGTTAATGTACAAAAAGGGACCTGACACTGTAGGTTCCCTTAGCCACAACTGACGGCTGGAGGAATATTCAACGCATTTGGTGCCATATTTATTACAAGGTTATATGCATTCATTTCCAAAATATCCACATATTTCATCCACCAATTCATGCTAAGTATCGCGATATAATTGCTTTATTGCCCGTGTTCATTTCAAATCTTTGTAGCTGTCAAATAGCCAACTCACATATGTCTCATCATATCGACTCGCCATCCAATACTCATTACCTTGCAATTAATATTTGTACCATCAAATCAATAACCAAATATATTCTTTCAGTTTCCATGCGCTAGCGATGGTTATTTTTGCACAACGGTACTTAAGGTATGCTGTTATGATTACTCAAATTTTCTTTAAACTTTTTATGTACTTTTTATTTAATTCCATGCATGCAAAATATTAAATTATTAATTTCCATCAACTCACATTTATACCACCTCCAAATCATCATCGTGAAGTGAGGTCACTTCACCAATTAAGCTGGGGGGAAATGATAGGTCTAGATAATAGCTTGTTTTATGTTGGTTTTGTACAGACTTTAAGATACTTTTAAACATACTTTCCAAACAATATTCCATATCATACTATCCTTTTTATAATATTGTCAAGTGTAGGCCTCCACCCAGGACTTATGCACTGCTTCTACAAGAAAGGTTCTTGTGTTTTCAATTTAATAGATTAATTAGCAAACAATCTGCTGCTATGAATCAACCCATTGAGTTTCTTAAAAAAAAATCTACTTCCACATTTGAAGACTAGGATCAATTATGTGAATTTTATTTGCACAATTATGTGATTCCCGATGAAACAAAATGGAACCCCTTAATGTTTGTGGGGGATCTTCAAGTCAAAGAAATTGCTTCTTACTAATAGGAATGAACAACTTAGAGGGGAAATTATGGAAGAATATGATGAAAAAGAGAAATATATTGCACTTCCAATAAGAAGAGAGGTTGAGGATTCAAAAGTATTTATTGATGAGTGGATGCAACTTCTTGGGCATAAAGGAGTTGGCAAGAGAATAATGAAACTCAGGGAGGCAGAATACGAGAGGATGAAAGTGCTAGCTATAGGTATTGTACAATAGTGTTATAAGTATGTGCAGATTCGATGGAACGATCTAACCCCTGAATTGTAGAAGAGGGAGCCACATTCTGTATACAATTTTATTGCTATGCTCCAGAGGGTGCATAAATATATGGTAGTCAGTATCAACAAAGGAGTTCACTGGATACCTCTCACATTTCAACCATCGATTCTCCTTTGTCCAACTCCACATTGAACAGGAGATAAAAGTGATGAATGTGAGAGGGAAGGAGCTATCAAGATGAGGTAGCTTTCAACATACCAAGGTTTTTATCTACAGCAAGATCAGGGTGCTAGTATATTCATGGACCTAAGGCAAATTGCTCTCCAATATAATCAAGACCCTTAGTATTTTGCTTAGGGACAAGCAAAAATTTAAGTTGGGGGGAAATAAATGATAGATCTGGATAATAGCTTATTTTTTGTTGGTTTTGTGCAAAATTTAAGATACTTTTAAACATACTTTCTAATCAATATTCCATATCATACTATCCTTTTTGTATCTATTATGCAGACCTAAACCTGAAAAACATGGTGATGGAATTATGGTTTAATATATTAGCATTAAATGGTTTATATGAATATGTGTATGGAAATGTTGATGGAATGTTATGTTTAATTATGATAGTTATCCTTGTGTACGTGTTTTATGAAACTAACTTGTTTTTCAGCTAAAGGAGGAACCATGATACACAGTAGTTGTAGAATGAACCCGTAGCAAAAGGGGCGTTGAACACCAGAACAGGGGAAACTACAAAAACAGTTGAACGTGATGATCATTGGTTGAAGGCACTTAATGAAGATAGAACACACGTTATTACAATTAGTTAATAAATTTCGAAGAAGAGGTATTTCTTACATGGGACTTTGACAGATGGGCGTACGGTTGCATGCATTTTGTTTTGACATAGTTCTAGTTTTGATAGGATTCTCCTTCTTTTTTCAGTTATAGGCTGAATAATTCCAAGTCTTAATTCTACGCTCTAAATATCTGGGAGTGGAGTTAATGATTTCGGTTAAGCTATTGCTTTGAATAAAGATTCCTTCATTTTGTATATAACTGTTGGTTGAGTCCATAGGTTAGTTAGTTGGTTTTTCTCAATTTTATGTTATTTGTTACTTTTAGTTTGAAACATGAATCTTCTGAATGATTGAGTATGATTCGTGCAAGAAAAATTTGTAATCTTTCATCTTATACAATAAATGGAGATCAATTCATGGAATGCATGAAATCTATTAGTTAGATTGAGTTCAATTAAAGTGGGATAGTTACTTGAGTAGGCCACTCAAGTTATTGTTCTTCACTTCACCTTTCCAGTTATTTATTTTTGTTGATAGTTGTTATTAGTTTATCATTATTCATAAATTATATATATGCAAGTTAATTAGGATTTCATTTCTTGCTTATTATGAATGAATGCTTAGGAACATGCATGTAATGGTCATTGGTAGTACCCCGAAGGAAAGTTTAGTTGAGTTAGTAGTTTTTATTAAGTTTTTCAGTTAATACAATATTATTTCATTAGTAATAGTTCAGTCACAACTTTTACTATAGGTGCCCATATCAACTAGTTTCAGTTTATACTTTTACTATTTCACAGTTTTGTGTGTTTCCAACAATTCAA
Organism: Sequoia sempervirens; assembly: GCA_007258455.2. Classification (NCBI taxonomy): domain Eukaryota; kingdom Viridiplantae; phylum Streptophyta; class Pinopsida; order Cupressales; family Cupressaceae; genus Sequoia; species Sequoia sempervirens. Next base: position 455,338,688 of record VDFB02000017.1, read on the forward strand.
ATGACTTTAGTAGGATAGTTCAAGTAGTTTAAGTCCATGAAGGCATATACAATGTTGCACCATCATAAGCTTATGCACCTTGTTGATGATTTAATGTAGTCTAAGCAATGTGAAGTGGACTGTTTAGTTAGTTAACCTTTTGAATTGAGTAGATTTTACCAAGTTTACAAAACACTAGCTTAGACTCTAAAAGTAACCTCATCTTTCAAATAGCCTTTCCTGAGCATAGTGATATGTCCTACATATCTATAGCTACCATAATGTCTACTTCTACATGTATGATTACCTCAGCCTAGAATGTAAATTAGATCACACAGTGAACTGATAGTGTAGACAATGACTACCTACACTACTTTGGCCAAAGATTCATCACCTAGTAACTTTGAGTGAGGTTATCTATTCACCACATTTAATTGCTTGATTTTTATTGATCATTAGTTTTCTATTCTAAGGTTATCCCATTTCCTGTGGATTATCTTAACCCTAGGAACAACCTTCCCATTAACTCATATCTAAATGGCATTACTACAAGAATCTCAAAACAACTCTATCTTATGCAACACACCTAGAGTGTCATCATACTACGTATAGTACTGACATTCTAAGTATAGTATAAATAGTATACAATCGTATAAAACCCATTATAGTATAAGTTATATCTATATATGTATAAACCCAAAAGAAAGGTTTCCCAATACAAGAAATAATCAAGGAACGTTCAAAAGAGATGCAAGCATCATAACACACATAAAAGACAATATTTCTAAACATGGAAAATTAATAAACAATCGTTCAAACATAATAACAAAGGAGTAGAAATCAACATTCCCGTTTAAAGCTCAAACCGATTAATATTCCCTCCTAGCTTAATGTCTCAAGCTCACTTGCAAATTCCTCAAAGAACGACCCAAATTACTCTACTAGCTTCTCACTAAATCTCTCAACAATACCAATATAAATCAACAAAACAAATCTCTCACTCATAAAATCTCAACTCACTTTGCACAAAAAATGCAACAAAATAACACAAGGTAATTGGATTGAAAAGTGTAGCAATTGGTAGAATGAGCACCACTATTTATACTAAATTGTGAACAACCAAAGGCTACAAAAAAGTTAATATTTCTTCCACCTTTCTATCCTCATGCAACGACTCACCAAACTAACTTACAGGTTTGCAACACATAATAGTCCTCTCCATTTAAATGGTTGAGTCGACTTGTTACAAGGGACAACAAGACTCTTTTACTGAGTCAAATGAACAACAAGCTCGCAAGCAAGTTTCCTAAATCGAATTCCTTCATATGTTGCTGCCAAGTTTACTTTTGACTGAGTCTCAAGGATAAGATATTGCATTATTAGACTTATGTGCAGTTTAAAAACTTCTTATACATTCCACTCACTTCTATATTGGTGCCACATTTCATAAGTTGACACCCTTGAGAATAGTGTGGGTTTGAATACTCCTACATTTGTTTGAATCTGTAATTATTTTCTATTGCAATGTTTACACAGTAGCTTATTAAACCATACGTGCCTCTTTGTTGACTTGGTCTTTGTTGCTTTATGCATAGGTCTATAATGTAGTGCTTTATATGCGCCTAAGCTTCTATTATGCACTTCACTATTAATAACAATAGCGCTATGTATTGCACTTTAAAACTATCACAAATGATTATCAACTATATAATATATGTATATATATATATTAATATTAATATATATTCATTTCATATGGTTATCAAATACATTAATTGTCGATTATCAAACATATACAAATATACATGTTACATATATATATATATATATATATGTGTGTGTGTGTGTGTGTAATTATATATAAATATATATTAATATATATGTAACTATATTACTTTATACATATATATTAATATATATATACTATATTTTAATATATATACTATATATACATATACATAATATTATTTCAGTATCTTTATAAAAACACTCATACTCATAACCATCGATCGACATATATACACGAAGTGTATATATACATACACACACACACACATATATATATATGTCACCTTAGTCCAATCGGTGTTCCCATGCATATCATAGGTAATCTGTCCATGAGCATGCGTAGGTACGTCTACCTATGTATACTCATGTATGTATTCACTCACATGTATGAGTTTACCCTAAACACGTACATATATACATATATATACATTTTATGCATATGTCTCATTGACATAACAATAAACACACAAAGAAGGACTTCATCACATTCCTCGTTCCAAGCATTCATAAAACAAGATCGCAAACCAATATAACCATTCACAATCAAAATTGAAGATCACTTACCCATTACTCGAACTAACTTGACTTAACTAAGACCAACTAGGATGTGAATGTGTGAATGCTTAGTAAGCCCAAATTAAAGTTTACCAAACCAAGTTCTTCTCCTGAGTGATACTTCCCTTCTCTTTCGAAGACTTGAACCTATTCCTACATTCAACTTAGTACATCATAATAGTAGTTAGCTGAATCAATACATTCATATGTATCACATATATTTCATATACATAATCATTATTAAACATTAAATTGAATCAAACATTCATTCATCATATTTCCATTAGAATTCATATTTAAAACACATTCACATTTATTAAAGCAATTTACCAAACAAGGTAATAGTAAATAGGTAATAACACATGGGGTGTAACATATTGCCCCCCTTGTGAATCATCGTCCCCAATAATTTTTAAGTATCAAATATGATCATAGCATAAAGCACAACATCACAAAACACCATTTTTTTCAAGAGTTTTCAAAATCTAGCAAGACTTGTGGAAACTTTTGCTTCATTTCAACATAGTCTTCCCATGTGGCAGAACCTTCTACATACTAATCCTATTGGACCTTGCATTGCAGAACCTATATGTTATGTAAGTGGAGCTTACGTGTTCTAAGCACCTTGAGAGGCTCGATCGTTACCACCCAGGGGCTTACACCTGTAAAGCATTCTAATCAATAACATGGTTATTGCTTGGTATATACTTTTTAATATATGATACATGAAGACATTATGCATCCTGGCAAGAGCTAGTGGCAAGGAAATTCTATACGTGACAAGGTTGATTTCCTCGAGAACCTCAAAAGGTCCAATGTAGTGTGAAGCTAGTTTGGATGACTTTCGAAACTTGATAGAACTCTTGTGAGGTTTAACTCTCAACAAAACTGTATCCCCTACTGCGAAATTCATGGATACTCGTTTAGAATCGACATAACTTTTCTACCTATTGTTAGCTTCTGCTAACCTTTGCTTAATAATTCCAACTTGTTCCTCCATTTTCGACAACATCTTTGGCCCAAGGCTTATCCTAGCTTATAGGAGTTTGACACTTCTTGCCATATAATGCTTCAAATGGAGCCATCTTGATTGTAAAATGACAAGAGTTATTATATGCAAACTCTACCAAAGTTAGGTAATCCTCCCACTTGTATTGTTGATCCATGAAATACATCCTTAGTAGGTCCTCTAATACTTGGTTCACCCTTTCAGTTTTCCCATCCGTTTCTGGATGATAAGCAAAACTTATGTTCAGTTGAGTTCCAAGTGAGGAAAATAAGGTTTTCCAAAATCTAGATGTCACTAGAGCATCCCCATAAGAAATGATCTTTTTAGGAATCCTGTCCAATCTAAATATCTCTTGAATAAACTTTTGTGCTATTACAGGAGCTCCATCAGTCATATTCCCTGGTATGAAGTGAGCTACCTTTGTAAGCTTTCCAATGTTATGCCCTTACCCCTATAGTGTGTATCGGGTTATGAGTAGTTGGATTGTGGCTACCTTAACTCTTATTTAAGTCATATTATCATTATTATATTGTTATTTAGTTATTTAGGTCATCCTAGGGCTTATATAAGGTTATCTAAGTTGGCCTAGGTGATATCCTAGGAATAAATAAGTATATATAGGAGGTTGTGAGTCTTATTTGATCAACATGTTGAGCATTATGTTCTTATTGAAGACTATTGGAGGTATCCCCCTTGAAGTGGCATACTATTATTAAGTATTTTTAGCATATTTCATATTATATTCTTCTTGTGCAAGTTGTACCATTACAAGCCTTCCAAAATGACCTCTAATATTAAGAAGACACCTTACCTCTACGGTGCCAAGATCATCCTCTGATACCACTTATAATGAGATAACTTGCACAATAGAAGAAGATGATATGAAATATGTTGAGAATACTTGATAATAATATGCCACTTCAAGGGGGATACCTCCAATATTATTCAATAAGAACACAATACTCAACCTCATGATGAAATAAGACTCACAACCTCCTACATATACCTATTTATGCCTAAGATATCACCCTTTCCAACTTAGATAACCCTATATAAGCCCTAGGTTGACCTAACTAACTAAATAACAATATAATAATGATAATATGGCCTAATTAAGAGTTAAGGTAGCCATAAGCTGACTACTCATAACCCAATACACACTATAGGGGTAAGGGCATAACAACCAACCACTACTAGAATGACATTGTGCTTATTCCTTGACATAGGGAGACCTTGCATAAAATCCATGCTAATAACTTGCCACTTGATTTTTGGAACTTCATGTGGATACAAAAGACTTGCAAGATGATGATGCTCTGACTTCACTCTTTGGCACTCTAAGCAACTTGCTACAAATATCGTTGCATCCCCTTTCATTTGGGCTTCCGGAAGTATAATGTCTTTACATCGACCAACATCTTAGTTACACCAGGATGTCTTGAATATGGTGCATTGTGAACTTATTTCCATACCATGCTCCTTAATTCCCTAATGCTAGGTACATAAATCCTTCCCTTAAATCTTAATAAACCATTAGGTTCAAAGTGATATCCCTCGTACAGGTTCGATCTTGTAGATTATCTGCGAGAGCTTGCTTGACTTGCTCATAGAACTCATCACATTTATATTTTTGCAACACTTGATCCTTGAAGTTAGTTTAAATTGATATCATAGAGGAGATATGCCTCCTACAACTTAGGGCATCAGTAACTCGATTCTCCTTCCCCTTGATATAACTGATGTTGAAATCATAATTAGATATCAATTCCAACCATCTCCTTTGTTGCACATTCAAATTAGATTGAGTAAACAAATACTTTAGACCATGATGATTAGTCTTCAGTTCAAATGGTTTTCCCAACAGATAATGTCTCCACATCTGCAATGCATGGACAACTGTTGCTAACTCTAAATCATGTGAACCATAATTTTTTTCATAGGGCTTTAACTTCCTCAACTCATAAGCTATGACTTTCCCCTCTTGCATCAATACTCCACCCAAACCTTCTCCTGATGCATTCGTAATAACTACAAAGTTACCATTTGGATCTGGTACCTTTAGTATCGATGTTGTGGTCAACCTTTCCTTAAGTTGGTCAAATGTGGCTTGACACTTCTCAGACCATTCAAACTTCTTCCCCTTCCTTTACAATGGCATGATGGGAAAATATATTCTTGAAAAGTTTGCAACAAACTTACGGTAATACCCAGCCAAACCCATAAAACTTCTAACTTCTAACACATTCTTAGGCACCAACCACTCTAGCACTGCTTTTATCTTCGCTGGATCAACTGCAATCTGATCAGCTGAAATTATGCGACCCGAATACTATACTTCCTTCTGGAAGAAGGTACACTTCAAGAATTTTTCGTATAACTTATGCTCTCTCAATTTTCAGAGAACAATCTCTAGATGCTTGAGATGTTCTTCTTCATTCTTGGAGTAAATTAAGATGTCATCTAAGAAGACCAACACAAACCTATCCAAATAGTCTCTAAATACATTGTTCATTAGGTTCATGAAAGTTTTTGGTGCATTCATCAGCGCAAATGGTAGGGTTGTGAACTCGTAATGACCGTATCTAGTCCTAAAAGCAATTTTGAAAATATCTTCGTCCTTGATTCTTAGTTGGTGATATCCAGAACGTAGATCCATCTTTGAAAAAATTGCCACTCCTCACATTTGATCAAAGAGATCATCGATACATGGCATGGATACTTATTATTTATCATTGCTTTGTTAAGCAACCAATAATCAATACATAAGCGTAGTGTACCATATTTCTTCTTTACAAAGATCACTAGTGCTCCCTAGGGTGAAACTTTGGGTCTTATCAATCCTTTGGACAACAACTCTTCTAGTTGTTCCTTTAAGTCCATTAATTCAATTGTGGTCATCCTATAAGGTACTTTCTATATAGGTTTCGAACCTGGAACTATGTCGATGGAGAAATAAAATATCCTCTTAGGTGGTAATCCGGGTAATTCTTTTGGAAATACGTCCATAAAATTCTGTAAAATAGGGTATTTCTCCATATCTATTTTTCCAGATTCCAACACTTCACACTCTTCGACATCTTGGCAGTCTTGAGGTCCATAATATACTATATCATCTTGAGAAATGAATTCCTTGCATTCCTCAAGTTTCTCCATTTTTACTGTAAAGATTTGATAACCTTTCTTCTTTTCCCTATGCATCTGTACAGTGGATATTTGTTGTAACTTAACCTCTCTAGGCGTTCCTTGTATTGACACCCAGTTACCTAGATCGTCTAAGCATTCAATTGTTTTAGCATGACAATATACTTTGGCCCTATGTTTCCATAACCAATTCATCCCTAAGATGACATCATAAGAACCTAAGGGAGCTACGTATAGATTTACTTCCATTGAGAAACTTGGAAGTTCAATCCTTGCTTCAAATAGACATTGAATTACTTCAACTCTTGTATGGTTTGCATATTCTATAACCCAAGAATTTTCCATGTAGCTAGCTTTTCTAAACATTTGACTTGCTACTCTAGGAGAAATGAATTTTTTTATGGCATCAATATCTATTAAAATTGAAATGGGAGTTCTAGACAAAGTACCTAAAACTTCTACTGGAGTAATCTGGTACTCCACTTACCGATTATCCACAACAGCATGAATCCTTTGTTGGAACACAACTCTTTGAGGTGGAAGAGAGTTACCATGTGGTTGTGTCCTAGATGGCTTACTTAGACAATTACTCGCATAGTGATCCCCACCACATGTATAACATCCCTTCATTGGTCCCCTCCTTTTCACAGGTCTTCCAAAAATTACTTTCATTTCCACCAGCATTGCTTTTGAAGTTGTTGAAATTGTTGTTGTTTTCTCTTCGATCTCTCCTTGGTTCATTCCAATTATTTTGGGGTACCTTGTCCCCTTGCTTTTGAAAATTTTTCCCTTCACTAGGCTTCCTTAGAGCTTGATTGGTCCATGTCCAAATGAGCTTCTTTCTCTTTCTCTCGTGGTAGTTTGAGATAGACTTAAGCCTTTGTTCTTGCTTAATTTCCTTTTCGTACACCAAATCCATGGTAGTTGGACTGTACACGTCTACCTCACCACCTATTTTCACATTAAGACCCATTATAAACTTTTTTTATGAAATTTCTCATCCTTTTGGTACATAGGTACGTACTTTAGGAGTCAAGCGAACTTCTCCAAATACTCATTCATTGAGGAGTCACCTTGCCTCAAGTTTTGGAAGTCGACGAGCTTTTGGTCATAGAAGAGTTGGGGCAACTGTCGCTTTCAAAAAATATCCACAAACTCGCTCCATGTGAGACTTAAGGAACTTATCCCAATCTCCATTTTCTTACTCATCCACCAGTTGGATGCTTCACCAGCCAACTGAAATGCTCCCCAAACAACTTTAGTGACGTTGGAGTAATTTTTTATTTTGAAATACTTCTCCATCTTTGTAAGCCATACTTCCATTGCATCTTCAGTAGCACTACCTTCAAATTTTGGTGGTGTGATCTTTCTCATGTCATGTGACAACTCACTTGCCAAACGTTTCCTTTTGGTTCCCTTAGACTATGATTATGAGTTATCACTCTCATGATCACTAGATTGAGTGCGATCGTGGGAATTCTCCCCTTCTTCCCCATTGTTGGAACTTATTCTTCATTATTTGGGACTTTTTGTTCCTCTCTTTCCTTTCCCCTAACTTCTTGTTTTAGGTTTCCTATTCTTGTTCTAGTTTCATCCATGATAGCCAAAATGTGGTCCAACTTGGCTTCGGTATTCTCAATGCCTTGACATACTTCCTGGCTTCCCCCAAAGTTAGTTGTTTTCCTAACCATTTTCCCAAGAATAGTTATACCTGGAGGTTTTATTTTAATTAGATTGATGCAGGTTTTTCTCAATGTTAACAACATTCCAAAAGATCTATCATTCAGATAAGAAATTCTATAAAAGAACTCATTCATAAATTTTTTCAAAACATGATTTTCATTATAATTGTTACCTGATTTTTAGCTTTCAGCTGAAATCAGGTAACTTAGTGTTTATTCTTTTTGTGTTTTCGTTTAAACATTAAAAGATACATTATATTTTGCTAAGTTCATCAATATGCACGAAAGAGATTTGTTACCTATTTTTAGCTACAACTCAAAATAGGTAGAGCTGAATTGCATTCATCATCAAAAGGTACATAAGTAATTTGAAAGTTTTTTGCTAAGCATTCATTGTTGTACAAACCTGATTACTTTTGAATTTCTAGTATTATTATGCAAATGTTTGTAACAAAAAAACTCATAAATTTGCATAAGAAATGTTGTTTTATTCATATTGTAAAAACCAAAGTCCCACACAAGCCATGGGAGTAGCTTGATTTGATTACTTAATCAAATACTGAATACAAGAAAGAAATGTATATTACATGATTGAAGCTAATATAAGAATAAGGAGAGAAGGTGATTCGTCATTGCCTAGAATGACAAATCATTGTTATAGTTGTGTTAATCTTGGTTCAGCTCATGTTCTAGGTCCAACTCCAGCTCCAAGGTTTACCTGCAAGATTGTTGAAAGGTGGTGTTAGAGCAATGAAAAATCACATTCTACCTTATCCCTACATTACCAACAAAAATGTAATCTGCATCCTATCAGGCATTCATCAGACGATTCAGTCATCAAAAAGGCAGATGTTCAAGGAGCACAAAGTTCAATGGAAGCTTTTAGCTTCAATTATTTTGCTAACCTATTTGTTTAATGTGCAGATACAGGTATAATCAGATCATTTCAACCAACAAATATTGTTATGAGTGGTGGAAAATGTGGCTCCCACAAGGGTTGATCCCAACTCATAATAATGATGTAAACAACATGTAGTAGAAAGTAACCACAGTGATCCATGCAACTTTTCAATGATAGCGAATGATGCTAAAACAATCACCATGAAGAATGTATATGCATAGTGGAACAATATAGAGAAGCAATTGATCTCTACAAGACTTCAAGATTTCAACAAAATTGCATATAAGGAATAAGAGGCACATGAGTTATTCAAAGAGAAAACATCATGAAAGATTTCATCATAATCACCATAAGATACCAAAGAATCATCAATGTATCATCGAACATGGAAAATTGGATGAGGCACATGGAAAATTGGAGGAACCCAACATATTGCTTTGTTGTGCTTTAAGAGGCATTAAGAGGTAATATATCTTATTTATCTCCTTATGGTTTACTCAGGAAAGCACACATTAGTTGTGATAATGGGATTTTATGTCACTGTCATAAATGATAAATACTTGCTCAAGGAAATCATAAAGAATAAATTCAATATCCTTGCATCAAAGAAGATTAAGGAAAAGCAGTGATGTACTATTTAATGAAAGCACAATGTGAATCAACAAATGTAATCAGACTGTTATAAGTACATGATGATCAATGTTACAGTATATGCATGATCAAGGCTATCTTATCAACATGTTGTTCCAAGAAGCAATGAATGAGTTGTAAAGCAAATGCATCAAAATGTTCTAAGGAATGGTGTTGCCTTGAAAATTCATTGATATCAATGCATGAGAATAATGGAGACATATGTATCATGTACACTTCGTAAAGATCATGTGATATGTTGCAAGTAAGGTGCAAGATACAAAGTTGAGCATGGTTGATGATAAAAGCCATGAAGATTAAAAGGAAAGAGCAACATGTTTAAAACGAATGATTGCAATCCTTCTAAAAGAAGCAGCTACAATATAAAATGAAGTAAATTTTTGATTGACATAAAGGAACAACATGAGCAGGTGCAAAGCACAAAGGTCTTTTAAGATCTTTATGGTGCTCATCAAAAAATAAAAGACAATATTCACTTATTATTTTGGGTGATTATTCAATATTTCCAGGTGACCGTCCCAATGTCAATAGTGTTTTGTGTAAATACAGGAGGTCTATCTAAGGTAGCATCAAGTTGAAGAATGCAAGTACCAAGCAAATGCAACTATGTTTCTCTTCAAGAAATGCAATAGAATGACAGAATAAGACCATAGTTAGACAAACATTTTCATATGCTTTTTGAACTTGAAGTGAATACAGTCACAACATGAAACCTAGGGATGGCTACAGAGAATTAAACCCTCGGCCATAAGGCTGGGTGAAAACCCAAAATGCACAAAATAAACATAGGATGATACATGTTGAAGATAAATGTATAGTTGAGCTTAAAACCCAGGTCGACCATGAAGGAGAAGTGCAGGCCGAGCCAATCTTGATGGAAAAGTATAGAAATACAGTGGTTGTGAATACAAAGATTTTATATTTTTGCAATATAAAAACCCATCAAGATTAGCACTGAGAAATACAGAGAGGGAAATCCATGTTTTTCCATGATGAATGTATAGGAAAAGATCAAAGTGGCTAAGCCATGTGCTTGAATTTGAGCCCTTGGATGTATGTAAAATGAAGGAGAATTGACCATTAATGGAAAAAAATGGCATTTATACCTGTCAAAACGCATATGGTATCGACCATGAGGAAGAAAACTCATTTTATTTGCAGGGAAAAGCAAGTTTTCTTCATCTTTCTATTCGGGAAGGAGGAACAAATCAATGAAGAATCAACAGAGAAGACATGACCCATAGCCGCGACCATTTGGGGTTTTAAAACCCAATAAAATGCATAAAAAAAAAAATGGAAAGATGAAGAACAAATGCATAGAGAGTTCATGGGCACAATAGAGAAAACAAGAGCAACAAAATATGCATTATATTTCAACATTCAAGCTCGAAATAGCTTCTCCTCTTCAAGAAATGAGCAAAAAATACAGATATTTGATTACCAAGAGCTTACCTGAGTCTTGTTGCTGATAAATGATGAAGGATTCCTTAAAAATCCGTTTGAAACTCCCATGGAGGACTAGGTCGAAACCCTCGGTGAAGAATGCCAAGTGAAAGAATGAGATGAAATGCTTTGGGCTCATTTTTTCTTATGTTTAGGGTTTCATTGTGCCCTAATTTGATGGGACTTTTGTCACATTAATTTTAGTCAAAAAAGGCCTTCACTAATGCCTTGTGTCTAGGCCAAACCTAGGCTTATGCCGTAGTAACTTTTGCCAAGTATTTTGAAGACTCCATCATTTGTGCCTTAGTGATTTTAGTGTCTCTTTGAAAGTTGTAGGTATTTCAAGACATAGGAATTTGTTTTAGCCTCCCATCACTTTGAGTATAAGTCTTTCAAGACTTATGTTATTATCTCACATTGAGACCATGCTTTATTTTCTATTTTGCATTGATTTTAAAATATGTGGCATTTTAATTAAGTGGTATTTTATGAATCACTCAATTTCAAATGTTATTTTAAAATGAAAGATAATGGTGAGTTAACTTTGGTGTATTTAGGGTTGGTTGATATAATTATTTTGCATTTATTATGAAAAATGTAAAACATTTAAATTAGGTGAATTTATAAATCACTTAAGTTTAAATGTTATTTTTAATGCAAAATATAAAAACATGTGTTGAAGTCATGAAGTGTGGTTGAAGACATGTTTGCACACCAAAAGTGTGACTTAGCCAGTTTGGAGGCATGTGACAGATTTGGTGATGACTTGCCAACATGGAGAAAGTGTGGAAGGCTTGTTTTGACTGTTTTGGAGGCTGTTTTGTCACACCTTTAGTGTGACCTTGGACTTAGCTTTACTTTTATGCATTTGGAGGACTTTTGGAGTGATTTTGTAAGCTTCCATTTTGGATTTTGTGCTTCATCCGACCTAGGGTTTCTAGAAGGAATTGTGTGGGCAGTGGTTTTAGGAATTGCTTAAGTATCTTCAAACTTAAGTTTTGGGGGAGTTCTTTTCTTTCTTCTAGCAGGCATTGTAGCTTTTTGGAGTTTTTTTTCAAGCAAAGGACAACATTGTAACTTAGATTTGAAAACTTATGCACCAGTGTAACACCTTTTGATTAATAAGTTAATCTATTTTACCTTCTCATTATGTTGTTTTATTGTGAAAGCTTTAGAAATGGTTGATGATATCTTATGGCAAAACTAGTTTTTCCCTTTGATTTTGTCCTATTTTCTTTTCCTTTATGCAATTAATATGAACTTGCAGGTCATAACATGTGTTGAGTTAGTTCAGGAAAGAGTCTAAGTTGTGAAGATGTATTTTTATTCCTTCTAGATGTTTTCCTTGACATTTTTAGCCTTGTTATGAAATACTGATGCAAAGACATATGAAGTTCTGAGTTGTGTAAGCCACTGTTAAGTTGTTGATCATTCCTGTGTGTAAAAGCAGTTGTGTAAGTTTGAGGAAAACACATTAGGTGCATCACCATAGGGGTTAGTTTTCTTTTCATGCTTCTTTCTCCCCTTTTCCCAACAAGGAATAGTTTAGGTGACACCATCAAAAGGGGAGCCAACCCATAATTTGGAGGTCTGCTTTCGAATAGGATATCCACAACCTGAAAGCAGTCCCATGTTAGTCCAAATTTGCTGAGTTCTTTTCACAGCTTGGCAAAGGGGTGCAGATTTGGATCACTAACAATAATCAAAAAGGATTTTCAATTTCCTTGAGTTTACATAGAATGATTATTTAGATACTCTAAGGGAGAATATCCCTCAAATTCACTTTTTGATACATAAATTTGTGGGGTATAACCCTTAAATTTTTGCTCATATACATCATCAAAAGGGAAATAACCCTTTGATCTATCCTTAGACACATAGTTTCGAGGTACATAACCCTCTGATTTTCCACTTGTGGCTATTACAATAACTTTCACTAAAGGAAGAACACGACGATCCTTAAATATCATGACTAGACTAACACTACATTTTGAGGGCATATCCTTGGAAAGTGATAAAGAGTCTGAATTGGCTAGAGAAACAAAAGGTAAGAAGTTGAAGTTGGCAGCCTCTTTCATCCTTCTCTTCTCTTCTCTTGACTGATTTGTGAAAGGGCATGACTAAAAGTCTCGGTATTGCTAAAACAAATGGTATTGTCATAATTGGTTCTCTTTCCTTCTTGGCCTGTATGTAGTGCTCATTTCTGATTACTAACTTTCTCGCAGTCATCTTGAGACGCACCATCCTGAAACAAGAATTTCAAAACATTAGACTCATATAATGTTGGATTGGAAACATAGCGAGCACATAGGTTCCAGAGCTAAACCTAGTAGTGTTGATACCACGTGTAACATACCCATTGTTCTACCTAGTAATTCTACTAAGTTTTACCCACAAGTGAAAATTATATGCATCTAACATAATGGGCATTAAATTTTTTCTTATCTATTTAATAATAAATGCACCATTTGAAACATAACCTTTCCAAAAATTTCCATTGCATAATCAAAGAATCATTTCTATAATATAAGTATGATTTCACTTTACATAAATATATTAAAGATGACATTTCACATTTACAATTTCCATATAGATGGACACATGATTACATACATAGCTTCAACAAACTTACATGAAATAGAAATACAAATGGTCTAGAATTTCCTTCTCCCAAATCTTGGGCACCAATTGTATGAGGAGAAGCATCACTCAAACGCTTTTCCACCAACCATGGATTTACGACGGTCCCTCGCACATCTACCAAACTTGGTAAGATGGCCCTCCCTTCGACGAAGATATTGGTTTGGTAACCTCATCCTTCAAATAGCCTTTCTTAAGCATAGTGATGTGTCCTACATATCTAGAGCTACCATAATGTCTACTTCTACATATATGATTACCTTAGCCTAGAATGTAAATTGGATCACATAGTGAACTGACAGTGTAGACATGAGTGGTTAGCTACACTACTTTGGCCAAAGATTCATCACCCAGTAACTTTGAGTGAGGTCATCTATTCATCACATCTAATTGCTCGATTTGTATTGGCCATTGGTATTTTATTCTAAGGTTATCCCCTTTCCCGTGGATTACCCTAACCCAAGGAACAACTTTCCCATTAACTCATATCTAAATGACATTGCTACAATAATCTCAAAACAAATCTATCTTATGCTACACACCTAGAGTGTCATTATACTATGTATAGTACTGACATTCTACATATAGTATAAATAGTATATAATCGTATAAAACCCATTATAGTATAATTATCTATATACCCAAAAGAAAGGTTTCCTAATACAAGAAACAATCAAGGAACATTCAAAAGACATGCAAGCATCATAACACACATAAAAGACAATATTTCCAAACATGGCAACATAATAAACAATCTTTCCAACATAGTAACAAAGGAGTAGAAATCAACATGCCTGCTTAAAGCTCCAACCGATTAATCTTCCCTCCTAGCTTAATGTCTCAAGCTCACTTGCAACTTCCTCAAAGAACAACCCAAATTCCTCTACTAGATTCTCACTAAATCTCTCAACAATACCAATGTAAA
>VDFB02000017.1:455353501-455557720 GCA_007258455.2 Sequoia sempervirens
CTTGTTGTGGTCATTGATGTTGTTGATCATTATGTTCTGGTTGTTTGTTTGTGGTTTGGTCTTATGGTTGTTCTTCTTGACTATCTTGGATCGCGGGTCTTTCTTGTGTACTCTTTGCACAGGGGGTGGGCCTTCAGGTCCACGTGGTCGGGTGGAACATGCTACACACCCCATTGGGTTCCCTGTTAGCGTTCATGCAGTGTGGTGTTATCCTGATGCAGAGTGTTCTAGAGATCTCTATATATTCAGATGTATATTCTTTATTTCTGTCATACTCATGTATTTGATGTACTACTCCCACGCTGTGTCGGGAAATAATGATGTAAGCTTATGTTATTGAACGATGTAATGTAATGGAAAAAGATGTAATGTATGATTATACCTTTGTATTCCTTATGTGATTAATGATTGTGGTAGTCGTTATTTTGATGTGTTGTATTTGTGGAAATAAGTTCCATTGTATTCACATGATGATAATATGTTTATGATTATTGGAATTGATTTATTCCTGTTTATGTAGAGTTTTCACATGTGGATGCTTCTTAATGATGGAATTATAATGGATGTATGGTTTTGTAAATGAATGCTATATCATGGCTTATTATTGTAAACTTGCAATTCGTTCATTATCGTTATGTTATGGGTTTGGGTTACGTAATGTCTTCACGTGTACCCCAGAGGACATAGGTTGCTAGTGTATCTATTTAATTGAATGTCATGTATTGGAACTTAATGTACATTTCATATATGTTAACTAAAAAAAAAATTTGTGCGGTAATTGTTGTTTTAGTTGTCCTTTGGGGTTCGTGCGACAGGGCATTACAATGGTAGTACCACTAGCATCACAATCTACCTGAAAGACCTTATTGAAATTTGAAAGGGCCAAAAAAGGTTGCTCTGCAACTTTCTTCTTCAACATATCAAAACTTTTGGCTGCTCTTGTGGTCCACTTAAACTCTTTTCTATCCTCTCTCATCGCTTTAGTTAGAGATGCACAAATACTATTGAAATTCTTAATAAACTTTCTGTAAAAACTTGCTAGACCATGAAATGATCTTACCTCTATAACACTCCTCAGGGTAGGCCATTCAATGATAGCTCTCACCTTCTCTAGATCCATTTTAAGACCCTCTACTAAGACAAAAAATCCCAGATACACCAACTCCCTTTCCACAAAACTACATTTCTTCAAATTAATCAACAACTTCTCCTCCCTTAGCTTCTCAAAAATATTTCGGATATGCATCAGGTGCTCCTCCAATGTCTTACTAAAAATTAGAATATCATCCAAATAAGTAAGAACAAATTTTCCTAAAAAATCTTTTAATACCTCATTCATAAGCCGCATAAATGTGCTTGGTGCATTGGTTAGCCCAAAAGGCATGACTAACCACCCGTACAAGCCCTCCTTGGTTTTAAAGGTTGTCTTCCATTCATCTCCTCTAATACGGATCTGGTAATATCCGCTCTTCAAATCTATCTTTGTGAAGTACTCAACTCCACTCAAACAATCCATAATGTCATCCATCCTTGGAAAGGGGAATTTGTACTTGATGGTGATCTTATTGATGGCTCTAGAATCTGTACACATCCACCATTCCCCATCCTTCTTTGGTGCTAGTACTGTAGTTACTACACATGGAATCAAACTCTTTCGAATCAATCCTTTCTGCAACAACTCTTGCACTTGTCTGTTCAACTCTTCGCTCTCTGCGGGAGTCATACGATGAGCTACCTTATTCGGAAAACTGGCTCTAGGAATCAGGTCCATCTGATGACTAATCTTTCTTATGGGAAGCAAATCTTCAGGTACATTATAAAAAATAATAGCTTGAAACTCATTCAATAAGTCTGAAACATCTACAGGTACCTCAGTAGTATCTTCTTTATCAACTCTAGGGATCAACACAAAACACATATGCTCATGCTTCATACCTTCTAGGAACTTTTTTCCATCAACCAAAAAAATTCTTGCATTACTGCATACGTTTTCTTCTGCCTCTTTCAAGGGCTTCAACTTATGATGAACCCCATCCTTTGTCAAAGAATAGGTGTTGGCATGTCCATCATGTATTGCTCGCTGATCAAACTACCACGGTCTACCTAACAACATATGACAAACATCAATAGACATAATATCACACAATACCTCATCATGGTAATTTCCAATCTTGAACTTTACCAGACATTGTTCATTTACCAAGGCTTTATGGTCCTTTTGCAACCAAGCAATCCGGTATGGATTCATATGCCTTCTTCTCTCCAACTGCAACTTACTAACCATTTCTTCTGAAACAAGGTTATTTTCAGTACTCACTTCCATCAATAACAACATTGAAAATCTTACCTTCTACACTTAGATCTAGTGCAAAACAAATTCTTCCTTGAGTTGGTTCCTTTTTCCGACGAAAAGGCCTTCTAGCAACAAGAACCTCTCTTTCCGCATCCTCGCACGTGAAGATCAACATCTTCATCTACATGTGCAACTCGGCATTACCCTTGCCCTATTTATCCGCCTTTTGATGTTGAGGATACCTATAGGCTCTATGTCCTTCTTCTCCACAATGGAAATAGGTTCCATGGAAGCCTCCTCTTCTCGTTCCTCATCCATATCTTCCTCTTCCTCTTTGGTCTCCATTATTCTAATCATGAGGATGACAGGTGTTATCTGCTTTCTGGTTCAGGCTGCCACTAGAGCCTTCACCCTTCTTTTGGTCTTCATTTTGACCTCCATACGACCGTCCACCTATCTTTCCTCCACGGCGTCCACCTCATTGTTTTTTCTCAAACCTCTTGTTTAGTCGTTCTTCAACCTTTAGAGAAAACTAATAAGCATCCTCAATGGTGGTCATTCTTACCAGTGCCAATTCTTCCTGTATGCTTGGTTTCAACCAGTTAATATAATGAGCAACTTTCTCTTTATTCGCCTCAAAATTTCCTATCCGAATTAGGACCTTGTGAAATTCCTCTGTGTATGCTTTCACTGTCCTTGTCCCTTGCCTCAAGCTCTGCATCTTCTTGAGCAACTCCAATTCGTAATCGACTGGAATAAATTGTTTCTTCAATTTTGACAATTATCTTCATCCTATCTAGAAATTCCTATCTTTCCTTTTGTCTTCCTTTCTAACTAGGACTCTTTCCAACATATAATCGTGTGACCTTTCAATTTTGTTCCTTGCAACCTCACTCCGTGAGGATTCTTAATCTCCCCAAACTCAAAAATTCCTCCATACTGAATCCAATCAATCAATTCTTCAGATCCAAATTCCACTAAAAAGTTGAAACTCCATTTTAGGTCCTCCCAAATGCTTTCAGATCGCACAACCTTCTCCAGAGGATCCATTGGATCCCGCTTTCCTCTTCCATTTCCTCCATTTCATTTTCACTCATCATCTCTGTCTCGTATCTCTCTTCTTCAACTCCCAGGTTGCAAGGTTTCTAATTGTCCTCTGCTGGCCTGATTTCATCTCTAGGTGGATCTTCTCCACCACCTCGCTTCTACCTCTCTCACATCAAGTAAGTCTTGGAGGCATCTTGAACTCCAACCCACTCATAGGTCTCAAGTGTAACCGCCACATTCAACACTCTATTGGTTGTGCTCAGAACTCTTGCTCGATACCATTTTGATGAGGGGCCACACTAGCCAAAACCCACATAAATCGTTAAAATGAGTTACCAACACAAAAAGATGTCGATAAAAATGATCTACTTTCAATTATTTTCAAAAGATGAAATTACATATTCAAAAATTACAAGGCTATAGCCTCATGGGCTTGATTCATTGCAACAAAATCAACTCTAAAAGAAGATCTATTATTCAAAGCCATAATCTACACTAATGGCGCTAACTTCTACAACCCCTACTTAACCCTTTTATTTTACCGAATAACCACCCTAGAATGTTCTCCTGTATAAATTCAAAATTCCCTTTGTTTTGGGCGTTTAAAAGTCCCAATCGCTTGATTTCTAGCCTAGGAAGAAATTTTATGAAATTCACTTTTTAGAGGACCAACTTTGCAGGGCCATAACTTTTCATCCAGGTGTCTGATTTGCTATTATTGCATATCATTGGAAAGCTTTCAAGCTCTACAACACACAATTGACCATAGGCTCGGTCGACCAATTTTTGAGCTATTTTGGGGCCTCTAAAGTTTTATATCTAAATTTGAAGCTGCATTGGAGAAATTTCTTGGGACAAAAACTTTAATTTCTCCCAAACTGTGTAGGGTATTGAGGTGATTCTTTCACGACTAAAAATGTTTTTCAGCTCTACTCCTCGGGGTAAATTTTCACGTCCATACGAGCCCATTTAGGCCGACTTACTAAAAATAGTAAGTGTCCTGTCTTTTATTTTTGACGCCTGATAGTCTTAAACCCCTTAAGTGCCATCATGGGACTCAAAACAACTAAAGAAAATAAAGAAAACATTTTTTTTGGGTGATGCAAGATTACCCTACACCGCTGGATGCTCCTGCATCATAACCAATTTATTCACTACTCTTGAGTACCCGCTGCTGCATGCAATCTTTTAATTTAATCATTTTATTTTATATTAATTATCCACTACAGTTATCTTAGATATTTATTTTTATATTCATTCAAATCAATATATATATATATATATATATATATATATATATATATATATATATATATATATATATATATATATATATATATATATATTCTCATTTAATTAAACTAAATAATCACCTTTAATATTTTATATTTATTAATTTCAACTTTACATAATAACTTCATCTATCCAATTATAATTTATTTGATCATCACTATAATTTTATATAAGCACTTATATTTACTAATTAAAAATGCCTTTTAACATAATAATTCTATTTTAATGTAGTAATGTAATCAAAAGTATTCCGACCAACTTAACCAAATGGACAAATTACCAAACCACATACATACAACACTATTAAGGTAAAACGTGGAGGAGCACTACATATACAAAACCCATAAAATTAGAGAATGAACTGAGAGGGTATGTGGGTTCCATACAAGGTATTAAAAATTAGGAAAGTGGTCAAAAGTAGGTATAAAATTTGGGAAAAGTATGGATACAGACAACTTGTAGTGGACTGCTAATGGAATGGGTTTGCATATATTATTCAATTTTTTGATTGGGAGGGGCCACTAATTGGTTATCCTAATTATTTGTAACTAAAACACGAATGAAATTTGAGTAAACTAGATCATATATCACATGTCTTAATCTCACACACTTCTTAGTGTCATGATCGAGGACATGATAATATTAACAGAAGGCTTTGGGATCATATGTTTTAGGTAAAGGAAGGTTGGTGTCCAATGGTCAAATGGGAGGAAGTTGGATAATTTTTTTTGATAAAAGATATTGGATAATGACATGGAGGGGATATTATAGCTTGGTAAATTAGTAACTATGCTATTGGTGCAAGGATATTTCCATCATAGAAGAAAACACCTTAGTGTCATCTTTGTTAACAATGTGTTTTGAGTTAGATTTTAAATAATAAAATTATTTTTCCTTTTATATTTTTAAGAATACGATGTAGAAGGGGTGGAAGAGTTAGCAGTATCAAGTGAGGCAACAAAAGGAAGTGCCTCAAACAAGTTAATTATTTTCCCATGGTCCCTCAAGGAAGTACATAGGTGCAAACATGAAGAATATTTAGTTAAGAGAATTTTATCATGACTATTTTTTCCAAGGTTTCTAATAAATACCCTCTAAACATCAAAGTTATAAAATAGATATAAAGTTTGAGAAATAATAGAATAATAGCAAACAATGAAGGAAATAGTTTTTCATTAAGACCCTATCAATAGTGGACAAGGTTAGTGAAGCTAACTTGCAAGTTGATGTTAACCTAAAAGTGTTTCAACAAAAATATGGTCAGGAAGGGAGTGAAATTATTCTAAGGTTATTTATTTAAATGATTTGGGAATTAATTTGGCCAATAGGTCTCATCATCAAAGAAAAATTCACTAAATTTGGTTGTGAAAATAGAAATGTGGGTTTCACGATGCCCTTTACCATTATACTTTTCAAAGCATAGAATCATAAACTATGGAGGAAAATATATGGAAATTATCTTTAACGATAATGTATTATGATGGAATGGTATTTTAGGTTTAACTTGGGAGGAAAAAGAAAGGGGAGCTAAATGTTGTTGAATAGACCCCATGTTCTATATTAATTGATTAATTAATAGATTAGTAGCATGGGGAATAGTAATAGTAATATTGAAAGGTTATAAAAAGAATGGTTGAGAAATTTTTGATGATCCAATTGTATATGTAAATGAGATAGGTTGGGAATTTGGGATGAAGCAATAACTTGAAAGGGGATTAGTCAAGTATCATTGGGTATGAAAAGATGAATAACCTCACATGGTAGGTGGAGGGATGGAGGATGCGAGGACTGGGAATATTATAAATGTGGATGTTAGGGGTAGAAATGGACATGATAAGTTAGATATGTGATAGATAAGAAGTAACCTCTCTTGAAGGATCAATGGTATCAAGGTGAAGAGGGTCACGATGATGCAATATCTGCCCAATTATTTACATGAAATCAAGGCATTTGGGAAGGTTAAAAAGAATAATGTGCATGTAATATATTATAGGGCTAGTGTTATAAAGGATGAATTTATTAGTAATAATAATATGTTGAAAGTCTAGAAAATATTTGTTGATATATTGATTTGTCTCATGAGTACTAGTGTTTACAACCCCTTCATGGTCAAGTCCATTATCCCTAGTATGAGTGTCATGCTCAAGAGTAGACTTGAAAGAGGAGTGAAGGAGATAGGTATACCATATATGTATCTATAGAAAGTAGAATTACTAAATGAAGAATTCATAGGATTCAAGCACAAGTTGTAGTGAAAAAGATGAGAACATGATATAGGCTAACTGATAAAACTCATAAAATTTTCAAATCCTTCAAAAAAATAATATATAAAGCTATGCAATTAAAATGTTGGGTTCACCAAAATTAAATAAAGTAAAAAAAATGATTCTTCTTTTATTTTAATTTATTATTTCTTTAAATGGGAATAAAAAAAATTAATGTAATCTATAATAAATAAATGAGAGAAATATTCTAATCTAAGTGTATTTCAATTGATTAAGATCTATGTTCATTCCCTGGATGAAAAAAATTGTCTTTGGTAATGGACTAGATAAATCTATGATAACAATAAATATAATAATATTTTCAAGAAAAATATAGATAAAAGATAGAAATATGAATAGATACAAAACCTAAAAGAACTATTGGGAATGACATGTATCACAAATATTTGTGTAGATCATGGATAATAGTGAAAGTATTCTCACATCCAATTTTTTTGTGGTCCTCTATGCACAAAGAAATAAAATATAAAGCACAACTATAAAATTTGGAACATAGGAGCAAAAATACACACTAACATTACTTAGAAACAATAATAAGAATATAGAAAAATAACTAAATAACTTTAAATGCAAGCTAAACCAAAAAAAATGATAGAAACATAACAAAGGAAAGAGATTACAAAACCTTCATGTGGTTGACTGAATGATGATAATTACAATTAGAAAGAAAAAATTGGGATGATTACTAAGGAGTTGTAATATCCCTCTTTTTGGTGTTTCAATTTTAGATTGTTTTTTATTAAAGGGTAAAATAGGTTTAGAAGGGACTTGAAACCCTATAACAAAATGTTGCTAAAAGAAAAAACATAGCTAACCAATAGCCAAACTACAACCAACAAAAAGAGACAAAACAACCAAAAGAAAAAAAAAACAAGAAGCACTACTTCATCTTCTTCAAGGTTTCTACCGCTTCCAACTCTTGCTTGTAGAAGTTCTTGTGCAATTTTTTTAGGCCCAATCATTATTATCCTCTTTTAACATTTTCTTCTTGTTGCCTCTAGTTAGAGAGCTCAAACCCTTTTAATCGCTCTACATTATCTATTTACCCTTATCCTTATTGCCATAATCCTCATTCTTTTTCCCTATAGAGGCCAACTTAGTGACATGCTCCCCTTTCAGCTCCTTTAACTTCTTAGTTAAAATATGAATGCCATTTTTGTTGTTTTGGATGATGCAATGGTTGATTTTCACCACTCTTTCCAAGTTTTTCTTAATATCATGGATATTCTCCTTAAGAACCACAATCCTTTTTATATCAAGAATAGCCTTAGCCATTTCTCTCATCTTGCACTTAACCTCCCTATCACTAAGCATGTTCCTATCCCTTTCCTCATTCAAACCTCTCCTACCATCCATTTTTTCTTGCAAAGATCTAATCTTGACATTGATTTTATTAATTGCCAAGAAAAACTACTTAGTCAATTTGAATTGACATGTAACCCCCTCTATAGCCAAGCATAGAATATTTGAAATATCCTCCTTGTTTGCATGAAGATAGGTGAAATCCTCAAATATACCATGGGTAGTATTAATTCCCTACTCCATACTGTGCCCACATTTGGCATAGTATTATTACCAATCTACTTGTCTATGACCTTCTCCTTCAATTTACCTTTGTCTCTTTCTTTTTCTACCTTACCACCAACCTTTATCTTCTAACTCTACATACCCATAGTTTTCATTGTATCCCCCTCATTATCATAACTAGTCTAGGAACCTTCACACCAAGAGATTTGTATTTTGTCTTTCTTCTTAGGGTTTTATTTTGACCAATTCTCTTCCTTTTTTTGGGGTTATCCTCCTCATTTGAGGGTAGATGAGAGTACATTTTCATAGAAGCCTCCCCCTAATTCTCTTCAACCCACTCCTCATCATCTTCATCATCTCCAAGATGAAAGCTCATGTCTAAGTAATGAACAACAAATATTTTTTGTTTCTTTCTTGCACTAATCATTCCCCTTGAGTCAATCTTAGGGAATTGGGTTTTCATAAACTTCATAATAAGTATTTAATCAACCCTTCATGCAACATAGGGAGCTTAGGGTTTTTACAATTCTCCTTAATGGCATAGTCCATAGAGGCCAACAAAAAATAAGGGATGGAAACCAACATCTTATGTCAAAAATGATTCAACAAAATAAAATGCACACCAATAATTGCAGTGAATCTATCATCTAGAGTTTCAATTTGAGATTGGTTTACTACTATTCTGATACAATTTTTTTGTCTGGTGTTGTATTGAAAATTTGGATTACTATAATAATTTTAATTACATACTTGATGTGATATGATTGATGATTTGTGAATTATAAAAATGATGTAGGCATTTTATTAATGTTAAGGAAATAATGTATATATGCATTGACATAAATGTTATTATATTCATGCACTTATTTTACTACTTAAATTATGATTTATTCTACTAAAATTTAGTATTATTGATATCTCATGGTGATTGTAGGTGCAGGTGGAAGTTATTGGTGGGGGATGAGATAAGGTTTAATGGAAGTACTACATGATAGCAATGAAACTTGATATATTATTGATATTCTAATATTTAAAATGTATGCGATTTTTGGTATGAATCATTATGTTATTTAGTATTGTCATGTTTATGTGAATGCATTCATACATAATCGATGAAATCAGTTGCATTACACAAAGCGAACATGGATTAGAATTTCAATCATAAGAAATAAATCTATCATATGATAATGATAACAATATTTTCACTAATATTATATATACAATCATATTATTACCATTAATATTCTATATTACTATAAATAATATTAATGGAAATACTATTATCAAGTTATCATATGAGATTCTTTCTTGTGACTGAAATTACAATATGTATAATATCAATAGTGGTATTATTATCGCTACCAGATGATAGATTTATTTCTTGTGATTGAAATTTTAATCCTCAATGACTTTCTACATTGTAATTGATTTCATTAGATTATATATGAATAGAATATGAATGACTACTCTATTCATTCATATAGCTCTCTAGTTGTTGTAATCCATTAAGTTAGATAAGGTTGTAAGTTTCTCAACCTTGTCACAAGGACTAAGATGATATAAGAAAAAATGAATTAACTATTGGTTTTGATCCTAAATTTCATGGGAATTAAATTAAAGCTAAAATACTAAATTCCTAAGGGTAAATAGAGTTTGACCATTATGGCATGGTAAAATGTGGACCTTTGGTTGCAAATATTGTTTTGATTATTAATTTATGTCAAAATTAATATTATTATTAAAGAAAGAATGGGAGGATACAAATAGTTAATATTTATAATTGGGTCCCTATGGAACATTTATGAATATCTTGAAGGTGTAAAGGAAAAATAGTGATTACTCATTTAGTTTTTAGTTTTTTATTTTACTATTTTGGTATCATGACATTTAAGTTGTAGAAATTTAAGGAGGGAATATTATTATTTTTTGTTGTCATGAAGGTAAGAGGGAGTCAATGGAACAAAAGAGAAGTATTCATTTGGTGGTTATTGTTTTCTTTCCTTTCTAAGTATTTGGTATTATTATTGTGTGGTTGTGGATTTTGTGAGACATGGAAATATTTTTAGGTTCAAAACTCTACAATTTCTAGTCCAAGTTGAGTACCAACAAAATGGTGTTATTCAATTGTATGTTGTGCTTTGTGGTTGAAGATGTTAATATTATGGCAAATTTATTTTCTCTATTCTTAAATGTTTAATATAGAATATAGATAAAGCTAAACCGTAATTGGTTTTTAATTGGATTTATTTAGAAGTTATGGGAATGGCTATCTTAGCCAATGGAGTATTTAGCCGAGAAATACTACATTTTTTGGGGGGGTTTAAAAGATTATTGAATGTTTTGAGATGAGAGCAAAATATTTTCACCATAGATTTTAATCAGCCTTTTGTGTGGGTTATAGTATTCAAATGATCATTTTTCATTCTTTTTTATGGGATATGGTATTCGAATGACCAATTGTTATTTTTAGAAGTTATAAAAAAATCATACTACAATATTTGACTATATACTCGACATTCATTGAAAAATACACACACAAACACACACTCACATATATAAAATATGTTTTATTAAATATTTTAGCCATCCACACTCTTGTACATGTTAAATATTTTAGTTTTCTAATTAAGATAAGTGATGTGTTTGAACTAGGAAAATTTATGACAATCTTGTTAAAATTTGTGTAAGATTAGTTTGTTGAGTAGAATTTTAGTCACAATCCATATACTCTACCAAACTCTAAATGTGTTTATATATATGAAATCAAGTATAAATATATTAGAATAAGGTTTATAGAATAAAGAATATATTATGTATATATCATAACTGAACTGAATAAGAGTTTATGTCATGCAAATAAGATTGTTTTTTATTAGAGGTAAATAGGGTTTGAAGGGACCTCGAAACCCTATACAAAAAAGAACAGCTGAAGCGAAAGAAAAATACACAGAGCAAACAACAGCTAAAACACAACAAACCATCAGCACGACAACAACCAAAAAGGAAGGACAAAAGGAGCAGAACTACATATTCTTCAGGATATTTGCAGCTTCCATGTTGCTCACCACAATCTTCTGATAATCATCCATGACTTCCGACATATCTTTCATAGGGACCCCAACTTGCACCTTGGTCTTATTACGCATTCTTGCACTAGGCCCACCCACATTTACCTCACTAATCAAAACATTCTACAACCTACCAGCCTTGTCAACAGAAACCTCCTCCTCCACATGCCTTTCACCAGCACCAACATCCTCACTAGGAGCAACCTCCTTGCATTTCTTGGCCATTTCAATAGGAGTAGAAATGTCCATAGACTCATACTTCACAACACATTTAGTCCTCTCCCCCACTCTTCTCCAAATTCACACAAATCCTTTCCATTTGGTTTTCTAGGGTCAGGATTCTTTGTTCAAGCATTTGCTTCATCTTCAACATTTCCTCAACAACAGTCTTTAAGGAATCAAACAAATAATCAACTTGGTTCTAAACTAAAGATTCACCCACTTTACTCACCGAACCCAAACCCTAACATTGGTCATGTTGAGCTCGTGAAACACCCATTTAAACAATTTAAACAAAGAAATGGAGCCCTCCTTAGCCATTCCCAAAACATTGGGCACATCCTCACAGTCAAAGTTAAGAACATCCTTAACCTCAACACCATCCTCCTGGGAAGAACTAGCCTTTTCTTGGCTAACACATACATCCTTACCTTTACCTTCAACAATCGACATTTGAATCTTACGAATTGAGTTAGCAATTTCCTCAGCAACAAACCTCCTTCTATTTTGCACCTCCATGTCCACACCTAGAGAATCCAAAGCATCCTACCCGCCATCTAGCTTGAAGGGAGAAGCAACTTGAATCTCCACCATCTGGCTAGTAGACCTAATAGCCATTTTCTTATTGTTTCCCTCCTTCATACCCTACTTTCTCTTGGTCCCCAAAATAGGGGACGGTGAAGACACATCTCTAGCAATTGCAATCCTATCCTTCAAGATAGTGGAAGGGGCAACAAGCTTAGTTTTACTCAGTTTTTCAACAACCTTTTCCTCACTACAGGTCTCATAATCCTTCTAGTTAGGACCTGAATCCCCTTTACCAAACTTACCCACATCAAGAGGTTGCGAGATCACTTCCATGGAGGCCTGAGAGTCTGGTACATAATCTGTATCCTCCTCCAGGAATTTTTTCTTCTTTTTCCCTTTCATAGTGACCAACTCATCTTCTGAAATAGTTTCATAATCCATAGCTAGCTTCTATTGTTTACCCTTAGGAGTGATAGCAAGAAACTTAGAGACTTCAAAATATTTAGCATAATCTAAAATTAACAGAATGAGACCCACATGCAACATCAGATTCTTAGGGTTCCTTTTGTGATCCTTCAAACCAGACTCTAGAGAAGCCAATAGATAAAATAGAAAGAAAATCTTCTTCTTATGGAGAAAATGATTCAAGAGAACAAAATGATAAGCATTTACCGTAGAAAAATGACCTTCAAGAGTAATGTACCTCATCAGTTCCTCTGCAACATCCCCCCAAATATCTTTGAGCAAACTACATTGGTACCCTCCACTCTTGGCCTGCTTTAGCTCTTATTCTTTAGTCCCTTTGAAGAAAATTTGCATAGCCACCTTAGATTCTTTCTTATCTCTATAAACCTTCTTTCCTTTTGTAGAGAGACCGGTGATTTTTGCAATGAAATCCTCATTAACATTAAATTTTGTGCCAACCAATTTCAAAACCTTGTTATTCCAACCTTTGGAAAACAAGGTCGTAGCCTACGGGTTGTTACCATGCAGCCTCTCCAAATAAGGTGTAAGCTCACCTTTCTCTAGTATACACCACACCTCCTTTTTCTTAACAGTATCGCAAGAGAAAGGCTCCGCTCAATTTTTGTTGCCTCCCATGGTCCCTAAATTAGCAGAACTTAGAAGCTTGAGAACCTTGCAAGTGATTAGGAGAAACCTTGAGAAGGAGAGTTAAGAAATGCCCACAATTTATGTGGCAATGATATTATGGCAAAGAGAAATAATGATCCTAGAATTCCGCCCCATACGGAGAACATACAAGGTACCATCAACTCGATCAAGGTCTAGCTCACCTTCAATCCAAATAATTAGCTGCCACGTGATAATAGTCATGGGACCTCAGAACATAATGAGGCGACCATCCAAGTTAGCAATTTTGATAATCATGATTTAAACAAGAAATAGCCTCAATGGGGAGGGGATCGTTCACATCCCACTCCCTAGAACCCTTAACACCAAGGTTAGAAAAAACATCAGCTAAGCCATTCCCTTCCCTAAAAATATGAGATATATAACACTCATCAAAGGAATTTAGAATTTCAATAGCATCCATGATAATGTATTCAACACTCCATGAAGGAACATAAGACTTCTTCAGATTGTTAATAATATTGAGAGAGTCCCCCTCAAGCCAAACCTTCTTATAACCTTTTGATTGAGCCATCTTCAAGCCATGATAGAATTGTTACATAGTTATGAAACTTATATTCACTAGTAATGTTATTTTGATGCATTACTTTCACTATTATGATATGTATATAATTTTTGAATTAGATGTATATAAGTTTGAAATGACATTATTTTAAGTGAGTATTTTTTTTGGGTATAATTACGCCGAAGGCGTTCCCTCAATGAAGCTTGTTGGCTCCATTTTCTCTATTGACGGTTATTATTGTAGGAGAAAGGATGCAAGACCATCGAAGAGATCTTGATCATTCATTTGTGCATTTACTGTGGATGGGAGTTGGTGTGCATTTACTCTTGTTCGCCACCTTCTGCCTTCATGCATTTACCTATGGATGGGAGTTGGTGTCAAAAATATCTGCCTTCTTGATGCATTTCAATTGTTGATAGAAAGAGAGCATTGAGAGCATTTTTGCAAAATCTTGAGGTAATTCATTTGCCCTGGTTTCATCCTGTACACACGACCCAGGTCAATTTCTTTCAGCCTCTACATGACCACCTCAAATTTTCTTTTTTTTTTTACCCTAAATTAACTCTTTTATTATCTCTGCCCAGGTCAATCTTTGTAATATGCTCTAGCAAACTCTACACATTTTTCCTATTGACATCATTGATAAATAGATATAATTTGTGCTAAATATTGCGTTTAGTTACTTGCCCTCTTGTGTTGTTAGACAAAAGAAAGAGCATGATTAGAATGACAACAACTTGATATCCTGACTTTGGGAAATTAGTATCATGTGGGTTTTATTTCCCCTTCATCTTCTGTTTGGGGTTGTCTTCAAAGGATGGTCTAGACCCTTGTTTGAGTGATTTTAGATTCATTATTTTAGGATCCTTCTAGATTGTATTTTAGTTCATATTAATAAAAAGAAATGATATGCCATAAATCTAGAAATGGTAGAGATGTGTTTTAGCCTCAAGGGTTCATGGATTCTTATGGAATTTGAGGGTCATGTGTAAGGGTTAATTTTTTGTGGGCATCTAAAATGGTTGGGCTGCTTAGATTAAATCCTCTTAACTTTCATGGAATTTTGGGAATAATCTTTGTTGCTCCTAATGGAATACAAAAGGAGAAAATTATATAACCGACAACGTGATATGATTAGAGGACCTCACCATTAACATAAGCACCTAACTTTTAAACTTGAAGATTTTTCCCCTTATTTACAAGTAGAGAAATTGATTAGTAGGTGACTAGGAAGCCCTCCTACATAAATTTCTATTTTCAAAAATTTCAAAATTGTTGATTGTTTCATAGAATTCTGTTTCCCAGATAATTCAAGGGTCTGACTAACCTGAGTCAAGTTCTACCCTTTTAGCTTCTAAGATAACCAACAAAATTGATTGGTGTGATACCAGTTGCCTTTTCAAATCATATTCAAGAGAGTGGGCTAATTGAAAATGTTCTGTGGAAACCCTCTCAGTACATATCTTACAATAGAATCTCTATCTGAAGCATGGATTATTTCTTTCAAAGGGCCCTTTTCTATTACTAAATTTTGTCTCTTAAAGGCACTCCAAGGATTATTCCCCAACTTGGCATGAACAATCCATATGGAGTCTGTAGTGCTTATGTTTTGCATGGTTTGGGTATTAAATTCTAGAAATCCAAAAATATAGAGATTTATTTAATTGCCTAGAATGTCTAAAACAAAGTTTATACAAAGCACTAAAAGAAATAATGAGATAAAGGCTTTTTTAAATGGATTGATAAAGAATTCAATATCCCAATTAAATTCCAAGAGGAAAAAATATAATATGATAAATGTAATCTATTAGTAGTAAAATTCTAGAGCCAAAAAATAATTAGCTTTCATTTAATACTCTATCTTAAGACAAGTGTTCCAATATATCAGCTCCAAAAGATACACGACATCTCTATAACACAAGTCAAAACACAATAATACTTCTATTTTTATATTTGTCATGTGTTTCAACTATTCAAAGATATATGATAAATGCAATCTATCAATAGTAAAATTGTGGAGCCAAAAAACAATTATCTTTCTTTTAATACTTTGTCTTAAGACAAGTGTTCCAAGATATCAGCTCCAAGAGATACACATGACATCTCTATAACACAAATCAAAAGTAAAACACAATAATACTTCTATTTTTATATTTGTCAAGTTCTTCAACTATTCCTATTCCAAGATATATCGATATGAACAACTGTCACATACTTTTTTATCCACATATATAATGCCCCCAAAATCCCCTTGAAGAAAAAATGTACACATTCCTCATAAATTACTTTTGAATGGAGAATTGTCCTACTTTCCATATAATTTCCTGCCTAGACTTTTGAAAACCATATAGCCACAAAATTTATCATGTAACCTAACAACTATTATGGCATTCAATAGTAATAT
The DNA here is from genome assembly GCA_007258455.2 of Sequoia sempervirens. Lineage (NCBI taxonomy): Eukaryota > Viridiplantae > Streptophyta > Pinopsida > Cupressales > Cupressaceae > Sequoia > Sequoia sempervirens. Next base: position 455,369,823 of record VDFB02000017.1, read on the forward strand.
TCATATTGTAAACATCTATATTCCATTGCCATTCTAGATTAGGAAGTAACCTAACTTCAATATAAAAGCAGTGGATCTCCGGATGACTAATCTTGACCTGCAACAAATAGTTTATGTATCTTTGAATAGTGTTATAGGGGCAACACAAGCAAGCAATGCCAGTTTTTTCATGCAAGCACTATAGGGATCCAATTTTGGATGGAATGGAACCACTTTTTGATGCAGCAAATATTTTCATGCAAGCTACATAACCGTGCAATTAAAACTCTATATAACAATGGATGATGTCTTTTGGTTTATTCTATAGTTTGGCATCATAGTTTACTTATCATTTTCTTTGTATACTGTCAACATGCATATCATCCCCATTTGTGTGGCAAGGAGGACACTTTTTTCCTGCTCTAGACATGGTATGAAACACACAAATTCATACAATTTGTTTGTGTATTTTCATTTGCAAATGTTGATTTACTTGAAACTCCAAAAGGAATTGAGAAATAAATATCTTGATTATACTTTATATTAGACTATAAATGTGTACCATGCCCATTTTTCTCATCGACATCTTTCACACTACGACACAATTTCTGCAGAATCTTAACTCACTTGCCATTATTTTAGTGAAAATTTTTATGGGAATTTATACACGACCATATCACTTTTGTTGTGTTTTATTTCATTCTAATATAGTTCTATTATTATCTGGTAAATTTTTACACAACTAGATCACTTTTGTTGTGTTTTATTTCATTATAACGATGCATTGGTTCTTTGGTTTTATTTGTGGTTGTTTCAATATATAATACTATAGTAATACCTAGTGTTAGATCCTTATTTATTTCTTCACATGGAAATTTTTTAACTTTGAAATGAATTTTATGTTCATTTGGCAATTTAAATTTTTTGTTTATTTTGTTTTCCTTGTTCTTGAGGCTATTTTTGTGACAAATTTCCTGACTACATTACTCAGTATTGAATGTATAGCAGCTATTGCTGAAGCTGTAAATGCAATGGTTTCCAGAGCTATTTTCATAGAGTGAACAATAGAGATTGGATCATCTTCATTTGTTAGTTCTTGAGGGTATTTTGTGATAGTTTTCTTGACAACATTATTTAGTATTGAATGTATGGCAGCTACTATTGAAGTTGTAAATGCAATGGTTGCCAAAGTAATTTTCACATAGTGAACAATAGAGATCGGATCACCTTCAGATTAGATCATCTTCATATGTTAAACTTAATACATTCTTCTCTACAAAACTTATGAATTTTACATTCTTCTATAAAAGGAAAGTGATTGGCATGACACAAATAACTAAAATTCTAAATGACTGTGTTGAATATGTGACAAGCAGCTTGGTTTGCTTTATGTTTTTACTAGTCATAGAGGAATTAATTGCAATTACTTTGCAAAATATACTACAATAACTCTATTATAATTTTAATATCCTATTCTAATTTGAATTTATAACTTGTATTAATTGAAATTGACTTGTAATTCAAAATATTATTTTGTTAATTAAAATGAAATGACAATATCATATAAGTGCATAACTTCAATTATTTAAATAATTTGACACTTCATGTTTTACAATTTCTATCTTTCAAATAAAATACCAAACATTAAAATATTAATCTCCACAAATCTTTGGCGTACCCATTGCACATGAAGGTGCGATTGCTAGTTGGTACAAACTATTATGCTCATGATTGAAATTTGGATTTTAAGCTATGTAATCATCCTACTTGTATGACACAAACACTTAATCAATTTAGTTATGCCATATATATATTGTATTATTTATCCTATAAAACTCATTCTAATATATTTATGCTTGATTTCCAAAAAATATATATATACATTCATATATATATACATATGTGTATAAATATATATATATATATATATATATATGTATATATATACATATATATATGTATGTATTATATATATACATATATATATATATATTATATATATATATATGTATATATATATATATATACATACATATATATGTCTATATACATATATATATGTATGTATATATATATATATATATTATACATACATATATATGTATATATATACATATATACATATATATATATATGTATATATATATATATATATAATATATATGTATATACATACATATATAATATATCAGATATATATATACATACATATATATGTATGTATAATATATATATTTATTATACATACATATATATGTATATATATATGTCTATATATATACATATATATATATATATGTATATGAATATGTATATGTATATGTATATGTATTGTACATATGTAAATATATACATATATACATATATATGTGTGTATACTGTGCATATGTATGTATATACATACATATATATGTATTTATATTTATATGTATATATACATACATATGTATATACATATATGTATACGTACATATATATGTATGTACATGCATATATGTATATACATTTGTACATACATATATCTATATATACATATATAATTATATGTATACATATATACATATATATACATATATTTATATGTGTATGTATGTATATATATGTATATATCTATACATGTGTATCTATATATGTATATATACATATATACATACATATATATACATACACACATACATACATAAGTGCATGCATGCATAAGCATATAATATTAGAATGAGGTTTATAGAATAAAGAATATATATGACATAAATTGAATTGATTAAGTGTTTGTGTCATGAAAATAGGATTGTTACATAGCTATGAAAATTATATTTGCTAGTAATATTGTTTTGATGCATTACTTTCACTATTATGGTATGTATATCATTAGTGAATCAAATGTATAGAAATTTGAAGTGAATATTGTTTAGGTGATTGAATTTTGTTTTTGTATAATTGGTACAAACTATTATGCTTATGATTGGAAAGTGGGTTTTAAACTATGGTATTGGAGGGTATGTTGGTACAAGTTGGTTTAACTATATATGTTGTGATTTAAATTTTATCTTGTTCAAATAGTTATATCATATATAACAAAAATGTAAAAGTGGCTAACCATGAGAACTAAACTAATAATGTATCAAATTTGGTAACTAGACGATGATGCCTTTAAAAACCAAGACATGACTATCTAGGAAGTAGTAGCCATATCATAAGCACATTTTTGTGACATAACAAAGAACAAGATGGTATTAGGATTTTAAGTATTACAAATAAAATTAGTTGCATCTCTAAAGTAGAGATAATTTAATTGAATGGTGTATATGACAAAGATAAAAGGGAAATATATGCAACTTTGTGGAAATACATAATAATTATAATACTTGATATGTCTATTCTATGGCAAACTTACTTATATTGATTATTTTTTATTAATTTAAAAATCAATTTTATTTATTTTGAGATAATATGCATCTTAGGTTGCCTATTATATCAATATTCTTGTGGATCATCTCACTAAATATGCACATTTTTGTGCTTTGGCACACCAAATTTTAGTAAGCACTATAGCAACTTCCTTTATGGATACTATTCAAAAACTACCTAGGACTCCAAAAGTTATAGTAAGTGATCATGATCCTATATTTAAAAGTAATTTTTGGATTGAATTATTTTCATGTTTGAGCACTCAACTTTCTCGTATCTTTTCATATCATCTTTAATAAGATGGATAGACTAAGGTGGTCAACAAATGCTTGGAAGGGTACCTACAATATTTTTCTTTAGATAAACAAGAGAGATGGGTGTAATGGTTACTAGTAGAATGGCGGTATAACACTTCTTTCCATATTTTCTTCCAATATGTCTCCATTTTTGGCACTCTATGGGTACCAACCATTGTCAATCACCTCTTCATTATAGGTAAACCCAAAAGTTTTAACATTTGACGAGTGCATTCAACATTAGCAAGGTACTTGCTAATCTCTAAGAGAGCTTGGAAGTGGCAAAAAATAGAATGCAATGATAGGCTAATCAATACCACAATGAAAGGAATTTTGAAGTGGGGATTGGGTCTGTGTGAGATTACAACCATATAAGAAAATATCTCTTAAAAAATAGTGAAAAAATAACAAGCTTGCACTTGTACTATAGTCCTTATAAGGTGTTACAATATATTGGTAGTGTAGCATATAATTTGGAGTTACCTATGCCAATAAAAATAGGTCTAATTTTCTATGTCACATGCTTGAAGAATGTTATTGGGAAATATTTATAGTAGAGACTCAATTACCATAACTTTATGAGGAGGGAAGAATACTTTTGGATTATATGAAATTCTTCAAACATACACCAAGAGGTTACATACAAGGGAAATCACACAATATTTGATAAAATGGAAGAACTCCCCAATCAAACATGTTACATGAGAAAATGAATATGTTGTGCAAAAGCATCCATAGTTGTTCAATTCTAAGGATAATGCTTCTTTTAAGGGGGGCATGCTATGTGCTTAATCCTATAGTATGCATAGGTTTATGTGTAGTTATCTTATGTCTATATTAACTCTTAATTAAATTATACAATCATTATTATAGTCATATATAGGAATTTGTGTCATCCTAAGTGTTATATTTAGGTATCTAAGTCAACATAGGTGGAAAAAATCCACCATAATTAGGTATATATAAAATTTAGAGGTAAATTTGTTATCATAATATTGCAAATTGTGTTCTCATTAGAGATATTTTAATTTTTCCCCCTTGAGGTGTATTGTTATTCTCAATTATTGTCAAGTGTTTATAATAAATTTCCTATTATATTCCTTTCTTGTGTAATTTATTTTATTACACATAGCTTGTGCATCTTTTTTTTTTTTTATAAAAGGCCCTTAGCCTATATATATATATAAAATAAAGTTTGTACATATAGTTTATATTAGATAGAGAAAAATTCTATATCAGTCCCCAATCTACCCATGAGATAACACTTTTGCTTACAATATAAATGGGAATACAAAATTTGATCATAGTTTTCCAATATTCGACAAATTCGAACAAAAAAAGAGTATGTGGATATTTTCTGGATAAACATCTTAAGCATTTCATCATTGCCCCAAAACTAGACTGCATGCAAAATGTCCAAAAAACTTCTTGCTGACGACCAATATGCTACTCCTCCATACGCTCCACCTGAACCAAATTCTTGTCTTGAGCCTTAGTCTCCTCTTGAACATGCGAACCATGAGCAAAAAATCCATTTCCTACAATTGGTTCTCTTTCTATTTGAACCCCATGAGCCAAGCGTGGGTGAGCTACAAGCCCATTCCCCACCATGTTGGTATCCTCTACGCCATTGTGAGTAAACCCAGACTCTGTGCAGTCTTCATTTGGAACAAAAGATGTCCCTCAATCTCTTGGTCTAGCAAGAGAAACATTTAGAGGAGAATGAGGGGAATGCACATTAAGAAAGGAAATAGCATAGTACTTCTCCTTAATTTCCATATCCATAGTCACACAAATTCTTTGACAATTTTTCCTTAGGGCATTCAATAATCTACTATCACTTTTATATTGCAAAGCCAGTTTGATAGAATCATAAACTTCCTCAATGCCATGACGATTCCTGATAAAATATCTAGGAAAAAAATCTCCTATATCCCCATCCCCATTGAAAATATTGTAACCTTGGATTGCAACTAAAACAACATTATTTTGAAGAAATTGGGGTTTGACAAATTGCTCTGCAATTGACATTAATTCTCATAGAGATTGCAATAAATCCATGATGTTTGATAGAAAAATAGAGAGCACCTGAGATGGGAAGATTATCCTTCTTGCACGTGGGCTTGTCACCTCCATCACAAGCACTATGCGAATAGCTTCCTCAACCCTAGGGAAATCCAAATTAAAAACCATATTCAAGCAGTCATGGGAAAGGTACTCCTCGAAGGGACGCTCCCAAGACTGCACCTTCATATTTACTCTGAGTGTAACACCCCGTCGTGCGAACCCCAAAGGATAACTAATGCAACAATTATCGCACAATTTTTTATTTTTTATTTTAAATGTAAACATACATGAGAAGCACATTAAGTTATGATGTGAAATTCATTTAAACAAATCCACTAACACTTATGTCCCTTGGGGTACACGAGGTGACATTACAAAACTAAATCCCATACAAGAACGATAACAACCGAAAGCCAAGAGAATAAACCATGATCAAATGTATGATTACAATAATGGCACATAGATTAAAATTCATCAATAAGAAACCATCCACTTAAGTAAACACAACATATAAAAGATCAACATAATGTCATACTCACTATCATCATAAGAACTCAATGGGGCATATTTCCACAGATACAACACATCAAATAACAACTACCATGGATCAATATCCACACAAGGTTTACCAAAGATAACACATTATGTATCAATTTCATTCTATTACAATATTCAGGAATTACAATAATAAAAAAGTGTTCCCCAACATGGACGGGAACCATATAACAAGATAGAATGATACAACTAAGCAGCCGAATACAAGTACCATAACTGGCTCCAAGATGGATACAACTCTAGAGTTGCCGCAAATGACACTAATCCACACCTCTTGATCCTTGACTGGGGACCCAATGGGGTGCTTAGCACGTTCCAGCCGATCACGTGGGTTCGAAGACCCACCCCCTCATGCTAAGGAGTTGACAAGAAAGAATCCTCGACCAAGATCATCCAAGTAGAGAGCAACAAGACTCAACGTCATACAAGAGTGACGAAAAACACAAAGATATTCACAACATCCATAAACCGCGACCAAAATCATGGCATCAATAGATCATAAAATAATAACATCAATAAATTACTTCCTAAACATAATAGTAATAAACATAACAAAAATAAGTCACAAAACATATCATCAATGGACCACTTCCAAAGGCTAGCAAAGTTAATAGATCATAAGGGGTACTAGGGTAGAGTGCCATCGCATAGTCCTACATGGGTTATCTTGGCCCTTCCTCTAGGCGTCGACTTCTCCTGACTGCTTGAGGCACCGGCCCCATAGGGTGACTCATACAGAGCCGTTAACCTCTCATGAGGATGAGGTAATGACCTTGCCAACTACGACCTTCTCAGTCCACCATTAGTCTGCAAAAGCCCTAATGGATAGACAATGCATCCATATTTATCTTATTAATGTTATTACTACCCAACCCCCTAAATTCTTTAATTAAGTTTTCACTTTTTACTCTAACTCTTGCGTGGGTTATCCTGGCTCTTCCTCCTACCTGAGGTGCCAGCCCCCACGAAGAGCCACTCCCCCTAGAGACCCGAACATAACCAAAACCAAGGATTGTACCAACAAAACAAAATATCCAATCTCAACTGAATACATGTGAGGCATTACCCATCCTGCCAAAATCATAATACAAAATTCCCATTTACATGGTACAACCCTTCCAAAACCACGATACCAACCAACTTGCCACAATAAGAGTAAATAAAAATAAAATAACAACTAACCATTGTCCCAAGCCTCTGGAAGACTAAAGTTCACAAAACCCTAAACGAGATTCTGAAGGCATACTGGGTTCCCACATCGATTAAGGCCAAAACAATAACACAACGATAATAAGGAAGCCAATTCAAATTTTATAAGAACCCATCATCCAAAATACAAATTAACATAATAATTTCCGCACACTTGTTATAATGAAAAAAAACCTCCTAAATTCAACAATTCATTTCATTTGCAACCAACCAATATGACTTAATTCATTTTCCATGGTATAATTTTGAAATAGCAAGTTTGATAATAAATCTATTACATAATTTGCCTTTTTTTTCCCCTAAATAAATTATAGTCACATATAAATTCAAAAATCACAAAATCAATAAATATATATATATATATATAAATGTTTCCATATATATATATATACATTTAAAATATTAAATCTTATGTATATATATATATATACATATAAAACATATATATATATATATATAAAAAATAATTCTGGTCTAATTGATTTTTTTGGGTATTTAATTAAACCCATATATATAAATATATATAAACACATATATATACATATATTATAAGAAAATAAAATAAAATTTAAAACCATATATTCAGGGGTGCGCACAGTCTTGGGACTGCACACAACAATCCATGAGACTGCTACGCCAACAGTCTGTGGACTGTCGCGGGCAGTTCCAAGGCTCTGCCGATAGGGAAGAGGGAAGGGTACGACCAGTCGTCCCTCCCTCAATCCCAACTTAATCTTTTTTCAATGCCGACGCAGTCGGCCCACAATTTTTAATTCATCTTTTTTTTTTTTGAAACATAATTCCTCACATAATTAATTATTTTTATTTAAAATAATTGCCTAAACACTATGAGAAGAAGATATATCTTTTCTTTTTAATAAAGGAGACTATCCTTCATGTAAAATAACTAATCTATAAAGGCTCACCAAGCAAAGGAGGAAATAATTTTTAAGGAAAATTTATCTTAAAAGGAAGTATCATGGTTTATTTACTTAAGAAGAAGATTCGAAGGAGTGTGGCTATTAATAGAATTCATTCGCATGTACATAAACTTGCATATATAAACATACGTAAATAATTATATATTTCGTATCACCAATATAAATTGAAATCAAAGTGTATTAGATAGCCACTGTAATAAATAAAAGCTATTACTAGGCATAAACCATGTGCCGAACATAGTATCGAGGACCAAACATAAAACTTTATTCATTTATGGGTCAGTAATCAAGCCAAAGACTAATCAAGCCTAAAGTGCATGCAAGGAGGCAAAACTCGCAGTTTAGCAAGAGAATTTGTTACACACAGCATGAGGAAAGTTTCATTGAAAAGGCATCAGAATTTTCAAGCAAAGAGAATATGTTTATACCAGTGCATAAATTAAATCAAATACTGAAGATCTGGAACAAACGATAAACTTTCTGCAAGAAAATAAACTAACTTCCACAAACCTGACACCGAGGAAACAAACTATAAAACAATGACGTTATAGAAGGGAGAGAGGAGATGTGAAATATGGAACCAAAGACAATACGCACAGACTATTTTGAACTGTGTTTTTCAGCCATCAACTCAATTTAATTACTAATAAATATTTACTTTCCATTTAAATTACTTAAAACAAAATCAAATAAATCTCAAAAGAATAGGAAATCTTTCTATCTTCTATATGATTTAACTCGAAGTCACATTATTCAATTTATATATACATATATATAAATACAAATTACTTTCCGTATTTAATCGATACTTTAATGGTGATAATAATAATGTTTATCTTTATTCAAACTTAAGTACAATTTTAATATTTTATCTTTTCTAATATTTCCTCACTTTTAAATTTATTAATTAAATTCAATCATTAAACAATAATTATCTTCCCTCGATTAATTCGTTTACTTACGATTATATGACTTTCATCTTTAAATAATTAACTTCCAATGATAATGCAATTACATTTATTATTAAATCTAATTCTTTATTTAATTCCAAATAAATCAAGTGACCTTATAATTAATTTTGATTAATCAATGCTGGACAATCTTAACTAAATCACATAAATTTCCGAAAGCAATAGCCAAGAAACCAACAAGACATCTCAAATCAACCAATCACACCTACACAAATACACTTTTAACAAACGAAAACAACTTGACCGCCAATAAACAACTTACTTGACTGCTAAGGACGATCGAAACGAAGGGGCATTACACTGAGATTCCATGGTTTAAAGGCCATCTTGCCACTTTTCACCACACATATAGTCAACATACACAGAATAAGAGCTAAATGCAAACCTTCATATAATTACTAGATGAATTTTATTGTTTAAAGTGATCTTCTGTGAGAATGTAAATGAAATGGTTATATTCCTTGGTATTATGATTATATGCAAAGACGTCACATTTTTCCTTAAGTTCTAAATACAAAACTATAGGATTATTATTCATAATAAGATAATATATCATGTGGTATAAATATTTATTTAATGATTGGTTATGCAAGATGAGGCAATTTCATTATCTCAAGAAAAAACTTGGCTATATTGATATTTCGTAAATAGTAGACTGCTTTATCTTGTGAAATAATTATCAAGAATTCTAAATTACTTAGATTTTTTTAAATCAATTGTTATTTTAAAGGTTTCTATAAGAGCTATCCAAATGGTTAAGTGCCTATTTAGTCTTTTGACCTCCAAGAGTAGTCTAATAGAAATATGAATAAGAGGTTGATTGTGGATGTGAGTTTCTAATCTTGAGTGTATCTATAATTATAGAATGAATTTAATGATTATAAAATAAACACCTAAGAACTTATGTCTACCAAGATGTTGAATGCCCTATGTTCATGAAGTAGAAATGTGTGAAATGAAGAGTCCAAGAGTGCCAAAAATGAGTTTTATGTACTCTAAAATCAAATGGACAATGATTCCAAATAATATTTTTTGAAATGATAGAGAATACACTAATAACCTTTTAAGAATTCAACTAAAATTAGAGATGAAATGGAAATAAGAAGCTATAAAAGAGAGGGGGGTTATTTAAGTGAGGGAAACACCAATACCAATAGCCTTAATAATTTAAGAAAATATGTCTTCCCTATATGGTGAATAGAATTTGTTTCAATAAAACTATCTCCCTCAAGAAGTAACCAGACACTAAGAATTAATGGTGCATATATGATCCTATAATCCTAGAATAAGGAATTCAAGTAACCAGAAACATCAATATGATATGAATTAATTATAGAAATCACAACATAATACAAATTGTAGCAATATTATAACCCTAGATTCATAAGAATGTTGAATAAACTATTGGAAATTATAGTGTTCACACCAACCAAGATAAAATTGAATAGAACTTAATCTCCAAAAACTCCTAATAATTTAATGCATATAGGAATGGAGAAAGGAATCCCAATAGTCACTAAGGTGGTTATTTTTAGTAAAGAGGTTAGAGAATGTTAGTTTCATATTTGATAATGGTTCATTAGATGATCATTATGAAGTTAATAAAGTTCAAACATCACCAAACTGGCTATTTATTTTATGTTCATACTATTGCAATAAATTGGCATGATTATGTAGACTCTCACATAGATACACTATCATTTGAAGAAAAATCATAATTAGCATTGGAAAAAAGGCTAAGGATAGGCTTAATGATCCCTAGGAATTATGCTATAGGAATGAACACTAAAATGATGCCAATTTGTAATGGTAAAATTGTTTTTTTTTTAATCAGTAATATAGGTTTATTATTATTAGAAATTTAAAAAAGAGATTACAAAATATTCTCCTGGCTCTCACCAGAAAGAGAAACAAATGAAGGACTCCACACCAAAACAAAAAACACCACAGAGTTACAATTACAACCATAAGACTATGAAACAGAACCTTTTAACAAGTCTACAATTTTGACCCGCAACTTGGCCTTCCCTTGGTCTGAGACCGAAGGACCATAGCAAAGCTTTTCTTTTTGAAATTCTTGTCTTTCCTCCCCTTGACGACTTTCCATCCATCTTCTACCTTTGAAGCCTCCTTCTACCAGTCCCTTCCCTTCACTGCAAGCCCATCTTTCGCCATTTCTACCTCCTCCTTCTGCCAAGCCTCAAATGCTTCCTGTTGCATCCATGATTCTTCCTCCATTGGTTGCTCATTTTTCCCTTCCTCCTCTCCACTACTTACCCCTTTTTCATTCATCTTTGCTAGGCCTAATTTCTCCCTACATTCTAGCATTTTAGCTCCATGATGAGTTTCCACTACTTTCCCTTCAATAGCTTTTCCTTCATCAACATCTTTCATGCTGGGCATCTCAACTAGACCTGTCCCCCCCAACGGATCTAAACCCCTGTTTGACTAAGGAAAATCAAATTTTCCCACCACCTCAGAAGTATCCTTAGCCTATTGTTCCATACTGCCACCCTGCTTTTCAACTGCATAATGCCTACATGAGACATCCTACCACCAAGTAGCTGGTTTAGTCCATCTGGGTTTTGAACAATGTGCAGCAATATGACTAGTTTGAAAGCATCTCCTGAAACATAATGGTACCCCTTCATAATCCAAGGGTTGTACCCAACACCCTTTGGAGGTTTTAATTGAAACCTCTTCTGGAAGTGTCTTTGATACTTCCATCCCCACCAAAATCTAGGCGTAAGTGGAGTGCAAAAGATTTGAAGAGCCCTCATCAATCATCAAAAAATCTCCTAGAGAATTTCCTATGGCCTCTAACCAAGACTCAAACCAAAAATGGAGAGGTAAGTTTGGGAGTCTTACCCATAGAGGGACTTTATCAAAAGTCTCTGTTGCAGGGTTGAAAGCCAAATGCCAGGGCTTCAAGGATAGAGCAAATTTCTCCTCCCAACTCCAGAAGAAATCACACAAAATTTTGTTTCTATCAACCACAATGAAAAAACCTCTGGAAATTGGGTAGATTTGGATACAACCATCTACAATGGGTTCCCAGTGCTCAGATATCCATTTATGTAAATCACATAAATGAGGCCAAAAACCCATGAATCTTCCTATCAAGCCTAAATTTGAAAACACTTGAACATTATGAATAACTTCCTCCTCAATCTCTTCTTACAAAGAGACCGACGGTTTATTTGCCTTAACCTCTTCACTAAACTTACCCGATGCCTAGTGTTGAGGCACCCCATGCACTTTCTCACCATCTACCTGGCATTCCCCTATGTCCTCCTTGGACCCCGACTCATCCCTGTGGCCCCTGCCTCCTGAGCTTTCCCTTGATTGTTGCCTTGAAGACTTCTGTGCAAAACCCCCATCCTCACTCTTGCGACTCTGTGAGAATAGAGTCATTGCAACCCTAGCACCGGTCGGCACAAACAACTTCATTTCTTGATGGGACCAATTCTTGTAATGGTAAAATTGTAGAGTATGAAATTTTAGTGATTATATGTTGGATGCTCAATTTATGTTAGCATCCAACCCTAACTGTTAAAAAATAAATTCAACACATTTCTTTATCCCATACCATAGAAAGTGATAAAAATATCTCGAACAAAGACTTCCTAGTTCTATAAATGTCTTGTAAAAATAAAATAACATTTTTTTTATATTTCCTAGACACTTTGGTGATAGAGGGACATTATATTTCATACTTAGTACTTAACAAGAAAAAAATTAAAATTAATCATCTTCTAAATACTAAAACAAAATGTCAAAATTAGATTAGAAAAATATCACATGCTATGAATACTTCCATGTTTGATACACTTTATTTGGAAACTATTCTTACAACTAGATCCAAATGATCTCAATATTAAGGGACATCTGGTGGATCACACTCTACATTTCTCATATTTTAAGTTATATGGTGTAATGATCTGTCACGCAAACCCCAAAGGACAACTAAGACAACTAATATTGCACAATTTTTTATTTATTTAGAGTTACATATAAGAAATGTACATTAAGCTTTTCCAATGCATGACATTCAATTAAATGAATACACTAATCCTCTAAGTCCTCTGGGGTACACGAGGAACATTACGTAACCTAACCCATAACGAATTGATAATGCACAAATTTAAAATTACATTACAAATCGTGACCAAGCATATATTAATAAAACCACACATCCATCATAATTCTAACATTAAAGCATTCGCATGTGATAACCCAATAAAAGCAAGATTAACTCAATCTCAATAACCATAAACATATATCATAATCATGAGTCTACAAGAAGCATATTTCCACAGATACAACATGTTCATATGACGATAACCACAATCACTAATCATATAAGGAATACAAAGGTACACTTATACATTACACCTGCTTCTAGTACATTACATCGATCAATCACATGAGTTTACATCATTATTTCCCAACACATGTGGGTGTAATACATCAATACATAAATATGACAAAGTAAAGAATATACATTTGATAATATAGTGAGCTCTGGAACAGTCTGCATTTGAGTAACATTGCATTGCACGAACGCTGACAGGGAACCCAATGGGGTGCATGGCACATTCCACCCGACTGCGTGGACCCGAAGGCCCAACCCCCTATGCCAGGAGTAGACAAGAAAGACCCACGATCCAAGACAGTCAAACAGATGACCACATGACCAAACCATAGAAGAGCAACCAAAACACATAATGTTCAACAACATCAAACGACTACAACAAGACGACTGCTTCCAGAGCCATACAAAGATAATGGCAAGGGATACTATGAGAGAGTGTCATCGCACAAACCTATTATGGGTTATCCTGGTTACCTCTCCATTGGCGCCGACCCCATCTATGGTTATCCTGGCTGCCCCTCACTGGGCGCCGACCCCATAGGGTGACACATGCGGAACCGTTAACCTCTCATGGGGATGAGGTAACGACCTTTCCAACCACGACCTTCTCATCCCACCCTTTGTCTGTGAGAGCACTAACAGTGTAGATGAGGTATCTAATTTATCTTTAACTATTGTTAACCTACCCAACCCACTAGTGTGTTTTATTAAGTTTTCACTTGTTTAATCAACTCGTTCATGGGTTATCCAGGCTGCCCCTTTGTGCGCCGCCCCCCATGAAGAGCCACCCTCCCAATAGCTCTGAACTAAGGCTCACAACAACGAGGGGTGTACCTCACATAAAAATCACAAAAAAAGTGCACGCGTGAGGCATGAACCGTTTCGCCAAAGAATCACAATGAAGCAAAATAACAACACAAGGTAACACCCACAAGAATTGAATCCAAGGTCAGATCATAAATTTTTGACAACACAGCTCTCCCACTACCTCTGAAAGCCTACTACACAAACTACCCTTGGATCCCAATAGGAAAAGTCTCCATGCTATGGGTTCCCACAAGACTAACTACCAAGGTTCATCAAATTGAAGGAAAATTCAAGGAGAAAAGATCACACTCACAAGGAAACATAAACATCCAACTTAATCCTCTTTTCACATTCAAGATGGAACCATCAAATTTGTTCATTAGTCCAACACAAATCTTGATGAATAAAATCACCTCCAAAACCAAGCAACCCCCCCCCCCCCAAAGGGTAGGCACATCGAAGAGAAAACATCAAAACAACCTTTAAATACCCGAATAAATTCAATATCCAACCCTAAAGAATAATAAGCAATTAAATACCTTCTATCTGTTCGTTCATTCAAAAGTGAATTAATATAACTAAGTAGTTATTTAAGCATAATTTCTAAATATCCCAACAAATATTTTAACACACACAAATTACTATCACTAACCAATGAAAAGCAATAAACTTCAAGGACCATATAAATCAACCAACTCCTATTAGGTTATATTAACCAATAGATAAATATCAACTATTATAGGGAAACGAGACCAATATCTCAACTCTAACATACTCACTAATATCTCGTATGAAATAAATCACAATTAGAAGGATAGAGTATCTTGTTATCACAATTTCACTCTCTAGCTATACCACTAATTCCCTTATGATATAATTATCATACAATATTAACAATCGTTCACATCAACTAAGCTACTTAGTGGTTTTCACAAATCTATCATATGTTGGATAAGAAGATAATCAACAACAGAATAATCTAATTTAACTTAATTAAGTCCTTCAATTATATAGATAGGCCAGTTTCCTCAAAATGTAATTAAATGAAGTTGACATTTTCCCTTAACCTAATTTAATTAAATCAATTAGATACTAATTCTCTTTAAGATTAATTTCCTAGATACTAATATTATAAAAAGAAGGGTATTTATTCACTTCATCTCCACAAATACTTACTACGTAGGATTAATAAAAGAATCTATCTTTACCTATAAAATACTCTATAAATATTCCTAAAGAGAGAGATTAGAAGGAAGATCATCCTAATAGTGAAGTATAACTAAGCTACATCCAAATGCAAACGATCATAAAGACCAAATATCACAATCAACGTTAACCACAAGGACTAACGAAAAGCCAATTTCATTTCATATACTTGTTTATTGCAAGGTCACTAAAATAATTTAAGCAATAGCATAAACATATATTTACAAAAGAATACAAAACCCCTACGTAGCCAATCTAATTAAGTATTATCTTTGACAAATAAAATTTCTTTTAATATCTTATTTTTATATTTTAACATATCGAAATAATTTCCTTTGTATACACTACAACCCTATCGCTATTATTTTAAGAATATATTACTACACATAAAACCCATTATAATTTTTCCTATATCTACGTACCTTTCATATTCCACTGTTATGAGTAATAATTATCCTAAACCATGTTATTACATTCTATTTTCTAAAAGGAACACAATTAAATAACGTAATTTATTTTTCCGCATTCATCGATAAACCTTAACTAAACAACCAAATAACAAATAATGGAGATTATATAAGACAACCATTTATTCGTTCATTGTTATCTAATCTCATTGAATTGAAAGAATAATTCTCAAGCACGATTAACCTAGTCTATTAATTTAAACCAAACCATACAAATACCCAAACACACTTAAACCTAATCTTTTTCTTTAATCATTATTACCCATTCCAGAAAAAAACAATTTAACTAATCAATTTACATTCATTAAGAAATTATTAAAATAATTAATGAGACTAAGGCCATCTTCTTTATTTATATATATATATATATATATATATCTCAATTTACAAAAAAAAAAATACTTGTTATCTTAATTGGTACATATGCATACATATCTACAAATAAATACACATAAATATTTGATTGACCTAACTGAGCTGATCTAAATGTACTCAAGCCAGAGCATAGGCTGTCAACACAGCAAGATGAAGGACACATGAAACAACATGGACCAACAGGGCACACTCTAGAAGTATAAGGATGACCCTAGAAACTTTCAACAAATGCATTCAACTATCAATGGGGCGCACTCAAAATTCCTAACTAGAAAGTTTAGGAGAATTCAGAGAAGAAACAAACGGCTATGGTGACTCTTGACTCCACCAACCACCAATTATGTAAGACGTATTCCAAAAAAATAAAACCATTGACAAAGAAATCATAATGTTCTCAGTATCGAAACCAACATACAAAGTGTCCAACAAGTAATACACAAAACAAATCCTAGAACAAGGAAATAGGCGCGTCTTCAGCCTTGAAGGTGATACGGCTTACTCATAGCACTACATGCAGAGTCGAATGCCCACCTAAACCTACCTATAGAATATAAAATTCTCCACTACAAAATGCAATGGAGGAAGTGATGAGAATATCCATCCTTTACCCAAGAAGATGTAACATATTTCAAACCTCATAACAATATATATGAATTCCAAAGAATGACCTATGTGATCGATTCCTAGCCAAAAATGGCGAGCTGGGTGAAGGAGAGGGCACACGAGTTGAAGAATTTTTCCTTGACGAAAGAGGGCAGCAGGGTGTTACCCGATCCAAGACCTTTACTTTATGTCATTACAATTGTTAAGAAATCACTGAGTATAATCTAATTATCATGTTAAATCGTTTTCCAAGATTGGTACAAGAGAAAACTGTTTGAGGGAGATGAGGACCGTTTCCATCAACACGTTATTCTTATGAGTAATACTGGTGATACTAAATGACACAATTAGAACCATAGACTTGCACTATGCATGCACGCAGGCAGGCCAGTATGCAAAATGAATAAGCACAGGCAACGCACTTGGTTTGTTTGACAATATGCATGAACAAGTTGATGGAATCATTTTTTTATACATAGAACGATACAAATCGTTCAACAATAACTAGTAACACAGGACCATCATCAAGCCCTGAACGATCCTTATTGTTTGACTCTTTATACATGAACCATGAAACGATATGGTTGGTGACTATGTGGTGAATATCATGGGTTTTTGGATGAACAGATCATGGTCACGTACTTGCACAACATCACCGACATCGTTTATTATTTCATGCGCTACAAGAAATGGGCAGGCTAGCAACCAAGCACAAGGGCCGCTTCAAGGAAATCTAAAGCAGCGAGACACAAATATTACCAAGCAGCAAAGAACATGACCAAGAAAAGCAACACCAATTCCAGAGAGGGAGGTACATGTGTAAGTATCTACAAACTAATAATATGTTAGATGATTCAGAAGGTGAACAGGAAGAGCAACATCATTTCTAATTAAGAGATGCTCAATATTGAATCTCAGTCCATACCTTTCTTTTCAGCAAAATCCAACCGAAGTCGTGGTGTGGAAGCGACTTGAATTCAAGAAACAGATCCTCCCCCATGTAAGACCACCTTCTGTATAATTCAAGCTGTATTTCATTCGATAAGCCAAAATACTTGCAGGCTATGAGAATTTTTTTTCTTCCAGAACCCCAAAATCATCCCCAAAAAACTCCCTTTCCAAAGTTAACCCATAATAAAATAAAGATAGAGAGATTTTCGATTTCTTTTAGAAGACAAAATGGGGCAATAAAACCAAAAATAAAACAAGTTTCCTGATCAATGTTCTGTTTGAACTTGTGCATGTGCATGCTTTTAGCCTTTTCCCATCTCTCTCCAACTTTTTACAATTCAGACCACAGATCTTATCTCTTATCTTTAGTTTAAAATCAAATTTACTTTCCATATTTAATTCGTTAAAATCTGATAATAATAATTATTTATCTTTATTTATTATTTTAATCATTAAAGATTTTAAGAACCTTATTTAATTTAAAATAATTATAATCACCTTTTTATAAACATACCTCTTTCAATTTTCATTTTAATTTAACGATTAATATTCAGTGATATCATTTCACAAACTTAGTTCATTTAATTAACATTTACTTCCAAATTAATTTAAGCTAATATATAAATCGATTTTAATTTAATTACATTGATTAATCAAGGTTAATCAAAATGTTAGCTTATCACATAATTCGAAGTCAATTAAACAATGTAATCACGAAACCAACATGACACCACCATGCATCATACTGCACTTACCCAATTGTCACGAAAGCCAAAAGTAGAGGGGCACTACATCCTCACCCCTTAGCACCGACTTACTCCTGGAAGTCGATCACAAGCATAAGAACAATAACACAACAACCAACAACTGTGTCAACAATCAAAACAACATTAATTAAGGAAAGAAAATTAAACAACCCAAAAGAAGAATGATACCAAAATAGGAACGGGGTTTCAATAGACGACATCATCAACTTAGAGACAGGGTGACAGACTAGATGGTAGGACTTTCTTGTCAACTCTGTTTTCAACTTCATACCCATTGGGATTTATGATGCTCGCCCAGTCCTCACAGTGCAGGTGGAGTCGAGGCTTGGTACCTGCAAACCTGCATAAAAGCAAACATTGTATACAATATATATATATATATATATATATTCAATTACAGCCACACCGTGAGAGGACATTACAGTGTATTAGGGCACTTGCGAGCGAGTGATACTACATTGTCCCTCTCACCAGACTACAAGAAATAACCACATCATCCAGAACAATTCTAATAATCAATTCATCTTGTAAATAATCCGCTACTTAACAGTTAGGAACATAATCACATAATGATATATATATATATTCAATTACAACCACACCGTGAGAGGACATTACAGTGTATTAGGGCACTTGCGAGCGAGTGATACTACACTGTCCCTCTCACCAGACTACAAGAAATAACCACATCATCTAGAACAATTCTAATAATCAATTCATCTTGTAAATAATCCGCTACTTAACAGTTAGGAACATAATCACATAATGATCATAACCATGAATCTACATCATGTACTATATTAGAAACAGATCACTGCTTGTTATTATAAGTATTTACCCCTAAAAATACCAATTATGTTACCTTCATCACCGAGTATTCCGAAGCCGACTACCTAGAAATCACAGACTAAGGTGGACACATAACACATTAGTACTAGTTATTCAAGTTGATTCTTTACCTCAAAATACTACACTTCCATAAAATCACAACATTTTCAACAAAAAGGTAAAAATTTACACTTCAGTTTTCAAGAAAAACACAATTCATTCCTCCATAACACAACATCAGATAAGAGTTTCACTATTATCCCAGTCAACTACACTATCAACCCATCAAACCAAAATGGGTGCACAAGCACCAATAAAGTCTTATGGTATCTAATACATCCGAAAAGCTTTCAACACAAAGGTGACTACTCACTATCAACCAGAGGATACTCTTCTGGGTCCTCATCAGAGTCTAACATGACCTTTTTAGAGGAGGAATAATGTGCTTGTAGGCACTCTTTCTCCTCTTTCGTCAAATTGGGAACATTGGGTCCACACCCCAATGGCCAATCTTGAACTGCCAAGGGTTTCTTTGTCAGAACAATATGCTTAGATTATGTGATTTTCCTTTCTCTTTCTATCTTAGTCCGAACAAGGGCATGCGCCAAGGTCTCATCATCAGAGATATCTTCTAGTGATTGGCATACTTGTACCCTCTCTAGATTCGGTTGCTCTGGGTTTTAACCCTCACTTCCCAAGTATTTATGAGAACCCAGACTTTCCCCATGTTCAGTGTCATGAGAATGTTGAGATAAGGTACTTTGGTGCTTAGTATTTTGGCTGCCACCATGTCTTCTGCCATGACCTCGCCCTTGACCTCTAGGCATCCTACACACACCGCCAAGGGAGAAAAGAGTCACAAGGATGAAGCAAGGTGACAAAAGAAAACCAACACAAAAAACCAACTTAATCACAAAATCATCATATTCACACACAACACATGACAACACAAGGGTCCTTAATGCATCCTCGACAAGAAGGATATCGGTGCATTGCGCACTACACCGAGGGTCCTATCCTCTCCACTGATTTTCCTACACTATGGAAACAACTACCACCTAAAGAAGATCTAGGGTTGCATACGAGGATGACACAAGAGGAAAAAATGTATCTTAGATTCAAGAGTTGAGCGCATGGTTACCATAATGGGCTCCATTAACTTGGGGTACCTAGTGTTTGATAACCTGGCTTTGATACCAAGTTGTAATGCCCCATTGCGCAAACCCCAAAGGACAACTAAGACAACTAATATCACACAATTTTTTTTATTCAGAGTTACATATAAGAAATGTACATTAATTTTTTCCAATGCATGACATTCAATTAAATGAATACACTAATCCTCTAAGTCCTCTAGGGTACACGAGGAACATTACGTAACCTAACCCATAATGAATTGATAATGCACAAATTTCAAATTACATTACAAATCGTGACCAAGCATATATTAATAAAACCATACATCCATCATAATTCTAACATTAAAGCATTCACATGTGATAACCCAATAAAAGAAAGATTAACTCAATCTCAATAACCATAAACATATATCATAATCATGAGTCTACAAGAATCATATTTCCACATATACAACATGTTCAGATGACGATAACCACAATCACTAATCATATAAGGAATACAAAGGTACACTTATACATTAGTACACCTGCTTCTAGTACATTACATCAATCAATCACATGAGTTTACATCATTATTTCCCAACACATGTGGGTGTCATACATCAATACATAAATATGACAAAGTAAAGAATATACATCTAATAATAGAGTGAACTCTGGAACAGTCTGCATCTGAGTAACGTTGCACTGCACAAACGCTGACAGGGAACCCAACGGGGTGCGTAGCACATTCCACCTGACCGCATGGACCTAAAGGCCCAACCCCCCATGCCAGGAGTAGACAAGAAAGACCCACAATCCAAGATAGTCAAATAGACGACCACATGACCAAACCACATAAGAGCAACCAAAACACATAACGTTCAACAACATCAAATGACTACTTCCAGAGGCATACAAAGATAATGGCAACGGATACTACGAGAGAGTGTCATCGCATGGCCCTATTATGGGTTATCCTGGCTACCTCTCCATTGGTACGTCTTCAGACCTAAAGGTAATATGGCTTACTCATAGCACTACATGCAGAGTCGAATGCCCACCTAAACCTACTTATAGAAGATAAAACTCGCCACTACAAAATGCAACAGAGGAAGTGATGAGAATATCCATCCTTTACCCAAGAAGATGTAACATATTTCAGACCTCATAACAATCTAAATTCCAAAGAATGACCTATGTGATCGATTCCCAGCCAAAAGCAACAAGCTGGGTGAAGGAGAGGGCACACAAGTTGAATTTTTCCATGACAAAAGAGGGCAATAGGGTGATCCCGATCCAAGACCTTTACTTTATGTCATTACAGTTGTTAAGAAATCACTGAGTATAATCTAATTATCACGCTAAATCATTTTCCAAGATTGGTATAATAGAAAACTATTTGAGGGAGATGAGGACCATTTCCATCAACACATAATTATTCTTATGAGTAATACTAGTGATACTAAATGACACAATCAGAACCATAGACTCACACTATACATGCGTGTAGGTAGGCCAATATGCAAAATGAATAAGCATAAGCAACACACTTGGTATGTTTGACAGTATGCATGAACAAGTCGATGGAATCATTCTATAATGCATAGAATGATAGAAATCGTTCAACAATAACTAGTAACACAGGACCATCATCAAGCCCTAAACGATCCTTATTGTTTGGCTCTATATACATGAACCATGAAATGATATGGTTGGTGACTATGTGGTGAATATGAAGGGTTTTTGGATGAACAGATCATGGTCACACACTTGCACAACATCATCAACATCGTTTATTATTTCATGCGTTGCAAGAAATGGGCAGGCTAGAAACCAAGCACAAGGACCGCTTCAAGGAAATCTAAAGCAGCGAGACACAAATATTACCAAGCAAGGAACATGACCAAGAAAAGGAATGCCAATTCTAGAGAGGGAGGTACATGTGTAAGTATCTACAAACTAATAATATGCTAGATGATTCAGAAGGTGAACATGAAGAGCAACATCGTTTCTAATTAAGAGATGCTCAGTATTGAATCTCAGTCCATACCTTTCTTTTCAACAAAATCCAACCGAAGTCGTGGTGTGGAAGCAACTCGAATTCAAGAAACATATCCTCCCCCACGTAAGACCACCTTCTGTATAATTCAAGTTGTATTTCATTCAATAAGCCAAAATACTTGTAGGCTATAAGATTTTTTTTTTTCTTCTAGAACCCCAAAATCATCTCCAAAAAACTCCCTTTCCAAAGTTAACCCATAATAAAATAAAGATAGAGAGATTTTTGATTTCTTTTAGAAGACAAAATCGGGCAATAAAACAAAAAATAAAATAAGTTTCCTGATCAATGTTCTGTTTGAAGTCGTGCATGTGCACGCTTTTAGCCTTTTCCCATCTCTTTCCAGCTTTTTACACTTCAGACCACAGATCTTATCTCTTATCTTTAGTTTAAAATAAAATTTACTTACCATATTTAATTAGTTAAAATCTGATAATAATAATTATTTATCTTTATTTATTATTTTAATCATTAAAGCTTTTAAGCACCTTATTTAATTTAAAATAATTATAATCACCTTTTTATAAACATACCTCTTTCAATTTTCATTTTAATTTAACGATTAATATTCAGTGATATCATTTCACAAACTTCTAAAGTTCATTTAATTCACATTTACTTCCAAATTAATTTAAGCTAACATATAAATCAATTTTAATTTAATTACATTGATTAATCAAGGTTAATCAAAATGTTAGTTTATCACATAGTTCGAAGTCAATTAAACAATGTAATCACGAAACCAACATGACACCACCATGCATCAGACCACACTTACCCAATTGTCATGAAAGCCAAAAGCAGAGGGGAACTACATATGGAGAAACAAACTAGAAAAATAAATTGTGTAAAAAGAACATTTATAATCCATGTATTCCATAATTTTTATGATAAGAAATAAGATGTATGCATTCCACGATTGATAACATTAGACTAACACATAAATGTAATTCATACAATATGATCAAGTTATTCATTACATACATTAGAGCATGAAGACATAACTCAAAATAATGATATCACTTCACCAACAATTTATTGTAGAATCAACTTTCTCTAATGAGAGCTTATAAAAATATGTTTACATAGGCTTGTGATAGGCTCATATACTAGATGTATGTCATTAATTTCCTTACAAAGTTTTTTTTATTCAAGGGGTAAACGCTTTTGACCAAAGCTATAAATCAAATACAACCATTCAACAATACCACCCCAACGGGGTTTGAACCTTGGTGGCAAGAACAACAATGCCACCTATAAACCATCACACCATGCCAATACCGGCTAATTTCCTTACAAAGTTATGACCCTTGTGGAATTTGGATATATTCAAAACATGTTAGATGATCAAGCATGGTAGGCCTTCCATCCTATAGAGGACACTTGGACCACCTAGATCCAAGAAGTCAAAGTAAAAGTGCAAGCAGCCCATATATTGATGTAGGAGCATCCAAGGGTACCAAGCAATCTTACACACCTAAAAGGAAATTTATTTTATTTTCTTGATTTTTTGGCGTGTTGTTGGTTTTGCAAGCATGTGAATTCTTGTCCCCTTTCATCTTCAACTCTTTCATATGGGACTCCTTTTCATAAATCAATAATATGCTTTAAAGTTAAATTGTAATGTTGTTACAAATGTTGAAAATTAAAAATTATGCTTGGGAGCCAAAGTCCCATGCACAGGTCTATGTAAATTGATTTTTTATTTATTTGTGTAAACGATGATTTTGGTAACCCTATTGGACACTTACCCTTCTAAGATCTTTCACCTAAAAGGGAAGGAATAGGGTTAAAAATCTATGTAAATATTCAAAGATTAATGTAAAGAGGGATGCAATTATGTCTAATTATGATGTATTAATGCACTAATCTGAAAATGGAATGATATTATGATGCAAAAACCTAAGAAATGCCAAGTGCTGGAAAACACAATGTGATATGCAGAAAGATGAAATAAATACAATAAATGCAAAACATAAGTTATGCACATGAAAGTGAATTTTCATTGATATTTTGGCTTTGCAAATAAGAGGTTGTCTTCAACAAGTTTTCAACCTATTCTTCAATGATTTCCAAGCCTTCAAAGTACCTAAATCTGCAAACACACAAAGAAAGAAAGAGAAATGTTGAATGTTATGGAATAGGGGTTTGCCTTGGTCAAACCCTTTTAGGTAATTAAACCAAATGAAGAAATAAGATGGAGCATGAACATGAAATAATGGAATTTAGTACCTTGCCATGATGATGGATCTTGAATTGCTGCAATAATGGATGAAAATTCTTGCTCTTGAATGCTTGATTCTTGCTTGCTTGACTTGATGATATGAATGAATTGCTTGGATAATGGATTCATGAAAGGTATCCTTTTATAGAGGAGAGTTGAGAATAAGGATCATGATCAAGGGCCAAGATTAAATTAGAAAATAACTTAATCAAGGGTGGAGGTTAATTGAGAGAAGAAAGACACAAATAGATAGACTTGAGGTGGAAGATAAGATTGGCACAAAAAAAGAGGTTGTTGGAGAAAAATAAAAAATAAAAAATATTTTAATTTAGGAGGCCAACATAGGAAAAATAAATAAAATATTAATTTTATTTATTAAAAGAAAGGTGAGAACAAATAATTAAATAATTAAAAATAATTGTTTAATTATAGAGGAAAGGGTGTTAAACATTAAATAATTAAAAATAATTATTTAATAGAGAGGAAGGGATAATTAAATAATTGAAATAATTATTTGATTGGGGAGATAAAGAAAGGATAAATAATTAAATAAATATAACATTTATTTAATTAAAGAGAGAAAAGGCTAATGAATAATTAAATAATTGAAATAATTATTTAATTATAGAAGAAGAGGGAAAAACTAACTTTTGAATTAAAATAATATTTAATTCAAAAGTGGGGGAAAAGGACAAAATATTAAATAATTAAAAATAATTATTTAATATTGGAGGGAAAGTGGGAAATAATTAAATAAATAATATTTATTTAATTATAGAAGAAAAGGGTAATGAATAATTAAATAATTTAAAATAATTATTTAATTATAGAAGAAAAGGGAAAAGCTAACTTTTGAATTAAAATAATATTTAATTCAAAATTGGGGGGGAGGAAGGACCATTAGATTTAAATGCTTAATAAAAGTCTAGAAAAGTGTGAAAGCGATTTGCAACACTTTACAACACCTTTACAAGACATGTATTTAATTCATTTTGCTAGGGCCCAAGACCTAATGTGGATGTGTAAAACACCTCACAACACTAGACCAAGGCAAAATGAAGTCCAATTTACCATCAATTATTCACATTTCAAGCAAAGTGGGAACTTTTTGGCGACACAATTTATAACTCCCACGAATAAAGAAGAGTGGAGAAATTAATCATTGCAGGTAGTGCTTGGTGCCTAGGAGTGAAGGTGTTTGAATAAGATAATGGAGGTCATTTTAGGTAAATTTCTAGATTTTTCCTGGCAAAACATTGAAAAGGCCAATTGCATGAATTACCATGCCAAAATGGGGGAGGAAGAGGTTTGAATGGAATTTTGGGGAGAGGAAGATTGTTTGGGTCATAACTATGAGACAGTCTCGGTAAATTGGGCATAAATTTCTCATATCATAATGAAATGGAAAAATTCAAAATGTTACAAAAATTTGGGAAGGAGGCACATAAAACCCAAAAAATATTTTAAAAGATTCATATGAATGAGGGACTAGTGATAGGTAGAAAGTGATGGGTTTTAGAAGCTTTGGGATAGAAAAAAGAGAGGAAAAAGCAAGCAAAAGTGTGAAGGAGAGCATCTGGGTGCCCATTCTCCATGCTATGAAGTTGGAGAGGTAATGTTTCTATTGTTTTGATAATATTTGTAGCTAATTTCCGAGTCTTGTAAATTATATTTATAATAAGTTGAAGGCATTCTTGCATGTAGGATTGTTGCAAGGAGGATTTGATTTTCTCAATGTGTTGTTAAAATTGAAGATTTGATCATTTTTTTCAAATGATTACATTTTTTAAATGAGAGTGTTTGTGGTGTTATGGTTGCTTGGATAGGTTGTTTGAAAAAACCCCCCATCCTTGTATTGCATCAAATGGTATTAGAGCCAGAGGTTTTGAGTGCAAATCATCGAATGAGAGGTGGCTTATGCTAGGACTTGTAACACCCCACCACAAAACCCTAGAGGACAACACACTATAACACCTAAAAATGGATTTTTTTTTTTGAAAGTGCAATATTCACAAAATCACAAATGAAACAATAGTTTGTTCTCTAATCTAAGTCCTCTAAGGTCTGTGACTATGCTACTTGATTCCCATTAACAAAACTAGCAAGTACAAAAAATCATTACGTTAACAAATTCCATCTAACAATAAGGATTCCATTTAATCGAACAATCAATATGAAATAACCATTACAGGTGATCAATAGATATCATTTAGAATCAATCCATTTAACATATATCATAGCATCTTTTACATTATTAATTACAAAAGAGAGTTCAACATTTATTTACATTATTACATCGTTACATTTGAACAATAATGTCTCCTCGTATACATGTGAGAAGAGTACATCAAAAGTAAAATAAATGATACAATTGTTTTCAATACAATAGAAGTACATGTGAGAAAGATCACTCAAATTGGAACAAGTGCAGTATTCCACATCGTCAAGAGTAGTCACCACGAACACAAACCACAACAAGGGAACCCAATGGAGTACAATGCACATTCCACCCAACCATGTGGAACCCAAAGGTCCACCCCCCGTGCTAGGAGATAACACTTGGTCCCACAAAACAACAACAAGACGACCACGACTGACACAACAAGGCTAACAAAAAACAATTGGCATAACAACAAAAAACACATCACAAAAGAATATGCATTTCTTCCAAAGGACATCACATACCAAGGGAGAGAACAAACAAGGGAATAGTAGTTTTGCAGAGGGAAGAGTGTCATTGCACGGTCCTAGCATGGGTTGTCCTAACAGCCTAGATGTCAAGCCCCATCCTTGGGTTGTCTTGACAGTCTAGACATTGACACCCATCTATGGTTGTCCTGACAACCTCTCATAGGCGCCGACCCCATAAGGTGACACATGCAGAACCAATCTTCCTTTCCTGAGGACAAGGAAGTTGGTCTTGCCAACCAAGCCTTATCAACCCATCCTTAGCCTAAACAAGCACTACAGACATGGGTGAGGCATTCACTTGTATTGATTAATGTGTAAATTACCCAACCCCCTTAATTCATTTTAAGTTATATCACTGAGTTAAGAAACTCCCACATGGGTTACCCTAGCGCCACTTTGTGAGTCAGCCCCCATTGAGAGCCACTCACCCTACTAGCAACTAGGAGACCCAATAAAATCAACAGGGTAAAGCCATCATGTTTATAGAACGAAAAATCACAAAAGTATATAACCCAAGCAAGGCATGGACCATCTCGCTCTCCACACAACTGTAATACAAATAAGGAGTGCATGGCTAAAGATTCGCATGTACCCATTTCCAGGACATAATCAATCATTTCCAAAATGAAATAATCATAAGACACATCATGCAAAAAAACTCCCCCTAGCCTCTGGAAGACATCCCTTAACTCAAAGAAATCCAACTTAGAACATTCACCACAAACATCTCCATTATCAAGAACTAACACAATAACATAAACTCTCAATAATCAACACATATCCATCACATGCAATCAATCAAACAAAACATTTCAACATAAATACTCCTTAGCTGAAACATTACTTCCATTTTGAACAATAACCAATATTCCCCCAAATTCCACTAATCAAACACATTACTCGATATAAACAATCAATCAAACAATACGAGAGAGGCATTATTTTCACATCTCACATTAATCTTTAACTTAATTACATAATATACTTAATTGAATCCTTTACACATTAATTCATAAGTAATAGTATTTACTCTAAATAACCAATTACATAGGGAATCTACGATACATTAAAACATATTAAGATTTTAAGTAAGAAAGTTATAACGTGTAACCCTACATATATGTTTAATAATTCACTAATAATATTAAGAATAATTTAACTATAATTTCCTAGCTTCAAGAATATCTTATTGCATGATAGGGGTGCCCTTCCACGCTTAAATCAACTTAGAAATCTAAGGGTAAACAAATCTTGGTATAGTACAAACATAGTATGGTTCCTAATCTTCTACTACTAAATAGTCTTCATATAAAAGTTTTCTTTAACTCTTGTTATATCTACATCCATATTTCTCTTCACCTCACATCAGGTACGTGTCAACATTCTTTACTAAGAATATTAAAGGTCCTTGAAGCTAAATATAATTTATTTCTAGAAGTTCCTTGTGACATTCAAGGTTTACCCTTAAGAGAAATTTAACACCAAGAAGTAAGATGTGTCAAATATAGAAGAGCATGGAAAAAGAGAGGTTAGAGCACGTGAATAGATCTAAATTTGACCAGAAGTTATGAGATAGGAAAATTGATAAGTCTCTACAAACTTCTACATTGAAGAACTTCACACTGAACCTCCTCAAGAGTAATGAAAACATTATTTGTTTAAAACTCAGAGACATTGTGATCTAATCCATTACTTAAATGATGTACAAAACATCCCACCCCCTTTGAAATTCTACTCAAATCTAAATTATGTAAACAAAACATTATATGAAACTCATTAAAATCAGACATTAAAATCCCTATTCCATGTTTCGAACCTTCCTATAAAACATTTTCTTACACACACTAAACAGATACAAATGTTTGACAACTCAGCATTCAATATAAAGCTACAAGAAAAGTACACCATTAGATAGTTCATCTAATTCAACCATTCTTCTAAGTTCAAAATTATTCTAAATGCTCGTTTATTCTATACATCATCCCTCTTTACTCTCGTCATTTCTAAGTTCTATTCTCTATACATCTTTTAGTTAAAAAGTAAACCATTCTTTTCTAGCACCTTTATTAACAAACAATCATTATTTAATTCAAACCTAGTTATATATATATAAACTTTAAAACGAACTATTGTTGAAATACCCCACTCCTACTTTTATTAAAACAATATTTATATACTCTTACATACACACGCACACACACATATATATTTATACACATGTATATACATATATATGTGCATGTATGTAATGTAAGTGAAACATACACTATACATGCCTATCGGCCACGAAGAACGCCCATATCCAGCGTATCACCCAAATAAAATGCCAACAAATACATATGCATCAAATTCAAGTCATGGATATATATATGCATACAAAAATTAAATTACTCACAACAAAAGGTAAATCAACGCCCATGCATTGAAAATATTACCTAATCTGGAAACTATACAGGCGTAGGAGGGTATCAAATGACAAGGCACTTTATACGCCTATCACCACACAACACAACACATTACCTAATAATTAGCATCTAAACTGAATTGAAGTAGATTGAAACTAATCTTACACAAACACAACACATTTCATAACAGTCGACATCTAAACTAAACTAAAGCTGAATGAGACTAATCTATAGAGACTCAGACGACCGAATCACATAAAAGTGGAGTCTAGACAACAAGCAATCTGTTTGATAGAATTCCAACCTCAGTACTCAACTAATGGCGACATAGATGAAACTGTCAGAGCCAAAATCGAACTATGTGCAGTGTATATCAACAGGAATAACATGCCTAAAATCGCCATTGAATACCATGGATAAAGCAATAATGTAAATTCAAAAACCTTCAATATCAAATTCCAGGTTAGAAAATAGAGTCTGACAAAGTAAACCCTATAGTGAGGCTGCACCTAAGGTTTGCAGAAGATTGGTGTAAGACCGAATTTTCCCAATTAGAAAGCGAGTTCATCGAATTAAATAAAAGAACAAGATCTTACTTTCGAATACGCTGCCAAGAACAAGGTTCACCACCTCTAACAAAGGCTTAAGGAGATCAATTCACTTTCTTAAGACGAGTTAACATTACTTAGAAATCAAGCTTCACTATCTAGGAAGAGATCAAGCCTGAGTTTTCTATACTAGACACCCAATGGGGCTTTCCCTGGTCGAGAATATGAATACCAATATAAGAGGTCTCATAATGGGCCTTTAGAATCAACAACACACCCAAAGTGCAAACAAAACCCACCCAAGAGGTATTACATTCATAAAGGACTCCAAGATTGGATGCAAGATCAACATTCGTCACCTGATGTAGTGGCACTCCCATCATCTTGTTAGTAATAGAACATTTTATAAAATGAAATCATAGTTTAAGGATTACCAATCAAGGGAGAAAGATAGACATCAAAAAGCATACAAGCAACTTGACCATTTTCAAAGTAAGTCGATCATAGATTTTTTGTCTCAAAAGATATTGCAATAAAGCTAAATAAAATTGAGTACTTAAATAATAGACCTGGAGAGTGCAACAAGAGAATACCGACCTTTGGCTATGTACACATTGATGATGAATGAAGGGCTTAAACGTTGACTCCTAACCCTTGATTTACTTGGCTCCCTTGCATTCCTGAGCACCGACGAGAAATCATGCATCGATCCCTCTCTAAGCCTGCACAATCCCTATGACAATGGTCTCCACCCAGAAAACCCAGAAACCCTAGCCTCCCAGAACAAGATCAACTATTCACGGGCAAAACTAGATTTGTTTCTCTTTTTTTTTTCTTTTTTTTAGTAAAAATCCCCTTTCTTGAAGCAAATTGACTAATTTATTTACTACCCATGATGTTCGTTACTGCATGCCATTTTAAATTTAATTATTTTACTTTCTTTTCCCAACTACTCATTACTTCCACTCCTCAATCTGTTATTAATAAAAATCTCATTATTTAATTTCACATCATAAATCCACTTTTAAAATATTTAATTTATTAATTTCAACTTATCTTTTAATTCTATTTGTACCATACTTTAATTAATATATTTATTTTTAATATTTCTTTATTAAATCATAAATTTTAATTTATTTAAACCAAATAAAATATTAATAACATTTTATTTTATTTGAGCCACAAATGTATTAAAACATTTATTTAATTATCAAAATACCTTTTAACCTCAATAATCTTATATTTTAATATAATAATCAATCAAGTACAAATCAACCCAAATTAATCAAAGGAACAGATTACCAAGCAATACCTGACTTCAAGCGAGACAGACGACAATACAACAACAATACTGACATACCAATATGAACTGACCACACTAATAGGGTGAAGCGCGGAGGGGCACTATAGGACTGGTGGGTGGATAGAAAAGCACAGTAAAATTATCTAAGAAGCTTGAGAGAATTGTTGCAAGTGTGCAAGGAGTCTTGAGCAATTGAGAGCCAAGAGGGACAAGCTGTGGAAATGTAGAGCATGTGAGTTGAGGTGGGCATGAGGAGACCCACAAGAATATTGTTCTGGGAACAATATTCGGAGAAGGTAGAAAATGAGAAGTTTGAGAAGATGGGACAAATGGTCCATGAGGAAGTGAGAAATATTAAGACGATGATATATAAATTGAAGAAGAATATTGGCAAAGATGAGAGGATATTGGTGAAGAAAAGTGAGAAGAAGAGTAGAGAAAACGAGTGTTACAACTTAAGAGAGAAGGAAAAAGGAGTGAGAGAAACCCCTATAAAGGATGAAGAAGATAGTTTGATTGTAGCAGTAGAAGCATGTATTTTGGAAGACACAGAGGAGAAAAAACATGCAACATGGTGGTAGAGATTGAAGAGCACAACAAGGCTACAATAGACAGTGATAATGAACAAGGATATTTGCATGCTAAGGGACCAAAATTTGATGAAGAACTTGGAAAAAATGAAGGGAATCTCCTATTGATAAAGCAAATGGAAATAATAGATAGGTGGTTAAGAGGAGATTTAAATATTGAGGAGATGAATATGGATACAAAGGATAAATAAAATAAACAAATTGCAATAGATGATGATGAGGTAGAAGTTCTAGTAGCAGAGGAAGAGTATAATGAAGACATGTTGGTGGACATGAAGCATCAGATTGATGAAGAGATAATTTTTTATTTTTCTACATTAAGTGATGAAAAAATTGATGTGAATTTGCATAAGGAGTTAGTGCAAGAAGATAGAAAGAGAGATTATGTAGTTGCAGATTGGTGTGTGGATGTAGCATATTTATATGTAGAAGCTATAGAGGATGCCACAGGTGAGATTTGGTGGAGGTGGTCAGTTTGTGATGGGAAAAAACCCACAAAAGAGGAGAAGAGAGAAGGAAGGATTCTTTGGAGGAGGATGGTGAATGTTTTGGCAAGATGTTGGAAGAAGAGAAAGAGGGAATTTCAGAAGAATAAGGAAGAACAAGGATCCAAATCAAACATATGGTCTTCAAATGTTCGTGAGCTTTCAACTCATGGAACATTTCACTTACCCCAGGTGTTTGGTGCAAGAGCATCTAGGGGTACCAAGCAATCCTGCACATCCAAAAGGAAATTTATTTTATTTTCTTGATTTTTGGCATGTTGTTGATTTTGCAAGCATTCAACTTTTTTCCCCCTCTCATCTTGAACTCTTTCATATGGGATTCCTTTTCATAAAACAATAATATGCCTTAAAGTTAAATTTTAATGTTGTTTTTGATTAATGAAAAATGAATTTTGAAGGGACCAAAAACCCTGAACAAAAAATGAAGTGGCAGTAAAGATAAGACAAACGACTGCCCACCCAGAAAAACCACAAAAAAGTAGCTGATTAACAGACCATCAACCCACCACCAGAAGTTTACATCAGCCAAAAAACAAAATACAGAAAGACAAGCCAAACGACCATTAAAGCAATTCTTTAAGCATTTTTGCAGCCCCCAAATCCTTGGCTGCCAACCTGCCATGCATTTCCATGATTTCTTCCACATCACAAGCAACATCCTTCTTACCTTTTTTAGTTTTGCTCCTAGTTTGAACACTCGGTTATTTTTTAATGTTGTTGAAAATGTTGCAAATTA
Organism: Sequoia sempervirens; assembly: GCA_007258455.2. NCBI lineage: Eukaryota > Viridiplantae > Streptophyta > Pinopsida > Cupressales > Cupressaceae > Sequoia > Sequoia sempervirens. The sequence goes on from VDFB02000017.1 coordinate 455,403,811, forward strand.
AAAATTATGCTTGGGATCTGAAGTCCCATGCCTAGGACTATGTAAATTGATTTTATTTAATTATTTGTAACTCTCAGGAATAAAGAAGAGTGGAGAAATTAATCATTGCAGGTAGTGCTTAGTGCCTAGGAGTGGAGGTGTGGAATAAGATAATGGAGGTCATTTTAGGTAAATTTCTAGAATTTTCCTAGTAAAAACATTGAAGAGGCCAATTGAATGAATTTCCATGCTAGAATGGAGGAGGCAGAGGTTTGAATGACATTTTGGGGAGAGGAAGATTGTTTGGGTTGTAATTGTGAGACCTATTATTAGTAAATTGGGTATAACTTTCTCATATCATAACAAAATGGAAAAATTCAAAATGTTTTAGAAAGCTAGGAAGGACGCGCATAAAACCCAAAAACCATTTTAAAAGATTCATACAAATGAGAGAGAAGTGATAGGCATAAAGTGACAGGTTTTAGAAGCTCTAGGATAGAAAAAAGAGAGGAAAAAGAAAGTAGAAGTGTGAAGGAGAGCATCTAGGTGCCCATTCTCCATGCTTTGAAGTTGGAGAGGTGATGTTGTTGTTGTTTTGATAATGTTTGTAGCTGATTTCCGAGTCTTGTAAATTACATTTATAATAAGTTGAAGGCAATCTTGCGTGTAGGATTGTTGCAAGGAGGATTTGATTTTCACAATGTGTTGTTGAAATTGAATATTTGAAAATATTTTCCATTAGCAATTTGTTTGCAAATGCTTACATTTTTTAAATGAGAGTGTTTGTGGTGTCATGAATGCTTGGATGGGTTGTTTGGAAAAAACCCCATCCTTGTACTGCATCATATATAGAGAAGGATTGTAATGGTTTATAAAGCAATACCTAAAGAACCAAAATAAGATTTGAATGGTTTCCCTCTAGCAAAAATATATGGCAAGGAGATGTTTTATTTATTTTTCTCCTTGACAAAGAAGGTGCTCCATACTAATTCTCTCACCTTGTATACTTACAACAATAAGAACATGTAGAAAAGGATAAAGTCCAATTGTACGAGGAAGGATTTGTAGATGTTGTGTAGAGGGTGGCAAGGTAAGATGGATTTCTATTATCAATGTTCTAAAAAATGTATTTATTTTTCTAATGTTCAAGAATTGTACTAATTTTAACCTTAAGTATGTTGAATATGACATAGATGATAACATTTCCTTCTCCTAGTGGTTGATGAAGAAAAGGAAAAGTGGGAAAATAGGGCTAGTTATTTGAGTTACATGCCACCCACCCCACCACTAGGCCATTGAGTTTATAACACATCTATTTTCATAATTAAGTAATTATATGGTTTAGATTGTATATTTCTATGTTTATATAACAAATTATATATATCCTTATCTCTTAGAGAAGTTCCTGACTATTATTGGTGGAGGGTTAAAAAAATACAACAATGAATTCATCTCTACACATTGTTAAGGTAAATATTTATTTTTTCTTTAGGATAAAACAAATTTAGTAGGTATTCACTTTTTTCTTGTTTTCTTTCATAATAGAGATGTGCACCCCCATCTAGGGCTATTAAATTTTCTAGTTTCCCTCCCCTATCAATACCTTAACATAGGCTAAATGTGGGTGATTGTTTTTCCCTACTATCTAAAGGTAGGGTTGTGGGGAAAGGCACAATATTTAAGCACAAGAAAAATTGTGGCTATGAGGGACATATAGTTCCTCCCCAAGTATTTTTTTCTCATGACAATATTGGATCCTCTTTCGATTCATCTCATCTAGTCTTGAACATTGTAGAGATACAAGGGTGGGAAAATTTTGTGGGTGAGGAATGTTATTCAATACTAAGGGTACACAAAAAATTCATCTCCACCATCTACAACTCTTTAGGCAAGTATACCATTGATTAAACCTTGAATATTTTTGAACTAACATGTTTATAAATTATAAAGTTTATGTCCAAATTGTAAACACAATTTATTTTCAATTTTAAGATACAAATGATGTGTTAGTAGTGAGCTCCATATATGGCCATGGTGGGAGTGGCATTTTTCTTGTTTTGTGAAGAGGAAGTATCTAGCAAGGAATTCTAGGAAGTAATTTTAGTATTGCAATCTATTCATTGCATGTATTCTTCTAATATTATTAGAAAGAATATTTTTCAAAAAAATATTTCATTGTAATAATTGTCAAAAATAGACAATTATGTTTTTCATTGTAATACAAGACGTAAATATTAATGACAAATAAAATTTGATTACTTGTAATATTAATGACAATTATATTATGATCTTAGATTTTTTATTATTTATTTTTTATGGAAATAATATGTACATATGAGCTAGAATAATCAAATATATGCCCATCTAAATGCCATATCTTTTAGGCTTTGCTAAAATGTTAGGACTTTTTCATGATGCTTGTTGTAGGAATATGCACATGTTTAATACTAATTATTTGGCTTTCTTCATTATAATTTTTGGACAACCATCAATTTCATAAATTTCACTCCAAATCATGCAAATAACATATAGCATACTCCAACAGCCTTCCTAAAAATAATTCTAAACATCATTGCATTGTCCACATTATTACAACATGTTTCAATTTATTCATGTTGGGTTGATGCACTACATGACTCCAAGCTTTGTGTAAATAGTATACTATCATTCCCCACTATCTACATAATGTCCCATTTTTGGTTGGTTTGACTCCAAGCTTTATGTACCAAGTACTATTTAAACCCTAGCATGATAGGGATCAATTGGTTACTATTTCCTCTTGTCTTAACCAATTTAAAGGGAAAGACCAAAATATATATGATGGTTCTTCCTATAGGTAATCCTTTATTGATTTATCCCAAAATTTTGTGTTTTCTTTATATGAATCAATGTGTATAAAAAATATTAATAATATCCTTGATTCATTTATAGTTAAAGAATTTTGGTGGATAACAAGGGTATGAATATTTATATTATGTATTTCAAGCAATACAAAAAATTGTAAGATTTTAATTTCATTTTATGTATAATTTAAATATTTATATTATGATTTAATCTTTTTATAGTGGAAAAAAACAACCATAATTTCTTATTTCACCACTTTGGTACTGTTATCAATAGTTTTGCACCCTGCTGAATGCAGTATTCAGCAAACTACTGAAACATGGAAACCTCTTTCAGATGTGGGTGATCTACATGAAAGAGGAATCTCCAGAGTGAGCTGGTTCTCCGAATAATAAATCCTATTCTAAACCTTAGGGGAAAAAGGATGAAAAGGTGAACTGAAAATAAATCTGAATCTAACTAATGATGACTAAAACCTCTAACAGAAAACTGAAACCTGCCACTCACAACAATCCCTTCACTACAATGATTCCTACAATCTCACCAATACATGATTTCATCATTAATTCATATGAAGATTCAGAACTTTGAATACAAGACATAACCTGAAAACATGAAAACCTGTGTAGAAGAACTCATAAAGACAGGACATTAAGGTTTCAAACTTGAATACACAAAATATCAAACTGTTGTTACCAGTCTTGAGACAAGAAAGTGGAAAGAAGAACTCTGCTGTATTATTGGAACTAAAAGAGTGTCAATCTGTCAAAACTGAGTACAATGTTCACAAGCTCAAAAATGCATAAGAGCAGGAACTATGATTCTGAACTCCTGACAATGGAGAGTTGAAAGACTAAATCTATCAAGAACTCTCTAGGAAAACCCTAATCCGAGCTCAAAAAAAAGCTCCAGGAAAAAGGCTCCAAAAAAACTCAAAAATTGCTTTAAAAGCAGAAAAAAGCATAATGCTTTTATGATTACACTGTCAAGCCTCTAAAATAGGCTAAATCTGCTTTAAAAGTTCAAAAAACACCTTATCTCTCCAAGATAAGCCTTGAATCTGACCAAGAGGAAAAGTCAATAAAAGATCTGCTAAAAATAGCAAGAAAACATAAAGCAACTTATAGAATATCGCTTTATGCTTCTGCTTTTACAAGATGCATACTTTTACAATTTGCCTTATTTTTGCAATTTAAAGATTGGAAATCTTTTGCAACAAAAAAAAAAAGAACTCCTTATTTCTCCATTACATCATTCTGATTTTCTCAAAAATCATAAAAATACACTACATAATGTCATATTCCTATCAATTCCATAATTGATTTCTCCAAAATCAATCAAAAAAATAAAAACCCTAAAAATTGACCCTAAGCATAAGGCATTCATAAATCTCCCTTAACTATTCTTCACTTAAAACAATACCCTAAGACATAAACCCATACTTCTCTAAGGCAAAAAAAAAAGTCTTAAATACTTAAGACATCACCCTAACATAAGAATTTTGGCCTTACATGAATATTGGTTTAGACTTAGGTTTAAATAAATCATAAGGAAGGCATTATGGGTTTTGACCACCATTTGATATTCTCCACGTGCCTTGAATGAACATTCTAGAACTTCATAATGCTCGAATTAGGGCTTTGATCAAAACAGGGTCAAACCCTAATTATCATTCACTTCACACTCGTGACTTTGGAAAGAAAGAAACTCTGTCTGCATGAACAACGCCGCTATGATGGTGTTGGATTCGAGCTCGTGTGCTTCAGTAATCTTTCTCTGCTCTCTAGTTGACCGAAACTTCAGTGGGTAAGTCTGACTTCGAAGTATTGAAGCTCTTTCCACTTCTTATTTGAACACCAAAAAGAGATAATGCCGCGACCTGCATGAGTTTGTTTTTGATTCTGATCTTTCCTTTGCTCCTCCATGCCATCATGAGCTCGAGCTCGGCCTCTGCAGTCCACTCCATGAAAGCTCAACTTGTATTCTTGTGTTCCTTTACTATGCAGAGGTAAGCTTTATTTAATGATTTTCATAACCTCTATTTTGGCCTTGAGGCCGTGGTGAACACATTCTAATGTCTTTATTCCGATTCTTCTGTGTATTTCTCGTGTTCATTGTTGTGCATTATTCTCACCATAAGAGCTCGATCGTTCTTCAAAACTTGAAATCATGCCCTGGGAAGCCGAACAAGAAGCTATGGCCACGGCTTGAGTGCTCCATCAGAAATTTAAACTGGTAATTTTCCCTGCCAATCTCCAGAAACTTAAATGGTTTCTTTCCACCCATGAATTTTTGGCCATATCAGGCCACGCCCCATGTACACTATAGGAAACAACTTCTTGACTTTTGGGTTCGGCCCATATCATAAAATCGAGCATTATGTCAATTTGACAATATTTCTGCATATGGGTATCCAAGAAAGCTGAATAAAGCTGTATTTTTCTTCTATTTAATTCCAGATTGCACATGGTTATCTTTGTAATTGATTTTCTGCACTTTGAAACTAACCCTGAAAGTGGGTATTCAAAATCCTTAGGGAAACTCCATTTTCTGTATTTGATGCTAAACTGGAAATGGGTCTTTTGAATTATTAAAGAAAAATGCATTTGCTTTTCTTCTGAAGCTCGACCTGGCACAAAATTTCCACATGTTGTAGTCAAACTGCTTTTGGATGCAAAACCCAAAATGGGTATTGTAGATTATCACATTTTCTATATTTTGTATGAAAACCCACATGTGGATACCATGGATAACTGAGCATAGTTTTATCTCGTAGTCCTGAAGCAAATGTTTGTATATTTTGAAGAAAATGTATCTATTCTAATTTCTCTTCAGAAACTCGACCATCAGTTCATTGCATTTATTCTTGTTATTCTCTGTACAAATCCTCAAATGGGTATACCATATTCCAAAGAGCAATATATGCACTTTTCCACTAGGGTTTGATGTTTACCTTCAGAAAACCAATATTGGCATTTGATGTTTGCTTTCAGATCTTCCTTCAGAAATGTACACTCATGGTTTAGATCAAAACAATGTTAATCTATATTCAATTATGAGCTCCCTTAAGCATTCAGACTCTTGAAAGAAAGCCACTCATTGCATCACTGTTGCTTGTTTAAATGTCTTCAAAAGAACATGATGGAACAACCATAATTTGTGTGTTTGTTCATACTCATTTGACTCATATACCTAGTTTTCATTTTGGCATTTTTGTAACTTTCTTTGATAGTTGTATGACACCTGAACTTGATTCATAATTGTTTTCCTCTTTTGTTAAAAGCATCTGACCTCTTGTCATAGCACTGTCATTGACATGGATCTTGAGAATGATTTGTATTTGTTCATTGCGAAGAAAAGGATCTCCATGCTTGTATTCTGCTTGTATTTTAAAGTTTTTCTGGCACTCCTTAACCTTATCATGGCAACTCCTATCTCCTATTCTTGAGCTCCATAGGGAAACCAAATGGAAACATTGCAACATCATGACCACATGCTGCTGACTAGCTCATATGTATAGCTTAACAACTCAGAACTTATTTTGGAAAGAAAAGACTTACTCTTCCCCTATTATCCTGGAATGATCTCTCTATTACTAAACCCATAATGTTGTATTTACTTTACCAGCCGACTAGAGCTAGAAATTCATTCATCAAATGCACTGTTTGTGTTTGTATTCTTGAGCAGCATGGTACTCTTCATGCATTTTTATATTTTACCACACAAACTGCTCTCTAAAATTGTTCTCTTTGATGGTGAAAATCAAAACAAACCATCAAGGCATAATGTATGCCTGTTCACTATCCGAGAAAGAATTGATGAATTGAAACTCACATGACGTATGATTATAATCAGCACAAAAAATAAAGTAATTCAGCAATTTCTGATGTAAATGCACTTTGTTAAATTCCTTAAGTGAACTAAACTCACTGTTCACCTGTAGCCTTCAGAAAGAAACCTGACTGTTATGAATGAACAGTTGGTCTTGTTGCTTAATGGATTCTCTGTTTTACTCTTCAGTTGTATTTCATTTCATTCAAAGTATATAATGAAGTATTTTTTAAAAATCAGCCCATTTAACAAATAGGGCAGCATGCCGAGCTCTACCCTTGTGGGAGCCCGTTTTACTCCACATGCTTGGTCTTCGAATAATGTTCAGCTTCATGACTTTACCTATACCTGCACAAGGAAACAAACAGTGTTAGCATAAAAACGGAACACGATGATCATGATATTGCTATTTCTTCTTCAGCTCACTTCTTTCATACTACACTTGATTGATTGTTTCAATGCATTGCTATTGTAGGTGCATCATATAAGTTACATCATAGTCGGAGCCACTGACACCCCTCTTTTCCTCTTACAGGTCAACGAAGCTTGAGACGACGAGGTGCACCATTCAACATCAAGCGTCGATAATCAGGCAATGATGACTATGCTGCCACTTATGTGTTTTTCTTTTCGCATCTTCAGTAGTGCAATGTGTTATTGGAAATGTGTTGTCACAGTCACAGTTATATCCACAGCTTGTGTGGATCTTTGATTTCAATTTTGCTTTTCAATTGAAAAGAAAATGCATTTGAATGCAATGTTGTAATACTATTTTGATTGTGAAATCAAATGAAGCCCTATAAAAATATGAGTTTTTATGAAATAATTGAAAGCATTTCAAATGCTATTTTACTCATTGCTCAATTATGTATTTCTTTTAAATTTGCAACATCTGAATGGCACTCTGCAACTCCATAACTTCACTAAAATGCATAACTGTTGTTCGATGCATAATGATAATAATGCGAAACAACATTCGAACATGACACTGCAATTCCACTTAATGTTAAAAACAATCAGCCAGCTCCTCCATTTGAGTTGAGGCGAAAAATATGTAACAGGGACCAATTACTTTCTTTATGCATTTAAGTAGATATTAGGAGAAAATTTGAGAAAAAATTAAAGTAAATTAGAATATATTTAAGGTCAAATGAATGTAGGAAAGTATTTTAAAAAAAATTGGTGACAAATTTTTGAACATAAATATTTTTGTTCAAATATGTGTCTCAACCTTGCATCCTAATGTTTTTGATAAGTAGGGGAAATTCCATACAAGAGCATATCAATCCAGAACAACAAAACTAGACCAAAACAACAAGGAGAGGAGACAAAAAAAAAAAAAAAGCCTCTCCAACCACAACCACCAGGAATAGACAAAAAACTACATTAATGGAAGATATTTAAATTCTTATCAATAAACTAGTATCTTAAAATCCAAACTAGACTATCATCAACCCATAGATACTAAAGGCTAATCCTATCCATAATGTACCCAAAGTTGTTAACCAACAAAATAGAAATAGTCCAAATATAAATTGAGTCCAAGCTATATAAGCCAATAATAGTTAACAACATTTGAAAAGTAAAGACTAAAACCCCTACAGACCAAGACATAGAACAAGAAGATAACAACAGAGGATTAAGAATCCTCAATAAGGCTCCAAGTCTTTCCAAGCACGTCCATAGTAGCTTCAAAGCTTTCCTTATTCTCCATAGGCTCAGGGCACTCCATCTCATCTTGTTTACCTTTTTTCCGTTGCTGCTTTCTGATCTTTCCCTGTCCAAAAATTGTACCCATTATAGATTTTTTCATGACTCCCTCCACAACTTTTTAATTTGTTCCATTCTTTGCACAAGCATGTCCACAATAGACTTTTCAATATCCTCAAAATCCACCAAAGGGGTTTGTTCATTAATAGGAGAAGTAATAGTGTTAATGGCTTCAAGACCAATTGGGGAAACATTTTTTTCCTTCTTCTCCTCACCAACTCCCTTACTCATACCCTCACCCAAATCATGCACCTCCTCCTAATGGGGATTGTCTTCTTCCTCTTCCTAGCTGGAGTTCTCAATCTCATCCGACATTGACGCATCCTCCTCTTCTGATAATTCAATCTCCCCTAGACTGTCAGGAACATATTCTGATTTTGAGGAAGCCTCCCAATCTTCCCTGGCCACTTTTTTTCCTTTCTTATTCTCCTCACCCGAGGAAGTTGCACTCTTCATACCAGTAGACTTTTTAGTTTTCATGTCTTTTTCCTCACCTTTAGAGGCCGTTAACACCACACAAGAGGACCTTCGACCCATCAGAGGGGTGGACCCACTATCAGGGTTCTCTTTGTCATCCTGAATAAGGATAGTGGGAGAATCATAGTTTGATTCTTTACTAACCACCTTTCTTTTTTTGCTAACCCCTGACAAGATGGGCTCTTTAATGCATTTATCAGGGTGGTTTTGAGGAGCTCAGACCAAGTAGGGTTCACATTCTTAGGAGAAGGGGTGATGAGAGCCACAACCCGAGACTCAGAAAAACACACAATAGAAGCAATAATAGAATTATTATTTATTTATTGGAAATATGTTCTTGTTACAGAGAAATTACACTCTAGAGGATCAACTCCTCACAGGCTGCAATACTTGCAACTTTACTGTTTCTAAAAGAAATTCCCCCTTTCCCAATACAATTTTCTCTCTCCAATCGCCCCCCCTAGAATTTCCAAAATGAGTCCTAAATAGCCTTTTTCCGACTTGGAGCCAAAAATACAATTTGAATTTTGAATGTAGGTAGTTGGGTGCCGAAATTTGAAAATTGAAATTCAAAAATTGGCAATTTTCCAAAAAATGACCAACTTCCGGAAGCCATAACTTTTGATCCAAGACTCTGTTTGGCACACCATTTGAAGCATTGGAAAGGTCTCAGAGTGTAGTACATGCTAAAAACAAACTTTGTTGGTTTCAAAAAAATTTGGGCCCGTACAGGACCGTTTAGTGCCTCAAACCTGGCTAAGAAGAGTTTTCAGAGCAATTTTAGGAAACTGAAACTTGAATATCTTTCAAATCGGGATTGATCTTGGCCTTATTCTTTTGCCAAAGTGTCTATCTTCCTATCTTGAAGCTTCCCATAAATTTTTTCCTCCTCATGCCTTCAAATTCATATCTGCTAAAAATAGTTGTTTGACCAAAAAAAGTAGAAAAGCAGTTTTGAAAGTTGGGAATTCCTATTCGACAAAAAGGGTATCCAGAAATGCAAAAACATCTAAAAAAGATAACATAAAGGAAAAATATTTTTGGGTGATGCAAGATTGACCTTACACCACTAGATGCTCCTGCATCAAGGGATTTTGGATTTTTTGGTGACATTAACAGGGGAGTGGGGTCTACTCTCAATTAATTCAATTTTCACCGAGCTAGCACAGGACTGGTTACCTTCAAGCAAGTTAAGGAAGATGTTCTTTTGTGGGGAAGTAGCTAAAGCGTACTTGTAGATGTCCTTGATTAGACCCTGGTGTAAAGGAGGGTTAGCCCCAGAGGAAAGACTGTTGCAGAGATAAAAAAAAAGGGAAAATGACAAGTTATTTTTTTCCAGGTGATGAATGTGGTTCAAGATGGAGAAATGGTAACCATGGACCAACTAGAATCTATCCTCTAATGTAAAGTATTTCATAACAAAATAGCTCACATTATGATGAGGAGGGGGAAGGAGCAACCTAGAGTAGTTGTTCTGAAACTGACAAGGTTTTTCCTTAGCCTCGAAAAATTTGTCAATAAACTAGTGATAGTTACCAGTACTCTTCTTGATGAATTTCATCCCTTCATACTTGAGGCCCATGGTGTTAGGTATCATATTTAATGGAAAGGAGGGTATCCCAATTTTATGTATTTAATTGTTTATTATATTTATTTATTATTTTCCTCACATGGAAAGGAGGGTATCCCACTTGAGGTGGAAATTTTGGCCACATTTCATACTTTATAATGTGTGGAAGAAGTTGTGGAGCATCTATTATCATCATGATGTGTAAGAGCATCTTGTGAAATTGTATGATTAGGAGTTACTTATGACTCATGTAAGAGCATGATTATAGTGAGTTACAAAGTGGAGTAGGAATCTTGACCCACTTATGATGCATAATATAACATATCATAAAATATTTTAATAAAGATAATAAGTCCAATACAAGGTGTGGGTTCCAAAAATTATTACCATGATATTTTGGGACCTTGTTTGTGCCCATGGTAATGCCTTATGCTATTTTTCTAGGCCTCTTTGAGTCTATATATTGAGGGCTTGAGATGGAGGTATATAAGTATAGCATCGTAAATTGTCATCCATGATAATTTCACCTTAAGTTTGGTCCCCCCCTTAAATTATTGGACCTAATTGAGTATTTAACTTCCTAAATTATGCATTCTATGGCCTATTTTTGACAATTTTTGAGGAATTGCAAGCGAGAATCAATTGCATTTATCTAAGACCTTGCCCTTGACACCTAAAATCCTATAAAATTGGGCAAGGACACTCGTGCCTTGGGCGCGAGTGGGTGATCCCACAAATTTGGTTTACAATTTCTAGGAGATTCTAATTTTTGTTGAAATCACATATTTTTAGAAAATATAATGATTTAAGCCTTTAAAAGTTTCATTTAAAGCATTCCAATGAAGAGGGTTTGATCAAACTACCTTAGAGCAATTGAATAAACAAGATGAGGGAAACTACGCAGGGAAACCGAGTTAGGGCAGAAACAAAGGACGGAAAGTCAGACGATGGCGAGGAGGGAATCATCAAGGAGACTGCAAAGGAAGGGCTGGGGGACTCACAGGAGATAGGACGAATTCTTTTTGAGGCAGGAGAAGAGATCAATCACCAGGCTAAGCAGAGGAAGATTGTGAAAATGTCTGTTGGAAATGTTAACATTGAAGTTATGAGGGAAGCCCTTGTTCTATGCATCCCTGATGCACTTTTAAAGGTTAAAGTGGATCAATTACAAAAGAAGGCAATAATAGCAAAGGTTATTGGCATCTGGCCAACAATGGATAGGATTAAGCAATGGATAAGTCAAAATTAGTTTGGATTCAAACCTGAGGTGAGCATCCTTTCCCTAGGGTTTTTTCAAGTTGTCTTCAATTTTGAAGCTGGTCGTGAGAGGATCCTTGTGGGGGGGCCATGGTTTTTCAGCAGCGCTGGCTTATACTTAAAAAGGTGGGAGCCAGGATTCAACCCGTACACTGAGAAAATTGGGGTCGTTCTTCTCTGGATCAGACTGTACAAAATGCCCAATGAATTCTGGTCTGAGGATATTCTTAATCTAATTGGGAACTTAGTTGGTGAGTTAATCTCCTTCTCTAGCCATGCTCCCAGCCGGGGATATCCTCCTTATACTCGATTGTGCGCCAAGATAGATTTGAGTAAGCCCATCCAACACTTGATAAAACTCTCTTCCATTTTTGGGGTATGGACGTAGGAGCTGGAATATGAATCCTTGCCCTTAAGATGCTTTAAATGCAGAAATATCAGCCACTATGCCACAAGGTGCAATGAGCAGGTGAAGCCAGGAGACAACACCACAAAAGCGGCGAATAATGCAGACATCAAACGGTTTGAAGTCAGGGATGGTGCCAAATCACCTAATTCATTCTAATTGACCTTGCTAGGACAGGTTCAGGGGAGTGAATCTAGGTCTAAAGAAATCGAGCCTGAGAGGGACACAGAGGAGGCAAGCAAAAATAATAATAGCGAGGTTAACATCACTCGTGTGGTGGAAGAGCCTAGGGCTAAAGTTGGATTGCTAGAAAGGGCTCCTCTTGAGCTAGTTACAATGCCTGTGTCCGGGGCCAACATAGGTGTGGTGGATTCCTATCACCCAACAGGGGGTTGCAACAGAGAAACGATAGGGTCAGAGGCTAATGATGACAAGGAAAACTCTTGGAAGATGGTGACTAGAAGTGGTAAAAGAAACAGTGGTAAGAAGGCTCTGTCCGTGGATGTCAGAAGCAATAATGCTAGAGGCAAGAAAATAGAGGTAAGCAAGGAAAAAAAAAGCTTTAGAGGAAGTGGTGAGAGGAACTCAAGATTCCTTGTCCAAGTATGTGAAAATAGGAGGCGAGCACCTCCCGACCAACAAGAAGATATGGAGATTGTAAGCTGGAATGTAAGAGGCCTCAACGGCTTGGAGAAACATCGTTTGGTTAAGCGGCTAATAGAGATAGAGTGCCCTGATGTTGTATGCTTGCAAGAAACTAAGATTGATAGGGATAGTCTCCTAAATATGATCCCTGGGCTTTGGAGGATTGGAGAAGGTTGTGTTGTTGGTGCTAATGGCACAACTGGTGGGCTTGCCATATTATGGAATAAATTTCATTTTACCAGTTTCAAGGCTCACTCTTCTGATAACATCTTGACCACTTGACTCAAGGACTTGAGGGGAAATTATGATTTGACACTTACAAATATTCACGGTCCCAATTCAGAGATGACCAGAGTAATGTGTTGGAATGAGTTGAGGTCATCCAGGGAAGCGGCTTCAGAAGGAAATTGGATTGTTACTGGGGATTTCAATGCCACCCTGAGCCCCTCGAAAAAGTCTAGTGGTAGGCGCCTCTATCTAGCTTTGGTTCTCTTGAGTTTAGGAAGATGTGTGATGACCTTTCTCTAGCTGATATAATCCCAAAATCCAGATGGTTTACCTGGAGTAACAGGAGAATTGGCAAAGAGAATATCAAATGCAGATTGGATAGATTTCTGGTTAATTCAGAATGGCTGCTCTCTAATGTTTCCTTTCATTCTGAGGTCTCCCAGTTCTGCAGGTTAGATCATAGGCCTATCTCATTAAGTATAGTCTCGACTCACAAGCCTAGAGGCATCCCCTTCAAAATGAAGGCCTTCTGGTATGAGCATAAAGATTTCAAGGAGGTGCTTGCGGGTTGGTGGGGAATGAAGGTTAAGGGTAACAAACGTTTCATTGTATACAAAAAATTAGAGGAAGTTAAGAAGTTGGCTCGAGCCTGGAACAAAGAAGTGATGGGAAATCTCTTTGAAAACAAGTGTAAGGTGGAAGACAAGCTGAAAGTCACAGAGTCTGAAATTTCCCATGGGGATTTTAATGAAGACAGGAGAAATAGGGAGAAAATCCTTTTGGAAGAGTACAATAGAATACTCATAATGGAAGAGATATTATGGAAGCAAAAATCTCGAGTTAAATGGCTGAAAGAAGGAGATAATAATACAAAATTATTTCACCTCACTACTAAGATGAGAAGGCAGCATAATAAGATTGTTAAAATAACCTTACCAAATGGATCTGTTATGGAAGACATTGAAGTGATGAAGAAGGAAGGGGTCAACTTTTTTTCCAATCTGCAGGGTGATAATCAAGAAGTGAATGTTCAGGCTCAAGAAGATATGCTCAATCTCATCACCAATCTTGTGAATGAGGATGACAACCAAATGATGTTGGCTGCCTTCTCCATGGAGGAAATTCGGGCAGCCACCTTTTCCTTGGGTGCAGATAAGGCCCTTGGGCCTGATGGGGTTCAGATTGGCTTTTTTCAAAAAAATTGGGATATTGTCGGTAACGACGTGTGGGCTACTGCTGAGGAGTGCAGAAAGAAGAAGGTTATCTTTAGGGCGTGGAACACCACTTTTTTGGCCTTGATTCCTAAGAACAATGCCCCAAAATATTTCGATGATACGAGACCAATCACTCTATGTAACGGGATTTACAAGATTGTATCCAAAGCAATGGCTACTAGGCTCAAGAAATGTATTGAAGGCTTCATCTCCGAGGAACATAGCAGGTTTCTCTAAGGTAGACAAATTCTTGATGGTATCGTCTTAGCTCATGAAACTATTCACTCCATCAAGTCCAAGAACAAGGAAGGCATGATCATAAAACTTGATATGAATAAAGCATATGATAGAATCTCATGGGACTTTCTCATCAAAGTGATGAAGTTCGGTTTCAGCGAGGACTGGTGTAGCTGGATCTACAGCTGTATATCAACTACTTCCACCGCTATCCTTATCAATGGTTCCCCTACCAAATTATTTCAGGTGGGCAGGGGTCTTAGGAAAGGGGACCCTCTGTCCCCCTTCCTCTTTCTGATCGTTGCTGAAGTTTTGGGAAGAGCCCTTCGAAACGGTGTGAACTGTCATTTAAAAGGGCTTCAAGTTTCAGTGATGTTGCTAACCTCTCCCACCTCCAGTTCATAGATGACACTCTGCTACTTGGCGAGGCAACTGCTTAGGAGGCTAGGTGTTTCAAGAAGATTTTGACTTCCTACAAAGAGGCAGCAAGGCAAAAAATCAATGCTTCTAAGTCTAGGATCTACTTTTTGAAAGATTTGTGCACTGAGACTTTAGCGATGAAGCAAATCATTGGTTTTGAGGAGGAGCGCCTTCCTGGCACTTACTTGGGCATGCCCTTAGTTGATAAAAGGACTTCAGATATATAATGGGGTAAAGTTGTGACCAGAGTTCAAGATAAGTTGGCCTCCTAGAAAGGTCGTTGGTTATCTTTGGCTGGTAGGATCACATTGATCAAGTCTTGCCTAGCTACTGTCCCTCTTTATGTGATGTCTATTTTCCAAATTTTGAGGAAAGTGACCAATGTTCTTGAGGCTTCTCAAAGATTATTCCTTTGGAGAGGTACAAACCCCTCTTTTAAATATAACTTGGTAAAGTGGAAGGACATTTGCTGCCCTAAAGCTTTTGGAGGATTGGGAATCATAAACTTGAGGCAAATGAATATGGCCCTTGGGGCCAAGCTTGTATAGAGAATTTATGATGAGAGGGACAGACTTTGGAGTAAGGTTATGCAGGAAAAATATTTGGAGGGGAATCCAAAATATTTATTTGACACTTCCTGTATTCTATTGTTGGGGTTTGGATGCTGGAATTTCCTTCGAAGTTGCTGCTATTTCCTCATACCACATACTTCATGGAAGATTGGTAAGGGAGATAAAATAAGATTTTGGAGGGATCGTTGGGCTGAAGATTCAACCTTCTATGAATATGATAGGTATCGTCCTCTTGCTAATGTGTTGGAGCTTCGTCTGGGTTCTTTAGCCAAGAACTACATGATTGAGGAATGCAGATGGATCTCTTTAGAGGAGGGAGGTATGCTAGCTGAGGTTGGCAAGGAGGTGCAAGCCAAGATCGAGGGTTGGCCCATCTCTAACATAGAAGATAGAAGGGTGTGTAATTTGAGCCACTCTGGCAGTGTTACCGTCAAGGATGTCTACCTCTCTATGGTTCAAGTGGGGCCCAGGAGGAAGGATCATTCTTCTACTCTGATATGGAATAAGTATGGGCTCCCTAAAGCCAATGCTTTTCTTTGGGTGGCCTGGCACTGTCGTGCTCTCACGTGGGATAGGCTTCAACTCATGGGGCACAGGGGACCTTCAATGTGTGTGTTGTGATGTAATAATGGAGAGGATAACAACCATTTATTCATACACTGCGAGTATGTTGGGGCTCTTTGGGGATGGTTCTTACAAAAGTGGGGATTGGCATGGCCTTTTCCCAAGAACATTCCTAGTCTCATTGAAGGATGGAGGTTTAAAATTTGTAGTGTGGGTCTTCGCTTCATCTGGATTATTAGCCCCGGCTATCATTGTGTGGAAAATTTGGCTAGAGAGAAATCGTAGAGTTTTTCAAGATAAGTGTAGGCCGGTAAATAGAATCCGTGACACCGTTGAGGCCTCTTTAGCTGAATTGGGGGAGGTTAATAGTAAGGAAGATTGGTATGTGAAGGAGGAGGAGGTTGGATGGGCTAATGCTTGGCCCACTTTTAGCTGGATGGGGGGGATAGAGGAAGGCTAAAGTTGATAGTATAACGCAGAATAGTCTTTGGTGCCGCCCGAGGGACAATGTGGTAAAACTTAACTTTGATGGCACCGCCAAAGGGAACCCAGGATATGCTGGAGGTGGGGGAATTTTTAGGGACGCTCAAGGTCAGCCGCTTGGTTGGTTTTCACAGGATTATGGAATTGTCTCAAACAATGTTGCTAAGGCTCGTGCTCTCTGGACCGGTCTCACTCTTGCCGCTAATAATCAATGGAATAGACTCTGGGTCGAAGGTGATTCAAAGTTAATAATTGACTGCATGAATGGTGGTTCCTCTCACCATTGGAAGCTGAAAATTATTGTTGATAAAATTAAATGCCTTGCTGCCTCCTTCTCTGAGATTTCCTTCTCTCATATTGGCTGAGAAGGAAATAAGGTTGCAGATTGGACTGCCAATTATGGGGTTGGGTTGATGAATAGAAGCAGTTCTTATAAGGTAAAGTAATAGATTATATATCCGCAACAACTACTGAAGCTGATACAAGATGATGTTAAGGCCCACCCGCCTGATTCCATTGTCACAGGGGAAGGTCCTTGTTTGTCTTGATAGGGTCTGTTAACGTGCTTTGTCTAAAATGTGGTGAGTCTCTATTTTTTGGCTGTCTCTAGCTTGCTCTGTGTCTCTGGCGGCTCTTGCCTCTATTGTATTTTATGTGGTTCTTGGACCCAAATAACCAGGTTTTTATTATAAAAAAAACTACCTTAGATCAAACCCCCTTGGATAGAACCCCGCTAGTTTTAAACCATACATATAACAGAGTCTCCTTTACACCTATCAAAATGCTAATAAAAAATAACTTTTGAGTTACCTTTTGGGGGATCAAATGAATTCATTTAAAATTTATTTTTTGTAAGTATGCAGTCCTTATTATAAGCTTCCCAAAAAGTATAATTTTAAATAAATTTAATTTTATTATTATATTTATTTTTTATTTCTTGTGAATGTAGGTTTTTCACCAAAAATAAAACTCTTTGTTCTGCACATGTGGAAAAATAGAAGATTTTCAAAAAAAATAAAAAAAAATATGAGTGCACCAGATATTGAAGTCCTTGATCCAACAAAACAAATAAAATTGAATTTCAATACATACAAAAAAAGTTACGCGTTATACGGTTGCGCTATGTCTGAAATGTAATTGGTTTGACTTCAAAACTCGATTAAAGAAAAAATGTTCAATAAAAATTTATCAAACCAAGTAAAATCACTAGATATCAGAGTTACAAATCTAAATTCGTAAGAATTAGAATTTTATCCTTCATAGAAAAAAAGTTATTCGTTATACGGTGAGTGTCACTTTTTAAAAATGTTGTTTTTTGAAAAAAAACTAGTTTTCGAGGGAGATAGAAAAAGAATGCAATATGATTCCAAAATTTTTGAAAAATATATATTTAGAATCTACAGACAAAATTTCATGAAAGTCTAGTTTGCATCATCTTCAAATTCCTCATGGTTTTGCCACTATAGGTGCCTAAAAGTGAAGATTTAGTTAAAAAAAAATTATTTCAGTGTCTAGTTTGGCCAAAAATTGTAAACCACTATTGTGGGATCACCCCGAGTGTCCCCCAATTTTGGATCCAAATTCAAATATGTCAGTGTCGATAATTTAATAATTACAATTCAATTGTCTAAAGTAGGCTATCATGATTTATTTTTTGATAAATTGAACAAATGCCTATAAATACCTAGTTATTGCATCATTTTAATATCAACTAGCAAGAGGTTGTCACATCTCAAATTTTTCTTACATTTAATAATCTTAAGTTATTTAAATATTTATGGAAAATGAAATTTATTAGTTTTGACATGTGATAAATTTAAAATTTCAATGTTATTTGAAATATATCTATATTCATGTGATTGGATACGAAGGATTAATGTTATGATAAAGAATGAAATCTTTTCATTACAAGCATTGGTTAATGGTTACTGATGAAACTCTGTAGGTGCAAGTGTGAATGCAGGAATAGGTTGGAGACCAAGAACATGGTTGAGGTAGGAGTATTTAGTCGGATGATGATCGGTAAGCATGATGGAATCTGGAACGTGCACACACCACTAAAAATCATAGCATCTGTATTTAGCTTGCAATTTGGTAGACATCATTTTTCTTGTGTGAAATGTATGAATGATTAAATAGGTAAACTTATGAAAATAAATTTATTGAAACATTTGCTTTACCTTGTCTATTCGATGTTAATTTCATTTTAAGAAAATAGAGATGGAAATATATATTGTGTGGTAAATTGTTTTCTTCAATTTGAAATGTTGAAAATAATTATTTATGTGAAATTAGAAAATGATAAAAGGATGTCACATGGAGAAAACAATTTGTGTTATCATATGGAAATAACACTTAAACGAAAAAAGAGCTAAATGAAAAATATTAACTTAATAGTTAATACTTAAATTATATTCAAATTTAAATTGAAAATGGGCTCAAAGGGGTGGAGGCCACCCATAATCCCCTAAACAGAGGAGAAAATTAGAGTGAAAGAAGTGAGGTGGCTACCTTAATGAAAGCCTTCCAATTTAGGAAAAAACACAGTTTTAGAGACGGAAAAATAATGCAAAAGGCAAAGGAGAAAAAAATTGGAAAAAGAAGGAGGATTTGGGAGTCCAAAAAGTAGGAAAAAAAGAGGTTGAATGTATTGGGAAAGGAGGGAAAAATTTGTTTCTAGAATCTCCAAGAATTCTATAATTCATATCTTGGTTGATTGTGTGCTTAAAACAAAGGTAAGTTCAGCTCTTTTAGAATGTTTTCCATTGTATAACATGCTTTTCTTATTACATCAAAATCCTCTAGTTTTCTATTAACAATTTCAATTTGAAGAAAAGCCATTTATTTTATTTATCTTTGCATTCGAGTCTCTGTATATGCATGTTGTTGGGCTTGCCATTTCGGCATTGATCCCTTCCTTTTAGTCGAGCAAAGGAAACAACATGACTCTATCCAATCTATGGACATTGCCTCCATGGCTGGCCATATTCTCTTCATTCTGTTTTGACTATGCAACAGTAATAGGGACATATTGATCCCTGCATGTGTGAAGGGTCATTAGACTGAACCCTCTTATTGCTATAATGAAGCCTTAAAAGGCTGAGCGATGCTATCAACATCGATCCTGTAACATTGTTATTTTGGGTGATGTCTAAACCCTCAAATCAATCCATGCAAACAATAATCCTTAGTTCGGGTGAACAAACCCAAGAACGATATAATGTTCTAATTCATGTATGTATTTTTCTTTACTGTAACATGATGTTTTAGTTTCGAATGATTCTCACCGTTCTATTTGATGAGTTCAAATTTTAAAAGAAAATCAATTATTCATTAATGTTAACTGAGCCTTAACAGGCTGAACGATGAAGTTTCATCGTTCCATTCTTAATGTTTTTAAAGAAATAGAATGTTGTATATATATATGCATATACAGTCGTTTAGTATTTAAATGATTAAACAATTTCAAGTGATTCCTAATAACTATTCTCATATCATGATTTTAATGGTGCTTTTATTGTCTGATTAATAATCACCATGTTGTTATAAACGACATTGAATGATTAACATGGTACATAATGTCGAGCGATAGCATACTGTCGATTCTAAATGATAGCATGCTTATTGTTACAAATTTGTTTGTAACTATTTATAAGGATGAATTAAACAAAATGATAATCATCATTCATTTTGAATGGTATTAAATGATTTCAATAAATTTTAAAAATGATGATAGTAATCGTATCGTCCTTAGATGTTGATGTCTTGAAAAGAATGAAAGGGCTTGAATGATACATTTCATTCTAAGTGAATTACATTATTCTAAGTCTTTGTATCAAAACAAAGTAATATTCATATCATCCTTAGGGACAAGTTGATACTTTTATCTGTGACGGATTTGCTTAAAAGTGCATGTTTTTTACCCATATTTGTTTGATGTTCTTACAAAGAAATGAATAATGGACTGATAGTTATTTTCAGCATGTTCTTGTTAAATAATTGAACATAATGATTCAAGAGTAACCATGTTATTTACTTAAACATTGAATGGTAATTTCTGAAGGGAATTCAAATTGAAACTAGAATGTATAGTCTCTTTTAAATGCAAATTAAGTTTTAATGTTGATTACAATTGGTTTTTATGTGAATCAACCTTGTGACATTCTGTTTGGAATTCAGATTTAATGAAAGTTGACATCTTACTAAACTTGGAAATCTACATGTAGAATGGATCTTTTTCTTTATCAAAAGAACGTATACACATACACATTTTTTTAATAGAAGGACATATATGTGTACATGCATAAATCTTCCATTGATGCATTACACATACATGCAATATACCTTCTTTAAATTTACTTATCTTCTTTATCTAAACAATGTAGAATTCAATCCATGCAAGAAGGAATAAAGGAGATATTGGTAAAACTGTGTGTTGAAGAATTTATTGTGATAATCTTATCTTAAATGATGAAATGGATCATGTATTATGATTCATGTCTAATTGCATTTTTGTCAAATATGGTTTAGTTCCTTTCATATATATTTTATTGAACCGTAATAGCCAAGATGAGACAAACATAGACTATGATGTAGATTGTTTGATTCTTACTTATGAAACGATTGACTAGTTTAAAACTACTAGAAACCAAGTTGAATGTTTTGCAATTTGAGTAATTTTGGATAAGATGTATGTTATCTTATGTATGTGGGAGGTTACTTTCCAAGATGGGTTTTGAAAATGGGTTAATAGAGAGTATAGGTTTTTCTTTTCCAAAATCTATTATTTTTAGTTGTATTCAACATATGCTCAGCCAAGCGTTTGTAGTCCATTATGTTAAATGGTCTAATTTTTATGATGTAACTCTCTGCCATTTCCTAACATAGATCATGCATGTTCTAAATGTAGATAGAAATTCATGTAGTTGTTAGGAATGCACCAAATTCCACCTTGCATATCGTATTCTCTTGCTAAATATTTTATGCAGGGTCAGGTATTCTTCAAGTTAGGAAGAATTCCAGGGAAGCATAGCTTCGTGGTTGGATGGAAAAGCACCTGAACCATGTTCTCATCCACTAGATATGGAAAGCGTTCAAGACGAATCACATGTGATTCTATTTTTTATTTTTATACTTCGTACTATATGATGTAAACTTGAGTTGACTAAGTGGTGATGTTGGCCTAAGTCAAACTATGTAACTTGTAAAGTTGACATTTGGAAATGAACATAAATTATTGTTTTCAAACATATTGTGCTATGATGGAAAATAGTTGATTGATTATATCTTTATTTTATTATTCATAATGTCATATTTTATTTATTTGGTGTTAATTGAGTATGACACATTACAGAGGTGAACATTAAGAGCAATTACTATTATCAAGAGAAAGTCAAGAGCATAATTTTAGAGCTTCATTGCAACAATTCAAGATCCTAACATCATGTAAAATCTTATGTGAGTTTATGTGTGTTCATGCTATCATTATTTTGTGAAGGCTAACACTTTTATAGGTCTCCAAAGCATTCAAGCATTCAAGCGATCAATAAAGCAAGATCAAGTCCTTGAGGTGATGTGCATGACTTTAGTCCTTCAAGAAAGCCATTGAAGGGTGTTGAGTTACATCACTTTGTGATTTAATCATTCCTTCCTATTCATTATCCATTTATCATTAACATTTTCCATTGTGGAAGTGGAAACACTTACACGAGGTTTGACTAAGGAAAGCCCCTAAATGGCCCAACTTTTCTTCTCTTTGTGAATGTGCAGATTTTAGGTTTGAAGAACATTGAAAGGAGTTTGAAGACAAATTATTCATTATTGCATTTGAAGACCTACATATTGTTAAGCTACAAAAACTCAATTAAAAAAATATTCGGAAGTGTTCTGACATATCTGAAAGTAGAAATTTGAAGCTCAGATTCAACATCAGAGGAACCCAAAAACATATCCAAAAAAGCATACAAGGAAACTCATGCCCTAGGTGTCTATATCCTCCATTTTCAACCTCATATTTGAATCAAATGTGCACAATATCTTGCTCTTCTCATTTATGTTCTATGAATTTGCTTGTGAACTTCTATACTTTCTATATTTGCATTAGAACACCAAATTGTATTAATAGCCTAGTTAGATCATTGCATTTCATCATTAGGACATTTCCATATCTAGTTAGGGGATGGTTGACTC
Source organism: Sequoia sempervirens (assembly GCA_007258455.2). Taxonomy (NCBI): domain Eukaryota; kingdom Viridiplantae; phylum Streptophyta; class Pinopsida; order Cupressales; family Cupressaceae; genus Sequoia; species Sequoia sempervirens. The sequence goes on from VDFB02000017.1 coordinate 455,426,497, forward strand.
ACCTATCAGGCTGTAAGTCAATCTCATACCTTGTCCAAATTTATCAAACCCTCGTTCCATCCTTGCATTTTCAATCCATCACATCTCCTCCCTCTTCTCCTACCTCCCCTTTCATGAAATTTGGGAAAGGGGTCAAACCTTAAGGAAAAAACCAAATGGGTTCCCTTTCCCAACATTTCATTTTGGTGAACCTAACCTATTAACATTATATACCTTCTAAAAATTCACCCTAGATCTAGGTTTTGCATATCATTGTTTTGTATTTCTCATTTAGGGTTTCATTTTTGCATCACATAAAGTCATAAAAAATACAAAAATATTGCACTCATATCTCATTAAAGGTTAAAATAGGGTTTGTTTAAGTTTTCTTAGATCAAATCTACATTCAAATTACATACATTAGATCATAAAATTCTAAAATTGTGCATTGCATTCATTTAAGCATCTTTCATTTAGGTCAAAAAAGTGAAAAATTACATAGTTTTGTTTCAAAATTGCATCAAATCATTATTTTTAGGACTTTGCATCTTGGAATTAGTCAATCATTACATATTGTATCTGAAAATTGCATTCAAAATTTTTCATTCATATTTCATAGATTTGCACACTTGTATTTTGCATTTCCATAGTCATAAAATCAACAAAATTTGGAAAAATATTCATTGCCAAAACTATCTATACATAGAATTGGGAACCTTAAACAGTAACAAACATAATCAAACTTTGAATTTCCAGTCACCCCGTCTAGGACATAGACGCCTCAGGTGCCTATGTCCTGATATTTTTGACTGAAATTTGGATAAGATATATGTTTATGTGTTCTCTAATGGATTTTGCTAACAAAATTTTGTTTCTACATTTCAAAATTGTCATTTATATTTTGCATTGTTAAATTAACAATCCTAAAATTAGAAAAATATGGAAAATAATTTACTGTCAAACCTATTTGAATACAGGTCTGAGAACCCTCAACAACACCCTAAACAATCAAACTTTGAAATTCCAAACACCCTGTCCAGGACACAAATGCCTTGAGCACCTATGTCCTAAATTTTTTGACTAAAATTTAAATAATATCTCTGTTTTTATGTTCTTAGTGTGGTTCTATTGTCTAAATTTTGATTGAGTATTGTGTTGTTTTTTTTTGACAATTAAGTGTTTATCTTGGGTACACTTAGTGTTTTGAAACTATAGACACCTGAAAATGTCTTGAGTATATCACACACCTAGATTTTGCTTATTAACACCGTTTTCTCTCATTTTCACCTAGTTCATCTATTTAATTAAATAATGTCCAATTATTTAGTTAAATTTACCTTTTTCTCCTATTAATCGAATAATTAATTTTATTGGATTAATTCATCACCTTCATGCTAATTTTCCTCCTTTTGATTAAATAATGTCAAATTATTTAATTAAATGTCATCTTTCCTCTTTGATTAAATAATTCTAAATTGTTTAATTAAAGTTCCTAATTCCTCAACTTGCACAATTAAATGATTTTATAAATTGTTTAATTGACTAATTATTCCTCCAATCCTCCAACTTGCACAAAGAATATTCTCATGGAATATTCCCTTTTCAAATTTAAATTCTTCCATCCATATGAATAATATCTCCAACATCTCTCCTAAAATTTAGGGATTTGTTAATCTCTCATGGATTATGGACCCTTGATTAAATCCTTGATCCATGCCTTCAAGAATTATGGACCATTGATCCATTTCTTCATCTGCAATTCAATTTCATCCATTGATTAGAATTTTGAATCCTCATCATTTATTCATTCCAAAAATCTATAAATACTTCCCATTTTGCATGAAATGGATATTCACAACCATTAAAGCAAACTTACTATACCCAATTCATTACTCACCCTTTGAGCTTTTGAGTATTTGTGAATCACTCACATCCATCAATTCATCAAGCTTTTGCATCAACTCAACATGGATTAGGAAAATTGAGCAATCCACATCCCCACACCACTCTAATTTGCACTCAATCCACAATGGGATTGTAGGTTTGCTTTGTTAATTGATTCAATTTGTTTAGAATTTAGGTTTCTTTCATGACATTTGAATCATTTTAGCAATGGTAGAATAATTTCTTTGGATTAGTATCTTTAATTGATCTATACCTTGTTTGATTTGTTTCATTTTATGTTATTTGATCAATTAGATTCATATACTTATATTTTGGCACGCCTGGTGGGACTCATGTCCTTGATCTAACAATCTTTTTGAGATTTTGTCAGATTGTAGGTTCACGAGGATAGCTTTATACTTATGTAGTACAAAGGTCGATGCTTCTAAAATCCTTTGACACTTCTATAATCCTTCAATGCTTTTTCTAGCTCACAATGTGACACACTTGAAATCCTTTGATGCTTTTGTTTCTGACCTTTTGTAGGTGTAGCATGACACTTTTGTCACTGACAACATGTTGCTTATATCTAACAATGTGACACTTTTGTTTAACAGAGGGACACTTCTATAAGGTAGAGAAAAAATCTAACTTTGCAGGGTTTTGATTGGATTTTTAGTTCATTTTAGCTGACCTTAATAATCTTTTGTGCTCTATTTTATGGTTTTTTTGGAACTAACTATTTGCAAGAAGCTTGGCGAATCATTGGAGAATTTGAAAATCAAATCATACTAATATTTTTTTTGTAGATTTTCTTAATCTAGGATCAAACATTTGAATTTTAGTGCATTAAAATGAACTCACATTTATTTTGGTGCTCTAAAACTAAACAAGGCAACTTTCACACTTAGATTTTTGTGCACTAATATTGGAAAAACAACTTTCACACTTTTTTTTTGGGCTTAAAATTGAACCACAACTTGCATTTTACTTTGGTGATCTAAAACAAACCACATATTTCAATCCTTAGTGCAATTAAAATGAACATGTGTTCTTTTTCTTTCGTGCTTGGTAAGCTAGAGTATGTATCCTCTCCCCTTGCACTTCGTGTGATCTTGGGTGATGAGAAATACTCCTAGTTTGCATTTTCTTTCTTTTAAACATCAAATGAGTTATCTACGTATCCACTCCCCTTGCACTATGTGAAATCTTGGGTGATGAGAAACAGTAACACTCACTGGTACATTTTGACCCATTTTTCGACAATCGTTCATCAAAATTTTGACAATTGTTCATCGCTATTATTCCGTTAGAATTTCAACGACATTTGAAACGTCAAAATTTCGGCCCAACATCCGGATCGTCGAAAAATGGGTCAAAATGTACCAGTGACTAATCCCTCCTTTATTGTTAGGAGGCATGCCTAAGGATTTCATCACATTAGGGTTTAACCTCAAGCACATTTTTTTGATGGGCTATATAAAGGAATGAGAGTGAAAGATGTAGTTCTATCCACACATGTACCTATTAAGTGTTCATATGTGGTCTCGAGTGATTTCAAACACAAGGAGATGATATTTCAATATCACTCTTATGTAGGCGATGGTGTTCATAGAGTTCTACCCACTATGAGCCTAAAGTACATTTGTAGATTGTCAACTTATGGATGTGCAATAGGATAGCATCATCCCGTGAAGCTACTCACCATGTATTGATGCTTGTTGAGGTGACATTAACTCTTTGCAAGGAACTTTTCCTTCCAAGTTAAGAGGTATTCATGTATGTGATCATACTCTAGTTCTCCATTCAAGAGTAGGTATTTTATCAACTTGGGCCTGAAATAAGAAGATAAACCCAATCTACCACTACAACTAGGATTGTTTTCTATGGTATTTTTTTTTATCATGAATACCATTGTGATACCAATTAGTGTGGTCTTGTGGAAGAAGAACACATGCAAAGCATATAAAACACCAATTGAGCTATTTTACATGTTGTTTACTATGTTTTATCATATCAAAAAAATTCAAACACCTAGGTAAATTTTCACATCAAAGATCCCCTAACAGATTGACGCTTTTTTCCCCACAGTGTGACACCTTTGTGCAAATCAACGCTTCTGATTTTGTTAAAATGATTCTTTTGTTTTCACATTGGCGCTTTTACACATCTTGACACATTTTTTAGGTTAAATAGACATTTGTAAATCGATTCCCTTGTTCTAACAATCCAACACTTTTGTCAAACTTTGATGCTTTTGTAGTGAATAGTGCAACACTATTGCAAAACAACTCGATGCTTTTGTTCAAACTTGAAAAAAATAAAACTTCAAAACATTTTTTGATTTTTTATTTTGTTCCACAAGCACTAAATCACTTGAATTAATGCAAAACAAGATTATGTTCACTGGTATCAATCATCACAACAACATACGGATCCTTGCTCATTATCACTTTAGGCTTGTTAAAACACTTTCTAGGATGTCATTAGGATCAAATTCATACAAACATCAAACCATCAACTCCATCATCAAAACATTCCATTTTAAATAGCAACTTAATATTTTGACATAGATCATTTGGACTTAGATTCTCATCCTAGCACCTAGTTTGACTTCATGCTTAGAAACAATCTCTTTTCAAGTATTTGGCTGAGTTAATAAACATCATTATGGGAAAAATTACTTTGGATTCATGTGTCTACTTCCAATTTTTTTAAGATCATCATCATCCTCAAATACACCTAAATATATTGTCTAAACTTTGTCAAAATTCAAAGTTTCATATCCTCCATCCATTCACAAAATTATTCAACATTGGTCCTAAACCTATCAAAGTGTCATATTATTAGCAAAATTTGAGGCAACCAAATAATTTCAACAAAGTAATTCACATCCAACATCTAGGGATGACACAGATTTTATGGTCACAACAAGGTCCCAACACAAAAAGAACATGGATATAAATCCCAGTGGCTCAAACATACTTACCACAACAAGTGCTAGTGAAAAAAGTCCAGGGATGCCTGGTTTTGATCCTAAAGGATTCACACATCCAAAGAAAAATCAAGCACCAACTCAACCATCCCATGGTGAAATGGTTCACATAGAGGAAATTACCAACAATCCTCAATAATTCACTCCTGAAGAGTTACTCACATCATAAACACCATGCTAAATCTTGACCTAAATAAATAAATGCTTAAACTCGCACAAGGTGGTGCAAAAATTCCCACAAATTTTGATGTGAACACACTAAAGGAGCAATCCTTTTCAAACATAGCATCCATGAATCATCCTCCTCAAAGTGAACCTATGGTCCACAATGTCATAAAAAAAAATCCAAAACCATCCACATCAAACATACCAAGTCAACCAATGTTTAGTATGATAGGAATAGATTCAACAAACCTTGCCCCTCAACATGGAAACCAATTGGATCATCACCAAAATCTAGGGAGTTACACAAATTTAGGTGTTCAAAACACAAACATCCCACCAACATTCAATGCTCACAAAACCAACATCCCACCTACATTCAATGCTCAAACACCAACATGAAAAACTATGGGATGAATTTGCTTTCGCAAAATGGACACACAAATGTCCCTAATATTCAACAACCACAACAAAACATCACGCAACAACCCCCAAAAAAAACACCATCCATTAAAGATCTCCTCAACAACAACATCAAAACATACAACATCCAAGTCAAGTCCCATAACATCAATCCCAAAATCAACAACATCAAGCTTTACAACATCAATCCCAAAATCAACAATATCAAGTCTCACAACATCAATCCCAAAGTCAACAACATCAAGCCTTACAACATCAATCCAAAAATCAACAACATCAATCCCAACATCAACTCCCACAATATCAAAATCCCCAACATCATAATCAAATCCCTCAACAACATCAAACACAAGGTCAACATCAAAGCAACATCCTACCACCACAATAACATCAACAACCCTCTCACAATGCCATCTCACAAATCAATACATCCCACAACATCATCATTAACACATGACATCACAACAAAATGCATCATCACAACACCAAGTCCCATCTCCTCGACAACTAGACATTGCTCAACAACAAATGGTTTCCCAACAATAAATGCAAGCAAAAATGCAATCCCAACAACAAAAATTGCTTGCACAACAACATCAACAAAATTTGCAATACAATCCTCAACATTAGCAATACGCAAGTTTGCAACCAAATGTTACACCTCCACATCAATATGGAGCATACAATATACCCCCAGCTCCTCCATCTAGAAACCTACAATGAAAATCCAACTCACAATACACCCCATATAACACATACAACACAAATACACCTCCATATCCCACAATACAACATATGTGCTCCACCATCAAACAACCCCCCTTTGGACATATTTTCCCAAATCCAAACACTAATGCAAAAAGTCTAGGACATATAAATGGGGAAGACCAAAAAGTCATGTGTAGTTCAAGATCTATGGCCATATCCATTTGATCAAAACATCACAATGATACCATTCTTCTAAACTTTGAAATACCAAAGTTCAACAAATATAAAGGACACAAAAATCCTTACGAACGTATTAGAAATTTTTATGTTGCATGCATGGAAGTTTCATATAATGATTCATACCTAATGTGTCTCTTCCCAAAAGGTTTGGGAGGGCAAGCCATAGAGTGGTTCTCACACTTACCTCCAAGAATCAAAACTTTCCAAGAAATACTAGATCAATTTGTCGCCCACTTTCCCTAAAACATTGGCACAAACGTAACCTTGGAGGAGCTATACACCCTTAAACAAAACAAGGGATAAGCCTTTGAGTCCTTCTTACAAATATGGAGACACAAGGCAAGCAAGTGTAAATGGACCATGCCTAAGAAACAAGTACAAATCATCACAGAAAACTTAGACACAAATCCAACCTTTCAACTAAGAATGCAATGTGTAATGAAGTTTGAAGAACTCATATCTAAAGGACTTAACATTGAGAGGGCCCTCATTACCAAGGGAGAAGTGCATATTTACAAATATAATAAAAAACTATCTAGTTCCAGCGACAAACCCTATATATGGGATAAAAAACAATGTTACTAATGACGGTGTGGTCGATGTGAAAGTTGTGATAAATGCTCCACCCAAAGAAAATACACAAAAAAATGATCAAAAAAATATTAACAATACCAATCCCCCACGAGGACTACCACCAAGTCAAAATAACTATCCACCACGATGCAAATACACAACCTTGGGGGAACCAATTGAAACAATCCTACACAAGTTGATTCAAAAAAACTTAATCACACTCTCAAACTTTAGACACTCTGATGAACCACAACTCAAACCTATGTGATATAAAGATGAAGATCATTGAGAGTATCACTGAACCAAAGGTCACAAGACATCTTACTACATGAGACTCAAAAATTTCATCCAAGAATTCATAGATCAAGGTGAGGTGAATATAGATCAACACCCTGGAAATAATGACCTAGGTATCTACAAGAACCTGAAACCTGATCATTTCAAAGGTAATGGTACTGGAAAAGGGAAGGTTTATAACCAATTCAATCACACCTATGAAAATGTTGTAGGAAAATGTGATAATCACATCTCTATAATTACTATACAAGGACCTAATCCTGAGTGTGGAGTCACCACACGAAGAGGGAATGTTACTATTCAAGGAGCCCCTTTGCAACCAAGATTCCCATCAAGGTCAAACCATACAGATTATAGTCTATTGGACCAACTTAAGTAAAAACCTGCTTAAATATCCATCTTGGAACTTTTGAGGATTTCTTCAACACAAGGAAATCCTAGATAAAGCTCTTTCATCATCATCTATACCCATTGATATTGATATCAAGCAATTCCAAGCTATGTTTGGACACATCACATTCATCCATCAACTCGTATTCATAAAGAATGACCTCCCATCGCAATCATTCCATAACCGTGCTTTACATCTTGAGTTCTACGTCCAAAAAAAAAAAAGTCAAAAGAGTCTTGATAGATGGAGGTGTGGGCTTAAATATTTGTACCCTTCAACTAATAAAAAACCTAGGCTGTTTTGAGGATGTGATTGAAGAATAAAAAGGCATCACAATCTGAGCCTATGATGATAATGTACAAAATTCAGAGGGAACAATCAAACTCCACATACAAGTATGGCTAACAATTACAGAGACAATACGAAATGGAGTGTGGAAGTAGGAGTGAGAGCGCGTCGACAGGGGGTTTGAAATCTGAATCAGCGAGGGAAGGTGAAGGCGCAAATGATGTTGGGTGGGTTTTTGAAGTTGAAGGATGTGGCGTTGTGGGCTTCACTTGGTGGTATTTTGCTACTGGAGGGTGTGTGGAAGGTGCTACCCCTCTTTCTCTTCCTTCGTGCACTTGTCTGCCTTCAGCCTGCATTGGAGTTGCTTTTGGGATCCTGCTTGGCCCGGATGGTTTCTTTTTGAAGGATTCTTGTCCTTCTTCTTTTCTATATGGGGTGTCTTGGCTTATGTGGTTTCTCCTAGCCCACATAAGCTCTCTATTGTGCTTTGTAGGGATTTCTCATTGCTTATGTTATAGGAGGAGAGTTCCTTTGTTTTCTCTAGGGTCTGATGGCTCTACCTTTGGATTGGCCTTCTTCAGGCCCTGACCAATGTGTTCGAGTGGCTTGTGTGCTTCTTGTGATGCTTCATTCATTGGCTCCTTTCACCTTGAGCCCCTCTTGCTTCTTTGTGCTCTCTTGGCTATGGGTTGCTTTGGGTCTCCCTTCTGGCTATTGTTTGTTGCTACTCACTGTGGTTGTGGGTTCCTGTTGGTTGTGGGCTCTGGGCCCTATCTTGCTATGTTTCCTTGGGTCGATCTTCAGCCTTGGTTTTATGTTGGGTCCTAGGGGATCTCCTTTTGCCCCTATGCTTTTCCTAGCTCGTTGACTCTTGTTGGGAGTTGTGTTCCCCTCTTGGTTTCTTTTTGAGGGGTTTGTTTTGTTTTTTTGGCTTTCGTGTCTTTGTTGGTGGTGTCCTCAGCTGGTTGTGTGCTCTCTTTTGGTTTCTTATGTTGTTTTGGATGCCTTTCCCCTTGATGATTTTTCTCTATTTCCCCTTTGGTGGGTGTTGATACTGGCTCTCAGAGTTGTTTTTTGGAGTCTTTTCTTCCCCCTTTTGGGATTTTAAGTTTGTTTTCTTCCATTGGTCTACTGCTATGCTGAAGGATGACATGTTTTTCCTTGCTGGGATGTTTTTTCTTTCTTTCGGCTTCTTCAGTTGAGGTCTTCTATGGAGGTGGAGACTGCTCCTTTTGAGGTGGAACTCTCTTCTATGGAGGCGGAGAGGGGTACTGGGGATCTGGAGGGAACTTTAATTTTTTGTGGCTTTGGTCTTCTTGTCATCTTTTCCTATAGAGGGGAACCCTCTCCTATTGAGGTGGAGATTGGGTCGATGCTTCAAACTGGTTGGCATTGTGTGAAGTCTTATGATCTACAGTTTTTATTCTTTTTTATAAGATGGAAAAAGGATGCTATAGGAATTTTGTTGGTTTACAATATTTAGTGGTTGGGTGGATTGTTGCCTAGAAGAATCAGGTTGTTTGCATGTTGGTTGAGGGATGTTGTTGGAATGTTGATGTTGGGGCTATTTGCATGTTGGCTAAAGGTTGTTGTTGGAATGTTGATGTTGGGAATTTTTCTATTGATTTATTTAGGTTGATTGTTGCTTGGATGAATCAAGTTGTTAAGGGTTCAAGGTTCCTGTTAAAACCTGGTTGTAAAGGGTGTAAGGTCCCTTCAAAACCTTTGGGTTCCAGGCCTTTGTAAACATGTTTGTTAAAGGGTTCTTGGTCCCTTCAAAACCTTTTTGCAGCTATTGTTGGGTTGTTGTTGGTTTGTGGTTTACTTTTGTTGCAGCTTGATTCTCTTGGATAGGGTGTCAGATCCCCTTAAAACTGACTTGTAATGGGTTTTAGGTCCCATCAAAACTTGCTTTTCCCCATCAAAAATAATTGTAGAGACAACATGTCAAGTCTTGGATCTTGACTTTCCCTATAACATCCTTCTTTCCCACCCATGGATCCATGCCATATGTCATAGCATCCACATATCACCAATGCATAAAATTGTTGTATGATAACAGAGAGATAACAATCCACGGTGATCCTAAGCCCTTCTACTATTGCAAGAGTATGGAGGAGAAATATTACAAAGTGCTACAAGTACCCAAGAACAATGAGGTCTCATTACCCTCTTCTTATATCAACCTGTCGACATTAGCATCGACACCAACATCTATGTCAACAACACAACAAACTATCTCAAAGATCAAGGTACTAATCAAGGACAACGATTGTGGTGATTACAACCTAAAAGTCTCTTTTTTTGTAGGAAAACTTACACTTTTTGCTAGAAATTATGGTAAACCCCAGCACATTGAGAAGGTGACTAAGACAATCAAAATGGAACCAACCACCTTCAAAAATGGGGAGATCTTAATGCAAAAATCATAGACGAAGGTGACATCTCCAAATGGGTATATTGGGATGAAAAAGAAGCTCCTCTTCTAGTGGACACAAAAAAAAAGGTTTCTAACAAATGAAAAGCATGGGTAACATAGGAATAGGTGGACTTGGTCTAAATCAACAAGGCACACATGAACCTATTATCCCTAAAAAGCGCATAAAGAATATTGGTATTGGCTACACCTCAAGCAAAAATGTAACCCCTTTGGTGAAGGATACTTTAATTGAGGGAGACGAAGCTTCCTCTTGGTTAAACATATCTAATTTCGAAGACATCAATGACTCCCCTTTTTGAATCACTAACCTATTTGAACATGCCTCAATTTTCATGATTACCACAACATCCTTTACACTCTCTTCCCCAGACAACGAACTAAAGCTTATCTACCCTCAACTCATCAACTGGGACCAACAAGGACCACCGATTCTAGATTTGTTCAAAAATTATGAGGTTATCTCTGAATTTTTGGGACTCCAAGACCACATACCTTTTGGAGACCACAAAGTAGTATTCACCGTTGAACTAGACACGCAAGCATACTATGGTGATATAATTGAATCCCTTGTCTCAAAATAGAAAATTTAAAAATCAAGATATGGTCTCTAAGTGAAAACCATAATGCAGAACTTTCTAATTGCAAAATAGTACAAAAAAAGGGTGCATCTAAAGGTGAAACCTCTCTGAGGTACCTAAGGATGAGGGATTCAATATGCCGGGTATTGTGATAGATCAAGAAAAATTAGTAGTGCTTGTAGAATCATCTCAACCGGTTAATGTCAAGGACAAGGATAACTTTAAGAACCCCCCCTCAGAGGTGTAAAATCTTTGTGAATCTTGTATACGTCCTAATAAAAATATTAATTTTATTGGTGATTTTTTCATTTTTCAGGAAAAAAATAATCTCAATTGGCAAATCTTTTGTAATCGCTAGAAGTCTGTGGAAAATCCTAGCGAATTGCAATTTTTTTAAAACCAATAAAATATTTTCATTGGCGATTAAAACCTATTTTTGAAACCAATAAAATATTTCCATTGGAGAATTAAACATGTTTTCAAACCAACAAGATATTTCTATTGGAAAATTAAAGTTGTGCTAAAAATAAATAAATATTTTTGTTGGCGATTCAAAAATGTTTTCAAACCAAAAAAAATATTTTCATTGGCGAATTAAACCTTTCTTCAAATGAAGAAAAAAAACCATTGGCAAATTAAACATAATCTCAAACCAATAGAAAAATTCATTGGCGAAATAAACTAGTATGCCAATAATAAATCATAGCGTGGGTGGCGAAAATATCAAATGCTACATATTGTTCTATTCTTGGAAAAAAATTCCACACATCCAAATTCCTTCATAAAGTGTCCGGAATGGGGAAAAGTGTCAACATATTCATTATGTCTGAAGCTAGATGTCAGTGCAAATCAATATAACCCACAACCATTCGGTGAATTTTCGATGGACGGTTGCAGTTGCATTCCGAAAGAAAATGTCTAAAGTACTAGACTTGTGAATTCAAACCTCCAAAATAATACTAGAATTGTTAGATTTCCAAAAATCAATGGTTGACATTTTATTACTGATTTTATTAATGATTCAAAAAAAAATTCAAACCAAAAAAATTATTTTCATTAGTGAATTATTTTCATTGGTTCTTCACTAGCTTGCAGGATTAAAATAATAAAATTAAGAAGCCAGAGGGATAGCGAGTAGGTGACACCTATTCACACTCGTGGTGGGCCCTACCATTGTTCAAAGGCACAAATGGTTAAGATGTACTCTGACAAATGAATCTCAGTCATTCCTTGCTAGCCTGTGAGGGACCCACTATCAAATTTGGGCTTGTGGAGGGATAACAGGCATGAGCCACATGGCGTCATTGCCACCACCTATAAAAATATAAAGGGCATGGGAATATTTGGTGAAATATTACTCAACAATTATGAAAGGTTAAACAACGTGCTACTAAAAGGATGTATGAGCACATGCAAAATTGTTCATCGAGATGTTCTAATCTCAGCCATCTATTGCTAAAGGAGGATATACGTTATGGTCATTGGCCTATTGGTTAAAGGGGAAGCAAGTTGATGGTCATTGGGTTGATCTAGTCCATTGCCCGCTAGCTCATGACTGTTGATCTAAAACTTACAAATCTCAAAGGGGAAGCAGGTTGCTGACACGTGGCTTTTCGATTGGCTTGTAAAGAGCAGTGGGGGCCAGAAAGCTAATGAAGGAGATGCTCAGGAATGAAGGCTATTGGTTAAAGGGGAAGAAATTTGATAGTCCTTGGGTTGATCTAGGCCATTGCCCACTAGCCCACGACTGTTGATCTAAAACTTACAAATCTCAGAGGGGAAGTGGGTTGCAAACATGTGGCTTTTCTGTCGGCTTGTAAAGAGTGGTGGGGGCCACAAAGATGATGAAGGAGATGCACAGGAATGAAGGAAAGCTAAGTGAAAAATAATATTTCAGTTGCAAAGGGGAGGGAAAGTAAAGAAGGAGAAGCATCTTCTAAGTGCAAATCAGGTGTCCAAAATGGGGACAAGTTTCAACATATTCATTATGTCTGAAGCCAGATGTCAACACAAATCAATATAACCCATAATCGTTCGATGAATTTTCGATGGACGGCTATAGTTGCATTCTGGAAGTAAATTTCTGAAGCACTAGACTTACAAATTCAAACCTCTGGAATAACATTAGAACTGTTAGATTTCCAAAAATCAATGGTTGAAATTTTATTACTTATTAAATCACTTAAAGTCATGATAGCCAAAATGATATTTTATCATTGACTAGCTACCGACAGTTGAAGGCCGCTTAAGTTATGACTTAATCCTTTGGAGTCATCCTGGTGACCGGCCCTCGACCTAGGTGATTACCAATTCCATGGAGTATGAAAGTTAAGTGATAAATATTTGCTCACGAAAATCAACGGTTGAGATTGGTGATTAACGATTATGACATATGCCCTCAGTGGGACCGAGATTCAACTCATGTTATGTTGGAATTATGGATCCTTGCAACATTATCATGAAATGTATATGGATTTTGTTGGTTGCTCCTATTTTATCATTGATGTCAACATGGTGACAACTATACGGGAAGCTTACTTAGTTAACTGGAAGTTGTTCTCTACCGATAATGTTCTTTTGAGATAAACCATTGTGTTGGTTTTTGAGTTTGGAATTCATCGCAAGAAAAGATATGAATCTAATCTCTTAACTATGTTATTATGTCTCATTCAAACAACTATATCCTGGATCTTGAAAAGTTTTGTGTGGTGAGCAGAAAATTATCATTGACAGAGTTTAACTTTGTATTCTACTATTGTTTCTCTGCTCAGCATATTAGTGTGGGAGATTTCACATTTTCTTAAGAACATTCTAAGGATATGGTTTTAATGGTAGTCTCTATGATGGTAGTATGATGAGAAATTGATGTAATATCAGATCTGGAAGGTGTTTTCTTTGAGGATTGTATGTTGGTTTGGAGTTTTTGTGGTTAATTCCTAGTCTTGGCCAACCTAACATATGACATACAGTAAGGAGACTAGTTATACTTTATGGATGTTTGTCGACTTGATATAATGCACTAAATGGACAAAAACATTTTTAAATCATATATGGTTCTGACAAGAGTGTTTTGATTATTTTTCTTTCATCTAATTAGGCCGACCTAATTGATGAATGAGATATACTTTCATATATATATATAAGATTCTTTGAAGAGGAAAACAAGGTGGTGTGTGTGTGGTGTATGGAGAATAAGTGTAAAGGTGTGAATATGGAAGGAGAAGGAAGAGAAGTATGGTGAAGTGCGAAGAGGATCAAGGGATAAGTGAAGATGCGAGCCTAAATGCTTTATCAATTAAGGATCAAAATAGAATTGTTGAGTGACTGCTGAGAGAGGCAATACTTCTTATTCATATCTTCATTGGAACTGGACCATGTGCATAGAAGGTGTATTCTATCAATTCATACTTTTGGCAGTGAGCCACAATCTTTGTATCTTGGTAGTTAGCCATATTTTGTATTCAAGCTATGAGCCTTTCGATGACAGTGAGTCCTAGAAGTGGGCCTTGTAATATCTTTTATCCGAATATAATATATTGTGAGTTAATCCTCACCATGGTTTTTCCCATTTTGGGTTTTCCACGTAAAAATCTTGGTGTTCGTGTGTGTTGATGCATTGATTTTTTTTCATGTTCTCTCCTGTTGATTCAGTCAGAATTGTGATAATGTTTAGATGGATTTTATTTGAATGGTTTTATAGAATACTGATTCAACCCCCCCTCTCAGTATTCCATATATTCAACAATTTGTATCAGATCTTGGTTCCTCTGAAGGAGCCTAACAGCTTGAGAAAGATTTTAGAATTTCAATATAAGAAATTTTTTCCTCTAAAAGTGATCTTTGTTGGATATTCAGAAGAAATTGAAGATTTGAAGAATAAGTTGAAGGAAGTGAATGATTGTATCAAAGATCTAAGGAGAAGATATGAAGATGACTGTGATCAATTGAGAAGAGAATATGATGAGATCACCAGACTGCTACAACAATTAGAAGAAGAAAAAGAATTGAAGTCTGTTAGAAAGTTGAAATTAAAGAGAAAACAGATGAATGTGTCAAGCTTGAGCAAGAAACAAAAATCTTGAGATAAAATCTAGAAAAGGCAAGTAGATTTGAGGATAAATTTAAGGTAAGCTCTACAATGCTTGTTGAGTTGATTATTTCTCAGAGACTGGCGATGGATAAAAGTGGTTTAGGGTTTGAAGAAGGTTAGAGTTCAAAAGCGAAGCAATCTTCTGACAAGAAGACCCAGTGCAAAGATGGAAACATCAAGAACATAAGAATTAATTCTGAAAGGAATCCCATCAAACAACCTAATGCTCAAAGGTACTTTTCTTTCAATGGTGTTTGTCATTCCTGCAATAAATTGGTCATAGGGAAAAGGACTACAAAAATACAATGAATGATGCTCTATCTTTCTCCAACAAATGTTTTAAGTGCAAGAAGTTTGGACATAAGGTTAATCAGTGTGAAAATAGATTAAATAAAATAAATTATGGAAGGAAGAATGTTGTTTGTTGTGATTGTAGCAATCTAGAAAATCTTGCTAACAACTACAAAAGGAGAAAAGATAATTATTCGGAAAAGAAGCATGAACCAATCATTGACCCGGAAGAAGTAAGAAAAGAGATGAAAATAATTTGAAGAAAGGAAGGAGAATTCAAGCAAGTTGAATCAGAATCATTAGTCTTATCTGTGTCGACTTCTGGTGCAGATACACCCATTAATTTTTGAGTCAAGCAATGACTAAGGGGGAGCAATCATCAGAAAATTTAATAAACTCCCTCATCGATACTTATGTCACGTCATGACAAAAGTATATTTAATGTGGTAATGAATTCAAAGAATTTTTCAATCACATGTGTGAAGAATGGAGTTTGTAAAATTTGAAAGGATGAATGCACACACAAATTTTGAGGTGATCTACCTATGATTTGAAACATTTATTGCAAAAAAAATTGAAATGAAAGAAATAAATTCAAATGATTCAAGGAAATCATACTCAAAAGGCATATGCATTTTCAAAAAAGTGTGCAAAGGAAGTTTGGAGAAATCACTGCAATTCAGAGTTTCAGGGTTTGAAGGGAAAAAGAGATCGAAGTGGATTCAAAGCGAGCTCCGGAAGTTGAATATCTATTCTTCGTTGGAAATTACAGAGGTATTCCTACTTGCACAATATTTCACTCTTTTTTGCTATGGATAATTCAAAGGTTGTGAATATTTCAGATAGATTGCAAGTCAATTTGAGGAAACATTTGAAAAATCTATCGGAAGAGTCAGTTGATGCATTCTCTTGCATTCCTCCTAGAGTGTTTCCCATTGAAGATGTCTATGCATTTGTCTATAGTAAGATAGAGGAAATGTCACTAGTTCAATTAAGTATTCTATGGAAGAATGAATTGGAAGAAAACCATGATGCTTACAAAATGTTAGTTGAGAATAAGTTGGATGTTTGTTAGAAATCCCCTTTGTTTGAATTCAACAGGACGTATATTCAAATAGTTTTGAGCAGGATTCAATATGAATCATTATGGATTGATGAAGTATGTTTGATTACCAGAGAAGCAATCAAAGATGTAACTGGTTTTTGTTCCTCCAGGCCAGTTCCCAAATGAAAGTTTACGAATGAACAAGAGATAATTGAGGTGGCTAGTGCATCCCTCGAAGGGAAAGATATTTTTTGAGAAAAATTAAAGATCTGGTCATTAGGTATGTTGCGATGGTTATTGGTCACAAAGTTTTCCTACCTAGCAATGACTTCATAGTTTCTACTACTGTTGTTCACACTGCTATTGATATGGTTAGAAGAGGTATGGATTATGACCTGTGTGAGCTACTTCGAATACATATTTTGAAGAGCTTGAAGGAAATTGAGAAGATCAGAAGAATACATGCCGGTATGGAAACTTGATTGTCTGCTTACTCTTTTATTTCTTGAAAAAATTACCGGTAATAGGAAGGATAGAATGGACAAATACAAAACCTATTGACCATCATATCAGGAATTTCATAATAAATCTTGGTAGTTTGGATGCTCAAGAGACTACTCTTGTGTTCTTTGGAACATTTCAAATGAGGATGAACAAAAGATAAAGGATTCTAGGAAGTGTTACTGAAAGGTACTCCGAAAATAATTTCCTAGTTTCTACAAATTTATGTCATATGGAAGCAGTTGAATCTAGATTAGTGTAGATATCTAAGTTAGATTATGAAGTGTTTGATGTTGAGATCGATTATTATGCAAAAATTCTTTTGGAAATCCCTAAGAATCCCAATGTAGAAGGTACCTCTGGTAGTGCAACTAGAACAGGGAAGAAGAGAAAGAGTGTCGTCAAACAAGAAGTCACATTAAGAAGTGAATTAGAGAGAGCTCAACATGAGCATGAAACCATAAAAATTCAAGGAGCTTTGAAACAATTACAAAATTTTATTCCCAATGCTAACTTTAATTCATCTATTTCAATTGTGGAAAATCTCAAAAACATGATTAATTCTTTGAAGGTCTATATCTCTGGACTGGAAGTGCATGTTGGAATCAGGTCTGCAAAATTTTTTTTTAGAAGATATCAAGAAGAAATGTGAAAATGCACATCACAGTGTGATGAAGGAATTGGAGAGTACAATTTTGTGACGAAGAGGCTCAAGAACTACTCTCTCTGCCTAAATTGGCCTGGCAGTACACTGAATATAAGAGATGAGATAAGGAAAAGTGAAATCCAGATGAACACTCAAGTAGACATATACAAATTGGCAGAAGATAGAGATAATCAAAGATGGTCCTACATTGTGTAGCTTCAGGACAAATTATTTTCCCTATAGGATTAAAGAAAAAAAGTGATTAGGAAGTTTGTGGCACTCAAAGATATGGTTAAACTCAAGCACATTCCTGTATCTAGTGCTCTTGACAATATTGGTAATTTCTCAGAGATTAATCTCAGCCCCAATACTTTAGCAGATGGTATAGATTCCTTGACTAAGCTTGAACTATTACACAAGACTGTTGTGAGTGTGAAAGGTGCATGGGAAGAAGGAAAAGCTTCATGGAAGGGAACCCTAGAGAATCTCAAAGGTTCCTCATCTTCAGGTTGATCTTTGTGTTCATATATTTTTGGTTAATTCTTGATGCATACACATATATACCGGACCCCATCCTTTTCCATTGATTTCAAAGGGGGAGAGATAGAGATAGTCAAAGGAAAAACATTTTTTGAGAAGAAAATTTTTGATAGGGGGAGTATTCAGTTGCCTTATATTGGAAAAATGTTTTTGACATGCATGTTTCCATCAATGCCAAAGGGGGAGATTGTTGGAATTATGGAGCCTTGCAACATGAGCATGAAATGTGTATGGATTGTGTTAGCTTCTCTTGTGTTTTCATTGATGTCAACATGGTGACAACTGTACGGGAAGCTTACTTAGTTAACTCGAAGTTGTTCTCTACCGGTAGTGTTCTTTTGAGATGAACCAGTGTGTTGATTTTTGAGTCCAGAATTCACCGCAAGAAAAGATATGTATCTAATCTCTTAACTATGTTATTATGTCTCATTCAAATAGCTATATCCTAGATCTTGAGAAGTTTTGTGTGGTGAGAAAATATTTATCATTGACAGAGTTTAACTCTATATTCTACTATTGTTTCTCTGCTCAACATATCAGTGTGGGAGACTCCGCATTTTCTTAAGGAGAACATTCTAAGGTTGCAGTTTTAATGGTAGTCTCTAAGATGGTAGTATGATGAGAAATTGATGTAATATCATATCCAGAAGGTGCCTGCTTTAGGGATTGTATGTTGGTTTGGAGTTTATGTGGTTAAGTCCTAGTCTTGGATGACCTAACATAGGACATACACTAAGGAGACTAGTTATAATTTATGGATGTTCACCAACATGATATAATGCACTACATGGAAAAAAATATTTTTAAATCATATATAGTGTTGACAAGAGTGTTTTAATTATTTTTATTTCATCTAATTAGGCTGACCTAATTGATGAATGAGATATACTTGCATATATATAAGATTATTTGAAGAGGAAAACAAGGTGGTGTGAGTGTGGTGTGTGGAGAAGAAGTGTAAAGGTGTGAATATGGAAGGAGAAGGAAGAGAAGTATGGTGAAGTGCGAAGAAGATCAAGGGATAAGTGAAGATGCGATCCTAAATGCTTTATCAATTGAGGATCATAACAAAATTATTGAGTGACTGTTGAGAGAGGAAGTACTTCTTATTCAAAGCTTCATTGGAACTGAACCTTGCACACAAAAGGTGTATTCTATCATCTCATAATTTTGGCAGTGAGCCACAATCTTTTTATCTTGGTGGTTAACCATCTTTTGTGTTCAGGTTGTGAGCCTTTCAAGGACACTGAATCTTGGTAGTGATCCCTATAATATCTTGTATCTGGATATAATATATTGTGAGTTAATTCTCACTATGGTTTTTCCCTTTTTTGGTTTTCTACGTAAAAATCTTGGTATTCATGTGTGTTGATGCATTGATTTGTTTTCATGTTCTCTCTTGTTGATTCAATCAGAATTGTGATAATGTTTAGATGGATTTTATTTGAATGGTTTTATGGAATACTGATTCACCCCCCCCCCTCTTAGTATTCCAGATATTCAATAGGTTAATGGTCTAAAAGGAATCAACGGTCAGTACTAAGTTCATCAAAGATCAATGGTTATCAAAGATTCAAAATTAGGTTGCTTTTTTAAATTTCTAATCCGAAGCGAGTGAAATGTTTGCTTTGATAACTTGATACTAAAAATGGCAGAAAGTATGGAACGTGGCACATGCTTTCTTTTTATTGATTTTCATCTTTTTTATCGATTTTCACATATTCTTCGGATTGTCTTTCTTTGAAGAAAGTGTGGTTTCGATACTGCGGATTAATTCCATGTGTACATTTGAATTGATTGATTGGATAGCTTGATATTGAAAACTGTACGACGTATTGTAAATGATGATTTCATTAATCTAGTGATCAATTGAAACAAGATTTGTAATGATTTCATATTGTTTGAGTGGTGATTTTAATAGCTTTTTAGTTTGATGTATAGTGTACATCTAGCTTGACGTCTATCAAAATAAACATTTTAATTGTAAATGTAAGACTTAAGTTACACGAATCGATTAAGTTGGTTTTTTGGTTTGCATGATTATCATTATACCCAACCTCACACAACTCACAAGTAAATAGGGATCAGGCTGGTAGTGGTACTGGTGGCCCATAAATAGGGATAGTGAGCACAATTGAAATCATTCGTTGAAGGCTAAAGGCTTTACTATTGAGTGTAATGTTGTGAATTGTCATAAGGGTTTTCATTTTGTAAGGTTAATAAGGAAGAAGATGATGTGGTATTATTGGGGATACTCTAAATTCTCCAACCTCCAATTATGTAGTTACCAAGTAAAAGACCAATTTCCTTCAAGTTCAAAATGGGTGGAATTGGAAAGAAGTTGATCTGGTTTACCTGACTTCAGAGACAGGTTTTGAGTCAAGATGAGGAGATTTGATAGAGATAAGTGCTTTCACAGAGATTCCTGCCACATAACTATTTTAATCTTGTTTGCATTCAAATCCGGTGACTTCTCATACTCCATTTTGACAAAGGCCCTCAAAGAGGAACTGTGGACTTAGAAACTCACTGTGAGCTATCCAGATGCATGGAAGTTGCGATAGGTACATTTTTTATCTTCACAACTCTCATTTCCCCAGCATGGTAGGCAAGCCCTATGGATTCTAAAATTTATTTGTTTGGTAATACGGTATGGATCCCATAGCCGCCACTACTAGCTTGGAATAAATTGTGTCATTTTGGGTTGCTCTGGTGGGTCAGAATGAGCATATTATAAATACAGAACCTTTGCATTTATTTTTAGAGCCACATTTGTATTACGTTGTCACCAGCATAGTCTTGGAATAAACTTGTAATCCATTGTCACGACCAACAACTTGGAATCAATTGTGTCTATGTAAAGTGACATGTCATTTATACAAAACAAAAGCTTGCATGCTCTACTCATCTTTAAAAAGATATGTAATATTGTAATTTAGTTGTAATAAAATAAATGGTTTTGTTATTCTTCATTATTCATTTACAGTAAAGAATTATTTTATGAGTTCAATGTCTATGAATCTATTCAAATCAATTTTTTTCCTTTAAGAAATTAAGTATTATCTATTTATGAAATATTTGCATGCAGATTTAAAACATAAAGCAATACAAATGAAAAAAGAAAGTTGCCATCAAATTGACAAAAAACATTATAAACACTAAAAGTTGTCACTCTTGTCAGGGTTTACCGAAATGTTATTGATTTCTAATTTTTTGTTGACCTTATCCCCCAGTTCTCGGTATCATTATTCATTTTATTAAGTCCTTTACAACGTTAAGTTACCGACCCCTTGGCCTTGATGACAATCAATGTCTATTTTCTTGCTTTTAAAGGGATTCCACAAGTCCACAAGATGCTTCAAGTAGATCTCTATGTGACTCGCAAAATTGTGGAATGGACACATGGACTCATCTCAATGACTCCATTAGCATTGTGTATCCTAGCACACTAAAGTTTAAAACAACTTTAGAACACATGTTTATTGTTTATATCATAAATTACTCAACTGTTTGATGAACATTTGATGGATGGTTGTAGTTGCATTCCAAAATGAAACGCACAGAGCATTAGGCTTGCGAAATTAAACCTCCAGAACCACCCTATAATCGTTAGATTTACAAAGATCAATGGTTTAGAATTTTTTGTCAATGCAAGACAACCATGTACTAATTGTGTAGTCCGGAAGCAACACATTGACATTTCATTCACTTTAATGTTCGAAAAAAAAAAATCTACTACTAAGGGATTTATTTTTAAGTGAGAGGGTCAACACATGGGGAGATTTTTGATTGCTCATTGCAGTGTACCAGGGATATTCTAGGTTCCACTTCCAACAAAGACATTCCATGCCTGCCAGTATTAATCTTTTCAAGAATCAAAATTTGATTAAGTGAAAGACAAAATTCCTAGGCTACGTTTCATCATTTCTTAAAATCTTATTTTGTCAAACTTTGGGTTTAGGGTTGAGAGACTTAAGAAAAATTAAGTACTTAAGAGGGAATTCACAATTTCACACCGTATAAACATTTCTACCACCACTAGCAGACAAGACAAAGTTGTCGGTAAAGGCAGAGCAAGTTCGGATGGAAAAATTGATTATTTTGGATTGCTTAAAACCTCGGGTTTCACTGATGAATACCATGATATTTATGATCCTGAATCTATGGTAGGCTTACCTTAGAACTTAGATTTTCATGTGAGAATAAGGTTACAAACCAAATGCAAGTTAATAGTTTTAGTGCACCATGGGTAACTGGATTAGGGCGCATGATGTTACATGAGGTTTTCTCTTGCCCATAATTTATCATGGTCTATGCCCACAATTATGATGATAAAAAAAGAGAAATTGTAAATAAAGATACCAAAGAAGAAATTTTATCCATTAATGCAGAAGAATTTGGAAAAGTGTTGGGGTTTACAATCGAAGAATTTGGAAACGTCCACATTGACCTAGAAAAGCTTGCTAGTGATTATGAAGCAGCAGATGAAAGGGACAAAAATATTTTCCTAAATAAAATAGTTCAAGAAAGAAACAACTTTAAAGGTAACCATAAGCCTCCTTATCATTTTGAAATTTTTAGATCATGGGCTCGGTATACTATTTCAATGCTAACATTTTGCCTCTGCCTTGATAGCAATTGGGAAGTGGGTGCAAGCCTCCTTGAAATGGTATATAATATCCATTATGGTGTTCCACATGTCAAATATAACTTTATTGAGCACATTGTAGAATCCATGCATAAACAATTTTAATGATTAAAGGAGGTTCCAATAAGACATTTAGGTTCACAACCTACTTGTGCTATTTTTTTCTATTCAAATTTAGTGGAATGTTTCAGACCAACAAGCTTCAGATTCATCCCTATAGTAATGTTGAGGAAAATAAAATGGCTCCAGTATATGATTGGACCACTAAGATAAGGATGCATGATTCTCGAAGGAACTACAATCATTTTGTAGACTACTTTTTGGCTCCATTGCATCAAGCAATTACAAATTCTCCAATGCCTAGATTGTCCATGTCATCTAGAAATTGCATTCAACTAGGAAAACAAATACAATTGGTTGATTGGTACTTAATGGAAGAATATATTGTGCTAATATTTTATGGATCAGAAGTAGAGCAATACAAACTTTCAATACATGTGACAAAAAAGGTTTTTGCATTGGAATATGTAAGGAAGATGCAGAGTACTAATGAACTACACTTTGTCAGTCAGCAAAAGAAGACCTTATTTCCTTCTTTACCTTTTTCATGCGGAGGGTTCATATTTGAGAGAAAAGCACTTAGTGCGGTACATGATATTTTGAAAATTTTAATTTTAATGTTGTTTGTCACTGGCAGTATGATCCATGTGACACCATTAAATAAATGATTGTGGCCAATAGGAATGTTGCAAGTAGAATTCAACATCAAAGTAAACCCTTGCTTGAAAACTTGAGAAACAAGGATTCTTAGGATGAGGTCAAAATAGCAATGGAGAAAAGTGTTGTTGAGAAAAGTATTTCTTTTGAACAATTGTCAGCAGAAATTATCACATTGCACTGAAATACAATCAAGAGGTACAACATTTTTTATGAAAAAAGTGATAAACCATCTAGTAGAGTAAAAATGCCAGATTCTCTAAATAAGGAAGTTATAGATAAAAATTGTTCACGATAAAAAATTACTAAGTTTACCAAGAACCAAGAACTCTTGCAGAATTTCAAGATAATGAAGAATATCGTGAGTTTAGAACCTTTGTGGAATATAGACCACCCCAATGAACATGAAGATCAAGAAATTGTTGATGAATCTAATGATGATAGGGAAGAACAAAGCTATGTCAAAGTTGGTTTAAGTGAGGCCACAAAAGAAGCATATACTTCAAGAGCATCCATAACTGAAAAAATGGGTTATACATGTGGTCCTTTGGGGTCCCAAGGACAAGGCCCTTGGACGGTAACAAATGTAGAGCATAGAAAACTAGTTGATAAATCTGGCCTTGGAGCTGAAAAAGTAGACCAAGGGCATACAAGTATAGCTGAAACAATTCATTTTGTTAGAACATCAAATCCTAATCCTCAAGGTCATATACAATCACAACTAAGACATGCCCATGGTGGAGAACCTAGTGCAACTGCCACTGCCACTGGTGGTGATGGTATGGGCAGTAGTACTAGTAGTGGTCAACATGTGCTACAACAAAAAATTACACAGAAGAGGACAACAATACAAGATACCACACAAACACCAAGTGATCAAGGCATACAGAAGAGGGCAAGGATTTTGACAGGTCCAAGTCAAACTACCATTTCCACCACAAAGGAGTTATTTCTAAGCACTCCCATAGTTAGTGTGGTTGCAACAACATTAGCAATTGCAACTACTCCTAGTCCTTTTCCATTCAAGCATTTCATTGTTCCTGCGTCCCCAAGTTTTGATTACATTGAAGAGCTTAAAAAGAAATTAGAATTGTATAAAAAATAAAAGAAGCAACTGATGGAGAGTGCATCTATTGTAACTTCAGAGCCTACAACAACCATGGTATTACCCACATTTGACACAAATAAATAAATCATGGAGTACATAATTTTTGTTCCCACTATTCAAAATAAACTAGCAAATCAGATGGATTGATCTGAATTTTAGGTGAGCAGTTTATAATTGGATTTTTCTGGACTCAAAAATACTGACAAAATTAATGTATCAAAGAAGAACAATGAATTGGTGTACACATCATTGCTAAAGCAAGAGAGAAAAAAAAGGTTGCAAACTCAAATAGAAAAGTTGCAGGTAGACCTAGCAAATGAGAAAGCAAAGAGGAAAGCAATAGATAATGGTGGTACTTGTAAAATCCATGGCCATTTTGTTGAAATATTGAGTCTCCTAAGGGCTAGGGTTCACTTTTCATGCACTAGAGTTTTGTCTTGGGGTTTAAAATCCCTCAAGCCTTCATTGTTTTCCAAAACCCTCCTTATGTCCTAGTTTTATCCTATTTCATCATTGGCATCTTGTGCTTGCTTAGCCTTGTCCCTTTAAGTCACAACCTTATGTCATTGGCTTTTCATTTGTCTAGCCATGACCCATTATAATATTTTGTCATTTCCCTAAGTCGCAGGCCTAAATTATTTCTCGTCCCCCTAAGTCCTTTTCACCTAAGGTGGCCCCCTTTTAAGTTATGACTTATACACATGTTTGTATTAACTCCTTAAGTGTGCAAGTGGGCCCTTGATCGAATGGCGGACGATAAAGTGAAATTGTTCAATGCATCTCAGTCGTTCCCCGCTAGCCCCACAGGAATAAAAATATTGTTTTCTGAAAAGCAACGGGGTGTGTGGGCTTCTATCGTGTGGCATGTACATTGTGTGGGTCCCATGGTCTTCAAGCCTGGTGACAGTGGTGGGCCCCTGGATTGATGATCCCTATTTGGTGGCATGGTTGCATCTTGGTTGTTTCTTGCTCCCCTCGCTCGATCCTAATATTCACTAAAATATTATAGCAGAGTGAGCAGGCTAGTGACATGTGTCTCTGGTGGGACCTAGGTGGGAGGATGGAAAATGCAGTAGGTGTTGAGGTGTAGCTAGGTGGTGCTGCCCAATTGCATGATTCGTTGACTCACATCGTTGTTGTCAGTCATGTAGTGTTGATGGTGATCGAGTGGCCCAAATTTAAAGTGTTCTAAATCTGATGATCGGGTTTTAAAATTATGGGTAGTGAGTGATAGGTGTTGGATCTTGGCATGAGTGGGACAAATCGACGGTCACAATTCAAAGTGTGATTTCCCAATAGTTAGTTGCTTTTGTTTGTGGGTAAAGACTGCATTAATAGTGTGTCTATTCTCAGCTACCAGATCGACTCCGTACAGCTTCAAATCACATTCTCATGCTTCTTCCAAGGTGGAAGTGATTGCTGAGCAGTGCCATTTATTTCCTGAAGTGTTTCAGTGGTTATACTCTTTGTCAGGGTATGTTCTTTATTTTGATCATGGATTTCCCAAGGGTTTCATGCCTATTTTCAGAATGCCATCAATGCTAGAGTGTGCTCAAGGTGTCAGGGGCATTCATGTCTAGTTGTTGCATCATTTTGGAGGGAAATCCTCAGTGGAATTTAGTTTGATCTAGGTGCCTTGATTTGAAACCCTAGTTTGGTTAAGGTTAGCAATTTCAAATTCAAATCTAAGTTATGCCTGCACTATAAAGAAAAAATTTATGCATTTTATGGAAGTTCCATTCTCTCTGAATTTTTGTAATTCTTTGGTCTTAGTCTGTATAGTATTTTTTGTCTTACACCTAGAAAGGAAATCTTGTAATGTTTTCTTTGTAATAACAATAGATGACCCAAATGTTCATTACATTCTACTTTTAAATATTGTATCAACTCTATCATCCTCTTCGGTTTTGTACTCACTATCTTTGAATCATTATAATCAAGGATTGTTTTTGGTTCTCAATCACATTTGTTGATCCTGAATGTTTGGTTTGTTAGTTTATGTTCAAGGAGCAGAGTAATTTCTTTCAATTCATATGTTAAGGTAGTGATGATGCAATAGGGATTTCAAAGAAGTTTGATAGTTTTTTTCTTTTGTTGGTTTCTTGTTGTACGGCGGCAAGTTTATAAGAAGCCAGGGTGGGTCTATTGTAGGAGTGTTACTTCATTTTTGGACTCTGTGTGGATAAGGCACTGGTCAATCTATGTTCATAAGCCTAAGTATGAGGTGGATCCAATTTCGATTCAAAAGAAAACCTTTAAATTTTTCTGTATTTTTTTTATGTTTATTTCCATACTACCATAAGATATTGAAGACTAGGGAGAATTGTGTAGATGATTTATCCCATTGAAGGATTTCCACCATTGAAGTGTGATGATCTGCATTAATGTATAGGGATACCCACCTTGGTTCTGCATAGCCTAAAGTGCAGAGGAGAGGCTTTTCAATCAATCATCTCATGTCCATTGGCCACTGACCTAGGGTTTCTAAGTATAAGGAGTAGCTACCCTTTATGAAATGCTAGACCATCAACTGGAAACACCAACAGATAACAAGAGCAATGAATTAGAAAAAAGAATAAAAAAATTAGCCTCTACATGAACAAGCAAAGAGGATAAACAAAATGAGAGAGAAGTTAATGAACTTAAGCAAAAGTTAGATAAGAGCAAAAAGTAATATGATGAGGAAAAATCTACTTCAGAAAAATTAAGACAAAGCATTGAGAAAGGAAATGAACAATGGGAACAAAAATTAGAGAAAGAGAGAAAAAGAAATGAAAGATTGGTCACAAAGCTGATGGAAGCAAAAAATGAAATTAACTCTTGTCAAAATAAGTTAACTACATTTTGTAGAGAAACAATGAGGCATATGAAACAAAAGATATGGGATGAAATAATGCAGAGGATTGATCATTTGTGTGAATTGTTTAAATTGATTGATGCTATTAGACTACATTATAAGAAGCTCAACAAATATTTAGTGGACAACAAAAATGTGCTGGCATTAGAGAAATCTGCAAAAAGAGAGTGACAACGATTTGAAATCAAAAGGGATTAATAATCGGCTTGCTACCTCAATGATATTGTCATCTATCATTCAAAATTGTTTGAGAATGCGTGAAACGAAGGAATTTGTGCATCTGGTTGCAAACAAGATGAAGTTGGATGAAAAGGTAAGGAACTTCACAGAGCTTGGTTTTCCAAAGGCTTTTGACACAAATGAGCGATTCATTGGAAAGGATGATTTAAGAAAGAAGATGGAGGGTGCAAGGAAGATTAATTTGGACCAATTTCCTCAAAACCTAGATGTGGCGAACTATTTGGATTCCATCAAACTACTAATAACCTTGAATGCAATTTGGACTGAAGAATTCAAGACATGTTCCAATTTCAATCATGAATTGTTAAAAAAAATTCAAGTCAAACAACATCAAAAAGAACAAATGACAATTCCAACACCTAAACAATGGAAGTTACTAGAAAAGGTGATACAGTGATTTGATATTGATAATATGAGTTTACAAGTTCCAACTTTGATCTGTGTAGAGTTTTCTTTGAGCAATATTTTGCATTGCCAATGCCTCTATGTATTCCTTCATGTGAAAATTAATAAAAAATCTCAAATTCAGTAATGTGTTGATGTTCAATTATTTGTATTATTTATTTTATTATTTGAAGAAAATTTCTTGTTTCAACTACTAGATACACATGTTTAACACAATTAAAATATGAAATCATTAATAATATTTTAATTTATTCAATCTGATGTATAATTTCAAGGAATATAATATCAAATATCAAATACAATCTAAAATATCAACTACAATTTGAAATATTTAAAATTCTTGGTAATCCTCAATTGGTTAAATTAGGGTTGTTAGGTCTACAACCTAGGGCTTTCTAAAACCCTATTGTCCTAAAACCCTAGTGTAAAATTCTTGGTAATCCTCAACTGTTTAAATTAGGGTTGTTAGGTCTGCAACCTAGGGCATTCTAAGGGTAAGGTCTTGTTGGTTGTTTTTTAAGAACCAAGTTGATCTTCAAAGGAGCCTATGGAATTGCCATTTCCAATTCTCGGCACCTTGAATGGATTGGCCAATGAATGAGTGAAAGCGGCAATGCTTCCCTCCTACACTTTGGACTCTACAAAACTTGGGAGGGTGATCCCATAATGTACCTATAGATTAAAACAAAGATAAAATCCATACATCATTGAAACACAATGAAGATCAAAAAAACAACCCTTGATTAGTTTATTCATAGTTCAAATAACGAATACATCAAGAGAGAAATGGCTTTGAATTTGCACCATTATCTATATTCATTTTCCAGTACTGTTATCAAAAATTACAATTGCATGTCAACAAAACTCAAAAACCTAAGACAAGACCCTAAGTTGTTCCATGTATTCTCTATTACAAAATTTTCTCTATGATCAATCAACAACCTGTACATCTGGCCATAGATTCCTTCTTATAGAAATGAAGAAGCAAACAAGCTTTGGGCCAAAATGCACACATGTCCCCATCTCATTGGACTGATACAAAATACATTCCCCAATGCAATTACATTTACAACTCAAAGGAGGGAAAACATCACATGGGATAAAAACCATTTGCATTTGTCAATGAAGATTTATCTCGCCTTCCAAAAGGAACCTTTTAGTTGTTGCAGCAGTTTATCCACATGCTTCCAAAATTCTTTCTATGTACTCCAAACTTTAAGGAAAAGAAGCATAAAATGAAGAAAAAGGGAAAGGACAAAGTACCTCCACAACTACAATTCTTGTCATCAATTTCAAACTGGAGAGAATATAATTGTTTAACATTATTGTATCAAAGGCCTAATTTGTATTAGTTCTAGGCCATGTATTGTATTCTCCCTACTATTATTCTCTATTGTTGCAAACTTAGAGCCAAAATTGCAATAACCACCCCCACAACAGCAGCCTAATCATCCAAGACATCAAGATACTTGTCTTTCTACAGCTGAAACTCCTCCTCTGAAGGCCAATTGAATCCAATGACCTTGTCATCCTATAACCTATATGGAGCATACTTGACTACTACCTAGTTAGCTTCCTTATCAAAATCCTCGAGGAAAATTATTGTATGAGTGAGCATATCCATACTCTTTAACAATTCCAAATCAACTCTCTCACAAATCAATTTGGCCTAGGAGGTTATTACTTAAATTGCCTGGTCCTTCCATTCTTGCAAGGGTTTGACTTTACCATCTTTACTTAAAATGTCTGGGAGTAGATTGAAATTCAACTCATCAAACCTCCTCACCAACTCTCTAATATTTGCTTCAAATGGTTCAATTTTCCCTTGGAACTCCTGGATACTAAGTGGCTTATCTACAGCATGTTTAGATCCAACTGGAATAAGCCTTAAGTCTCGGTACTTGGGAATCCACCTTTCCATTAGTGGGATTTGTTGAATACACTAAATACTGAGAGGGGGGGTGAATCAGTATTCTACTAACAAAATTAATTATTACCCATACAATCAACAATCCACATCTAGCTACAATAGTAATCCAAATCATAAAGGAGATCATAACACATTGACACCAAGATTTTTACGTGGAAAATCCAAGGTGGGAAAAACCACAACGAGGATTAGCTCACAATATATTATAACCAGTCATAAGATATTATAAGGCTCACTGTCAGGATGCACTATCCTTGAAAGGCTCACAACCTGAATACAAAAGATGGCTTACAACCAAGATACAAAAAGAGATATGGCTCATTGCCAAAAATGAACTGGTGAAGTGCACCTAGAAAGTGTAGAAATCAGTTTCAATTAAGCTCTGGAAACAAAAAAAAATTGCTATGGTTGCAGATATACAATCATTATCAATCACTTCACAATGCTTCATTTTGTCGCATCACTCGCATACACATTCTATCTCTCTCTCTATATATTTTTGTCCATCATACACACACACACACACACACACACATATATATATAGTCATGTCTTCCAACATCAATTAGGTCTTCCTAATTGAAAGTAGATACACAAAATTCAACATGACTCGTTGGCTCAACACAAAATTCATTTTGGCACATAGAAAAGAACATGTCATCCATACATTAGGTCAACCTAGACCTAATAAGGAACACACAAGATATAAACAATTCTTAACCTTATCGATCAAAGGGATACTAAACTTTTGTCACTTGGATTACACAGCCAGATCAACAAATATAGTTGAAAGTTTGTTTATACCTATAACTGACACTCCTGAGCAACGTATCAAAAAACTCATAGAGTTTCCTTTTACTGAGAAGATTTTCAGACCAAAATACTGGATTAGCATAGACATGTAGTTTACTTAGTCAGTTACCAACCAATGTTGGCATCAATGACAACAAACCCAGAGGACACCTTCTTCATTCTTCCAACAATCTCCCCCTTTGTCATTGATGGCAACATGTGCCAAAAGTGAGACATGCTTCAAAACAAAATATTATGCTCAACTCCCCCTAACATATGTACAAGCACATAACATAACATTCTTTATACATATTTTTCTCCTCTTCTCCCCCTTTGACATCAAGGACAAAGGATCGGGAAAAGATAAGACTTCAAATCAGGAACTGGGAGCACCCTATAACTCCTTAAGAATTGCTTCCCAAGTTGTCTTTCCATCATCCCAGACTCCTTTTTCCCTGGAAAGAGTTTTATGCAGAGATTCTAATTCCCCCAGGCATTCTTCCCCTTCTTCCAAAGTGGATGGAGCAATGTTCATCTTCTCAAGTTTTTCTGCTTCCATCAATTCATTCGATATAGCAACATGTCTGGACATAACCAGGTCTCCAAGTTGGGCATAACATCTCATAG
This sequence comes from Sequoia sempervirens, assembly GCA_007258455.2. Taxonomy (NCBI): domain Eukaryota; kingdom Viridiplantae; phylum Streptophyta; class Pinopsida; order Cupressales; family Cupressaceae; genus Sequoia; species Sequoia sempervirens. Next base: position 455,457,892 of record VDFB02000017.1, read on the forward strand.
CATCTTCCTTCTGCCTCTAGAGGATGAAAATTTTACGTTGAAGATTTGCAATAGAAACCCACCTAACATAGTTTCTATCATTTACAATCTTATAATCTTTGGAAGCATCTGTAAGTTGAGACTCAATACAGTCCATTAAGTCCTTAATATCTCAAGTGGCATCCGACCACTTCATGCAATAAAAAAATAGTAGTTGGGCTTCCTCATCACATTCTCTTACCTCTTTCAGGTTTTGCAAAGCCTTGTCATGTGCAACTGTACACTTGTCTTGCAAAAATAGCAGTCTTTTCTCTAGAAGACTCAACTCCACTTCTCTTGCAGTCTGTTCCTTGAGGTTAGATGTGTACTCTTTAACTGAATCAACTATAAGCCTTAAATTTTCAATCAGAGTTAAAGATTTATTTGATGTAACACCGGGGGTTGTCCCCTGTAAAGCTTTGATGGCTTCATTTATCAACTCATTTCCCTTTTGATAAGATTTTGTAGCTTCTTGTGTGACCGATCTAAGAAAAGTGTCACTTAGTTTTATTTTGTCACTAGCTGTAATCTTTGTCAAGTCCACATAACTTGGGTGTGATGGTAGTTTGACTAGATGTGGTGGAAGCACAGATTGAAACATAGTTTGCATTCAAAGAATACCTTTAAGGGTACTTCCAGATGATTCTCCAAATGGCTTTGATGGTTTAGGGTCTTTAGAAATTTGTCCTTTGCTCTTCTCAGTTGGAATGGCTTCCTTGTCTTCCTCTTTCTTCTTTTCTTCTTCCTTTTCTTCTTCTTCTTCTTCTTTTTCCTTTTATTTTTCTTCTTCGAATGAATTTCTAAAGGACTTATCTCTGTTTTATTTCTCCCTTCTATCCTCATCATCCTTGTTATCCTTCTTTTTTTCCTTACTCCCTTCACTCTCATCTTTTTTTTATCTTCCCTGTTTCCAGTAGATTCTTGATGTTCTCTCTTATCACTGGAATGATCTTTATGATGATCATCAGACCTTTTGTTGGTGGTTCTTCTATGTCAGTCAGAGGGGGAGGGGTCTCTGAAGCACCAAGTGTCTCATCAACAGTCTCCAAGATTGGATTATCCATTACTTCTGCAATGGTAACATGTTCTTGTGCCTGAGCAGTGTGGGACGAAGAATTGGTTCTTGCCCCATAGCTCCTTGCTAATTTCCTAATTACATCATGGGTATCTTTCCTTACTTTTTTCCATATAATCATCTTCCTTAGTCATTAACATGTTAACTCTCTACTTGACTCTAAACAATTTAGAACATTCTTTCAGCAGATTTGTAGCTTCTATCTCCAAAAAAAGTGGAACTGATAGATTTTAGGGCTTCACTTCTCATATTTTCTTCAACATTTAAAGCCTCTTTTCTTCTAAGTACTAACTATTTCCACACTTTTTCAATAACTTTTGATTGTATTGTATCCATGTTTATATTACAAATGACTATGTACCAAACAAATGCATTTATGATGGTTCCTTTCCCTTCATCATTGACCTTATCATATAGCTCAGCAGTCGGCATAAGATCATTATCAATCATGTTGTTAACCAAGCATCCTAGATCTAAGGGTGGATGACCACTTACTAGAGAAGATCCAAGCATGTCCTCCATAGGATCAGATGATCCTTCTTCATTCTTCTTTGTATGTACATGAATTCGGTAAGTATCCTCCTCTTCCTCTGACTCCTCATCTATAGACACAACAACACTGGTTTTGGCTTCTTCATGGGATGTACTACTCCTTTTGTTTCTTTTCAACTATTGCTCTCCTTCTAAACCAAGTTCAATTTCTTCCTCAACAACATCACTCAAACTTATTTTCTTTTCAGGCTTTTGTTTCACTCTTCTTCCTGAAGAAGCAGATGGTGCAACAAGAGGTATGTCCTTCTTCCTAGATTCCTTGGTACTGGGACCAATAGGGGAAACTATATCAACAGATGCAGGAACATTGTGTTCCTTCTTCTTTCCTTTCTCAATATTAGCAGCACTAGAGGTGGCAATGCTAGAGACAGGTGTTAGTGTAGCACCAGAAGATAGTCTTCTTGATTTTCTTGGTCCAAAGGGTTGTTCAACAGATTTTTCTTTCCTTTCATCAAGTGCCTCCTTCAACTGTTCTATATCATCCTTAGAGTAAGTTTGACCTTGGAAGAATGCTTCAACCTTCTTTCTTCTTTTAGATGCAGTAGCCTCCAAATGTATTTTAGTAGATTTCTCTTGATATGTATCATTCCTAGGTAGAGAGGTGTCCTTAGGATTGCTCAACAGGATCTTGATGTACCTCTCTACCATTTGTTCTTCAATCTCATAGCCCAGAGGTTCAATCCATCGAATTTTGGGTTCTACAGCCTCAATGATGCATTCATCTATAAATACAAAAAATGTTATCTCCTTCTCATACTTCTTTACCAAACTCCTTGGAATTCGTTCTCTTTCATGCATTTCATTCTGAAATACTCCAAAGAAGGAAGTTATGGCATTGTTTTGTACCCTAAAATCTCCCAGACTACACAAATGGTAAAAAATTTGATAAGCAACCAGTCTGGTGTTGTCCCACATTATGCCTTTTTTTCCCAGTAACTCCTTGAGGAAATAGAATGACAAACAAACAAATAAAGTGTCAAATTTGAAAACATGCTTCTTCACCTTTTTTATACTCAGGTTCTCCATAAGTTGCAACCTAAGCAACTCACAAAGATCAAAATCCTTTCCATTCACCACCATTTCATAAGCAGTATGAATTGTCGTAGCTAATACTAAATTTACTCAATTAGAGAAATAGATTTTCTGCCCAATCATGATGGCATCATACTTAATGGCAGGGTTTACAATAGACTTTGTGGTTAAATCTCTCTCGTCAAACTTAACACTAGTTAGCCTTGTGACTTCATCATTTTTCACTGCTTTTAGAATTGGAATGGCACCACTATCACAAAGACCAGTCATAGCTCGAATTGCTTCCTTGTTGATAATCCCTAGTTCATTTTCCCACACCAATTTTCTATGAACCCTACTAAGGGACATTCTGACAAACTTCGCCTCACTCTCACTGGAAAAGTTTGGAAACTAATTCCAAACATTCAGCTTCATTCGAACTAGGTTTTCATATTCTACATTAAGCAGTAGATCATCTCCAATCAACTCATTGTCCCACAAATCCTTCAGCTCTTGATGATTGAATTCTTCCAACTTCCCATGAATGTATGTTCTTGGATCTTCGGTGGGTAGCACATGGCTTGGAATGTGCAAGAATGCACCCACAGGGTCATTTTCATACACTTTCCATGAACACCTTCTAAATCTAGGTTGGGGTCTCTCAGAGACTTCCACAATAGTAGGAGTGGCCATATTCCCCAAACAATCTTGAAAAAGCTTAACAAAAATTTCTTTCAACTTTAAAATCCATAGAATTCATATAACAGAGAATACCTTTTTTGCTTGTCGAGAACTAGGGTTTCGATGTATGATGCTCTGAATTGCCTTCAATCTCACTTCAGCTTGCACTACTTCTTCCAAATTTTGCAAATGTGCTTTTCTTTAACTTAGTCTCTTACTTTATTGCTTACGAATTTAGCCCTAATTCGCATTTATTGCTTTTCAGCTTTAAAACTACCAACCACTTTATAAAACACACTGTAAACCAAGAAAAGTTTTGTAATTCTCTGTATCTGCCCATTTTCTGCCAGAAATTTCTTCAATACCTTCAAAATGATGACTCACATCACATATCCTAGTGTCATAGCTTGACACCTCATATATCGAGGGCTTTTTAGATTTTTTTGTAAGTGCTCCCCCTGAAACCATTACTAGGTTTAGTTCTTGGAAGAAGTATCTACACTGGATGCAAATACAAGAGTATTTGATTCATCCTTTTTCTCAGGTTCTTCCTTCTTCCAATTTTTTGTCATTTCTTTCCTTACTTCGGCAGGATCTACTTTGTTCACATACTCGTTCTTCTGTTCCAGATTAGGTTTCTTCCCAATTTTACTTCTACAAAATTTTGAGATATGTCCTAGTTTATTGCATGTATAGCACACAACATATCTTTGATGAAACTTATTTGCATTCATCCTTGCCCTGCAGTGATTAGCCTTGTGTCCAAAGATATTGCATGGGTAACAGTAGCCTTGAAAAGACTGAGTCCTTCTACCAATATTAAATTTGTTCATCATTATCTGGCTTCTACATTTGGTAGCTCTATGTCCAAGCTTATTGCAAACATAGCATCGTCCAGTAAGGAATCCAACATTCTAACTCATTCTATTCTGGTTATGATCGAATTTATTACATGAGAAATAAAAGCCATTAAAAGATGGGTACCTTTGAGCATTAGGTTGTTGAATAGGAATCCATTTGGTATTGCTCCTTTGGTTCTTGATTTGATGAGAGGTGCCTTAAATTTTCTTCTAATTGTCCACTTTGTTGGAAATGGGTTTTTTCTTTGAGCTTTTTCCTTCTTCGAGTCCTAGACCACCTTTATCCTTAGCAGGTTTCTGAGAAGTAATCAACTCATCAAGCCTTGTAGAGCTAGTTTTGAACCTTTCTTCATGAGCTTTTGCTTTTTCCAGATCAGCTCTTAGGGTTACCTCTTCTTGTTCAAGCTTTGTGCATTCATCAATTTTATTTTGAATCTCAGCTTTCTAACATTCCTCAATTATCTTCTTTTCTTCTACTTGCACCTTTAGTACGGAAATGTCTTTATTCCTTTTTCAATTGATCACTAACTTCCCTATGCCTTTCCTTGAACTTTTTGATCTACTCTCTTAGCTTCCTGATACATTCATTTGCTTCCTTCAGATTTCCCTTTAGAGTTTCCTTCTCATCTTCACTTTTATCCAATTCTTCAAGAGCAGCATTAATTTCATTAGATATAGAGTTTTCTTCCAAAGAAGCAAGACAACTTTTGTTATCCATGTATTCAAATTTTGGGACCTTCCTCAAGCTACAAGACTTTTTCAAAGGAACCAAGCTCTAATACCAATTGTTGAATACACTAAATACTGAGAGGGGGTTGAATCAGTATTCTTCTAACAAAATTAATTATTAACCATCCAATCAGCAATCCACATCTAGCTGCAATAGTAATCCAAAAAATAAAGGAGATCATAACACATTGACACCGGGATTTTTACATGGAAAACCCAAGGTGGGAAAAACCACGGTGAGGATTAGCTCACAATATATTATAACCAGTCAAAAGATATTGCAAGGCTCACTACCAGGACGCAATGTCCTCAAAAGGCTCACAACTTGAATACAAAAGATGGCTTATAGCCAAGATACAAAAATAGATATGGCTCACTGCCAAAAATGAACTGGTGAAGTGCACCTACAAAGTGTAGAAATCAGTTTTGATTAAGCTCTAGAAACACACAAAATTTGCTCTGGTTGCAGATATACAATCATTATCAATCACTTCGCACTACTTCATTTTGTCGCATAGCTCGCATACACATTCTATCTCTCTCTATATTTTTGTCCATCATACACACACACACACACACATATATACAATCATGTCTTCCAACATCAATTAGGTTGGCCTAATTGAAAGTAAATACACAAAATTCAACATGACTTGTTGGCTCAACACAAAATTCCTTTTTGCATACAAAATAAAACGTGTCATCCATACATTAGGTCAGCTCGGACCTAATAAGGAACACACAAGATACAAACAATTCTTAACCTTGCCAACCAAAGGTATACTGAACTGTTGTCACTTGGATTACACAGTTGGATCAACAAATATAGCTAAAATTTTGTTTATACCTATAACTAACACTCCTGAGCAACGTATCAAAGAACTCATAGAGTTCCTTTTACTGAGAATATTTCCGAACCAAAATATCGGATCAACATAGACATGCAGTTTAATTAGTCAGTTACCAACCAATGTTGTCATCAATGACAACAAACCTGGAAGAACCCTCCTTCATTCTTCCAATAGGATTTCCACTTCCTTGTCCCTATCAAAGTTCCTTACAACATAAAACATGGAAGAATAATTAGCATGAATACTAATTAATCTCCTCTCAGCTCCCTTATTTAAGTGCTCAAGCACTATTGTCACAATTTTCATATTGTTCAATTGAACAAGATCATCAAGCCTATCTTCATAGTTCTTTAGCTTTTCCATCGGCTCTTCTTTCGTAACCTCCTTAGATTGAGGGGCATTTGACACTTTAGGAGTTGATTGTGCAGTTTGCACATCCTCAAATTCAGTGGGAGTAACCTCAGCTTGAGTTTGAGGTGGTGAAAAAATTGGAGAGGGGGGAGGAAAAATTGTGGCATGAGAGGTACTAGGCTATAGTGACTGAAATTGTTGCTTCCACAAACATTTGAGTCTACATTTGTGCCATTTTCTACTCACTCAAGTTGTATTTCACAACCATTTCATTGTATTGAGTCCTAGATTTGTCTTTCTTCTGTTAGTGACTCAACCATAGCCTTAGTAAATTTTGCCACATTGACACTCATGGTGGTTGCTTCCAGGGCCGATGTATTTGATACTCTCTTGATAATGAGTCCTCCCCTGACCCTTGGAGCAAGCTCTACAACTTGAGGCTTCTTAGTGGTTGGGGCCAAAGCCCAAATAGCAAATGTGTCCCATTGTTGGCTGAAGGTTGAGCCCTGTAAGGCCATGTGACCTCTTCTTCACTGTTAAAAATGGGGGCATCTTGTCTTCTCATAGTATCAAAGGCAATTGTCGATGCCAAGTCCCATTCTAAGAGTAATAACACTCCACTCTTCCTTACCAATGCACTACCCTCTGTTGCAAAAATGTTCAAATATTTGGCCCTCATTTCATCTTGGACCTCAGCTTCAATGATTGCTTGGGGCTTCTCTGGGCTCTCACTTGTATTCTTTTGTACATTCAAGGCATACTCGTCCTTGATAGCTTTCCATATAAACTCCTTGAATTCTTGTGTTTTAACAAACTCATCATCCTCACAGTTATTTATTCCACTAAGGTCAGCTTTGCTTAACCTAAGGCTTAGAACTTGTGGCTCGATACTTCTTGGAGGGGATGGCATTCCCTACCTTATTTCATCTTTTGATATAACAATTTCGTCATCAGAATCTTTTGTAAGATAATCAACAAGGTCGATAGCTTCAACCTTTTGCCTTTTTATTAATGGCTCCTTTGGAGAGGATGGCTCCCTAGTTGGTGAATCCAACTCAATTATTTTTGGAGCAGAAGAATGTTGTGGTGACAATGGAGGTAGTTGCTATGGTGGAGACTACACCTTTGACTCCTCAAACTGTGCAGGAGTTGCTATTGTTAGCTATTCTTTTATTTTTCTTTTCCTCCTGGGTGATCCCACAAAACTGGTTTACACCCCCATGAAGAAAATTTTGGATTTTGGGGGGTTTGCACAGAGGGGGGGTTTGCTCTAACCCAGAAGGGGTTCGCTCGAACCGCCCTTCAAGCGAACCCTATTTAATGATGGGACCCACTTTTTGCATGTTGTCCAAAATGGAAACAAAAGGAAATTTTGAAAAAAGGAGGGTTCACTCAAACCCCCCTTCGACTGAACCCCCCTTCACACAAAGGGTTAAGGAGGTTCGCTTGAAGGGGGATTTGAGAGAACCCCCCTTTTTTTCCCTTCTCCCCCTCTTTCACCAAATTTCTGCAAAAAATTATCTTTCAAAGCTCAGGTTGAGGATGAAAATGGAGGAAACTTCACAGAACCAACTAGATGATGGTAGTCCACTGAATGACCTATCCATCAAATATAATTTTAATATGTTTTGGTTTTATTATGTATTTTTTTTTAGTTTGATTAAACATAGGATTTTCACTGAAAATCAAGCTCTTTGTTCTGCACATGTGGAAAAATAGTAGATTATCAAAAAAAATTAAAAAATATTAGTGCACTAGATATAGATGTCCCTGATCCAAAAAAAAAAAAATGAATTTTGATACATACAAAAAAAGTTGTGCTAGCAAGTAAATCATGTCTAAATTATAACTGGTTTGACTTCAAAACTTAATTAAGAAAAAAATATTCAATGAAATGCTATGAAACCAATTCCATGCACTAGATATCACAATTATAAATCTAAATTCAAAAAAAAAAAATTATCCTTCATAGAAAAAAAGTTGTGTTAGCAAGTACACGTCACTCTTTAAAAATAGTGTTTACTGTTAAAAATTAATTTTCAAAGATGGAAAAAGAAGTGCAATCTAATTCCAAAAAATTTGAAAAAAATATATTTAGAATCTATAGACAAAATTTCACAAATCACTAGTTTGCATCATCTTCAAATTCCTCACAATTTAGTCGCTATAGGTGCCCGAAAGTGTAGATTTAGTTTAAAATATCAGTTCAATGTCCAGTTTGGCCAAAAATTGTAAACTAATATTGTGGGATCACCCTCAAATAAATGTGCACCTTCTTGCAAGGCTGCAAGGATGATTCCCCCTCTGTCATAGGGGCCTTACCCTTATCTTCTACTACCCTTTCCTCCTTCAGATTAGCAACAACTTTGTCAAAGTTCTGAATAACTGCCTCAATCTTCAAAATTAGGTCGCTAATATCTGACAAAGCTTTAAAATCAGGGTCTTTAACCCTTCTTGCTCTCTCCAATTTTATGAAAACACCCCACTTCCTTATTCTGTCATTTTGGACATCAAGGTCAAAATATTTCTGATAAGATCCTCATGCAAATTGTGGGTATGAACATATCGACCTCCCTTGATTCTCTTCATCAACCAGACTATGAACCCCTCAAGATCATAAGTCTTGTATGCCTAGAGCTTCATATTATAGGGCTTGAGGTATTTGTCCACAATATTTCTCCATCCAAGTGTTGTCATAACAAAATCCGCAAACACAGTTTATGTAGGGAAAAATGATCCCTTTCTCTTCTCATTCAGGAAATAATCATCTACATTTCCCAACTACCACATCACCTCCAAAAAACCAATTCTTAGAGGCACCTCCTTGGGGAGTATGTGAGGTATCAGTTGTGTACCAAATACTCTCAAAACAATGCAATCCTTATGGGGGATCACGTCTCCCCAGTTGTGAGTAATGCCTCAATCAGGTGTCCTCTTAGTTGGCCTCAAGAAGTCATGTAATTCTTTGGGGACCCTAGGCACATCCACCATTAAATCCCTTCTCAACTTAGAAGCAAAGAGATTGGTAGCAGCCACAAAACTGGTCTTTTGCTCATTCCTATCCAATAAAGGAGTCCATGATTGCACTGGCATTTCAATGCCATTTACATTCCTCCTAAGTTCCATATATTGGCCGAAATAATCTGCACCTCTAAAAAGAAACATGTGCATGAATAATGAAAACCACCAGAATCTGACACCAGGATCCCCATTCTTCAATGCCACCAACCCTTTGTGAATTTCCTCTCCTATATAAGTGGAAAAATCATATAAAGAATTTATGTTGGGGTGTTGGATATTTGCAGCCATGTACATTTCAACAATTGGCATGCTAGAGCCAAGATCAAAACCAAAAATCTAGTAGAGGGAATAGAAGGTTTTCTAAAAATATGTAAGGAAATACTTAATGGGGAGGGAATCAACATCATAGGGTCCCAAAGTAATCTTCCTTTTTTCCTTTACTTTCCTTGTTGATATCAGAAAATTGGTCAACACTGAGACCCTAAAATTGTGCTTTACTTTAATATATTCCTCCTTCAGCTTCCTCATATCAATCTTGACCGTGTCATTGCTCCATTGTTTCAACCATAACACATATGCAATTTCTTCCCTAGTAACCCATACCATATTCTTTCCATCATGAGTTCTGAAAACCCTAACCAGAGGGTCATAGTTCGCAGCAATGGCCTTGAGAAGATCAACATCAATAAACATGTTGGGAACAACCAACTTGGCCATGTCTAACCTTCAGGGGTTGCTAAGTGGGATACCAGCATTCCTGTTTCCCCACCAACCATGAAAAATGGTCTATCCAAAGTACAGTAGGGTAACATCCTTAACCATACAATACTTATCAGTGATGCCAAACTTAGTTCCAGGGCCATGATACATAGGCTGCCATTTTGCTTTATCAGAAGTTGAGGGTTACAATTGGTCAACTAAATCTTGAACTAGTGGTCTTACTGCAAGTTTAGACTCAGAGGCTTGGCCCTTTGATGCAGATGCTCGGACTTTAGGTGACATAGGTAACAGACAATTTAAACTAGGGATTGACGGGAAAGACTTGACGCAAAGAAAAGAGTACAAGCACAATTTATAGTAGTTTAGCGAACATCAAACCTTAAAATAAACCTAATTTAGAGAGCAAGCAACAACAATCACAATTTGAAATGGAAATAAGGGTAAAATCAAGTTCAAGAGAGGTTAATTTCACTTACTAGTTGTATGACATAGAAAACCCTAATTTCACAATGCCAAATGCTCGAACAGCTCTACAATAAGCTCTTGATGTGTTGATAATGCTTTAACGATCAACAATAAGCTTTAAGGTAAGCTTTTATGATGAACAAAGCCATCAATTTGGTAGAAAACTATCAACTTCCTCATTACTATTCACTCGTGAGAACTAGAATGTCTCAATCGTGCACATTTTAGAAACTTTGAATTCCCGCCATTAATTTGATCTTGATGTGGACTAGTGTGTGGCTCAGATGGAGTCAAGTTTGAATCATTTATTTTTAGCTAACTCAACATCCCTCGTGTTATGTTTCCAAGTGTACATCTCCTTCATCAGCATCATGGCCCCACCGCACTTTACTAACCGACAAAAAAGCCACATGGCACTTGCCCTCTAGCTCTTTGAGATTTGCAAATTTTAGATCTACGGTCACGAGCTAGCGGGCAACTACCCAGATTAACCTAACGACCATCAACTTGCTTCCCTTTTAATCAATATGCCGGTGACCATAATGTATTACCTCCTTGAGCAATAGATGGCTAAGATTAAAACATCTCGATGAACAATTTTGCACGTGCTCAAATGTCCTTTTGGTAGCACACTGTTTAGCCCTTCAAAAAAAATTGAGAAATATTTCACCAAATATTCATGTCTTCAATAGTTCTACGGGTGGTGGTGATGGTGTCATGTGGCATTCGCCTGCTATCCCTCCATGAGCCCAGATCTGACAGTGGGTCCCCCATGAGCTGGCAGGGAATGCCTAAGATTCATTTGCCAAAACACATCATAACCGTTGATTTAGTAACCTTCAACCATTGGTACCTTTGAACAGTGGTAGGGCCCGCCACGAGGGTGGACAAGTGTCACCTTCCCACCATCCCTCCAGCTTCTTTATTTTATTATTTTAAGCATGCGGGCTGGAGGGGAACCAATAGAATGCACTCAATGGGACCCTCCAAGAATTACTAAGGACTTTAATAAGCATGTGTTCTTATTACATAACTTAAAATGTGGTCATTTGCTTAGGTTTATGACATAGAAAGACCTCAGCAAATATTAGACTCAAACCTAGGAAAAAGGGAAAATATTAAAAGATTTGCGACCCGCACAATATGAAGCAATATTTATAATGAATCAATGGGTGACGATCGAGAATACTAGGCTCAAGGGGTTGGTAACCATATGGATTCAATGGCATAAGTGGCAACTTAGGAAACCTAGAACAGGTGATAACCAGTCAACCGTGAAATAGAACGTATGCAAAGAGACTAACACTTACGGTTTTTCAAGAGGTTTAAGGCACACATAGACCCTACAACAAAAGTAAGACTAAAACCCTAAGCCTTAGGACACGCCCAAATCAGAAAGAACCAGATTTTACAATACTTATCAATGGAACACAAAAGATTTTGAGGGGTTCCACTAGGTCCCATTCTAGAAGCAAGAGAAGACCACTCTTTCTGGCCAGTTCTCTTCCCTCTTGTGTTGTAATGTTCTGAAAACTATCTTTCATTTCCTGCATAACTTGAGCTTGTATAACCTTATCAAGTAGTCGGGGGTTTAAGCTTCTCTTATTGGCAATATTATTAACATATTCATCCTTTTTTGCTCTCCATGCAAATTCCATGAAAGCATATGACTTGACAAATAAGTCAACGAGATATGGGGGACATGAACTTATGGCCAAGACTTTAGACCAACGACAGAATATTAAACCCCTTTTAAACATTGATGCATAATATTTCCCAACGACCAAAAGACCGACAAGAGTAGGTGAAGGGGCAGGTAAAATAAACAAGCTCAATGGCATAAGTTCAAACTGATGTCACTAAGAACCAGCGATAACAAGTCAATGTGAAAATGTAAGAAATAGAAGTAAAGGCTAGGGTTCTTTGAATAAATGAAGGATAAACCCTAAACCCTAGACCTAAAACCCCCACCAACAAACCGGGTAAGATCACAGAGGCATCCAAACATAGTTTCAAATCAATGGAACATAAAAAAAAATTGAGGGTTCCATCAAGTGTCTGACACCCTCTTAATGATTAGCCCTCCCCTATAATCTGCAAATGGTTTTGCAACTAGAGGTTTCTTTGTGTTTGGGGCTAGGGCCCAAATTGCTAGTGTATCCCACTGCTCACTAAAAGTAGACCCCTGCAAAGCAGTTGTTGCCTCTTCTTCTGTGGAGTAGAGTGGCCTGTCACATCTCCTCATTGTATCAAAATTTTAATGATTGACAAGTGGAAAAAAATTCCCTAAGTTGTAGGAGCAATTTTTAGCCCCGCCTCAATTTCACCCACTCAAATCTTCAATCCTAAAAGGTAAGGGCTACTATTTTTTCTGGAAAAGATTCCAATTAATCTCGTAGCACAAATTTTCTCTCCATGAGACCTCCATGAAAATAGAAACCCAAGCCCCCCCATGAGACCATATTGTTAGCTTTTATTCCTATGCCTCCTATCTGAGAATTTGGTTGTCAAAAAGTTTTGGGATGCCTACTATAAGCTATTTGATAGCACATATAGGAAATGTTGTAATTTTGCTCTGTAATAACAAAAGATGAAATACTTAAGTGTATTTCTTTAGTTTTGAATATCAACCTATCTTGCTCTCTAGTATTGTATTAACTATCTTTTGACTCAAAATAACCAAGGGTTATTTATAAGTTGACATATCACATCATGTGTTTATGTTATGGACGTTGAACTGTTAGCTTCTATTCAAGGAATGGATTAATATTCCTTTCAATTATTTATCAAAGATTGTGTGAATGGAAATGCAATAGGAATTTATAAGTAGTGTGATAAGTGTTGTTCTTTAAAAATGATATTGAATAACATATCAAATTCAATATCATGGAATACAATATAAAATATTAAATATCACAATTTCATGGAATACAATATAAAACATCAACTATAGTTTGGAATATGATTCATGAAGTGCAATGATTCACAATTTCATGGAATACAATATAAAATATCAACTACGATTTGGAAAATGATTCATGAAGTGGACTATAAATACCTAAAAGCTGCTAATTCACTTCCATTTCCCAAATCAAGTCAGGGTCCTCAAACTGATGTTCAACTTGAGATAAAGTAAAAGAGTTGTCTTGATTCTGAGTCGGGTCTTCATTTTCTTTGCCCTGCGTCTCAAATTCAACATTCATTGTGTCACTGTCATTTGTCCCACTACCAGTGCCACCAATACCAGTGTTTGGAGTGTTGCACAACCCTCTTCTTTCACATATGGACATCCAGATTATGAGTTCCCTTTCAAAAGGAAAAGTTTTGACATTATACACAGTTCCTTTCACCCTCAACAAATTTTCCAAATTCTTGTCTAGTTTGTTTCTTATCTTTGATTTCAAAAACCCAAATGAACTGAAAAACTCTTTCATCCTTCACCGACCCCAATATCATTGTTTGACATAAATCAGCAAGTTTGAAATATTCTGATATCGAAGTACACAATATTTCACTCTGACCTAAGTTTGTCCAAGCCTTTGTTATTGATCCTGGTTCAAAGGGCTTCTCCATGGAACCAAACTGGTCCATCATACTTCTTTCAAAATTCTTACATTGTTGTCTAAGCTTATCTCCATTTATAATTCCTTCTATTGTCTACTCATTGTATTTTACACTTTTCAAAAAGTGTTCGACCAAGATTTTTACTTTATCATGAAAATAGGTTGGTCTATCTCTGTTTACCCAAAATTGAGGATACACAATACCCATGGCTTCAAGTATTTCTTTTCAAGATCATAAATCTCTGTGGAAATAGATTTTGCAATTTCCTTCAAATTATCAATAATAGATTTAACAATGTCGTTAAAAGCTTCCTTTGTAACAAGTACTTCACTGCTAGAGTGCCTAGCTGACGTACAATGGTACATTGGTATCTCAAATCCATGTACACAGACACATAAGTACTCGCTTGCATTAAACTATAAATAATTATCAGGCTAATTCAAATCTATAATTTTCTACCAGATGAAAAAAATTGGGCTTTTAGAAGTTAGATCTAGATATAGATGATCGAGGTCCATGCATGTATTTCTACATAGTTTGGCATATTCATTAATATACATAGTTCTGTCTTGGGCTTTCTTCACAATATTGTTCATTTCATCCAACATGGGGAGAAGACTAGCTAAAGTCAAGAGTGTCTCTATATCGCTTAACCTATGTAAGAGGTTAGGGCCTTTATCTACTGTGTTGCGATGCTCATACATTACTCCAATCAAGGATTGATATTCTGAAAGAACTTGTTGCACTGGTCCATGCAAGGAGATCCATCTGGTATCAACATCATTGAGAAGCTTGTTTCCTGTTGTTATTCCCTCAGCAAAATTTTGAAATTCCATGAAACATTTGGGACTTCAGCAGAAGTATGCGTAGAGCTTGCGGACTAGATTTTCAACTTTTCATACTATAGGAAACTTTCTTACAATTCTAAATGCTAAATTTATTTTGTGGGCCATGCGGTGAATGCCAACCATGTATGGTGCACAAGTATTTTGTAACTTTGTGCAAACACCAATCCTATGACCTTGCATTACTGCAACTCCATCAGCTCCTACACACACCAACTTTTTGGCAATTGTCAATTCATCCATACATGCAATTTCATTCAAAGATTACTTGACTAGTTCAAATAGATTTTGTGATGTTGAACTATCCTTCATTTTATGAACACAGAGAAGATGAGCTTAGCGGACATGTTTTACAATACACACATGCATACAGACCCAAGAAGTATTATCTACCGTAGTAACTTCATCTAAAGATAATGCAATGAAGTTTGACTCTTTTACTTTCTCCTGTAAATCTTGTTTTTTCATTGCACCAAGACAGTTGCCCATTCCCATCCAGTGTTTACTGACCAATGTGTGCTAGGAAAGTGAGGAACACCCAAAAAAGATAATAAATTAAAATATTTTGGGTAGTCTATCATAGGACACCCTCTGGACAAAATATGAAAAACAACACTCATCTTAATAGTTTTTGCCAGTTGTGCTCCTTCCATTACTTTTCCAAATTGAACCTCAATTGTACATCCACATGCAGCAAGCTTTGACATTCTTTGCTTATGCTCTTCATATTCTACGGCATACTTAACATGAAGACATTCTTCCTTTGATTTCCATCGTACTACTGATTGTTCCTTTTTGTCTATGATTTGCTTTTCATAGACTTTACCGATATGATTTTCTATAGTGTCAAGCTTTAGCTGCAACTTCTTGTCTCTTTTACATTTCCAACTACAAATCAAACACTTGCATTTTGTTGGAGTTTCATCTTTGTTTTCTTTCTCCATTAGTACAATGAATGGGTACTTTGACACCCAATTAAGCTGAAAATTCGTTGACATTTCCCACTCGCACCCCACTTTTGATTTGTAATTTCTTTTCTTGCTACCAACATCATCCAAGCCAACTATCTCATTCTGGCTAACCAAGGTATCCCTTGGAACATCATCTTCTGCAATATTGCCATCCTCATTTGACTCATTTAACTCAATGGAAATCTCACCTTGACCTTCCGGTGGCAGTGAGGTATTGTGAATGCCTTCTTCATTAATATTTGGTGGAAGAGTTGATGATGTAGCTCTATCTTGATCTGATGGATCAAAAGCATTGTCATTTCCAAAGTAAGACTATATAGTAACTCTACGTTTTGGGTGTTTTGATGGCCTCCCAATCCCTTCACCACCCTGAGGAGTCTTACCCTTATTGCACTTGTTGCTCAACATATTGATCTCACTTTGAATCAAAGCTAGGAAAAAATGTATTATTGTTTAAGAAGGACAGAGAATATAGATCCCATTCCCCAATATCATCTTTAAGATTGAAGCAAGAATGGAAAAGAGATAAAGAAATCTTATAACACTATGAAGAAATGATCACTCACCTTTAAGTTTAGGTTTTCATTGACTTGCTATCCGTTAATGCAAGAATGCTTGTGTTGTAAGTTTGTAACTTTCCTACGATTGACTTCATAGTTCCAAGTCCAACTTCTGAATCGAGAGCTCACATGTTTAGATCTGAACAAAATGTGTAAGAATAAATGATAGCTTCGATTCTATTTATATCAATCCATATTTGGCAAATTTTGTAGGGTTTTTAAATGGTATATTAAAAAATTGGCGAATCTCACGTTATTATACAATGATACGTTGTAATTTTCAAGGCAATTATAGCCCTACGATTAGCATGGAGGTGTCACGGCAATTGGCGAAATGTGCCCTCAAATGTAATTATTTTTTAATTTTATTGATGAAATGGGTCCTCATAAGCAACTATTTGTAAATTTTAATTGGTGAAATGGGTCCTCGCAAGTAGCTATTTGTAAATTTTAATTGGCGAAATGGGTCCTAATACACAATATTGTTTTAATAGTATTGGCGAATATGTAGGTGATTTATTACGTGCTTCCAAGATTCCAGGCGAAAATATTAATCGGTCCATTTGAAACGCGTAGTTTGTTATGGTAGATTGATTACTTAAATATGCCTCATAAAATAAATTGATGGCGAATGGACATGCATTGGATCGATAATTTGTAAAATTTGGGCGATTTGGCCACCCTGTTGGGTGCAATTAATTCACCAATTTTGACTTGGACGATATCTAATATTCGCCAATTGGCGAAGATTCGCCACTAAAGTTTTCCCTACTTTCTTCCTTTTGAATTCCTTGATGAAGTGAATTCTCTCAAAAGGATTCCTTAATGTTGAATTGATTTGCAAAAAATATTGTTGCACTTTCAAACAAAGTGTCCCTTGAGTGGACCCCTTTTTCTTTTGAAGGGTTCCTGAGGGACCCCTTTGAAAGCTCTTCCTTCAAATTTTGACTATCAGTGTGACTGTTTGCTTGTCTACCTGTGCGGCTTCTTTTTGACATCTAACATGTTTTGTCTGCGGATTAGCATGTTGCTTTGCAAGTGCGCCTGTGAAGTTGCTTTCCAATCCGACTCTGCATAGTCCCTCACATTCGGCTTCCTCCAGGACTAAGAACTTAGGGGGCACCTTCTTTGCAAGGCTGAGGACCTGTGAAGCGCTTTCATCCTATGAGATTTGTTCACCATTGGTCTGTGGGCCTTTGATGCACTTTGTTCAACTCTCTTCAGGACCGAGTACCTATGGAGCCATTTGTTTTCCCTATGCTTTCAAGCATGCCAAATTGTGGTCTGCTTCCTTGATAGTTCAGGTATATTTTCTTGAAACTTTTTCAACCTATTTTGTCGAACACTCATTGGCACTCATGTTCGCTAAAGTGGGGGAAAAATGTATAGGCGTGAATTTGCACCCCCCTTGCAAGTCCTCCTTTTACACCCTTCACCTTAGAAAAATCAATCCTGACAATGTAATTCCATGTCCTCCATCCATACTCCATCCACTTGGCACCTATCTATAGTGTCGGTGGGGGAATTTTTGTCGAGGACGCGCGTGCCATCTATGTGGCGCATTGTCGTCCTGACGGGATTCCTGCCTCTAGAATCTGCAAAGGTGTTATGTTCGCCATTAGGGCCGAAGTGTAACGTATCTACGCCCTTCAACCGACCTTTGAACGGATCTTTCCATCCCAAGATCATCTTCAAATGCATATCTTTCCTATTTATTCCAACTTTCTTCACAACTTCTTTACAATTCTTGACATTCTTGACACAATTCTCACATTCTCACACTTCTTGGCTACTTGTTGCACTATCAACTCCACCACTCCAACATCACAGCATTCTTCACATCTACCACAGAATCTGCAACTTGGTGTCTTGCGAGACTTCCTTCGGTGTGGCTATAGCCACATCGACTTTGCCACGGTTGTAGACTTGCATTCCTCTCTCATTGGCCTTGAGTGCCTTCGATCGAGGGTGGTATTATTTACTTACTATTGCATTGTTGTTGGATTTGAGTAACATAGTGTTTCTTGTAGTATTTGGTATTCTTTCTTTTCTAGCATACTTTCTTTATTGCTTTTCTATACTATTGTTATATTGGTTGTCCATGGAGCTGGAAAAACCAAAACGAGGGTTTGATTGCGGCAAGCCCCGAAACAACCCCAACATTTTTACTCTTTGTTGCGTGTAGGTGATCATTCGTGTGGAGCTTGTTGGCAAACTAGACCCTTCAAAAGTTTATTTCTCACAACCTTTGTTCTCCTCCCTTCCATAACATTCCTTATGTTATCTTAGTCTCTTTTTTATTTCCTGCTTTTGTCATTGTAGTAAACCTTTAGCTAAGTTGTTTAGTAGGTTTTTTGTTATTTGGTTGTCTTTTCACTCGTTGTCTGTACGGACTCCAGTGCACCCATGAGAGGCCAATGTGTCATGTTGTCATCCCTATTGTGCGTTGTCATCTGGCAGAGGGTTGACAGGGCCACAATTCGAGTTCTGAAAACCTACTCGCTTAGTCCAAACTTAACTCTTGGGTTAGTAGAGTGACAAAAGCACTAAGATTGCTCTTCATTCTCTACCCTTAAATATCATACAACTCCCTAAACACCTGCGTGGTTGAGGTAGATCAGGACAGCCTTCAACTCTCAGCTCTCCGTGGCTTGGAGCCTTGGAGTGATTGGTCCCCTTCCTCTACACAATTAAACCAAATTTTGTGAGTTTGTTTGTGCAACATAGAAAATCGCATACCCTTACAATTTTACTTTACATTTTGGAACCATTTTGATGTCAGTATACCCTAGCATGTTTTTAGGCTTATTTAGTCCTTGCCTTAACCTTTTCCACCCATGTTATCAAGGTCATGTCCTCCTATAATCTCTTTTATGAAAAAATATAATTTTGTTGCATTAACCTTGGTGTTTCCTAGTGTATGGACCTTCTAGAAATTGTAATTGTCTCAACACTAACTATTGTGATAGAGTGTTGTGCAGTGACCTTTTTAGTGTTTCACCACCTCGTTGTGTGTCTAGGTCTTGGGTAATTGTTCTAAACGAAATATAAATGGCTCCTTCAGACCTTAGACTCACATATTTTCCATCTCATCTCTATTTTCAAACCCATGCATCAATTTATCTAGCAACCTCTTATTTGATAGTATTCTTGCTCTCATATAGAACAACATTTCCTTCTTGGCTTTAAAATCTTCATGTGAACCAACACAACACTTACTAGCACCACATTGAAGGTTTTTTGAAGCATTCTACATCCAACTGGGTCTTCCTTGGCTTGTCTACATTTGTTAAGGTGTTCTTGTTAACTCGTGTGGTGATAGTGCTCCTACCTTCTCTTGTATTTATTTCATTGTTGCAAAATCCATTGTCTAGTGTTCTTAGCATCATTTGGTTTTCACATCCTTTTTGTCTACACAAATTAGTTTATTGCTCTTTCTAGACCTAAGAGTGATGTTCATAGCTTCTTGTTACTGCTTTTAGATTTTATACACACAAATAAGTTAAGAGTACACTTTTATCAATTTTCTATCTTGGTTGTCCACGGAGATTGAAGGGACCAAAATAGGGGCTTAACCATTCGTG
Source organism: Sequoia sempervirens (assembly GCA_007258455.2). Lineage (NCBI taxonomy): Eukaryota > Viridiplantae > Streptophyta > Pinopsida > Cupressales > Cupressaceae > Sequoia > Sequoia sempervirens. The sequence continues at coordinate 455,477,750 of VDFB02000017.1, forward strand.
GCAAGCTCCTAAGCAACCTTAACCTTTCCTCTTGTCTCAACTACAGGGTTTTGTTGGAGCTCTCAACACCCAGAGGTTTGCATCTCTCATTTTATTCATCATTTTAATCCACAAAATACATAGATTAAATTGTTTGCTTTCGTTTCTAGTATCACCTAGATTTGTTAATCTATTGTCCTCATTTCTTGTGTGCGATTGGGTGTGAATCTCGTGAGAAAATACATTTTACCTATATCTTGTGCTACAATGTTTATACAAACGACAACACATCACATAAATTTTTGCACATCACAAGTGTCCTTGGTAGAGACCTTCAAAGTTCGGCTTCAAGTCCTTTCCATTCATCATGTATAATTATAAACCTAATTTCCCTATTTCTTGTTTCAATTCACTATAAATCAACATTTTCTCATTTAGCGTCTATGTTTTAGCTTAGCGAAAAATAACCTTTTCAAGTTTAAAACATCCTAGGATATTCTAGTAATATTTTGTTCTTTCTAGATTTAGAACAACAAAATAATTCTTCCATAAAATTGGTTTTCTCCTAGTGTAATGTACTAAAAACATTTAACTTAGAAGACAACCTTTTAGTCTAGATCAATTCTCCTACATTATAGTTGATCAACTCTCATGTTAATTCTCAATTCATCTCTAATCTAATGAAATTTGATTCTATGATGTATATGATGAATGCCTCACATATAAATAATTGAAATTTTATCTTTATTTATTTTTCCTTATTTTTTATTTGTCATCCCCTATCATCCCCTAAAATGGCCTCTCATCCCCTATCATCCCAAAAATGCATATGTCCATCCCCTACTATCCCTATCCTAAAAATGTCATGAAAAAGAGCTCTCATTGTCACCACTAACTAAGAAATATTTGCAACAACTACTTCTAGCTTAAGGAATCTTCCTTCTCCATTAAGAAGTTTTGCTTTTCTTTCCATGCTTATTAGTTATCTTCTCCAACTAAGGGACTCAATGTCTATTTGCAAAGGTAACTACTCTTCTCCACTTGCTCTTGTTGTGGACATGATCCTACAAAATCACTCACAACTTTCATAAGAAAATAATTTTCTTTGATACCACTTAATCCCTAAACTACAATGAAGATAGTTCAGCAACAACAATCCTAATGATGAACATGAAAGGCTGAAATTTCCTAAGTAATGTTGAGTCAAAAATTGCAGCTGAAATTTTCTCAGCAATGTTGACTCAAAAATTGGAAGGAAATGAGAGTAATTGATTACACAATTGAAGATAGAAAAGATTTACTTTGGAGAACTTCATATCTAGGAGAAAACTCAAGCAAAATGTAAGCCAAATTACTCAATCACTATCTCTAATGGCAATACAAATCTAAAACCTCCAAAGCACACAACTGCAACTGAAATTTTCTAAGCAATGTTGACTCAAAAATTGCAAGGAAATGAGAGTAACCAATTACACAATTGAAGATAGAAAAGATTTACTTTGGAGAACTTCATATCTAGGAGAAAACTCAAGCAAAATGTAAGCCAAATCACTCAATCACTATCTCTAATGGCAATACAAATCTTAGACTTCCAAAGCACACAACCAACCTGAATCTAGCTCAATTTAATCCCTAAAATATCTTGCAATCTCTCTTAAACACCTCAATGTTTGTTCTTGTCTAAACACAATCTATTGGAACTATGAACTCACTTAAATTGAATTTTAGTACCATTTCTTCATGCCTCAATAGTGGAAGTAACTCTTCCTTTGTCATTTATAATTATGACCATTGATCCAAATTCCCCACCAATTGTTAGTGTCACCTTGACCTTTGTCTTCCCTTTGACTTCACCATCTACTTCAACTCATTCGTACATCTTGCCCACATATACAATCTCAAATAAAATAAAGCATACGTTACAAGTGTACTTTATCAAAGTTGTTGTCATGGTTATATATCCTTCCAAGAGTTTTGCATCTTGTAAATAATTTCCTCCAAAAAAATCAAGGCACTAAATATAAGGGTATCCATGCTAGAAACCTAAGTTCTCTAACTCTAGAATGAATTTCAACGTCCACAATCTTAAATATACATGTAACTTGAATTTTGTGTCTATTGTTGGTAAGTGATAAGCTAACAATAAAAAAAAAAGGTGATTTGGTGTAACTAAATTTTGTTAGAATTCCATCTCAAGCTACCACTTGGATCATTGAACCTAAAACTTGTAAAAAACCCAAATATCATAAATTCAAACATAACAAATAATCCTTTGAAAAGGAGACTCGTAGCCAAAGAAGACAGCTAATGGACACCATGGTTGGAGGCAAAATTTGATTGTCATCTAATCTTAAAGCATAGAAGCTAACAAACTAATCATCCTCGTCAACCATGTTAAGAGCCAACATAAGATCTAATTATTTCCATAGGAAAGTGGCTAGGACCACGAGTACCCTCTTGGGAAACCTTGGGCATTCAAAAAACTTCTCAACAAAAACTCTAAACAAACGTCCATGGTTGATGATCACACAAAAGTACGGAGAAAGTGGACATTTTGCATATTTTCAGCCTTGGGCATATGGCATACCACTTGATGTGGTTTGTACACGTTATAGGCAATGTAAAGTGAGGTCAACCTTGGACTATAAGCATATAAAAGCCCCAATTCTACAAAGGTGTGAAAGTGTGCTTGTAATTTAGAGGGAGCTAATTGAAAGGTAGCGAAAACCCATCTACTCATTCTGGAAATGCTAAAAGGATTTTGATTATGTATGTAGTGTGTACATGACATGCTCTAGCAAGTATTGTTGCTTCATGGTCATGATTACATACACAACATAGATTTCATCAAAAAAGTTCTCACCAATGCAATTGAAAGCATTCTACCTTCCAATGCGAAGCAAATTGGCACATACAATGAACATATTTGTAGAGCTACAAGATTGTTGATCAAAACCGCATATCATTATATTATTGGATTATATGTGTAGTTAATTTGTCCAACTTTACATCACATCAGTTGAAAAATAACTCTAATGTAATAGAGCTATATAGGCAAAGTCTAATGACGATTATTGATCCAAATTAGATAATAAAAATGTTTTGAAGTGTGGACAACTCATCTTGATGAGTCCCTTTGAGTTAATGATTGTTACATACCACTAGGTTAAGTGTATAGTGTGACTATGTTAATGATTCTACAAGAAATGCCTACAAACTTTTCAATAATAATTCATTCCTCCATTAATGGGCCTGCAAGTATAACTTACACTTATTATTGTATTGGGGATATAGCCTTAATGGGTCGGCCTACCATTACATCATTCATTTATTGAGAGGTGGTTGATGTATCGCTTTGCGTCTTTCTCAATCTCTTTGGAATTCTTTCATTGGTGGGATCCCAACAAATCATATTTTCTTTACCAATAACCAAATAAAGTGTGCCTCTTTAGAATCACCCCTACTTAATACTCTGCTAGAACATAAGAGACCTATAAAGATAATAGCTTGGAGATGGCTGTTATTGTTTTTGCATAACCTTCTACATCATCAAAACCTCATACATGTGAATCAACTCCACAAAAATGTGAAGCTTTATTAGATTTCATCATAACATGACAAAAAGGATCAACAAGAAAGCATATATAAACTGATCTTCACGAAATTAAATTCCTTCTCACTTATAACAATGGAACAAGGATGAGCCATCACTCCAAGGTTCTAAGTTCAGCAAATTTCATTCCCATCCAGACAAGCTTTGAGCAGAATTTGCTGAGATATTTTGGTAGTGAGGGACCAATGGAATAGCAACCCCAATTATTTCTGTATGCAACTTTCCAATTTGGGATTCACAGATTGTGTTTTAACCTCCAAATCATGCTAGAAAATTCTATGTTTATAATCAAACATTCAATGATGCACCATTGTCTGCTGCTGTCAGGCCAAGAATCGTGGTGGAAGCATGGGGAGCCCTGATAAACAGAAATTCTATGCATTGTTATTGAATTATACAAGAACAAAGCTACCACAACTCAAGCAGAAGAAACTGAAACTGAAGTTATGCAGCTTTTAAAAGCAGAACTACTCAAGACAAAGATAAACTGCCAGTGAAAAAACCGTGCACTTAACCTTTTTGTGTATTGTTAAACTATATCACAACAATAAAAAAACAGAAAACTAAATAACAACTCATAAATCAAGCATATAATTGATGCAGTATCCAATTTGGCTCGTGGCAAGGCTTGTATTGCATGATTCAGAAAAATAAATATTTAGTATTGCAAACTTGCAAGTATAAGTATACAAAAAGTATCCCAAAAAATATTATACTTGTATGAAGTTGTTACGCTTTCATTTGAGAGCACAATTTGAATTTGTCCCATGCATAAGTTCTGTCTGATAAATTGTAAACAGCAAGATAAATTGAACACTATAATAATTTGAAATTGACATTTCCTCTATATTCTATAAAAGATGCACCTGATATGAACTGGCAATACTTTCATCTAAGAGCATGAATTGAAAGTGTGCCAAGTATAAGTTTTTCTGACAAATTGTAAAACAGTAAAAGATAAACTGAGAATTATAATAATTCAAAAGTAAGATCATCATTATGAATGTGTTGCATATTTATATGCTTTTCATAAGAGTTTGATTTCTTTCATATCTTCTAGGGGCGATCAACCGGCAGGAAGATGAACGGATCTCATCATGTGTTTGATCAATCAGTTTGCTCCAGTGAGTTTGAGGGGAGAATCATGGGTTTACTCCAAGTAATGAATGACTTAAGGCATTATCACCACTCCTTGTTCATGAGATGAGCCCTTCACGCTGTCTATCAATCTGATTTGAGGGAATAAGGCCCTGTCCCTTTCTATAGCCACTGAGCTATTGGCAAAAAATTCTCCCTGAAGGCAGTAGCCAAGGTAGCCATCTCAATGTGGCCAGCCATTAGCCATACACCCATTTAACGATAGTGCTTTCTCTTAGTTCCCGAGGCAACCCAGTGATAATTTGTACTAATACTACTGAAGCAGTTATAAAAGAGCTGGAAAATGTTTCCCTAGAATCTCTGGGTTGGGAACATTTCCCAACGGTTTATAGTAGGAAATGGCATTCAATGACACAAATCTCACAATAAAACTCAGTTTCTATATCATATTATATCGAATACAATCAAAAATGCATGACAAAAAGGAGAAACAAAAAAACGCATTTGTACAAAACAAAAGCCCTCATAATTTTAGAAATTGGAAACTTGGGCACCTTATTTTTCACACTTGTTTGTCTTGTGAACAAAGAGCTGGAATAAGGTTTTTGCAAGTTTAGAGAATAGATTCCAGCAGGGAAGAATGTATTTTGCAGGTGGGGATTGTGTCTGTAGGTTTAAGAGCATATTGGCAATGTTAATGAGCGAGACTTTCCATACTTTCTGTATATTTTCTACCTTCTCTTGCCAATCCAATGCATCTTCATGCAAAACCATGAAAGGAACCCCAAATCCCCAAAGACAATATTTGTGTTATTGATGTCTATTCTCTTATGATGTCACAAGACAAAGTAGTAAGGAATGGTAACACACTTTGTCTAGTATCATCTTCAAAATCTTAAATGTTATGAACCCAATTTTAGTTTCTATAACTGCTGTTGACCTAGGATAGGAACCCTAATTTTGGAGTACAAAAATCCAAATCTAGAGTAAGAAGAAAAACTGAAATTCTGAAATAACTGCTATTATCCCAAATATAAAAATCTCAATTGAAATCTGCTGTAAAAATCTGAAAACCAAAATCAACAAATCTAAATAGCAAAGAGACCTAAAACTGGAAGTGTTTAACACTGCCATAAAAAAAAAATTCAAAAATGGATATAAAAGAAAGAAGAGGGCCTTCCTAAAAAGGTCTAAACCAAGCCAAGCCAAGAATGCTTTTCTGGGCGGTACAGTTGCTTTCCTGTCCATAAAACAGCCTCAAATGGACAAGAACTAATTTACAAATTGACGTTGCAATCAAGAGAACTTATTTCCTTATAAAATTTACCATGAGACATACTATGACTGCCAAACAGCCTACATACAATGAATATGTAACACATTACAAAATACGTTGGTTGGTGAACCCACTGCCTTAAAGGATTGACCCATTTAATCCATATATGTTGTGCCCATTTACATGAAAAATATGGTTTGGTCCCACTACCTAATATGGTATTATTATTGGCATGGATTAAAAAGTTTACGATGACATTATTTGTCTAAAAGCTGTGCTTCTAAGACTCCAGGTGAGGCTCCATTTATTGCATGAAGAGAATAATAGGTGTTGAGCCATATGCTACAGTCAACAGGCACTTTAGAAGCTATGTCCAACATTGGAGGATGAAAGAAAAATATTATATTAATGTCATGAATGACCAAGATCTTTCAATGCTACTAAGAAGCAAATCCAATCACAATTGCAAGAGGAAGTAAAAAATGAGCTCCAACTTCTGAAGCAAACAAGAGGATAAAAGCCAAAACATTTTAACAAACTAGTGGGGTCAAATGATCCAGATTTCATTGGCTAATTGTTGAACACACTAAATTACACAAATTTGATGTCTTGTGATGGTAATAAGGTGACACAAAGAAAATAAACCCATTAAAGTAACTTTATTTTCTCACTTGTAACAACGGGACAATGATAAGCCATCACTCCATAGTTCAAGTTCGGCAAGTTTCATTCCCATCCAGACATGCGTCAACAAGCATTTCTTGAAATGACACATCAGCAAGGGAACCTTGGAATAGCAACCCCAATGACATGTATCTACAACTTTCCAACTTGGCATTCATAGACAGTGTTTTAAGCTCCAAAGCATAATACAAAATTGTATGTTTATAATCAAACACTCCATGATGCACCATTTTCTGCTTCTGTCAGGCCAAGAATTGTTGTGGCTCCATGGGGAGCCCTGATAAACAGAAAGTCCATGCATTGTTATTGAACTATACAAGAACAGATTGCAAGCTACAACAATTAAAGCAGCATAAACAGAAACTGAAGTTATGCAGCTTGCAAAAGTGGAATTCTACTCAAATGAGAGCATTTGAGACAAAAGGATAAACTGCCACTGAAAAAACTGTGCACTTAACCCATTGTGTGTTGTTAAACTTTATCACAATAACAAAAGTAGAAAACTTAAAAACAACTCGTAAATTGAGCATATAGTTGATGTGGTAGCCAATTTGGCTCGTGGCAAGAATTGTATTACATAACTCGGAAAACAAAACCTTGTATTCCAAACTTGTATGTAAAAGTAACTAAAATATCCTATAAACAGTTGTACTTGGTATAAAGTAGCTATACATATATTTCTGAACACGATTTGAATTTGTGCCATGTGTGAGTTTTGTCTGACAAATTGTAAGGATAAGATAAACTGAGGATTAAACTTAATTGAAAATGAGATTTCATTACTCTAAAAAAGGTTTTACCTGGTTTACACTAGCTATGCATTCATTTTGAGAGCATGAATTGAATGTGTGCCATGTATGAGTATTCTCTGACAAATTGTAGAAGGGTAAGCTAAACTGAGAATTATAATAATTTGAAACTGAGATTTCATTATGAATCTCTTGTGTGTATATATAATATCTATGTTACCGGTTCGCAGGGTTCTGGCCCGGGTCCTGGTCCGGGTTCGCACTGGGTCCGGGTCCTGGTCCGGTCCTTCTGCTGGTTCGGCCAGGGTCCTTGCATTTGGGCCTTGGTTCGCCGGTGAAGAACCCGGGCGAACCCGAGCAGAACCCGGGTGTCTGGGCGTCAAAAAGGCATTTTTTTTATTTTTTTTATTGTTTCCTTCACTTTGACTTTGACCCACGCCCATGGGAACCCTAAAAGTGACCTCTAAAACATGTTAAACACCTAAACTGCCTCATTTTCATTCATTTGTTTTGCAAACAAGCATTTTCATTCAAAGAGGCTGACTTCTTATTTTAACTTGTTGGATTGACAAAAGGAGTTGAATATTGATTGTTGAAGCTTCTACAACGATTGCATTGCCATTCCTACAGATTTGCAAGTGTTCATTGGCTGCTACAAAGATTGTTGAAGATTATTTTTGCAAAAAGGTATGTTTTTCTCATTTTTTTCTCATTTTTTCATTCTTTTTTTTTTGTTTTACAAACAGAAACTTTGTTTTGCATCTTTTTTTTTCTGTTCTTCTATGAATGTATACATTGTGCAAGATTCAAAAGAGCTAGGTTTTAATTTTTAAAAAATTATTATATTTTGTTTTCATTCAAATTTTGAATGTGTTGTTTGCAAAACAAATTGCCATAGGAATCACAATGTCAATGGGTTCTACCTCCGGCTCCATAGCTAAACCAAACCCAAAGTTCAAAACAAGTGCAAATTCTCCTCTATGGCAGTATGTTGAAATGATAAGACAGCTTCCAGGTGGTGGTGGTTATGTTTGGAAATGCAATGGGTGTGATGTTCAATATTCTAGTTCATACCATAGGGTGAAAGCACATTTGTGTGGCATAACTGGAAAAGGCATCTCACCTTGCCCTGGAAAGAAAGATGCCCCTATTCAACCTGAGACAATTGCAAAATACATTATGGAGCAAGAACTAGCAGATCAACGGGAAGCCCAAAAAGGAAATCACCCTTTGTCAAATAAAAAATCAAAGGGAATGCAGCCCCCATCTAATCCCAATCCCAATATTGTGGTAGAAGACCACCCATTTATGGCCATTCCAAATCTTCAAGCTCAAAGTGCACAACCTTTTGCAAACAAGAGAGCAAAGGGACCTTTGGAAGTTGCATTTCAAAATGAGAGTAGAGCCCTTGCCGACCAATGTGTAGCAAGATGCATATATGCCAATGGACTATCTTTTAATGTTGTTCGTTCTCCATATTGGAAAGAGATGTTGAGAAGCGGTTAATGAAGCTCCAAAAGGGTACAAGGGCCCGGGTTATGAGAAGGTGCGTAGCACTTTATTGGAAAAGGAGGTTGAGTTGGTTGAAGATGCATTGAAGCCTATAAGAGATTCATGGGTTGAGACAGGTGTGTCCATTGTTTCAGATGGTTGGAAGGACTCAAAAAATCGGCCTTTGATCAATGTCATAGCGGTGTCCCCTAAAGGGGCAATGTTTTTGAAAGCCGTGGATTGTGAGGGGCAAGTAAAAGATGGGCAATTTATTGCTAATATTCTTATTGCAGCCATTGAGCAAGTGGGAGCCCGCAACGTTGTTCAAGTTGTAACGGACAACGCGAAGAATTGTAGAGCTGCAGGGTTGTTGGTTGAGGAAAGATATTCACATATCTTTTGGACACCTTGTGCGGTCCATTCACTCAATCTTATGCTGCAAAAGATTGGGAATAAAATTGAATGGATCAAACAATTGTATACTGAGGCTGAGGACATTTAGATGTTCGTCACCAACCACCACTTGTCTCAAGGGATCTTTAGAACATTTTCAAAATTGGAGCTATTGAAGGTAAGAGAAGTAATATTTACATTTGTCATTTTCTGATTTTCATAATTTGATTGTTCAATCTAATTTAAATTCTTCTTTAAAGTTTATTTTTAAATATTAATTATTTTTTTTAATTTGCAATAGGTTGCAGAAACCCGCTTTGCCTCTAATACAATCGTCTTGAGACGACTTGTGAAAGTTAGGCAAGCACTTTCTAGCATGGTAATTAGCACCAATTGGTCTATATGGAGGCAAAGCAGCACTGAAAGAGCAACAAGAATTAAGAGCCTGATATTAGATGACTCATGGTGGGATCGTGTGGAGTATCTCCTTAGCTTCACCGAGCCCATTTTGAGTATGATTCGCTATACTGACATGGACAAGCCATGCATTGGACAAATATATGATGGTATAGACTCAATGCTTGAGAAGATCAAGTGCACCATAAATGCAAGAGAGCAAGACCCTGAAGAGACTTTCTTCAAACAAGTGCATACAATTGTTGAAGAAAGATGGAACAAAATGACAACTCCATTACACCTTCTTGCCTTTGCATTGACTCCAAAATACTACAGCTCTCAGGTTCTTTCACAACCAGGAAGGCTTCCTCCATATAGAGATTTAGAAGTGGCTGAAGGGTACAAGGCAGCATTTGTGAGACTCTTCCCTGATCGAGATTTGCGGAGTGTAGTCACGGATGAGTTCACTGATTTTGTGCACTCAAATCATCTAGATGTTGATGCCTCCCATGATAGGTTCTTAAAGGATGCTCATTCTTGGTGGTACTTCCATGGACAATACTTCCAAAATTTGCAGCCCCTTGCAATCAAAATTTTATCACAAGTAAGTTTAATAAATTTTCATATTTTAGTTTTAAAAGTTTCATAATTCCATTTATAAATTTTTAATTGTTTACTTTGTCTTCATAGGTTGCTAGTTCATCCGCATCTGAGAGGAATTGGAGCACATATTCTTTCATCCACTCAGTAAAGCGCAATAAATTGCTGTCAAAAAAAGCGGAGAACTTAGTATATGTGCATTCCAACTTGCGTCTCCTTTCACACAAACAACCTAACTACAAGGACGGGGAGACGAAGTTGTGGGATATAGTGCCAGAGGATACTGACTTGGATGCTTGCAGTTCCCAACATATTGCATATGAGGATGAGGATATCCAACAGGGGCATGAGCACATTAGTAGTGCTAGTGATGGTGCCATTGGCACTACTTGTGATTCATCTAGTCTTCCTAATGTCAATGTTGACATTGATATGGATGATATAGAGAATCCATATGATGATTAAAACTTTGAAAGTGTTGTAATATTGAACTTGAAGTTTGAACAATGAATATTTATCATGCATGTTTTAAATGACATTCAAGTTTATGGTGGTTTTGTTGTTTATATGATGTTATCAGTTATGTGATATTCTAATCCTAATTCTGAATTCATGCTTCTAGGCTGCATATATATATATATTTTACATATTTTGTAATTTGTACTAACGAACCCAAGACGAACTGAACCCACCCCCCAAAAAATTTTGCCGAACCGGCGAACCGAACCCGCGAACCCGAACCCGAACCCGAACCCGAACCGGCTACTTAGTATAATATATATGCTTTTCATCCCAGGTTGTTGCGAAGACTCACGCATTGCTGTGAATTATCTTCTAATGAAATATGGCAATATTTTTTACTAATACTACTGAAGCACATATGAAAGAGCTGGCAAACATTTCCAAGCATTTTGAGGCTGGAAACATTTCCCAACAATTTCCAGGCTGGGAACACTTCCCAACAGTTTATGGTGGGAAATGCTATTTCCAATGCCAAAAAGCCCACAATAAAACTCAGATTCTATATCACAAGGTATTAAACCCACTTGAAAACAAATGAAGGAGAAACAGAAAAACAGCATATGAACAAAAACAAAAGCCCATATAATTTTAAAAATCAATAACTTGGGCCACCTTATTTTTCACACTTGTTTGTCGTTTGAACAAAGAGGAGGTGGAATAAGGTTTTTGCCAAGTTAAGGGAATTCAAAATAGATTCCAGAGGTGAAGAATGTATTTTGTAGGCAGGAATTGTGTCTGTAGGTTTATAAGCATATTGCACAGTTAATGAACAGGGTTTCCATATTCTCTACCTGCTCTTGCCAATTCAATACATCTTCATGCAGAAACATGAAAGGAACCTCAAACCTCCATGACAATATTTGTGTTATGGGTGTAGCATTTTGTGATGTATATCACAAAGCTGGGTAGTAGTAAGGAGTCCACAGTCAGATCTCTTAACAAAAGAACTTTTTCTGAGTCTAGAATCTCTGTAATCTCTCTTTGGTGCAAAGAGATTCTTCATTGTAAACCTTCAGCTCAAGATAAGCAAGGATACACAGTGATGCATCCCAGGGATATTTCTGGCCATCCCTGTAACATTCCAGAGACACAGGAATGCATCGGAAACATCACTGGGCCATCCCTGATTCTGACTGCCCACCCAGAAATGTCCTAGAAGTGGCATTCAACCTTCTGGGAACAGACAGAGGCATTAAAGACATTCAAGACATCCTTTCACAGTCCCTAGGATTGCAGGGTGTCTTAGAATGGAATACATATTGTTTTTTAAATATTCCAAATAATTTTTAGAAAGCAAAATTAAAAAGGGTGGGGGGTCCCACGAGGCCCTCACACCCCTTTCAAAGGCTAAAACCTAAATTTACACCTTCAAATTAAACACATCAAAAAAAGGTCATCACATACATTCTCATTTTGTTGTTTTATGAAAACTGTGAGCAGTGAGAAAGAACGGAGAGGAGAAGAGGAGAATGGTATTCCAGCAGTGGGAAGAGCAAAGCAGCAGCAACATTGAAGTTTGTTTATTTCTCAGTGTTTTCTTTTCTATCTTTCAAAGTTCATAATGTTCTTTTGTTTTCATTTTTTTCAAAACAACTACATGAGCAGCCGTAAAGGGTATGGCAGTGATGATGTTGGCATTCATAAACAAATCAAAGATAAGTTGGATGTTCTTCAAGGTGAGGAAGTGCTGTGGTGAAGTGGGACAGCCACATAACCAGTTTGAATGCCCATCTGCTCTCCGAAAAACTTATGCAGAGGGCCCATTCAACACCTCTAAACCCCTTTTGCAATTTGTGACACCTTTAGACAAACAAAAATATAAAATACAGGAAAGAGTAAACATCAGTTGTGCCATATGTGCAATAGGGATTTCAAAGGGAGCTACACTAGGGTTTATGGTCACTTTTTGTGCAATCTTGGAAAAGAGGTTAGGATTTCTGAAAGATAACCAGAGCTGGAAAGCTGAGGCATCTATGTCTTTTATGGACGGCAAAGTAAGATATAAGGATATGTAAATAGAATCTATAAAATTTGCCATGCCATCCATGGTTTCCAATGCTGAGGGTTCTACAAAATGAATGAGGAAGACTAGTGAAAAGTAAGGGATAGTCATAAGGATGTTGAATGTCTAATCACAAGAAGAGGTGGATGATTTAGTTGCCCAATTTTTTATATCCATGCCATTCCATTTCATGTTGCACATTTTCCTTACATCAAAAACATGTTGAAAAAGTAAAGCAAAATTTGTCTCTCATCTACACCCTCTAGAGAAAATGTAATGTCCCCTTCTTAGATAACCCTAAATCTTGCCCTAGAATCACAAGTATAATGTAGTTAGGGTTTTATCTTACCAATAAGCATGATAAATCTTGGTTTAGGTCCTGCAATCATGTTAGGTAATATTCATATGATCAAACATATATAATAAATATCTTATCTATTTAAACCATGTAAATACATAACTATTTCAAATAATATAAATCACACCATTTCCATAATGCACATTGGAAGTTGGATCATACTGGAACTTGGATGAGGAGCATGATAAGTCCACCCGAAGATATCCATACCAAGCCCAAGAGCAGATATACCATCCCTATTGGCCCTCAAGTGGCAAACACTTCAGTCATCCAACATGGGGTGGTGTACTTGGCGGACCTTGTATCTGCATTCCCTACCCTTGCAGCCTTATCCATCCCTCTAATGATCAACACAAATCTAAGGTTATTATCCACTCTAATAATCAACCATTGGGAAGATCAGAGATGAAGCTGCAATAGGATGCCCGGAGCATTTCTTCTTTCTAAGCCCAAGCACAAATAGGCAACCCCCTTGGCCCACAAATGGCAAACACTTCAGTCATCCATTATGGGTGGTCTACTTAGCATGAAATCTCATAACTGCTATCCCCCTTGTACTTCTGTCTCTTCTTCCCATGATTGATTATAGAGGCATAAATAACTTATGGTTGGACTAATAACATAATTTGAATTGCAGTTCTTATTAGGCTCTACATGAAATGCATAGAATTAATGTATTTAAACATAAACATCAAATTGTGTACCACAATATCTATGAACTTATATTACTGCTATGAGCTCAGTATGCAGATATAATAATTAATGTGCAGATGATTTATTCTGATCGATCTGCTGTAGATTGCAGATATTAGTTTGAATAAAATACATTCCCAAATGGTTCCATCTGTTTTAATATATACAGATATTGCTTAAAGAGAAACAGATAGATTAAGTTAGATGAATAATTACTAATACAGATTAATAATTGCTGCAAGAATCATTATTGCAATATATATATATATATATTAAATGCATATGTATTCAAAATGCATACTTATCTGATTATATCATCTGCTGCTGCTTATCTGAATGCAGCCTTATTCTCATTACCTCCATTTTAATGTTCCTTCTATATCTCCTTCAAATCAGCATATACCTCTTTTAGATCTGCATATATCTCTTTTAGATTTGCATATTTATCTTTTGATCTCCATATTATATTTTTACTGCTGTTATTTAATCCAACAGATTTATAATTTCCAATTCTTATTCCTTGTTTCCAATCTGCTGTTTTTATTTAGATTTCTAATTTATTTCCAGCTCCTGATGCTCTTTTTGCAAACAGCTGCCCTCCCTTATATAACCTTATGAAGTGGTGCAACCCCTGTGAATAGACATCTCTTTCCCAAGGGGTATGCCTTTTGGTTCAACTTAATCTGTTTCCTTATATTCCCAATCGCAGCCTTAACTATTTTAATTAATAAACACTTAAACCTTGGTGAATCGCTGCATTGTATGCTGCCTTTAGGAATTAATCTCTATCACTGTTTTTTTAATGATTAATGTTGTCTTTATGAATCACTGGCCATATTCAGTAATCGCTGCCTTTTTAAACTTAACCCTTTTTAAAAACTATAATCGGTGCCCCCTTGGAATATATCCATTGGTGCTTTTTGAATAATAGTGATCATTATATGATTAGTAAATGAATCACTGCTTTAAGTTGATTTCGACAATTTGACAAGCATAGACACTCAAAGTCCACGAATTCCATATGGTTCATACCTCATATATCTAATAGCCTTTCAAGGCGAGTTTAGAGGGTTGAATACCATTGGAACTCTCAGTGTGCAGCGAGTTCATGAGCATTTCTCACAGCTAGAGTGTTCACAATCAAACTTCGCAGTTTCATCATGCAACACTCTTCCATTGAGAAAAATCAAGAAAAGTGTCAAAAGCATAAAGGTGCAGAAGAAACAGAGATCATGACTCCAATTACAAAGCTGCCAAAGTTACCAATTAGTGAACTGCCATTTGAAGTGTGCAGATATTTCCAGGATTGCTCAAGTTGGTGACAAGCAGTAAACTGACAGTTGAAGCATGTGACTATCTCTGAATGATGAGGCACTTAACAACTTCTTGGAGGAGCTAGTTACTCAAATTGCTGAAGTGTGAACTCACAGTTAGGACGTCCCACCTTTTCCAAAGATAGCATTTAAAACAGCAGTTAACTTGACGCCTTTTCCAAGTTAACTCACTATCCCACCTTTTATGCATGTCTATTTTTGGAGACAACTTTGTACAGTGGATTTCTATTTAGTTTTAGACTCAGTTAACTGAAGTAGTCTTTCCAGTTAACTGTTAGTTACATTTGTTTAGACATAAGAATAAATCTTGCTAATTGGCAAAAATTGAATGTTAACTCAAGGAGATTTTAGGGTTCCCTACTCCTTTGAGTGTCTATAAATAAGAGCAACCTTTGCTCATTATTTTTTAACCATACTTCATCGTAGCAAAACGCTGAGCCTTTGAGCCTTCGACTTTGTAACTTAGTATATGTTCTTGAACCATACTTGTGATAACGAAACGCTAAGATATTTTTGCTTGCGTTCTTGTTGTTCATGTACTTGTGTTCAATCTTTGTTCAAGTGTTATTTGGTTGATCGTATCTTGTATGATTGTCCTCTTTCATACCATTTGCTGTCCCAAACGTGTAATCATTGATTGAGTTTGAGAAAATAAATCAAAAGAGCAATGAGCCTTTGATCCAAAGTTTCAAGATCTTTCAAATTTGTTGTTTCTATAATCTTTGTTTCAAACACCTCGAAAAGAGCAATGAGCCTTCGAGGGAATTTGGAGATTTAGTTTATCGTTTGTTGTTTTGTCCTTATAGTTTTTATTTCAGCCTACACCTCGAAAAGAGCAATGAGCCTTCGGATGCGTTCTAAGAACCAGTTTGTCTAAGTTACCCAAATCACTCCTTGTTACTTCTAAATCCTCTTGCTCTGAATTTACCTGAGAAGATAGAAGCCTTATAAATTTAGGCTTAGTTGTAGTTGAGATTACAAAACCAGAGAAAACCTCAGCTGCAATGCAAAAGAGTTTTATAAACCTTGTGCTCTTAACTGAGTTAAAAAGATAGGAATTTAGTTTACATTTCTTTTTCCGCAAAATCAGCAAAAGAGGGAGCTTCCCCTCCTAATTTGAAGAGCAGTTTATATGTGCATAGCTGTCCATTTATAATACGCACTCCAGAGGTGCGAATTGAAATGCCAACAGTTTTCTAGCACCCACCATGGGGCACGAGGCATAAAACTTCAAGAAAAGCTTACGCTTTTATGACATGGGAATGACCATCTGGTGTCCTATTGCATGATCCACACAGAAGCAATGGATGATAACGACAATAATGCTGGCAATGTTGATAGAAATCAACGACGTCCACCCCCATTACCTTGGGGTAATAACATTGGACCCTTGGCTTTTCAGGTAAATCATGAGTTACCTAAAGGGTCAAGGAAGCACTTTCCCAGATTTCATGGCAATGGAAATCAACACTCGGATGAACATTTTCCTGCGTTCACAACGGCTTGCACTGTCTTGCACGTGGCATATGAAGACATCGCAGTACGTCTCTTTGTGGAGACTCTTGTGGGAAATGCTGCCAACTAGTTCAATCACTTGGAGCTAGGCATTATCACAAGTTGGGCAACTATGAGTGAGAAATTTTCGACAAGATTCACGCCCGCTAAAGACAATCATTTGTTGTTTGCCCAACTTGCAAATTTAAAGATGGAACACAACGAGCTCATGAGGGAATTTGTAGCAAGATTTAATCGTCTTGTTACAAGACTTTCTTCTACACTCGATCCATCACCGGAGATTCTAATGAGTTGTTTCATAAATGCTCTTCCATTAGAAATAGCCTTCTTCCTCAAGATGGCAAAAGAAACAGTCGAAGAATGCGCAAGAACACACCATCAAGTTGGAGGATGATATGATTACTTCCGGCAAGATGAAAACGAATTCTATCAGATCTCTAGCTCAAAACCATACCAGCCAAAGAGAGATAATTTTCAGCCACGGTTGCCAACATCTCCATCAAGACCAATGATTGAAGCTACACACAGTGCAGTATTTTGTTCTTTCCACGAGACCGATGCACATACCAGATCCACCTATCCTAAGAATCTGGGAATGAACCAAATCATGGGATACACTGAAGCTGCTCCCAATTCTAGTTTTGTACCAACACCAAGTTCAAACGTTGTCTTACCGCAAATAGACAACTTTGATGGCGACTCCGCTGCGGGATTCTTTGAAAGAGAACCCGTCAATCAAAAACAAGAAGCATACCATCACTATTCTCTTGCTGTAAATCACAAGAATTTTTCAACACCTGTGTTCACACGTGCTCAGCACTTCAAGGCACGAAAAGAAGAAGAAAGGCAGAAATCAAACACAAAGGGTAAAGAAGTGCCTTCCACTTCTAATCCCAAACCTTCACATGAGAACACCATACCAGTTGCTCAAGATCCGTCTTCAGCAAATTTTGATATCGTCGCTTCCATGATTAAGACCAAGGTACAAATCTCTCAACTAGAATATCTTCAGGACCATCCAAAACAATTAGATCATATTCTCAAGGTGGTAAAGGAGCAAGCTGTGATTCAACTCGCATTGCTCAAGTCATTTGTTCCAGGCTCCAACAAAAGAAAAGCCTAAAACGGGTCCTGGTAATGATGTGACTCTGTAAAAGATAGAAACTGAAGACCAGAACATTGCTTGTTCTGAAAAGAGACTAAAAGAGGATACAAAGTTATGGACAATGCAGTTTGATGTGGGTTGTTCAATAGCAGTTTCAAGAGCAGAGGGAATGATCATCTCCCCTAAAGGACAGTGTCGGCAATTGGAATTCACTAAAGCTGAGACAGAGACACTTTTGTTAGGCTTCGAAAATGTCGAAGACATGGGAATCAAACTCCTATGTGTTAAAGGTGATGTAGAGCTGATCGATGAGCCAGTCAAAGGATATTTTCAAGTCGGAAAAGATCACCTACAGCATTATAGAAATCGAGTTTGGAACTCGATCAACTAGTTTGAAGAATTCAATATCCCAAGGATGGACGACAGCAAAACTAATGCCTCAGGGGTATCAACTTTCCCATTTGCATCATATTCTGACTTTTGTCAGAGTACCTTTGCTTGGATATATGAAAACCTAAGAATCTTTATCCCAGAGGAATTGTCTCCTGCAATACCCATTAGAAGATAAGTAAAGCCTTTCAGGTAGAAGCAGCATCGATGTAAGGCTCTTACCGTTGTCATGCAGCGGACAATATCCAAAGCACTTCATCCCTTCGAGAGTGGAGTAAATTTTGTAAATGATTTTCTTTTTGTTTTCATTATGTCGTAATGTATTTCCCCGTTCCGTACAGTTGTCATGTTTTAGGTGATTAGATAGTCTTGTTTTTAGGTGAATTTTAAGAAAACTCCAACCAATAGGTGTTTTGAAAAATCCTGATTCCAATGCCCAACTGATAAGATACTAGTTTGCACTTTAAAAACCTAGAGATTATCGGTTCTCCTATGCCGCAAGTATCCAACATGGTCACTAGACAGAGCCTAATGTTGTACCCAAAATAAAAATTTTGCTTCAATAAGGCATTTTGATAAAATGGTCTAAATCTTGTAAAATTGTTGTCAAAGGTCAATTTTAGGTCAAATGAAGCATGGGCTTTTTGTGGGTTTATTGTCAAGAGGATACTTGCAAATTTTGAAAATTAGGGTTTCAAGCCCCTGTTTTTAGGAAAACCCTAAAAAATAGGACTTTTCCATAAATGACTCAAAATGATTTTGATAGGACAATTTCACTTCACAATCACATTGGTCAAGTCAAAATCATGAAAAAGTTTGTTTTACTATAGTGGGTCTATTTCACTTCTTCAGGGAAAAGCTAAGACCTCTGAGGTCATCAATGGCAGATGGCCAGTACTAGGTATCAAGATGTAAGCTTCAGATGTTGCACAGAAGATTCCATGGTGAAAGATGCTCGAAAAAATGCTTCACGACAGAGGGGAATTTCAAAAGTTGAAATCTGCTAAAAATATTCTTAGTCTGGAAAATGCACGCCTTACTACAAGGGAGATGCCTTGCCAGTCAACGCCTTGGTCAACATTTTCAATTGCCCGTGCACGCAAAATGGTGAAAGCAATCACAATGGTGAACGCGTTCACGTCAGCGACAACGGTGATCATCTCAAGACAAGCAAGACAGTGAACGCAAAGCACGAGGAGGTCAAAATCATCAAGAAATGACTAACTCTAGATCCCAAAGTGCCCCTACTAGCCAAGGGCACCCATGAATTCAAGAGGCCAACTGCAGCTGTTAAGAACTGCAAAACCAGTCGTCTTCTTCAGAGTTTTGCTAGCTTTCTGACAGATCGTCAGGCAAATTTACCAGATTCAACAAACACCGGCAAATGAAGGTAGAGGTCAAAAATGCTAAAGGCAAGAGTCATCAAAAATGGCAATCAATCAAGGGAACTGCACCCCTGTAGGCTAGGGGCGCCCAAAGAAGAAAGCAATCAGATGTCAGTTTTTGGATTGGTTATCTTCAGATGATCTTTTCGGATTTAGCCCAACTTTGCAACAAATCTGTTCGCCAGTCCACGAGACCTACCAAACGGCAGTAGTTGTTGATCAAACAAGCACGTGAAACGAAGGATGGATTAAGTTCGTCAAAGCAACTGCACCCCTGCAAGCCAAGGATGCCCAACATTTTGAGCAGTCAAAAGTGGTTTTTAGCAGTTGTCTTCTCCAAGACATCTGCTCATAATCCTTCTAGCTTCGCGATGAATCCAGCTGCCAACTCACAGAACCTGTCAAACACCACAAACGAACCTCAAGCGCAAAAATGCTAAAAGTCAAGGCAAGTTGGAAACATAAAAAACTGACTTAGAGGAAAATGCACCCTTCTAGCAAAAGGTGCCCAACTTTTTGGAGCACCAGATGCAACTTTCGTGCTTCGCAACTTCCAAGGAGACCTCAAAGTTGATCAATCTCCACGATGAGACCATCAGCAAATTCAACAAAGCAATCAAACATCTGGCGACGAAAACCAAACTGGAGCATTTCGTGAAGGGTTACAAAGTGGAAATTATGTCTCAGAAGCACAAAAGCGCCCCTGTAGGCCAAGGGCGCCCAAGAATTTGAGCCTCCTAAATCAGTTTTCAAAGCTTGCACAATCAGTCATCCTTTCTGAGGTTCTTCCAACTTCACGATGGATTCAACATCCAGTTCACAGGGATCGTCAATCACCGACAACTACAGATCAAAGCACGGGAGGCCAAATTGTAGAAATTGAAAATCATCCAAGAAATTGGCTAAGTTTGGCAAGAAAATGCACCCTTCTAGGAAAAGGCACCCAAGTATTCAAGCCACCAGAAGTCATTTTTAGGGTTTGCAACCTCCAGTGACATCTCTTCAGAGTTGATCCAACTTCGCAGTGAAACTGTCAGCCAAGCCTCAGGGTCAATCAAGCATCCAAAATTCAAGATCAAACAAAGGCAGTTCATCACAACAGAAGTTGAAAATCTTCAAAAATATACTAACACTGGTGAGACTTGGATGCCTAAAGTTAAAATGGGCCCAAGTTGACTTGAGTTACGACTTTTGAAGAATTCCTCATGCCTAGGCGTCCCAAAATTGGTGGGAAAACTTCCAGTTAACAGTCAATCACACAAGTTGACTCCCCAATCAAGGTTTTGGCGTCCAAACTAATTGCTTTGTTCCAAATTGACATTTATCAAGCATCAAGGCGTCTTTCCTTCATTATTCTTTGCAGGTTGAAGAGCAAACACATTTTTCTTCACAACACCATTTGGAGGATCAAACGGAGGCCATTGTCAGTGTTCTTCATAATACCAGGTTTAGGTTGCACTGAAGGACGTTTTTCACAAGACCATCTCTAGGCGTCATTTTCCAAGGCAGCAGTTTATAACTTCTGGCTTCTCCCCACAAATTTCTTCTATTCTTGTCTTAGGTTTTCTTGCATGCTCGAGCAAACTCCATTTTCTCACAATTATGACCTTCTGGGTTCATTCAGCATAGCATTGGCCACAAAACCCACATGCTAGAATTTTCCGAAAAAATTGCCCCGTTGCTTCCAGTTTTTAGGGTTTCTGCAAAAAGTACTCTTTTTCAGAAACTGACAAACTGGGTTTGCTTAGCATAGAGGCGCCTACAAAACCCATGTGCCAAAAGTTTACGGGAAAAATAGCTTTTGCAACTTCTACATAACTCCTGCAACTTCTACTTCTAAGGGGTTGTTGCATGTCCAAGGAAAAGTCACTTTTTCAAAAATCTAACATTCTAGGTCCATTCAAAAGGATATTCCTAACAAAACCCACGTCTCAAAAATTTTCGTAAAAATTGCCCCTCAACGAAGCTATTTTTAGCCTTTACAGAAGAAGTTGTTCAAATAGTGTCGTGTGCCCAGTCATTCTTCTAGATTTTCATAATGCAGTTCTCTCAAGTTGAATTCAAGACCAAATCGGTCTTGCTTCATGATTTCCTGAAGACAGCTGACACCGATTTACATCGAGCACACCCTAAAGTTGATTTGGACAATTTGACAAGCGTAGACACTCAAAGTCCACAAATTCCATATGGTTTCATACCTCGTATATTTGATAGCCTTTCAAGGCCAATTTAGAGGGTTGAATACCATTGGAACTCTGGGTGTGCAGCAAGTTCATGAGCATTTCTCACAACTAGAGTGTTCACATCCAAACTACGTGGTTTCATCATGCAACATTCTTCCATTGAGAAAAATCAAGAAAAATGTCAGAAGCATAAAGTTGCAGAAGAAACAAAGATCATCACTCCAGTTACAGAACCACCAAAGTTACCAATCAGTGAACCGCCAGTTGAAGTGTGCAGATATTTCCAGGATTGCTCAAGTTGGTGACAAGCAATAAACTAACAATTGAGGCATGTGACGATCTCTGGATGATGAGGCAATTAACAACTTCTTGGAGGAGCTGGTTACTCAAATTGCCGAAGTGTGAACTCACAGTTAGGACGCCCCACCTTTTCCAAAGATAGCATTTAAGACAGCAATTAACTTGATGCCTTTTCCAAGTTAACTCGCTGTCCCACCTTTTATGCATGTCGATTTTTGGAGACACCTTTGTACAATGGAGTTCTATTTAGTTTTAGAATCAGTTAACTGAAGTAGTCTTTCCAGTTAACTGTTAGTTACATTTGTTTAGACATAGGAATAAATCTTGCTAATTGGCAAGAACTGAATGTTAACTCAAGGAGATTTTAGGGTTCCCTACTCCTTTGAGTGTCTATAAATAAGAGCAACCTTTGCTCATTATTTTTTAACCATACTTCATTGTAGCAAAACGCTGAGCCTTTGAGCCTTCAACTTTGTTACTTGGTATATGTTCTTGAACCATACTTGTGATAACAAAACGCTATGCTATTTTTGCTTGTGTTCTTGTTGTTCATGTACTTGTGTTGAATCTTTGTTCAAGTGTTATTTGGTTGATCGTATCTTGTATGATTGTCCTCTTTCATACAATTTGTTGTCCCAAACGTGTAATCACTAATTGAGTTTGAGAAAATAAATCAAAAGAGCAATGAGCTTTTGATCCAAAGTTTCAAGATCTTTCAAATTTGTTGTTTCTATAATCTTTGTTTCGATCTACACCTCGAAAAGAGCAATGAGCCTTCGAGGGAATTTGGAGATTTAGTTTATCGTTTGTTGTTTTGTCCTTATAGTCTTTATTCAGCCTACACCTCAAAAAGAGCAATGAGCCTTTGAGGGAATCCTGAGATCTAGATTATCGTTTGATGTTTTACTTTCATGAACTCTATTTCAGCGTACATCTAAAAGAGCAATGAGCCTTCGGATGCGTTCTGAGAACCAATTTGTCTAAGTTACCCAAATCACTCCCCGTTACTTCTAAATCCTCTCGCTTTGAATTTACTTGAGGAGATAGAAGCGTTATAAATTTAGGCTTAGTTGTAGTTGAGATTACGAAACCAAAGAAAACTTCAGCTGCAATGCAAAAGAGTTTTATAAACCTTGTGCTCTCAGCTAAGTTAAAAAGATAGGAATTTAGTTTACAATACTTTTTACGCAAAATCAGCAAAAGAGGGAGCTTCCCCTCCTAATTTGAAGAGCAGTTTATCTGTGCATAGCTGTCTGTTTCCAATATGCACTCCAGAGGTGCGAATTGAAAAGCCAACAGGCACCAAGTTTAAAATTTAAAAATTTGCTTTATATTATATTTTATATTTAAATATATATATATACATATATAGTGTTAAAAAACACTTTTTAGTTAATAGCACCAGGGTCAGCTTAGAAAGGAAGAGACATGACAATCCTCTCTCCCTCGAATTGCTTGCCCCCAAGCAATTTCAGACTTGGATGCTCAAATATCTCCACTCCTATGGCATCCTCCAATGGAAGATTTTTCCATTTCACCAAGTACTCTAGAATGACCTTGTTTCTTAGTCTCTTTTCTTTCATGTCGATCATAGCCTCGAGCTCCAAACTCAATTTCCCTTAACCATAAAGTGATGACAGCTCTGAAGGTGTGACCTACTGTCCAAGATTCAGACATGACACATGGAAAACATTGTGAATTCTGCTGGTTTCTAGAAGTTCCAGCTTATGTGCAACCTCACCTATCCACTGTATTATCTTGTAAGGTCCATAAAATTGTGGCTTAAGCTTTCTATGAAACATCTCACCCTAACTTTGTATGCAATTTTTTTTTTATTTCAAGGCACCATGTGAATAGTCATTTCGTCAAACAATTTGCAGGAGTCTGATGGGAATGCATTTTCTTTTCACAGTTTCCATTTAACCAGATATAATAGTTCACATAGCACAATTGCAAAAATATTTCCCAAATTTCAATGATTCACAATGTTACAAAAAACCAATCCCTGATTTAATATTGCTAATAGAGTGACAGGATAGATTTTACACAACATAGATTTCAAATAATATTCATCAATTATTAATGAATTATTTTCTGACCTGGAAGCTGCTCTAGTAAACCATACGACTGAGACATTTTCTGACCTAGAAGCTGCTCCAATAAACCATATGGCACCCTTCCTCTGATGGCAAACAAAGGTTGTACAGCTGGCAGTAGGAAGCTGCGCTAGACAAAGGAAGTAAGGTTGTTGATAGGAGTGTACGACCTCCCAAGCTCAACCCGACTCTTTCCTCTTGTTCTCGTCCCTTCTTTAATTTGTCCTTTTCTTCATTATTGAATAGTCAATGGTTGTTGTGGGGTCTTCAAGCCCATGGAAATAAAATTGCCACCCCTATGAAGATAAAATGGTACAACCAAAAAGCCAATATGGTATGGCTGGTTAAAATAAAAATGGAGCGATTGGATAATGCTTGTACTGCTGGTGAAGCTCAGAAAATTCTGTTGAAATCTTCACTAGTAAATATTTCTAAATATCTCTCCAATTTCCAAAACCTTCAGTCACAGAAAATTGTCTTGCGACAAGACTTTACAAATTTTGAATCTTCAAACGTTGATGTGCAGCTGCGAAACCTGGATGATTCTGCCAGGAAAAGGATTTGGGTTTCGTCCAATCCTTCAAACCCAAGGGTTTCCATCCTCAAGTTCCTGAACTAGGTTTTCCAAGAAAACCAAAAGATAAATTAAACCAAGCATACTCAAAAATGAGCTTCCCAAAACCTTTATTCCTCTTTCCGTAATTGCTCCAAGATTCTTGAAAACCCATTTTTACTTTTTTTAGTTTTCTCCATATAACACCCAAAAAGTCACTAATTAAATATTTGAACTTTTCCGACTTAAGTCACTTTTAATAAATAATTAAAATAATTAATTTAAGTTGCTATTAACTTTATACTTTTCCGACAACTTAATTAATTATTTAATTATTAAATATTTCCGCACCAATACAGAAACTCCGGAAAATACGAAACTCCAACTGGAAACAACTACTGAAGGTGCCAAAAATATTCCATATCATCTCGAACAACTAACAACCCCTTTGACAACACTAATTGATGCCAAAAAAACCAATAGCTATAATCAACGCTATCATGATCGAAAATGGGGATATTACATTCTACACCACTCCCCTTGAGAGAAGATTGCCTATAGGGCTGTAATTTCAAGAAAACCATGTCTTCTACCTCGAAAGTCCTCTCCAAATGGTGGCAATCAGCGTACATTTTTTGTTGATTTTGGGCCTGATATAGGTTCTCCTTGAGTGCATCCAAAATGTCTAGACATTGTTGTACCAAATCCTTAGCTCCAAGAACTCCACTATCCCAAAGGACCAAATCCACGAATGATAATGCTTTGAACGAAGTCATACCTATAGAAATGTGATGAGTAGGAATTGTAGCAATACTCCCCAAGGTGAAGCCACCTGATCCATGTTGTTTGTTGTCTCGTAATGTAATTCCTCAATACCCTTCTATCCATTTGTTCACAATCTCTATTTGCTTGTCTGTTTGAAGGTGATAACTAGTGCTTAGAGTCAAATTTATACTTGTCAAGCAAAAAAGTTCTTGCCAAAACAAGCTAAATAACCTACTATCCATGTCACTCATGAATATTTTGCGGAAGCCCATGTAATCTAAATACCTCTCTAAAAAACAAATCAGCCACCTATGGAGCCTTGTATTTGAAAAATATAGCATATAAATGAGCATACTTAGTGAGTCTATCCACTACCACAAAGATGCAATCTTTACCCTGCACTCTCAGAAGACCCATGATAAAGTCCATGGAGATGCTCCCCCATTTTTTATTTGGAATGGGTAAAGGGTGCAACAAACCAGCTAGAAATACATATTCAACTTTGTTCTACTGAAAAGCCAAGAACTCCATAACATGCCTCAAAATATCACTTTTGAGTCCCATCCATGAAAAACGCTCTTATCTACTTGTATGTCTTATAGTACCCTGGGTGACCAGCTAACTGTGTTTCATGCATGCCCTCAAGATTTTCTCCTTCATCTTCAATTTTGGAATATGATATACTCGGTCCTTATAAAGGATGAGTTCTTCAACCACCTTGTACCTGTCATCTTGTCGCTTACCATCCAAAATATCAATAGCAAATGTGTTCTTGGCATACTCAGCTATTATAGAAACCTTCCAATTAATAGATATCAACCATAGAACACAAATAAGGCTTCCTAGATAACGCATCAGCCACAACATTATTCTTCCCCTTAACATACTCAATGTCAAAATAATAGGCCTATGGCTTACTTACCTGTTTTCTCTATCTATCATTCAAATCCTTTTGGATGAGGAAGAGCTTCAAACTATTATGATTTTTTTTTACCACAAACTTCCCGCAAACCAAGTAAAGTCTGAACTTGGCTAATGCATGCATGATGGCTAGCATCTCCTTATTGTAGATAGAAAAACTCCTCCCCGTCTCCTTGAGTTTCATACTCTCAAATGCTATGAGGTGTTTGTTTTGCATCAAAGCCACTCTAATCTCCTCTCCTAAAGTGTCACACTCTAAAACAAAAGTGAAAAATCTAGAATAGCCAAAACAAGACATGAACTCATTACCCCCTTGAGCTTATCAAAAGCTCTCTGTATTGAATCACTCAAAGAGAAGGCTCACTTCTTCCTCAAATTTGTCAATAGGGCTGCTAGCTCTAAAACCCCTTTCACAAACGTCCTATAATAGTTGCAAAGACCAAAAACGCCTCTCAAGTGTGTCATATTCTTAGGTGGAGGCCAATCCATGATTTCCTTAATCTTCTCGTCATCCCCACTAACCCCTTTGGCACTAATTTTATGCCCTATATATAATATCTATGTCAACCCAAACTCACATTTTGATACCTTGGAAAAAAAGACAATTGCTCTAGAATGCCAAGCACCCCATCTATGTGCCTCAAATGATCTTCCCATGTCTTACTATAAATCAAAATGTCATCGAAAAAAACTAGTACAAATTTTCTCAACTACTTAATAAATACACAGCTCATGCAAGACTAAAATGTGACAAGTGCATTAATCAACCCAAATGGCATGACCAAGAACTCATAATGCCCATAATGACACCTAAAAGTTGTTTTATGCACATCCTCTTCTCTTATTGTTATTTGATGATACCCTAATTGTAAATCAATCTTAGAGAAGTACACTACACCATGAAGCTCGTCTATCAACTTATCGATCCTGAGAATGGGTAGCGATTCTTGATATTCTTCTTGTTGAGGGCTCTATAATCGATGCACATCCTCACAGTACCATCCTTCTTATTGACCAACGCCACGAAAGAAGCAAATGGGCTAAAGCTAGGTCATATGTGTCCCATATCCACCAACTCCTTGATCGCTTTCTCAATCTCTTCCTTGTGCCTCCTACAATGACAATAAGGTGTAATAATGATTGATTTCGCTCCTTCCTCCAACTCAATCACATGTTGAAAACCGCTATCAGGTGGCAACCCTAGAGGAATATCACTACATACCTTGCTATGCTCATCCAAGATGGATTGGATGTCAACATGATAAGATCTCCCATCCTTGGATGAACCTAAGTCTATAATCAAACACTTTGCTGCCCAAAACACTTAATCTTTACGAAACGCTCTATCCATCCTTTGTGCTGAAACAATCTTGGGAGCCCCATTGGATAGGCCTTGTGGAACCACCTCCTTTCCTTCGGATTTAAATCTCAACTCCATACTATGATAGTTTTGTGTAAACTCACTAAGTGAATGCAACCATTGCACACCCAAAACCAAATATGTTTCACCAATGCCAACAACGTAAAAGTCGTCCCACACTCTGTCTCTCGAGGGTCATCTAAATATGTTGAATCCTTTTGTTGCATGGAATAGTAAACCCATTAGCCATTGTAACCTTGAATCCCTCAAAATCATTTGTTCTCAATCCCATCTTAGTCACCAAACCCTCATTAATGAAGTTGTGGGTAGCCCCACTATCAATCAATGTTGTCACTCTATGTCCCTGTAAGACTCCTCTAACTTAAAAAGGATGATACCTAGGTGCCCCTGAAAGTGTAGCGAGTGTGCCTCCTGATGACTCCTCTCCTTCCTTGCTCTCATGTTTTGCCTATCAGCCACAACCTCAGGTTCGAGTTCTTCCACCTCTTAATCCTCATCAAAACCCACCACTATGTAGTGTACATGTCCCTTTCCCAAACATCAATGTTGTAGCTCCCATGGCTCTCTACAAGAAAAGCATAACTTTTTTCTTTAAATCTCATTCTTGGATTCTTCAACCCTACTTGGTTTTGAAGGTATTGCCTTAGGTTGTAGGAAACTTTTATAAAAAGGTTTCTTATGCTAACCCAATGGTACAACTTGGAGGAGAACTTGTTCTTAGTCACTAAATCCTCCAAATTCAGAGCTCTCCAAAGGGCCTCTTGCAAGGAACCCAAATAAAATGCCCTTACCAAACCCCTAAGTGGTTTGGTTAGACCCTCTACGAATAGCACTATGAGCCTCCTCTCCATCACATATGGAACTATCACTCATAGCCTCTAAAACTCTGCCACATAATGCTCAACTGTACCCTCTTGCCTCAACTGTGCTAACTCTCTAAAATGAATCTTTGGATTCTTCCTATCAAACCTCTCCATCAATTTTGAGTTGAACTCTTCTAAAGTTGTGATGTCCCCTTATAGAAAGAATTAGGACAACTTTGCCTTGAGTTCACCAATTTTTGAAGAATCAAAGTCTCAAGCCCAATGAATTACAGTCATATACTTCTAAAGGTGATGTTCAAAGCTAGCAAACTCGAATATTGAGAATTTTATTGGAGAGATGAAAATTAATAAATAAAGTTTTTAGATCAAATATTCAATAATTATTGATTGTATTTTGTGATTATACTGGCTATAGAATCTGAATGCTATCTTTGATATCTTCTCCTTGATTATGCTCGTGTACAGATTGGGTTGCTGATGATTACGGGTCAAATCGTGTGAAGTGAGAAGGCTATGCGTCTGATATATTTTTGGTTAATCTCTTGCCTTGAAGAGGGTCGGCTCTTTCTCTTGGAGCGATCTGAGTTTCTAGAGGGTCTGTAAGGGACTTTCTAATCCCTGCGATGTCGTTCCCTTGAATGTGTCTTTGTATCCTTCGCTTTCTATCTAATGATTCACCTCTCTCCCAGCGGTTGACTTTAATGGTGTGACGCCACGACGCATCTTCTAACCGGTTCTCCTCTGTATGCTCATGCGTCCCTTCACACGTGATTAGTATTTGTTTAGTGTGCAACTAATCCTTCGTATCTTTCTTAGGCTTGACTACGTGCTTGCCTTTTGTCTACCTCCTCAACATGGAATCGTATAGCCTTCTTAATACATGTTATCTTTTAGTTATCGCTGCTTATGTCTAATTGCCTTTGGACAGTGATAAGCTTATTGTTGGCTTGAATGGTTCGTTGCTTCCTATAAACCCATCTCTACTTTCAGACAGATGGAGATAAGATCGATATGATGAAGTAAATACTGTATGGATTGATCTCTAACTCAACTTGAGACAGCAAGGGTCTTATAGTATCAATCTCAGTTCATCAATAGTCTTTGCAAAGCCGCCTAAAACCAATCAAACTTCTTGCTATCTCCGTTAATTATTCTAGATACTTGTGCGCCACGTCTGAAAAATCTCCATGCCTATCTAGCGTGTGGTCTTCTTTCTCTTCACCACGTATCGGGTGTCTTCTTCCTTGACGTTGTATTGGTGTCTCCTGTTCTTAACTCTCTATTGGTGTCCTTTGTTCTTAATTCTCTATTGGTGTCCTCTATTCTTAATTCTCTCTATCGGTCTCTTTTGTTCTTAACTCTCTCTGATGGTGTCTTTTGTTCTTAACTCTCTCTTTGATGTTCCTTTTGATCGATCTAAGCTCTTAGCAAATCTGTCAATGATCTTTTAATCTGTGTTATGTCAAGCTATCTTCTAAACCGTTCACTTGCTATCCGATGATGTTACTTCCTCACATCATCCCATTTAATATAGGAGTGGCACCAAAAGACGCGTCTCCCATCGATTCTTCATGCGCCTATTCACTTGTGATTAGTGTTAGTTTAGCCTTTGTGTTTGTCTCCTCCTTCAATCTTGAATTTGCTTGATCTGTTGTTAACATCCGATTAGTGTATAAACAAATGACATATTCTATTTGCATGTAAATATATATATATATATATATATATATATATATATATATATATATATGTATGTATGTATGTATGTATGTATATGTATGTATATGTATGTATGTATATGTATATATAGATATATGTATATATTATATCTATTTAAAATGTAAATGTAATAAGTTTATTTTCTAAATACTTCCCTTATGATGGGGACATCACAAAAGTAGTAATTGAACCATGTCCTTGAGTCGCCATGTTGTGGTACCACCATTCACCGACCACACCCTCTGCATGAAGGGAGGCAAACTTGATTGCTTCCTCTTCATAAAATGGGGTTCAATGAGAAGTTGGTTTCTAGAATTCTACAACCATGCTCTAGCTGTGCAACTTTTCAATCCATCATAAGTAGGTATAGTGATCTTCCCCAACCACTATTGTATATCTCTCTGAGGCTGATCCTGAGGATATCTCCTTCCCCTCCTATGCCCATTCCTTGGTTTCATCTCATAGTACACCATGAAGGACATGTCACAATAGATTGCTAGATTTAGAGCACTATGCTCTACATGATACCTTGCCATCTCATCCTCCTATCTTGGTGGCAATTGCTACTCTTCAAATGGATTATCTTCATCTCTTTGCAAAAAAATTCGCTCGAAGTGTCTTCATTGGAGGATCAATTGAGACTCCATCATTAGCTAAGTGACTTCCTTCTGCACAATTCAGATTAGATCTACCAACACTCCATTGTTGATTCATTCCTCTCAAAGTCCAAACTATTTCTGCCATAGACTCTCTAATGGTATATTGAAATTCCTTGGCCAACTCCCTGTTTTCATTTCTAATTATCTCCTGGATGTTTACTTCTTCATTCCTGTCACCCATGATTTCTACTTTCTTCCTCTGACTTTGTTGATACCTCATTTCCCTATCACTCCTTTGCATGAATTTGCATCACATTGTCCCACAAGCTGGCAAGAAAAAGTGGCTTTGATACCAATGAAATGTACCCTAAGGTAAATGCACAGAAGTTTACAGAATTTTGATATAAAGGAATAAACCAAACTGCATCCATAATTCTGGGAAAAATTACCACAGACTCAAGTATATATAAGTTTGTAAAATAGATTACATTAATATCTTGTGATAAGTGTCTATTATCGACTATGCAGATCTATCAATTATTAGTGCCAGGTGTAAATTATTATCACCGGTCTGCCCTGATTTGATATTCACACCTGGCAATTAAAGTAGGATTAATACAAGCAAATAAGGGCAATTCTTACAGTCAACTGGCTATTGGTATTCTAGCACAGATTTCTCAAAGTCCAGTGATATAGATCTTGGTTATGAGGCAATCTTTTAAGTCATGATTATGGCAATCTCTCTAGCCCTAATTATAGTGGATGATCTGTATTTGCTTCCTCAAATGGCACTAACAACTGAATAGCACCCAAATCCAATTTGTCTTCCAACAACCCTTAGGATAGTAAATGGGAGTTTGCTAAAATTTCACCCAAGTCTAAAAGGAATTTCTCTCCATTGTCCAATGACTGGTTTACCACCTCCCAGTAGCGATTTGATCGATAGGTCATAACAATGGTGGCACCTCTCTTCAAAATGTTTGGCACTGTCTTACGGCCTAAGTATGCTCTAAGGTGACTCACCAATCGATTCCCTAATGCCCAGGTATCCCTGAAAATGCCAAATTAACCAATCAATACAGCTGCAACCCCTATGCGTAATTGTCAAGAAGAGGAGAGGAGTTTCATCTCCACCTGACCAATTTTTGTCCAAGGGGCTTTGTCCCTGAACTGTTGCTCCAATTCAAATTAGAAGTAAAGTTTTGGATTTCATGATGATCAAATGAAGAAAGGAAACTTGTAGATATATCTTCACAAATTAGGGCCCATGGACCACATTTGGTGCCAAGTTTAAAATTTAAAATTTTGCTTCGATATATATTTTATATTTAAATATTTATTAATTAATATATATATATATATAAATAGTGTTAAAAATCACTTTTTAGCTAATAGTGTTGGAGGTCGGCTTCAAAAGGAAGGGACATGACATATCACTTGAAGGCTGATTTTAGGAGCGTGGCTTTTGGAAAGGAGTCCCATTGTTTGTCAAATCTTCTCCCATAGCATCATTTTGGTTTCAAGTTTATGGGGCATTGTATTTTGTTATTTCAAAGAGATCAGAAATTTTATCAAAGACTTATAATGAATTGAAGGATTGGCACATGTTTTATACAACCATCTATCATACACATAGGTGATAAAGGCATTATTGTATGGGTTCATTATCAGTCGAAACCAACATCCCCTTTTTTTAATATGGACACACATGTACATGTCACCTACCATGGCAAAACGCTTAGTAATTATGCAGATTGTGCTATCAATGTTTTTCATGCTACATCTGGCAGCTAGGATCTAGGGGGGATCTACGAGGAGGTTGGATGACCCACCATGAGGATGAAAGATCATTCCCATCTCAAGTGACCTATTCACTTAGAGATTGGGTAAAAAGCTTGTGTAGCATTTTCAATAGGAATAACTATGTAAGGACCAATTTTATCCATGCCCTCTATGGCGTTATATGTAATCATTTTGTATGATCTATGATAGACTTGTATGAGTGGACCATGTTGATGTTTCTGAGAGATTCTTGTATCTTGTATTGATCCAAATATTCAATGGATGGTTTGTATTTTGGCCACTGAAGCTCTTGCTACTAATTGATGTTTGCTTGACTATGATTCAGAAAGGCGTATTGTGTTGGATATCTTGATTCTGATTCAATAATACATGTGTTCTGATTGTATCCATAGAGCATAGTTTCCATCATGTTATTACATAATATATTAAATCATTGTAATAACATGATGTAAACTAAGCTCTATGGATACAATCAGAACACATGTATTAGTGAATTAGAATCAAGATATCCAACACAATACGCCTTTCTGAATAATAATCAAGCAAACATCAATTAGTAGCAAGAGCTTCAGTAGCCAAAATACAAACCATCCATTGAATATTCGAATCAATACAAGATACAAGAATCTCTCAGAATTATGATGATGTGCTTCGGCTACTGTGCTTGAACTTATTGATGAGTGCATTGAGTGGTAGAATCAAGTGGAAACTACAGGTAATCCTAAGTGCCAAACCATGCCCTCATGTGCTGAAAACCCGTCACTTGTTTAATTCCCATAATCGTAATCACAAGACAGTCTTCTGTTGTGGCTTATGATACATGTGGTCAATTTTACCACTTGTGTTGTTGAATTACCTCATGTGAATACGACGTGTACAACAGTTGGTTCTAAAGTTTCCACATTGTTGTTTTATTCCAGCTTTGGGCATAAATGTTCTTTTTAAATATTTCTTATTATACATCTGTGATGGCATTTTTCTCTTGACCTTGGGTACATGGAATTTATTTCTTTGCCCTACCTTGCTCATTTAGGTTTAGTTTGCATGGATTTGACATGACACGTTGTTGAGGACTTACTTTAAATATTTTTTGATTTTCCACTTGGTTAGATTTTGGGGCAATCTTATTTGATTATGCCAGGAGCCTCAAAAAGGCATTTTGCAAGTTGGAAGCCAGCAAGTTATTAGAGGATTCCAGTCTTAAAACATTTAAAGCACTCCCTTTTGGAATCAGTGTCCTTTATGACAGCATGGGGCCTTTGAACAAAAAAATTCTCCTTGCTCAGAAAAAGGAAATTTCACCAGGGGATTTTTCTGTCAGATTCTCAGATCTGATTTGAGGGGCAATATTGAATGCATTGTGTGTGGAAGGAAGAGAGAGGGATGGAAAAGAAAGAGCAGCAGTAGACCCTGACAGATCTAGTGCTGCAAACACAAGAGATCGCTTGTTGGAAATGACCTGCACTTCATAATAGTGCTAGGGTTGTCAGCAAGTTGCTGGCCAAATTTATGACTGCTGAAAGGCAGTGGTAAATATCTTGAAAAGGAAGGAAAAATCAGCTTGATTGGGGGGTTACAATTTTCTGGGTAATAAACTGGGGGTTGTTGGCTATTTGCTTTTTTATTTTACAATTCCGATTTTATCATTTTAACTGTGAATATTCTGATTTTATTTTGCCATCCCTGTATTATTCTGATTTTATTTTGCCAACCCTGTATTATTGCCTTCTGGTGCATTTACAGTTGTTACTAGAATATGTATGTGTGAAAATGGAAAAGGGCCATGTGTTTTTTTATGCATGAAAGTTCTCTGTATTCCTTGTGTAAGTTTGTTGTGCCTTGATGGTTGTTCTGGGTCTTGAAAAACAAATTGCTTTTAGATGGGCCTCAGTGAACCCTATTCTCTTACTTTTCCTTGCTGTTGTTATAGCTTTGGGTATGGATTTATTTTTGCACACTGTATGCATGTGAAGCCTATTATTCATATTGTTGTTTGTGTACAAAATCCTAGTGATGGCTGGTGCGTATTTGAGTATGTGCTTTTCTTGTGAGAAACCCATGGGATGTGAATTAGTGAAAGGATGGGAATCGGACTTGGGTCTATCCTAGTAATGGAACACAAATGGAAATAGTAGCGACACTGTAATTAGAATGAAAGGTTCTTAGTGGATGATCCTACCATCAACTATTTTATGGTATACTGTTTTGTGTCTACTGAGGATTCTGAGCGGCCAGCCCTAACAATGTTGCTCTTGAAAATGCTGATTCATGCAGAGGGTACAGAGGAAATGGCCCTCCTAAAGAAAATAATTTTACTATCAGTTTTACACAGAGCTCTCTGAGGGTATGGACTTGACGCAACAATACAATTCTGAAAATATTATCATTATTACACATGGAGGGTTTTGAAGGGACAACCCCACCATATGAGTTACTTTTTCAAGTTGGAAATATTTACATAATTTGTTCTTGTTGAGATATCCTATAACCAAGATGGTGCCACTTTCCTTCCCTATCTAGTTTTTTTTTAAGTACATCGCAGTGTGCTACTCACTGTTGCTGCAGGTTGCTGCAGAACACTTTTATGTGTTGCTGTCAGACATTGTTGTGTGTGGCTGCGAGAGTTTGTTCTTATTGTTGTATGGTATTGTGTGTACATTGTTGCAGGATACTGCAGGGCTCAGTTGTAGCTGCTGCAGCCTGCAGAACATTGTTACAAGCTGTTGCAGGACATGATTGTATGTGACTGCAGGACTATTCTTGTATTATAGTGTGGTATTGTGTGTGTATTACTGTGGACTGCAGGGCTTAGCTGTTGCTACTGCAAGACATTGTTTGGAGTCACTGCAAAACATAGGTTATGTTGCTACAAGACAGTGTTATGTGTTGTTTGGTACTACGATTTCCCCTTGATCTATGTTATGTTGTGTGACTATGTGTGAGAACTAAACCCTGCCATATGTATATGATTGTTTTAACCTTGTGTAGTAATTGGACACCTCTGGGCTCAAAGGTGGTGAAAGACTAAGGGCTTGATGATGCCAATAGGTCAGGAGGAGAGCATTGCCTCCCACTTGATTCTGGAAGACTGCTTGACAGACAGATTGGAGAGCTAACTGTGTTGAGATCATGATGAATATCATGTTGAGGACCAACGAAACCAGCCTGGTCACTGTATCAGATCAATGTTGTCATACAAATGTATCGTATTGAATTATATGTGATGACAACAAGTGGGATGCATGTTAATTATACCAATGTATTGTATTGAGCTATATATGGTGAGAACCCAACTTCTGTAAAAACTAAATTGTTGTTTTACCAACTTATCTTCTGGCTCTCGATATGTATATTGCTGATTTCAAATGTAAATGATATCATTGACTCTTATTGAGGTTTTACTGAGAAAAGCTAACATTTCTTTGTTTTTTAAAGTATCGTAGTATTGACTTCTTGAGATGAATGTATAAATTTAGCCACGCATGAGCAAGACATCATACATCTGTACATATTGCTGCAAGTTAGGGATATGTCTGCTACAAGAACTTTTGTTAGGGCTGCAACCAATCGTTGGGCAGAACATTTCACATATGCTACAAATTTTCTCTTTCAGTGCTAAAGTTCCAGCTAGATAGTTTTTGCAGCTGCTGCAGTGAGTATTCTAAGTGCTGCCAATTGTCTTTCTTGAGCTGTAAGTCATTGTAGTGCATTGTGCAGTGTTCCTGCAGCTGCTGGATGATGCTCTAGGGCATTGTGGAGTGTTCCTGCAGCTACTACATGTTACCATAGGATGCTGTGGAGTGTTCTTGCAGCTATTGTAGGATGCTGTTTTTTATTTGCAAGCTCAAAAGTGTAGCAGTACAAAGGATAATAACAAAAACAAAAATATAGTGCAGAAATAAATGAGAGGAGACTCAGTTATTGGCAAAAGAAAAAATTTGTAATAATAAACTCTGAATGCATTTTGGACTTTAGGTCCTCATCAGAAAAGCAAGTGAATGATTAAAAATGAGAGTGTGAAACCCTTATATATTTAAGTCCTTATTATCATAATCAAAGAGATGGACCAGCCAAAATAAAAAAATGTCACAAAAAATGTGATAGAAAAGAACAAAAATAGAGAAAAACCCTTAAAAACTTTAAGGGTACCCTACCTAGGTTGGTCTAGGTAGCAAAATACAATAAGGGATACCTCACCAGAGGTCTAGAGGGGATCTAACAGGGCCTTAAAAATGAGATTATAATTTGTTATTTCCGAGGAAGCTTTGTAAGAAGCAAAAATTTCTCCATCATGCCAATAGACTGCCAAATTGCCAATATACTTCAACTCAGGTCTTGCAACAATTTCTCCAAAAGAGGTCTAAGGATGTGATGACCACTTCCAAGGGCCTCGGAGAACTCACTATTGTCCAGCTTAAGGACCACTAGGGCCTTAGGTAGACCAAAACTAGGTGGGCCTATCCTCAAAATTGACCTTCATGAAGATGGGAAGGAGAAAATGGAACAGGTACCCTTGAGCACGAGGCAGTGGAAAAATTTGTGCTTAATCTCATGGAAATTTTCTTTTCAACTTTCTCGAACCAAGTACCTACTACCTCCTTAACTCACTAAGAATAAAACCACTTTTTTGAGGAAGTGGGTGGTTGGAGTTAAAGGGGAGATATTGATAAACATTCAGAGGTTTCTAGTAACATCTGGCATTGAAATATCCCAAAGCAAAGAAATCTGGACCCTTGTAGAAGACAATGTCCTAAATGCTAACCTCAGAAATTGAAAAACATGTAATGATATTGATTTCTGGACAGACAAAAGAATAATTGTTGAAGAAGAGCTGCAAACTATCAAAAGAACCATGCCAAATACCAAAGGCATCATCTATAAAGCACTTGTAGAAGAGCCATTAATAAAGATTAAGGTCACCTTCTACTCGCCACTCAAGGAAACGAAGAAGAGACATGTAGACAATGGCAAAGTTACTACCCATGGTTGTCCTTCTAATCTACCTATGTTTTTCCATTGAATTCAAAGTAATGTTCCTTAAGAACCAATTCTGCAAGGCTAAGAATGAATATTTACCTTGTCAAAGAGAAAACACCATTGATGAAAAACTTGCAAGCATGAAGACCAGCATCAGTGGGGATGCTAGGATAAAGACTCTAAATATCAAAAGTGAAAAGCAAAACTTCAGAAGGAAACTTAAGTGTGTTCAGATCACAAATGAGATAATCTAAATCCATCAAGAGATTGGGCTGCTTCTTCCGGATAGGAAACAAATGAAAATGGAGCTAGCTGAATGCTAGATCCAACAGATAGCCACAGTAGGAGCAAATTGGTCAAACCAATTCTTCAAGCCTAAGAATCAAATTTACCTTGTCAAAGAGAAAACACCATTGATGAAAAACTTGAGAGCATGAAGACCAGCATCAGTGGGGATGCTAGGATAAAGACTCTTAATATCAAAAGTGAAAAGCAAAACTTTGAAAGGAAGCTGAAGTGTATCAGAACACGAATGAGGTAATCTAAATCCACCAAGAGATTGAGCTGTTCTTCAGGATAGGAAACAACTGAAAGTGAAGCCAGCTGAATGCTAGTTCCAACATATAGCCACAATAGGAGCAAATTGTTCTACTAGCTAAGGAAGGCTTATGAATCTTCAGGAGGTAGAACACACAAGCTTTAGCAATGTTGGGCTTTACCTAAAGGAGGAAGTGAAACTCATCTTTACCAATTAAGTTATCCTTTTGAGCACGGGCAAACTTTGCCTTAAGGAAGAGACATTCCCAAGGAACAAAAGGGATCTCAATATAAACATTAGAATCAGAGTGTTGTTGCAGACATTCAGAAACATATCACTCCTTGTTGAGAATAGTGATGCCAAGATTCTTGTTAGCGAGATGGATAAAAATCAACCAATCATCCGTAAGAGAACTAATGGCCTGTTGCCAGTGTTGAGAGAAAATCTTGGTCTTCTAAACCTTCACCAAAGAGAGATGGGGTTTTAGAGGGGGGCTTGCTTCACCAATAATATCTTCCAAGTAGGATTAGGAACCTTAAAGACGGTAATGTGATCATCATCAGAAAGGTAAGAAGAAGGGCTGCTAAACTGATTCCAAGGATGAAAGAACCACTTGAGCCTGAGACAAGAAAAAGCATTAAATTCTTCAACACATTCTTCAAAAGGCATGGGAGGTGGATTCAAAATAAACTTGAGACTGAGAACCAAAGTCTTTTTCCATGATAGAAAGCTGAGGATTAGGAACCTTAAAGAGGGTAATGTCATCATCATCATCATCATCAGAAAGTTGAGAAGAAGAGCTACCAAATTGATTCCAAGGACAAAAGAACCACTTGAGCTTGAGTCAATGAGCAAAAGCATTAAATTCTTTAACAACATCTTCAAGAGGCATGGGAGGTGGATTCAGAATAAACTTGAGATTGAGACCCAAAGTTCTTTTCACAATAGAAAGAGATATATTGGAAAGATTGTGAATAACCAAATTTGTGATACAGCCATCTAGCTTGTCATGGAACAATGATTGAACTATAGAAAGCACCAATCATTAGCAGCAATGTAGCAGCCCACTCACTAATTCTTGGGCAATGACGGGTAGATATCCAAGGGATCAATCCTGTACATGCCACTTCTAAACAGATAGGGCACATTTCCTTTTCTCCCATGCTAAACCACCATTTTGGATTTGAACTATATCTCCCTTTAAACACCCCTATGGTGCAATGAAAATGAAGTTGGGTGGTCTGAGGTAAGGCCCCCACCCTCCTTGGAAGTTTAAACGAAAGGGACTTTGAAACTGCCCAAATTGTGGAATAGAAAACAACCGAGGTTGTTGTTGACATTGATTACCACAAAATTTCTTCTATTGGTGGTTCTTCTAGATCTTTGATTGATCTTTGCAAGGTTAGTAGGATTATCTAGAACAGCCCCTAAATTCAATTGTTATTTGGTATTCCTATGATACCTATTCCTCTTGTTTCCTTACTTAGTTGGGCCAGATTGGTCAGTGGGACTCTTTGAAGTATTATCTATAGGGGCTACTTGTTTAAGCACTTGTTGATTAGGAATTTTGAGTCTTGATGTATGTTTCAACGCTACTTTTTCAACCAATTTGCCAATATTCTGCTCAATATCAGCATCCTTCATGTCAGTGTCTTTCAAAAGTTCTTTAGTGACAACTTGTTTCCTCTTTGATTTAGCCTCTCTCAATAGTGAATTCGAGGGAGAAAACAGTCCAAACCTTGGAGATCTAGTCTTGATAAAAAGACTTTGCCAAAATCTTCCAGCTGTTAGCAATATCTGAAGAAATATAGTCTTGTCGCTACTCATTGAATCAATGATTAGCATCAAGAGAAGCCTCTATGCTGAAATTTAACAGGTCTGAGTTCATGGCACAGACAACTAGCTGAAGGTGTTCAATGTAGGCGCAAGCATTTTGAATTTGCACCAATTCAGCAATTACCTCAATCTTAGCTTGGAAATCCTCATTGATTTCATTTTGGTACTAGATAGAGAGCTTAGGAGAGATAACCCAAACACTACGAGGAATTTTCCCACCTTCCACTTTGCACTCCCAAGCATGAGCAATATTATTAACACAAATAAATTTACCATAAAGGTTCTTCCATAGAAGAAATTGCAAATCCAACACTTGTACAATAGATTGAGGTACAGGAGGACCTCAAAAAGTAGAATCATCAACAAGAATGGAAGAAGTATTCCCATTCAAATTGACAATAGCCCTTTGTTTGTGCGAATCAATATTCTGGATGAATGCCGTGTCTACAAAATTAGATGATGCAGCATGCAGTTCA
Source organism: Sequoia sempervirens (assembly GCA_007258455.2). NCBI lineage: Eukaryota > Viridiplantae > Streptophyta > Pinopsida > Cupressales > Cupressaceae > Sequoia > Sequoia sempervirens. The sequence continues at coordinate 455,518,304 of VDFB02000017.1, forward strand.
AGAGAAAAATATAAACATTTATTGCAAGCTCAAAAGTGTAGCAGTACAAAGGATAACAATACAAACAAAAATATAATGCTCAAATAAAAGAGAGGATATTCAATTATTGGCAAAAGAAAATACTTGTAATAATAAACTCTAAACACATTTTAGACATTAGGTCCTCATCAGCAAAGTGAGCAAATGATTACAAATGAGAGAGTGAAACCCCTATGTATAGACATCACTTAAGTCCTAATGAAATGGGTCAGCCAAAATAAAAAAATCCCAGAAAGAACAAAAATAAAGAAAAACCCTTAAAAAGCAAAGGTTACCCTTCCTAGGTTGGTCTAGGTGGCAAACTACAATAAAAGACACCTCATCAAAGTTCTATAGGAGCCTAAACAATGAGATTATAATTTGTTCTTTCCAAGGAAGCTTTTTAAGAAGCGAAAATTTCTTCAACACACCAACGGACAACCAATATGCTTCAACTTAGGATCTTACAACAGTTTCTCCAAGAGAGGTCTAGAATGTGATGATCAATTCCAAGAGCTTTAGAGAGCTCACTAATGTCCAACTTAAGGACCAGCGAGGCCTCTTAGGAGGACTAATTTTCTTGGTCTTGGAAATAACTTTCTTGAGCAAGGTTGGCCCGCCCTCAAAATTGGCCTTCATGAAGATGGAAGTATAAAATGGAACAGGTACACTCAAACAGAAAGCAGTGGAAAATTCTGTGCTTTATCTCAAGAATATTTTCTTTGCTACTTTCTCAAACCAAGTTTCTCCTTATCTCACTAAGAATAAAATCACTTTTTTGAGGAATTGGGTGGTTAGAGTTAAAAGGGAAGATACTAATAAACATTCAGAGGTTTCTAATAAAATATAGTACTGAAACAGAGGAATCTGGACCATTGTTAGAAGACAATGTCCAAAATGTTAACCTCAAAAATTGAAACACATGTAGTGATCTTGATTTCTAGATAGACAAAAGAATAATTGTTAAAGAAGAGCAGCAAACTATCAAAAGAACCATGCAAAATAACAAAAGCATCATCTATAGAACGATGTAGAAGAGTATTATAAAGATTAAGATCACATTCTACTTGCCATTCGAGGAAACAAAGGAAGAGGCATGCATAGACGACAGCAAAATTACCATCAATCGTCACCCCTATGATCTGCCTATATGTTTTTCCATTAAATATTAAGTAATGTTCCTTAAGATCCAATTCTACAAGGCTAAGAACGAAATTTACCTTGTCAAGAGAGAAAACATCATTGATGAAAAACTTGAGCGCATGAAGACTCGCACTAGAGGGGATGCTGGGATAAAGACTCTCAACATAAAAAGTGAACAGCAAAACTTCAAAAGGAAACTAAAGTGTGTTAAGATCATGAATGAGGGAATCTAAATCCATCAAGTGGTTGGGTTGCTTCTTTAGGATAGGAAACAACTGAAAACAGAGCCAACAAGATGTCAGTTCCAATAGATAACCACAATAGGAGTAAATTGGTCTACTAGCTAAGGAAGGCTTGTGAATCTAGGTAGGAGTTAGAACACACAAACTTTGACACACACCAGCTTAACCTATCCTTCTAAGTTTAAGGCAGAGAGATTTCAACTTAAGGAAAAGACATTCCCAAGAAATAAAAGGGACCTCGACATAAACATTAGAATCAGAGAGTTGTTGCAGACCTTCATAAACATACGACTCCCTGTTGAGAATAGTGACGTTGACATTCTAGTCAGCAAGAGGAATAATAATCGATGGATCATCCCTGAGATAACTGATTACCTACTACCAATGTTGAAGGAAAATCCTAGTTTTCTCAACCTTCACTGAAGAAAGACAGGAGTTCAAAGAGAATCTTGCTTCACCAATAATATCTTCCATGGGAGGATAGAAGTCTTTAGGATTCCAGGTTAGAATTAGGAACCTTAATTAGGAACCTTAAAGAGGTTAATGTGGTTGTTTTCGTCGTCGCCGTTGTTATCATGATCAGAAAGCTGAGAATAAAGGCCACTAGACTGATTCCAGGGATGAAAGAGCCACTTGAGTTTGAGATGACAAACAGAAGCATTAAATTCTTTAACAACTTCTTTAGAAGGCATGAGAGGTGGATTTGAAATAAAATTGAGACCGAGACCCAACACTTCCTTTTCCACAATAGAAAAAGATCAATAGGAATGATTGTGAATAGCAGAATTTGTGGTGTGAACATCTAGCTTGCCCTGCCCCTGGAATAACAACTGAACCGTAGAAGGCACCAATCATTAGGAGCAAGGAGGGCAGCCCACTCACTAATTTTTGGGCAACAACAGTAGATCTCCAAGGGATCAAGCCCGCCCTTGCCAGTTATGAACAAATGAGGCAGACTTCCATTCCTGCCATACTGAACCACCATTTTAAATCTGACCTCCATCTCCATGTAACCACCCTTGTGGTGCAATGGGAATGAAGTTGGGTGGTCCAAGGTAAGGCCCCCACCCTTCTTTGAAGTTTAAACGAAGGGGACTTTGAAAATACCCAAACTGTGGAATAGGGAACAACTGGCGTTGATGTTGACACTAATTACCACAAAAGTTATTATATTGTTGGTTCTTCTTTTGGATCTTCGCTCGATCTTTATTGGGGGGCATTGAGGGGTGTTACTGTAGCTTTTGTAGTTTCTTGTATGTGGCTGCAAGATGTTGCAGGTCACTACACGATTCTGCTATTAATTTTTGCATGTTCTGGTTGAAATTGTCAACAACATTTCTTAATTGTGAGAAGAAAGTTGTAGTTGACATTAGGCAAGTCATGCAGCTGCTGCAGGATGGTGTAGTGAGCCTGTAGCATGTTTCCTTCAGGCTGTTGCATGACTTTTGCAAACTAGTGTATCAACCGACCCTAGATGCCTTGATGATTGTTGGTTATCAGTCTGATCATCATCATCAATAGGACTATTGCAGACCATGAATATGATTTTACCTTCAAACACTATAGAGTGAAATATTCTTCCAGAATCTCACGCCAGTAGAGGAACTGTGGGTTTCTATGCCTTAGGGTAATATCTTCCAAAGATAAACTTTAAACGACATGACAACTGACTTGAACGAGATGTAAATAACAATCTGAATTATGTTTGAAAATTTTAATATAAAAAAATGCTAGATCAAGTTGGAAAATGATATAACTCTTCCAAACAAAATTACCCATTTCGGGATTTTTTCTTGAGTAAAGTTTTTGGGGTAATATAATTTGAAGTTTTGAATTCCCTGCATGGCAGATATTGTGTTCATGTTGCAGTTTCTTTTTTCAGTGTTAGCACTATGGTGTTCAGTGTAATGTTCACAATGTGGTAACCTATTTTGTTTCTGTGCTTGTGCATCGCTGAGGAGCAATATTCTTGTGAGTGGTTAAGTTGTTTTGTTTCCAACCTCTTGACTGATAGGAGGAAGGTAGGTCTTCATGATCAGTCTGTCAGTAGTTTCTTAATGTACTTTCAATGTTTGTGGTCAGCTGATGGTGTGGCAATGCAGTTGTTGTGACAGTTGTGTGTGGTCTCAACTCTCAACAAATGCTGATGATGTTGAGTAGTTTGTGTGTTGCTACAAGAACAGAAAAATTGCCACAGTGGTTACTGTAGTTGGGCAATGACTTATCTTCCTTACATTGCAGATGGTGTGGATGGTTAGAAGCATGTTGCGATGATGTGATGGACTTCAGTATGATTGTGTCAGGTCATTTCAAGGAGAGGCAATGGATCTTCGAACTGCAGGAGGCAATGGCACGAAGCACAGAGTGTACAAGAGTAACAAGGGTTGTTCTTAGAGGAGTGTGGAGCAAAGGGTCAAGCATCAGGAGGATGCATACAAGTGTCGACACTAGTTGACCAGTTCTAGGAGACAAGGGACCAAATTACATAGTGGTAGGATTGGGCAGTTGACCATATTCGCAGATGCTCTAGATCATCCAGATTTTCCCCTTTTGGATTAAGGGGGATTTGATGGATCTTGTGATCCAAAGTATTTTTATTAATCTGGTTAGTGTATTAGTATTTGTGGTTAGGTTCATGGGATGTTTCCCATTGGCAAATTAGGGTGTTGTGTTTTATACACCTTTAAAAGGGCTTCTGTATTCTGTAATCTGTTCTATGTGTGCAAGTCCTTGCATTTTTTATAATATCTTATTAATCTTATTTGTGCCCAATCATCATGTAATTCTATATTCTCTAATCCTACACCCCCATCCCGAAAACTCGGAGAAACACTGCAAATACATGAATGATGACATGTATCAACACATCCCAATATAGGTTTACATTATCATGGATGAACAAGATTTTAGGGAACAACTGTTAGGAAAAAGTATCTTGTTGTGGTTGAGATTATAGTAATTCGTTTGAGACATTATGAAAAAAAATTTAAAATTGTTTAAATTAAAAATAGACTTGAAATCAATTAGTTGATGTTGAACAATTTAATTGAAAACACGAGCAAATCAAAAGCTAGTAAGTAGACAAAGGAAGATGTTTTCTATAGAGGGGAAAAATCAGTTTGACCTTCTAGTTTATTAAGCAAATGCCAGAAAATACATCATACACAACTGACAAGCTCAAATAGCTTTGGTCTCTACAAGTAAAACAGGTCCCTATGTTTCAACAAGTCCTCTTTTAGAGGGCAAAAGGAAACGTGGGAGCACAAAAAGGGGATGCCTAGAAGTACCTCCAGAATCCTTGTCATATTATGTAAATGGGGAAGTAGGATAAGGGCAGGGACCGAGGGCTGTGGACACATCCCCAAGGTACACAGCTTCTTTGTTTACTTAATTAGATAACTAAGAAGATAAAAAACGAACTAGCAAGGATACTTTTAGTTTGATATTTTCAAGCAATGAATTTTTTTAAGAATGATTCTCATTATTAAACAAGAATGTTGGTGTTAAATTGATACCAAGCTTCAGGGCTCTGGTACAAGGCAGCAGATGCACCAAAACAAGATGCCAGCAAGTCGGTGTTGATCACTCCTGGACTCAATGCAATAACAGCCATTCCTTGAGGTATTTCTTTTGCAACTGACTTTGTTAAACCCTCAATTGCCCATTTTGACGCACAGTAAGGAGAAACCTGTTCAAGAAATCTCCCCAGTGACATGTTTGCAAAGCCAATTGGCATTCCATTTTAGTACAGAAACTGAAATTATGAAACAATTTTAAAAAGAGGGCAAATATAACAAACCTCTCCAGCAGCAGATCGACCCCATCCTGATGACAAATTCACCACTATCCCTCTTTTCTTTGCTATCATATGAGGTAGAAAATGACGAAGTATGTTCGCTGTGCCCTTCAAATTTATGTCTATGACTGAATCAAATTCTTCTGCAGGGATCTCCCATAGCTTACCATTTTTGTTAATGATGCCTGCATTATTCACTGAAAGACCAACAATATTCCTTGCTTACAATCTCCCCCCATTCCCTATAAACTGAAAATTCGTTCTTACTACACGGCTAGAAATTCAAGCACTCTTGATCAACAATTATGGCAACTATCAGTTGAATAGTTAAAATAGCCTAGCTGAAATAGCATTTATCTTTCACATTAATGCCAGAAGTTGCAATTTCAGACATATTGGTAAAAATGTGCCACATACAGGAAGAATTTTTTCAACAAATGACTAATTTATTGAGCTCTTAAAAAGTTCCAATCAATGATTGAATCAGATACAACATGCATGTATTAAAAAACAATGCTGGTACAAAACTGGGAAAAGTGTATGGATTTATGCAATAGCAAGTTAAAGAGATATAATAGCAGCAACAAAAGGTGACCTTTTTACAAACCACTTTATTGATTTTTCCTATCATCTTCCAGATATTGGACCCTTGAAAGTGCTCATTCACTTTCTGCCCAAACAATTTTCTAAAAACATTGGAGCATGTAAACCAATTTGTATCAACGAATTACTTCAATTTATTCTCTTTTTATCTTATATGATGATTTTAGTTAACCTGGGACTTAACACCCAACCATCATGGTAATGCACCCATGGTAAGTGGCCCCCATTATGACACCATGATGGCATGTCCCCACAAACAAATTAGGAAAGTGCTCCAAAGTTTATGACTTACCTAGGACATCAACTTAACATTATATTTTACGATCACAAATAAGCTTAGGGAAAAAGGCTCATAACTAAACATAATAAAAGAAAAGATGTGTGCACACAACATACACTCCCCTTGGAAAGCTTCATTGCCAAAGCTAGGACATCACCATAAAGACATTAGAAAATGATGGCAACAATCAAAATAAAACACTTGTAAGCTCAAAGAATGTTGAAACATGTCTTCAATCTGAAAATGCGTTTACATAAATTTTGTGCTTTGACCCATAATTTGTGAAGATACATGTTGGTAGGGTGACTGCTCTTGCAAAAACAAGGTGTGGAGCAATGCTGAATTTTGATAAACCCCATAAAAATAGTTAAGCAAGCACAGTCCTCAGTCACGTTTGAACCTCAAACATTATTCACTAGAGCCCTACCAGTTGTACTACTATGATACTTTAACTTTTATGTCCAAAAGTAAACTGGTGATATTTTTAACACTTATCCAAGCCCCTGAAAGGCCATGTCATTTCCCTTGAATGGATCTCTTCCTTTTCTTTTTACTTTTCTTACTTTTTCTCTTTCAGATTTTACTTCCCCTTTGTCATGCCAATCCTCCTTTCCTCCTTTAGCCAGCAGGATTTTCAAAGCAAATTTCTTGCATCGACCTACTCTAATGCTTGTGCTATAAATCAAGGAGCGTAACATAAATGTTGGAGAGGGTCCACCTTGATCCTGATAGATGCAGATTGGGGGCCCAAGGTTCTGAAAATTTGTTCTCTTCTCTTCTACTTTCCATCCTTGTGCCTCTTCTTTTTACTCTCACTCCTCTTTACCACTTCTTATTCATTCTAAGTCAAAAAATGGAAGCTCATCACAAGATTTCTCTTCTTGTTCTCCAAGCCAAAAAGTGGAAGTTGATCACATGATTCCTCTTCTTGTTCTCCTTCTAAGAAAAATTGTGGACGTTAATCACATGATTCCTATTCTTGCTCTCCTACATCAAAAAGTAGAGGATCATCTTCCAGTTCTGATTCCTCTTCTTGCTTTTCCCAATGCTTTCCCTACCCCACACTCCTGCACTGCATCTTTTGCAACATCATCTTCCTCTCTCCAACTTCCCCATAATATTCTTGCTGCTCCTGTACATGCAAAAATCCTATTATTTTTCCATATTGTCAAGAAATGAAGATGGCCTCCTGTCGCAATTTGTAGAATATAGGTCTCCTTCCAGAACTCCCATTAGCTCCATAATAATGCTCTAGAACCACAACAACTGATCCCTTACCTTCCACTCCTAGGGAGACTTCATCACAAACAATTTTAGCAATTGAGAGATTCTCGCTTTGGCCTCCCTCATGTTCAACAAATCTCTGATATCAATGTTAGCTCTAATGATATCACTACATTCAACAAAAGCGAATTTCAAGATCCAGCAAGATAGAAGTAGCAGTTCACACAATGGCAATGAAAGATAGAATAAACATTCACATATAAAGAAATAAATCAAAGAAGAATGTTGAAAAAATGAAATGCTGAAAATAAAAAGCAAAGCCACTTCAAGAAAGGGAACTCCCAAAAGCACTCTGCAAATTAAAAATTATACAGCTGATGATCTCCTGATGGATTCTAGCTTCCTATCTCTAGATATAAGTAGGTTGCAGCAAACCCATAGCCCTAACCAAGTCAACTTCATAGAAATTTGAAAATCAACAAATTCTTATACAACTAGTCAAAGGTATGCACAAAGTCAGCTACTCCACAACCCAACAATACATAGCGACAAGTGGACAATTAGGGGCATAACATGTCTCCCCTTCTAAAAGGTGTTTCCCTCAACTTCTGCCACTTGAGGAATGTTTCTGCAAGAAGCGATCATCCCCTATTGTTGCTTCTTACAATGGCAAAAAATTCCACTTGAACAAGCATTCCATTATGGCCCAATTGTGTATCTTTCTCCTAAAATGACTAGATCTGCATGAAGAAAGGCAGCAGCATGGGGTTTGTAACCATCATGCAGATGCCTCTCTTCTTAATGTATAAGGGAAGTGCTTGAAAGGTGCTACCAGGCAGATAGATAAGGGGAATTGAAAAACAGTATCCAAAGTTCAAGTAATCTCCTGTGTTCCACGGCTTTTTGGGGACGGGGACGGGGACGGGGGGACGGCTGGGGACACGTTTCTGGGACGTTTCCTAGGGGCCCATTTTTAGGGGACAGCGACATACAAAATACATTTATATATATGATTTTTTCAAAATTTATTAATATATTATAGACAGAGAGAGGGAAAGAGAGAGATATATGTCAATAAATTAATAATTGATAACAACAATATCAATATATAAATAAATCGCGAGAGTAGTAGTATAACAACATAATAAATGTCATTAAAGCATTATAAAATTTATCATAGCAATATCAAACATCAATAAAACCATGGTCTATCAATATCCAAATGTTTCATAAGAGGATTTTACATTGACATCAAATGGTTGATTTGTGAATTTTTGAGAGACCCCATCTAAATTGATATCACCCGTTGAATCTTATTTGCAAACATAATTAGAACCATTTTTGTTGATTTTACTTGTTATGTTGTCAAATCTTCTATCTTTAGAGGATTCTTCAAGGTTTTTAGGTTTCTCTTACATCCAAGTAGAACCATCTTCTGTAGCTTTGACTGTGAGGACTGATAATGTCAAGTTCAGATTTAGCTTATCTCTGTTGGAGAAATGATATGTTTTTTATTCTAACACCCTGCAAGACAAGTAATCTATGCATAAAAATAATTTCACTTTTCACTAAGTCAATCTAATTCCAGACGTTGCTGAATTTCAAAGTTTGAAAGCAAATTACCCAACAATTGAAACATTTCAAAGCAGCTGCTTTAAGTTTCTCTACTCACAAGATTTCATCAACTATGTGTGATAAAATTAAAACAGGTAACTAAAGCCAAGGCCAAGGTTGAGATTTTAGAAGCAGAGAATGCAGAGTTGACAGCAACCTTGAAAGCATTGAAGGAACAATTATCTTCATATGATGGGTTGATTTTATATCCAACATATTCTAAGAAGTTGGCGGCTTATCCTGTATCTCAACAGCCTATGCTAGAGCTAGCTATGAAAGCTAATTTCTACAAGAGCCGGCATGAAATACAACAAAAGACTAAGGCAGCCATGGCAGTAGCAACAGAAAGACCAATTGATACATCTGAAGAGGATTCGTCACAGATGCAATAAATAATAAATGGAAAATGGAGCTTGCGTGAGAGAGCCCAAATAATGATCGATTGATTTATGAAACTTTATAAAGTTTCATTTAAATTTTTCTTTTTAGACTTTAGACAAACATTTTATGTTGTTGTGGGCCCCGCAAAACATTTAGCAGCAATATAAAATGTTTAAAAAAACAAAATTTTATGTTTTTTAAATTTCTAGAGGCTCCATGTACGTGGGGGACAACATCCCCAGCCGTACCCGAGGACGGGGGACCGTTCCCAACCAGGAGGAAACGTTTCCTACCGTTTCCTGTGGATTTTCCTAATTCGGGGATGGTCGGGGACTGTCCCCGATGCGTCCCCCTATCCCCGGGACGGATGGGGACGGGTACAGGGGGTTTTGGGGCAGGGGACGCGTCCCCGTGTAACACAGGTAATCTCTATTAAGAATTAACAGTAACCTTGGAAAGATATTGGAGCCATGTTTTTTTCTGGCATAGAGGGACACGATTCTCATATGAGCTTCCAAAACTTATGGCTAAAACTAAAAGTTATTGAGGAACCCATTTATCAAAAAAAAAACTTTTATGATAAAGTTCAAATCTAGAAGGATCATCTCCCTTGACTAGGGCATAGCTGACATGAGATGAAAACCTCAAGATGCAAACTTGAAGACTGAGCAAATCAGTATATTTGCCCTCAGCCCCACATTTAACTTGTTTCAAGGATATTTGCTATGCCACACCCTATTGATCCAATTCAAGGATCAAGTCATCGAAAAAATGTAAGATATAACAAGCACATTTTGAAACCAAAATAGATACAATTACAATCCAACATGGCAGGGTGATATGTCATCCCAGTCCTAGTGTCAGCCCATTTAAACACAGGTTTAATATTTTTTGTTGAGAGATGACACTTACAATGTTTCGGCTCCATCATAATTGTCTCAATCCTATTGAGCATCTCCTCCCCTAGACATAGATATACCTATAAACTGAAAGAAGACATAGCATATCTAGGAGGCCAAGCTTTTCTATGTTTGTCCCATAAAGGAATCCCATATAGGCCTCATACATGATTGAGATTAATGCAAGAAATAAGAGATCAACATCTATCAGACCTAGGGTGCAGCAGTTACATGAGAGCAACATCCTCAGTTGGAACTGCAAAGGCTGGTACGCCAAATTGTGGAAACCAGCTAGCAATTAAAAAATGGAAACCTTGTTTAACTGCAACGTATAACAGTGGGTTGAAAATGTAAATGATCCCAAGAAAAAGATGTTTTGCAGGAGCATAGAAAGATTAGGGTTTCAACTGTAGCTAAGCAACTACCTGGCTCAGCTACAAACCCTTGTGTCTCTGTTCAGCCCTTGTTTGTTGTCTAATTGTGGAGCTATTTTTATATGATTTCAATTTGCTTTCATTTTCTTCATTTGTTATTCTATGATCCCTGTTGAAACTGTCTACTCTCTAAGGCTTGTCACTGGTTGATTTCCTTCATTCTCATGGTTCCTCAGTCCTATTGAGATGCAATTGTTAGGGTGAGCACTAGGAAGAACACAATATTGAATCCTAAGTTACCGGTTCGGGTTCGGGTACGAGAACCTGGTACGTGGGTACGGGAAAAAAAAATTTAGGGGTTTGGGTGCGTATGGGTACGTGTGTATATATATATATATTATAAATATATATATATATATATATATTATATATACAAAAAAATAAGAGAAATATACAGAATTGTAAAACTAAATCATTTCATAGTATGATACTTGATCATTGATCAATGCCAAATGCCAAAGATAAATATTAAATGCCAATTGATAGTTGAAAAATATTCAAATAAAATTATTGAATTACAAAATGTAGTTCATGAAACATTGAAACATGATTCAATGTTCATTGTTCAAGTGTTCATCAATCATCAAAAGGATTGTCAGAATCATCGTGACTTGGATTTTGAGCGGTTTGAACTTCAAAATTATCATCATTTGAACCCAAAGCAGATCCAACACCATGTGATATGTCATCAATATCACCCACATCATCCATAGTGGCTCTAGCAAGATCCTGAAAGGTTGCATCCAAGTCAGCAGACTCGGGTGCTACATCCCAAAGCCTCGCTGCCCCCTGCTTGTATTGAGGATCCTTACGTGACAGAAGACGCAAATTGGAATGAATATACACCAAGTCTTCAGCTCTTTTTGCAGCCAACCGGTTACGCTTCACTAAGTGGATAAAGGAGTATGTACTCCAATTCCGTTTAGCGGCAGAAGAGCTTGCAACCTGGAGAGAAAACCAACAAAATAAAAAATAAAAAATGCAAGATAAATTCAAGAATGTTAAGTGTTAAATTCTACAATACAAGTGGCAAAAAAAAAAAAAAAACTTACTTGTGAGAGGATCTTGATTGCAAGAGGTTGGAGGTACATATAATCTTGACCATGGAGGTACCACCATGCATAGTTGAAAAAATCGCCAAAAACACGCCTGACTCGCGAGTAATCGCGTGGCAATCTGAGAGGTGAGTTAATTGCCTAAAAACTCGCAGCTACGTCATATTGAAAACTCGCGGCGTGTAATATGGAAAAAAAGGCAAAAAAACACGCGCAACATAGGAAAAACGTGGCACAAACTATTTATTATTTTTTGCCCTAATTTTTTCGGGCTTGGCACTACCGACTGAAAAGGGTGTTCTATTTTTTTGTTTTCATCGCGCATTTAGCACAGCAACAGGGAAAAAACGACGACGGCTACATAGGGAGAAATCGAAGGAGGAGAAGAGGTCGACGATGGTGGCGCAGGAAAAAATCGCAGGAGAGAAGACTCGAGAGGACAACACTGCCGGTAGCAAGAGAAGAGAAGACGACGTAGGAGAAAAACGCGAGGGCACGGCAAAATCGACGACTACAGCCAGGTAATTTTTCAATTTTTTTCATTCAATTTTCCCATTTGAAAACAAAAAAAAAACCTAAAATTTTTTAAAATATATAAGATTTTTTATTAATTTTTATATATAAATAAGATCAAAGACATTTAATTGTTTTTAATTAATAATATTTGAAATTTTTTAATTTAATTGTTTTTTAAAACTTATAATTTAATATATTAAGTCATTAATTTATAATTTTTTAAGTTTATAATATATAACTTATCATTTTTAATTTGATTTTTTTTAACTTATAATTTAATATATTAATTTATAATTATTTAAGACTTTAAGTAATATAATTTTTAATAATTTAATTTAATATATTGAGTTATTAACTTATAATTTTGAATTTGATTTATTTTTAAAACTCATAAATTTATAATATAATATATTAACTTATATATGTAAAAGAAAATTGAAAACTTTTAATTTAATTTAATTTATTTTTAAAACTTAAAATTAAAAATAATTCAAATATATTAATTTATAATTTTATATTATGATAAATTGATGAATAGTAGAAAAGAAAATAATAACAAAAATAAAGATATTCAAATTGCAAATTTTATTTCAATATCATTACTTTTGTTATTATTTTTTTTTCTAGTATTCTTTATTATCAATTTATCATAATATAAATTAATACATTAAAATATTTCTATCATTTTTAATTTTAATATGTTTCAAAATTCAAATCTTTCAAATTTCAATCATTTTTAAATTTTAATATGTTTCATTTATTTTGTTTAACTTCACTTTTTATCTCTTAACGTTTATCTTGTCTCTCTTCTACTAGGTGTTTTACTAATGGCTTCTACAAGTAAAAAGAGTGGTGGCAAACCAAGAGATCCTTTCTGGAAACATGGAACACCAGGTGCAACACGAGGAGAGGTTATGTGCAACCATTGCCTCGAGACTTATTCTGGTGGCATAAATCGGCTGAAATACCACCTTGCACGAATCCCTTGTCGAGATGTTGTACCATGTAAAGAGGCACCCAAAGAGGTTGAGATGGAGGCCAAAACACTCCTTGCAACATATGATGAAAGGAAAGAAAGTAAAAAGAGAGCAGCAGAGGCAATGGCAGCCCCATATGCAGATTTCAGTTCTACAGGGTCACAAAGGGCTATGGGAAGCTCTTCTCTTGGGCCACAGATACGAGGATTAGGATCTAGAAGTGTGGGTAGCATCAGTTCTGGTTTTTTTGTTCCACGTAATACTCCCGGTGCACAACCTTCATTGGAAGGTACTTCTTGGAATAGAGAGTTGCAAAATGAGGCGAAGTTGGCATGTGCTAAATTTTGGTACTACAACAATATTCCATTCAATGTTGCTTCTAGTCCTTATTGGGAAGAGTTGGTCACTGCATTGACTGTGGCAGGTAAGGGGTTCAAGGCCCCAAGTCATTATGAGTTGAGTGGGCCATTATTGCAGAATGAGGTCCAAAACACACACAAACTAGTGGAGGAACAGAGGAGAAATTGGGAAAAGAATGGCTGCACCATTATATCTGATGGGTGGACAAATGGCAGAAATAGGACACTCATCAACTTTCTAGTGGCTTCAGGGGGACAATTGGTATTTCTAAAATCAGTTGATGCCTCCAATGAAACAAAAAATGCAGAGACCTTGTGCAATATGTTGGATGAGGTGGTGATGGAAGTGGGAGTTCAAAATGTAATTCAAATTGTGACCGACAATGCAGCTGCATATGTGGCAGCCGGTAAACTTCTAATGGCGAGGCATCCTACATTATTTTGGAGCCCTTGTGCTGCCCACTGTCTTGACTTGCTCCTTGAGGACATAGGGAAAATAAGTTGGGTGAAGAATGTGGTTGAAGATGGAAGGAATATCACAAAGTACATCTACAATCACACATGGGTCCTAAGTCTCACGAGAGAGCACATTGATGGTAAAGATCTCGTGCGATCAAGAGTCACACGCTTTGCCACCAATTTCCTCACCTTGCAAAGCATTTTAGCTACATTGCCCAACCTCAAGCGCATGTTTGTGAGTGAAAAATGGCTTGAGAGTCCTTATTCCAAGAAGCCTGAAGCAGATAAGGTCAAGAAGACCATTTTTGATGATAGATTTGCCAAACAAATGGAGGAGATCATCAAAGTAAGTTTTCAAACATTTATTGATGATTTATTTTATTTCTTTCTAATATTATAGCTTGCTGATTTTGTTAATTTTTTTATATTTTAGGTGTCAGAACTGTTGGTTAGAGTTCTACGATTGGTGGATGGGGATAAAAGCCCCATGGGGTATCTATATGAGGCCACGGATAAGGCCAAAGAGGCAATTCAACATTTATATGGGTCAAACAAGACCAAATATGAACCCATATGGCGCATAATAGATCGAAGGTGGAACCAACAACTCCACCAACATATTCATGCTGCTGCCTACTTTTTGAACCCCAAGTTTTATTTCTCTCCTACTTTCAGAGCAGATGCAAAGGTTAAAGTTGGCCTCAATACATGTATTGAAAGATTGGTTAGTAATGATGACCTTCGAGATCTCATACTTGATGAGATACAGAGCTATAAGAGGGCCGAAGGGCCATTGTTTTCTTCCAAGGATTGCATTCGTAGGAGAGACACTCTACAGCCAGGTAACAAATTTATGTGTTTAATATTATTTTACTATTTATGACATTATGTTAATGTTTAAGTTTATTAAATCCTTACTAAGTTATAAATGGTTATCATTGCAGATTTGTGGTGGGAAGATTATGGTGCCACAACGCCTAATCTTCAAAAGGTTGCCATTCGTATTTTATCTCAGCCTTGTAGTGCATCTAGTTGTGAGCGCAACTGGAGTGTCTTTGAGGCCATTCATACAAAGAAGCGCAATCGGTTGACTCAAAAGCGCTTGAATGACCTTGTCTATGTGCGCTACAACCTTCGGTTGCATGAGAAGAAGGTACAAGGGTTGAGTTCACATGAAGCACTTGACCTTGATGACATTGATCCATACTCAGATTGGATTGCTGAGCCTGATGAGGTCAATGTGGAACCATGGATAAGTGATGATGAGTTCGTTGAGATGGAGAGGGAGGCAGATGCAGCTGAATCGGAAGCAAAGATGGCAGCCTATGAGGAGGAAGAAGGCGAGCTTGGTCAGCCAATAGAGGTTGTTTCTTCACACACACAATTTGATCCTATCCCTATGGATGAGGCACCTGTTGGGGCACCTGTTGAGGCTTCTATTGAGGACATTGCACCTATACCATCTACTTCAGTACCACCCACACAGCAGCGACAAAAACTTTTGAGTTTCAATCGTAGAAGAAATTTAGGATAGATAATTTTTATTGATACTAAAACTTGAAGTTGATATGTATTGAGAAGTCGAACTTGTCTTTTGGTCTATGATACATTGATGATTGATACGTAATAAGGTTTTAAACTCTAATTTTGATTTATAGATGATGAAATCAGTAAATACATTGATGATTGATATGTATTAAACTCTAATTTTGATTTATATATGATGAAATCAGTAATATGTTCTAAAAATTCAGTTTATATGTGTGGTTTTTAAGAATATTTTAAAAAATTGTGTATTTTCAAATGTTCGATAAATTTGCCGAGTTATTGCCGAGTTTTTCCCTGAGTTTTTGCCGAGTCCCGAGTTTTTAAAATTTTTGGGTCTGCCAAGTTATTGTCGAGTCCAAGTTTTTCAATTTTGCCACCATGTAATAGCATCCATTTTGTATTGGTCTCTAACAACATAAGGGGTATGATTTTTTCCTAAGATAAACATTCCAAATTCTCTCATGACACTTGTCTGCACTTTTGGATCACTGAACATTCTCCTAAATGCCCTTTTATACCCATTAGCAACTTCAGAATCTCTATATGGCGGTATTCTCCCTGGGATAGAAAGTACTTCAGTGGTATAGTACCTCGGAGATAGGGCATATGCAAGGAGGTGCAATGGAGTTGTCATCTTGTTCCAACGATGAAGAACAATTGCTTATACCCTTTTGTAAAAGGTGTCTTCAGGATCATTCTCTCTCTTTTGTATTTCTATTTTTATTTTCTCCAACATTGTGTCCATGCTATCATGGACATCCCCCAAGCATGGTTCATCTATATTAGCAAACCAAAGCATAGACATGATCGGTTCGGTGAACTCCAATACATAATTCACACAATCCCACTAATCGTCATGCAAGATCAATGCCTTGACCTTTTGGGCCCTCTCTGAATTTAATTGCTTCCATATACCCCATTGGTTGCTAATAACCATTTGACTCAATGCATCTTTCACCTTCACAAGTCGTCTCAGAACAATTGCATGAGATGCAAACCGGGTCTCGGCAACCTAAGAACATGTTAATAGTAAGTTAATAACACATTTAAAATATGTATATAATGCAAAAAATTATTTTATTCAATTATGTAAAACATGACATAAATGAAACTAAATAAAATTTAAATTAAATTTACCTTCAACAATTCCAATCTTGAAAAAGTTCTGAAAATTGCTTGTGACATATGGTGGTTTGTCACAAACATCTGGATCTCCTCAGCCTCCTAGTATATTTCTTTCACCCACTCTATTTGGTTGCCAATTGCTTGCATCACCAAATTGAGGGAGTGTACGGTGCACGATGTCCAAAAGATGTGCTCATATCTAGCCTCTACCAAAGCACCTGCAGCCCTACAAACTTTTGCATTGTTCGTAATTACTTGGACAACATTTTCACTACCCACCATCTCTATGGAGTCAATGAGAATCCTGGAAATGAACTCTGCATCTTTCACTTCCCCTTCACAGTCAACCGCCCTCAAAAACATTGCCCCCTTGGGGGACACTGCAATAACATTAATCAATGGATAGTTTTTGCAATCTTTCCATCCATCGGAAACAATAGATACACCTGTTTCAACCCAAAGAATCTCTAATTGGTTTTAGTTGGGCCTCTATAGATTTCTTCTCTTTTTGCAATAAGGTGGTACGCACCTTTTCATACCCAGGACTTGTGAAACCAGGAGGTGCACTATTTATTGCTGACACCATGTCCCGCCAATATGGTGATCTCACCAAGTTGAATGGAAGACCATTGGCATAGAGGCAACGTGCAATTTTTTTTCAGCAATATCTCTTGCCTCCATTTTAAATGCCTTCTCTAATGGACCTCTCTTGCGGGTGGTGGTTTGTGGTTCTTCATCTTCTTCTTCCGTAGAGGGTATAGACAAGAAGGGATGTCTAGAGGGCCTAACTGTCTGAGTGGGTAATGTTGTTTTTTTCTTTCTGGAACTATAACTATTTTGTTTTCCTCTTGCAACCAATTTGTCAGCATCTTCTTGTTCTTTTATAAATGTTGCTATTTGTACAGCAGACAACCCCTTCTTATCTAGGCCCTCACACATATTAATCCCTTTACCACCAAGGCCCATAAAATGAAGTTTCACTCGGTAATAGGAGCTATTATATTGTGCATTGCAAAAATTACACTTCCAAACAAACCCCCCACCTCTAGGAATTTGTGAAATTCTTGTGGTATGTCTCCATAAAGGAGATCCTTTATCAATTTTGAATTTTTGACTTGCCTCCCCCACCCACTGAACTTTGACTACTGGCCATTGTTGCAATCTATAAAAAAAAAAATTAAAAAAAACATACTTGAAAAACTTCTTCACAAACTTGAAAAAATCCATCAAAAACTAAAGAATAGGGTTTAAATGCATACCTTAAACACTTAAATCTCCTTTGTAGAAGCTATTTGACACTCCACAATCGATCTCCTTCAAATACATCACCTCCCTTCAAAATGCCAAGATGGAGAGAAAAAATGGTGAGAGCAAAATGAGAGGATAAAATGAAATGTTTTAGTGTTGAATGCCCTCATATTGGGTCGTTTTAGGGTTAGGAGACAAAAAAATAATAAAAAAATGTTATTTTATATAATTTTGGGCCCACTTTTTAAGTTCTAGGCCGTGGGTTCTTTGTGGTATGCCCGGGTACGCGGCTGATCTGCCCAGGTCCACGAACCACAGTGTTGGGTTTGCGCTGGGTGCGCGCCCAGCATTGTGGGTTCGCCCGAGTGTGCGCTGGGTGCGCGCCCAGCGCGTACCCACAGGCGAACCCATACCGAGTTCGTACCCGAACTGGGTTCGAGGCCTGTGGGTATGAACCCTACAACATAGATTGAATCACATGCTTCTACAGATTTCCAAAATCTTGGGCTCAAAATCTTGGCTCGACAATGAAAATCTTCAAATGGTTAAGCATAGGGGGGATATCCCATCTATTGACATTCCCATGGGGGAGTCAACTGATCTACTTATCTTGTATCATGAGCTAGCTATGGTGGGCAAGTTTATGGGTGCATGGCCCTCTTACAACTCGCTGGAAAACTATGTGAAAAGTGAATGGAAACCAAAGATTCAAGGAGATATTGACATTTCACTATGTAGGAGGGGTTGTTTCATTGCAACCTTATCTACCAAGAGGTCAAAGATTTGATTTTTCGCAGGCACCTACAGCCTATATCTAAACAGCTGGACGCCTGCTTTTGATCCAACAAAAGAAATGCCATCTTGGGTGCCAATTTGGTTAAGACTCCCTTTTTTCCTTTGTTTTTATGGAATGAGGAGGTTAAAGCAATATGAAATGCTATTGGGACTATAAGCCTTGGGCTCCACAGAAAGAAAAGAATTTTCAGTTGCCCATATTTGTGTTTAAGTGGAATAGGCTTCCTCAGTCCATTAAGATGAAACTGCAGAGTTTTGTCCACACTAAAACGATTGACTATGAGTGTATGCCTTTCAAATGCAAATTTTTGTCATAGGCATGGGCATTTCCAAAGAAACTACCTTAAAATGTGATGCAGTCTAGACAATCATGTCCAATGAAGGAAGACATAAACCTAGCAACCTAACACTTACTAACAAATGCACACAGCCAATGGAAGCAAGACAACAACACTGTGTACATTAAATTGCAAAATTTGCCTTGAACAAGCTTACAAACATGCTCGTGAGAACCTACCAAGTATATAGTTCATGAATGAACCACAAGATTGTTCCTCATCCTTGAATGATGAACAACCAACTAATCTTCTACTACCTTGTTCTCCTCTGCCCCTGCTTTGTTTGAAAGACTAAAACCAAACTCTCTTTTCAGCCCCTCATTCTCCTCTTTGCCCAGGGGACCAGCTCCTATCCTCTATTCCTCTCTACCTAGAGGATTCCCCCTCTTTCCTATCTACACTCTCCTTTTCCTCAAGGAGCTGGTGTTGACTCTCTTCTATATACCCTCTATCCAAAGGATCTCCCCTTTTCCTCATCTGCCCCCTACTAAAAGAAACAGCTCTGCCTTGAAGATCAATGGATCTCCCTCTAGCAATGGTTCTACCTTTTCGCCAACTAAAAAGTTGCCTAGAGTGACTGTCCAACTAGCAAGATACTGACTGCCAACCAAAATATGTCCACACACAGCCCATGCAAGCACTAAACACCCAAATAACCAAGAAAACAGCCTGCCCACAAGGATAAAATGAATAATAGATGCCCAAAAATGTCATGTCCCCGAATTTCAAAATGCAAATAAATTGAATAACAAAAATATAAATGACAATATAAAGATTAAAAGATATCAAAGTGGATATTTTATTATTATATATATACATATTATATTAAATAAACATACAACGAATTCTAGCAAAAGGCAAGGATCGATAGCAATTCATCGAGGGACATTACATCTATGTCTTCATTACCATCCCAGGTCACATGTAAATGGAAAGAGCCTCCTAAATAAACTTAACTCCTTAGGAATCCCCATTGATTGATATACATTTATCAAAGGAATCATTAGTAGTATAAACCTCAATACATTTGATATTGTTTTGATTACACCATTCAATAACAAACCTCTCCTCCTCATATGAAAATTCTTCCCATTCAACAAAATATTACTCTCATCATGGTGAATTTAGTAATCCCTATACTTTGAGTATGAAACACTTGAGAAGTCTCCACACTATACCACCGGCCAAGAGAAACTTATAGAATCTCCTTTGACTCTGCCACTGTTATATGCATTACAAACCCACTGTTGAAATAGTTAGTGTCCTGATCTCTTTCGATCATGCAAAATACACATCTATATGAAGTAAGCATGGTTCATAAGCTTGTCTATTTAAATTAGGTCAATTCACCATGGTTTCGTTGCTCCCATCATTGATATCCATTCCTCTACTTTCTTCATTTTAATCACGATAAACTCTTTCATTGTGAAGTACCGCCGGATTTAGGAGATAAAGCCATTAAACGAGAAAATATAAATAGATTGCACATTATATACTTTATTACAAGAGATATATATATTTCTATGATCGTTGTTAAGCATCCATCAATCAAAACTACATTGATTGATTTCATTAAGGAATCTAAACAAAACCACCCTTCGTAGCCAAGGGGCATCTTCATTCACAAAGGACGCATCCTGTTAGAGAGACGCGATCTCCCACACCATAGAAATTGAGGACGCCAAGAGAGATCTTAAGATCACCATCATGACAAGAGGAAGATAAGTAGGAAGCAGGTAACGTGAGAGATACAGCGCTCAGGTGAGGTTATCCACTTAGCCATTAATGTTTAGCCTTTCTGAATATCAAAACTAAAAGTTTATTCAGTGATAGATGCCTATATATATGATGCCTTAGAATCTATATCCTGCATCTTATTCTACCTGTTCAGTAGTTCATCTTTATGGCCCGAATTGAGTGCTTCCATGCTATGTCTAAATCTGGAATACCTCTAGCCGATAAGTTTAAATTTGAATATGCAAACCTCACATGATCTGATGATTAAGATCGCTGCAATTCTGAAATAGATAGTACTGCTTGCCATATTAGTCTACTTTGTCTCTTTAATGAATAGCTGTTCATATATGCTATTTAAATATCAGTAGAAATATTGTTAGGGCTAACGGCATACATGATATAGGGATGTTTTTCCATTAATTCAGATATTAATATATAAACTAGATGTTGCTTATTATTTTCATGATTATTAGTGCATTTGTCTCTACATCATAATTATAATTGTTCTAGGCAATGACTTTTACATGAATTTAAAGGAGTCAAAGATGAATGCAAATATATTTGATTGCTTAAAGATTGTCTTCTGAGTGTTTGCAAACCTACTAGGGAGGAAGGGCCTGCGAAAAGTGGTGCCTAAAAACCCCACTTAAGATCCGCCCCCGAAACCCAAGGCAAGGATGGGCCATGGAGGGGAGGGAATTCCACTTAAGAATCCGCCCAATTCAAATGCATGGGTGGGCCATGTAGGGGTGGGGGTCCCACTCAAGATCCCCTGAGACCATGGAGAGGTGGTAGGCCTGGACCACTTATAAGCTCTGCTGGCTTCCCCCAGTAGGTCAAGTGTCTTCCGAGGTGATAACATGGGCAGAGAAAGCAGGTAGAAGTCGCCAAGAAGAGAGGGTTGCAGTAACAACCTCTTGGGCTTGGCAAAGGACTTCGGGCGGATCTACCCATGCCACTCCTCCTATGTCTTCATGATTGCATTTGTGATTACATTTATATTTGGATATCTAGATATTAATGCTAACAGACATATGTCTATGTGGAAATATTAAATGCAGATTTCAATCCAAGATTACTTCATTAAAGAGAACATTCATTTGGGAAAGAAGAAACCCTAAACCTACTCAACAAGTGAATTCTAGGGCAAAGCAGGACAAGGGACAGTACAAAAAATTAAAATGCTACCTACTCAAGGAAGTTGGACAATTGCCAACTAACAACAACCAAGAAAAATGCCACCCAAACGAATATGACAAATGTCTCTCCCGAGGAAATGAATAGTCATGGTTGGAATAAGAGAACATCTGCCAAAAACATAAAGCTTGTGATGCCCTAGCACCACCTAGTCAGGAAAAGATAGGAGCTTGGTCCAATTAGGCAGTCAAACAGCCACCAAAAAGGAGTAAACAACCACCTTCATTACCTCCATGATCCTCAACACATTGTCAACACCAAGACATATTGCTAAAAGCAAAGAAATCATTCCACTACCAATTCTAAAAGAAGAATGTTGCCCCATCAACCTATATGGGGCCAAAAAACACCCCTCAAGAGACCTTATATCAATTAGGTGCAAGACCAAACACCTCTAGCAGCCTGTAGACAACATAATCTATACCATAGTTACAAATAGGTTTGTCGCCTAAGAGAACACCTACAAGTAACTTATACACAATCTCAATGACCTCTACCCAATCTACAGCAATCTGTACTAATCTATAGCAACCTTCTGAATATGCATGTTTGACAAAAAGGCCTACCAAACAAACAACAACCAAAACTTGAAACAAACACTTTTTTGGCGATGCAAGATCGCTTGTGGTCCAGGATGCTCCTACATCAAAAGGCTTAAATCTACTAAAAGTCAAAATGATGACTTTCAAAAATCTTGTAAGAAAAGTAACATGCACAAAGAAAATCTAGATGATTATGTTAAAGACCCCCTCTCTAACCCCTTTTTGTCCTTCCTGATTGTGGCTCCTATGAAAAACTTAGGTGCTTCTGCAGTCAAAGTGTGTGAAGCGACGATTATACCCGAAGAGGCAACATTACAAGAAGAAGAGACATTACCTACTAAAGATGTTGCTAAAGTGGAATCCTTAGCATATGGTCTAGACGATGGATTGGTGGCAAACGAGGATGGTACCTTTGCCTCTCCTGTCATTAGCCAAAAAGGTAAAGGAAGGAGAAAGAATACCAAAATCAGAACCAAAAAGATTTCTGAGAACATAGCAACTGGTAAACAATCCACCTTGGGCTCAAATGTCAAAGCAAGATCAAAATCTGACAAATAATGATGGTCGATTTTAGAAGCTTGTTTGGTAGGCAAAACATTGTTGTTCTGGCTTTCTTTCTATTGTAGACTAATGAATTCTCCAAGAAAAAAGGCCCACCTAAATTCCAGAAAAAAAGATTATGAGATGGAAAAAGAAAAGAATATAATCTTAAGGCAAAACATTGTTGTTCTGGCTTTCTTTCCATTGTAGACTAATGACTTGCCCAAGAAAAAAGGCCCGCCTAAATTTCAGAAAATAAAATTATGAGATAAAAAAGTAAAGAATATAATCTTACCGATGATATCAGGAACACCCTTCATTTCTATCACAAGCTTTGCGAATTCTCTCACACTGCTGTCTGAAGACTGCAAGAAGGAATTAAGCATTCATCAAAATACTATTGTATCAAAAAGTGGGTTATTTTTTTCTTTTATAGAAAAGAAACAGACCACGTCTACTGGGTGAAAAAGATGGGTTGAAGAAGGGTATTGAGCAGAGATTTGTGAGCGAAGAGTGCTCAATTTTTGTTCAGTTCTGGCGCAACCAACGAGTGTGTGCCCTCTTGACGCCAATTCCATTGCAAGAACTCTCCCCAGCCCTTTGCTTACCCCTGTGATTAGTATGAGCCTGGGCATTGGACTTTTCTCCTTCTGCTTGTCCTTGCCCGCTAATATATTTAACATCCTTCTTCACTGGTTCTACCAACTCCAATGGACTGCGCACGGCTGAATCGAATTTAACCCAAAGCGAATGTCGTGCTTCACGAGCCTGGCAGTGTATGAATCCATACATACATGGGCTTTGGTCCCATCAAAAAGACAACAAACAAATTCTTCCCGCTATTGCAGAGGAAAATTAGAACATTTTTGCTAGCGGTTTAATGAGTTTTTAAATTTTTTGATTGAGAAGAAAAATTTAGAGAAGTGAGGAATTCAAGATGAGGAATTTATAGATTGATTAGGTTATATTTATTAAAAAATATTTTAGAAAAAGATGTCCATGTAAATTGTCTTTATTTATAGTCTCGTAAAGTTTAGAATAT
This sequence comes from Sequoia sempervirens, assembly GCA_007258455.2. Taxonomy (NCBI): domain Eukaryota; kingdom Viridiplantae; phylum Streptophyta; class Pinopsida; order Cupressales; family Cupressaceae; genus Sequoia; species Sequoia sempervirens. Next base: position 455,542,416 of record VDFB02000017.1, read on the forward strand.
TTTATAAAAAATATTTGTTCGATTCTTAGTATCTTTTTTGGGTATTGAATAATTTTGAATTATAATAAAATAAGTTTGTGAAAGTTACAAAGATAAAATAAGTAGTAATATATAAAATATTTTTATAAGAATTATAAAAATAATATGTATAATTTGATATTTATAATTATTATAAGGTTTTATTATGATATTGGCGGTATAAATAATTTTCTATTTTTAATGTATTAATTGATTTGGAGTTGATTGATTTGTAATTATAATTGTTTCAATTGATAGGTAATATCTTTATTTATCGTTAGATTATCTATAATTGAGCAGATAGTGATATAATCTAAAAGAATATGTTAAAATAATATCATGAAATTCAACTTTCAAATGAACATAAGAAATAGAAAATGTAGGTGAATATTTGATTCTCCATAAATACAAAAAGGATAACATTTTTAACTAAACCAGCAACCATATTATTTTTTGTACATGTTCTAAATAAAGTTTTTTTCAGATCAAATGATGACCAAATAAAGCAAGCAACTCTTTAAAAACAACAAACCATTACTTTATAGCAAACATGCAACCCCAAAATAAGTGTTTCATAGTTTCATCTAAATGACAAAGAGGCATTTAACTCATTGAACAAGCAAGCAATTTTAACCTATTACCAACATACAATTTGCAATATAAGATTTTCCAAGCAAACATTTGAGCATTTATACTAGCTTTGGATTTCTATATTTATGCATTGAATTTGACTCAATATTTATGATTGAATTTGCACTATTATTTAATATTTTAGGGGGGAGAATGAGAATGTTGGGAAGAGGTTTAATTGATGATAATAGCTTTTCACAATCCATGGTGATATTAGCTTGATGATTTTTGGATTTGATTGTGTGAGTATTTTTTGCATCAACGTTTTGGATCACACTTCGTGATCCATCATCGAGACGAAAAATGAGAGCTCAAGGATAAGAATGAATAGTTGCAGACCAAGCAAGCATAAAAAGGTATGAGAAATGAACAAAGGAGAAGGGTTGTGCACCAACCAAGGGACAAGAGGGCAATGACTTGACAAGAGAGAAAAGAAAAATAAGATGAGAGATAAAAAGGAAAAATAAAAAGGAACGCCACAATATAATTCATTATTCCTATTGCTCTTTGTGGTGTTCCTTTTTATTTATTCTTTTTATCTCTCATCTTATTTTTCTTTTCTCTCTCTTGTCTAGTCATTGCCCTCTTGTCCCTTGGTTAGCAGGTAACCCCTTCTCGTTCCTTCTTTTCTCATACCTTTTTATGCTTGCTTGGTTTGCAACTATTCATTCTTATCCTTGAGCTCTCATTTTTCATCTTGATGATAGATCATAGAGTGTGATCCGAAACATTGATGCAAAAAATGCTCACACAATCAAATCCAGAAATCGTCAAGCTAAACGAGGTTTAATGTCATCCTTGAAGAAACTACTCCGCACTAGATTGTATAATTTAATTTTTAAATTAGGAAGGACTAGATATTGCACATAATTGAGAGGTTGCTTGGATTTATTATTCAATCCAAAACATTATTTAGATACTTTCCAATGAGACCAATGCAGAGAAGTGATGTGTATTAAACCCAGGCTTTCTTAAGCAAGTAATAAGGTTGCTTCGGAAAGTTGAGGGCTAAAGGTTTCTTTTGATATTGGATATGTTTATTCCACTAAATGGAAGAAGAAGCAAAGCTAAAATCGTGTTGTAATCAAGAAACTTTCCAATTTAAGAAATAAAACACTTGCTATGAGATTGTTTAAATGGATAAATAGGAAAGAAGGCTTTAATTTACCATTTCCTTATAGTTGTGATTGAAACAATTTTATGTCTCAATAAATAAAAAATCATGATTCATCACCTTTGACAACTCTAGTAATCCATTTAGCAGCTAGGCATAATCCTTGAATTTTGGGATCCACATTCTTGATTCATCTTAGACGTAGGCTGGATGCAATTTGTAGATAGGTGAATTTAGGGGAAAAGCATGAATTATTAATAGCAACCACAAAACTATCTAAATTCAAGCCATAATGACCCTAATCTAACAATGAAGCACAAATGACAATAGAAAATAAATAATAGAACAATGAAACCTCAATTCCTATGCCAAAGTTGATTCTCCTCCATTGCTCTTCTCAATTTTGCTTGTTTGCTCTTGGATTTGTAGTATGCAAGATATATGATAAGCTTAATGTTGATGTATGGTAGCAAGATCTCAAGATAGTGATAGGATAGCAAAACTTCAAATATTGTGGTTAACCTCGAAATGGAATTGAAAACTTGATTTTATAGGAATCCCAATTCAAATGAAGGGTGAGGATTGAGTGGTGAGGTATGATGATCAAGGATGGGGATTAATTGAGAAGAAAATAGATAAGGATGGAAAGAAGGGACAACGATTTAAGGAATTAGGTGAGAAATAGGGCTTGGATAAGAATAGATAAATTAAACAATTGTAACAATTATTTCGGAAACAGAAAATGAATAATTAAATAATTAAAAATACTTATTTAATTATAGAAGAGAAGAGGGAAATGAAATATTAAATAATCAAAAAAAATTATTTAATAATATATGGAGGGAAATGGGGAGGTGGACCTAGCTCGATTGGCTAAAGCATCCTATTGCGAGCAAGAGGTCACGAGGTCTAGTCTCCCCACCATCCTCGTGGTACCGAAGGGTGTTTCGCGCCAATGCCACAAGTCACATGAAAAAAGTTTATCAGGCACACTGCAATTTATAGGGGGGTGGATACTTGACTGATTCCTACAGTCTAAAAAAAATAGATGGAGGGAAATGGTAAATAATTAAATAATTAAAAACAAATATTTAATTATAGATAACATGAAATGATAAGTAATTAAATAAATAAGAATATATTTAATTATAGAAGAAAAGGCTAAATCAATTATTAAATAATTAAAATAATTAATTAATTACAGAAGAAAGGAGGGAAAATGAAAATGAATAATTAAATAAATAAGATTTATTTAATTAATCAAAAGAAGAATAAAGATAAAGTGAATTAATTAATTAATAGAAGAATAGTGGTATTAGGAAATAATTAAATAATTATTTAAATTATTTAATTATGTGAGAAAGATGCAAATTAGTGTGAAAATTTTGCTTGCAAGCATAGGACATTTTACAGTGTCTACATTTTGCCCCTCTTTCATACAATGTGATTTTGAGCGTTGTGTCAAAGAATAATTTAAAAATTTTGGCTCAATACCTGCCCCAATATGCCTTGACATGCCCCAATTAGCCTTGACATGCCCCAATTAATGTGAGATAGGATGATGCCCCCTCGAGAAAATTGACAAATTTGCAAAAAAATCCAAAAAAATTGACAAATTTACCGACAAGCAGATGTGATGAGTTTAAGTGCAAGGAATGATAGAAGAAATGTTGGCAAGAAGAAAATGTTAGTAAGAAGCGAAGAATAATTAGATCGATGAGATGGGATGAATGAAATGAAATGAACTGATATGAGATTTTTTTGATAGATTTTAAGCTTTAATTTTAGCTCACGATTATCGTCATTGAGCATTTTATTTTGGCAATGAATAACGGACACCAAGGTGTGAAACGTTATCCCTTTGCAAAAACAAACACATTGCAGACAAGGAATGTCATGACGCATACTAGTGATAATAGAACCTTGTCAAAATATGCGAGGAAGTAACCACAAAGCATGTTATTCCTAATGCAAGAAAGCGTTAGATGACCTTTAACTTGCATAAGATGTTTTGATTATGCTAGAAATGGAACCCCTAATCACACACAAGGAACCTAGTTGCCCCAATCATATTGTCAAGACAAACCGCAAATAGAAATCAAAGAGAAAAGGATCATGATTCATCATTGCTCCTCTCATCACTTGTGGACTTCCTCAAGGTGCATAGTAACATGACCAAAGATAAATCAATAAAAATATAAGACAAACTAGACTAGTGAGTCAACAACCATTTAGATCTTCTTGTCAATCAACGAGTGTTTGTATGATAGGATTATGGATAAAGTCTAGTTTCAAGAGATGAAGCATGTCGTATAAGACATTGGGTCTGGTTTCAACAATTCAACAACCTATATAAGACATATGATAGGATTACATCTAGTTTTAGGAATGGTACACATCATATAAGACATTGAGTCTTGTTTCAAGGGTGCAACAACCTGTATAAGACAAATGATAACTGATGGATGATGTCAGGTTTCAAAAAATGAAGCATGTCATATAAGATGTCAAGTCTAGTTTCGACGATGCAACATCATGTATAAGACAAATGATGGCTAATAAGGATAACTGATGTTGATAGGTGTTTGTGATTAGGCCATTGATCGGTTAAGATTGGAGACTAGTTGGATAGTTCATCTGTTGTTTCTAGATTTGGTAAGCTCAGTTCCCTATAGGATATTTTTGTTTATGTCGAATCAAAGTGTCAACCTTAGCAAGGGACAGTTTATTATGAGACGTGGATAATGATAGATAGGACCAAAGGGACAAACTGTTCAAGCCTCAAGGGCTCGTCGATGATGGCCTTGCCTACATGAAGTAGCAGAGGCAACGTAGTTCAATTGACCTTGACAATGGATGGTTTATTATAACATGTGGATTATGATGGATGTAAAGTTTACAATGGAAAACCCTAAAGGACTGAACTAAGCCTTGGGGGCTCATCAATGATGGTCTTGCCTACATGAAGTCACAAAGACAACATAGTTCAATGATTGGGACTGACACATACTATTTTTTAAAGTTTTTTGACATATTTTTTTTTTTGGAATATTTGATTTTTAAAGATTTTTTGAGGATTATTTGGATGTTTTTGGATTTATTTTTTTAGATTTTTGGAGTGCGTTGAATGGTGTCCTCTAATACCATTTAGGATCCCATATGAAAACCTAAGTCAAGGATTTTCCCTTGGTCAAGTATAGGACCAAATTATTAGGAATGAAAATGGATAAATGGATTTTATTATGGATAGATATGGAAAGCGGGAGATGTTAAACATCAACTATTCTCAGGTCATGAGAAGGGTGACTAAGCTTTATTATGGATTGGTGGGAAAGTGGGATTTCATTATAGAAGGAGATATGTACAGGTTATTATGGATGAAGCGAGAAATCAAATAGAATGATGGTAGATGATGGAGCAAAAACTGACTACACATGGTGCCTATTTGCCAAGTTTTCACCATGGTACTTATTCAAAGCACCACTTAAGTGGTTTTCACTATTGGACAGATTATTTCTCTTTACTGTTTTTTTTTGTGTCATGCAAGATGCCTATTTGCTAAGTTTTCATCAAGGTGACGATTTTTTGACCTTTTTTTTTTTTTTGTATTTTTGTGGGATTCTCTGTAGACTAGGTATAGTACTTGCGAAGGTGCATGCTATTGATAGGATTTGGTAATGGTTCACCTTCAGGAGTAGCAAGTTGATAAGCACCAGATCCATATGTTGCAGTTATGATGTAAGGACCCAACCAATTAGGCTCAAATTTTTTGGGCTTCTCTCTATCCATTTGATTCCTCAGAATTTCTTTTAAGACCAAGTCACTAATGTCAAAATGTCTAGCTCGAACCTTCTTATTGTAACTATGACAGAGGTGATTCTAATAAGCTTGTAAATGGACCAATGCGGTTTGCTGTCTCTCATCCAATAACTCTAGCTCATGTAACCTAGATACTTGGTAATCTTCATCATCATTGAATTGTTGCATAGATACTCTCAAGGAGCTTTGAAACCGAAGAAAAGGGAATATGGAGTGGCTCTAGTGGGGATGTAGATGCTACTTCGATAAGCCCATAAGGTTGTCCAGATTAAGTTGGATATGCCAGTCATGACCAATGTCATTAACAATCTTCTTTAGAATTTTGACAATGGTTTTATTAGATGCCTCAACTTGATCATAACCTAGTAATATGGAGTGGTAAAATGGTGATGGATATGAAATTTCTCGCACAATTCACGAACATTCTAATTTTTGAAAGGATGACCATTAGTCATAATGATAGATCGGGGAACACCACACCGACATATGATATAATTAAGGATGAATTTGGCTATTTGTCACAAACCTCTTTAAATAATCTCTCGAATACACTTTCCTTTTTGGCTTAAATTGATGTTTCACTCACTTGAATCTTTTTAATTATCATACTTCTTCAAGCCAATTATTTATATCGAGGGATATAATGTAATTTCTAATTTGAAGGAGCTAATTAATATTTATCAAAAACATATGAATAAATATTATAGATGATCTTTAATTAAATGTCATTTATTTTTAAAACACAAGAATTTAGTTGTTCATAGAATGGATGATAATATATATATATATATATGTATAATTTAATGGTTGTTAGTATTTAATGAGCAATATTAAATGGTATTGATAAGATTAATTTTGCTCGGGATGTGTAATTAAGTGATCTGCCAAAACAGTTGAAAAAATACATAAATGCATATAGTATCTTTTTGTAACTGACATTACTAGGAATTGGAAGACTGCATAATGGAAAAAAAGTGGGATGTTAAAAGAGGAGGATGCATGCATTTTATTAATTTTTGAAACTGACATCTTGTGTAGGGAATATTAAGGGGAGAGGGGACGAGAAGAGGGATATTCTTTGGGGGGAAGAGTAAAAAAATACAAGGCAGAGAAGTTGAAGAAAAAAGCAACAGGAAGCTTGGTTGCAGGGAGAAGGAAACTTTCAAGTATGATGTGATTCATGTATTTTTTCTAACTATATGTATGATCGATTACTTTGGTAAGAATTTAATTGCTTGATTCTATCGTTGTAATACTAGATATTCAACTCTTCTTATAATGCCATCAAAAGTGCTTGAAGAGACTCCTAACAGGTTTAAAGTTCATGTATTAGAGTCATATTATATAAGCCATGAGTAGATACCATTCAAGCATCATAGCTCTATGGAATGCTCGACTTCAATTCTTTATGCTTAAATTTAAATCTACCATCTAGCCTTCTTTTAACTGTAGGTTTTTGTAGACTATGATTGAGTAGTAAAAGAATGCAAAGACCTCTTTTTATCTTGAAGTTTAATCCTTCATTTGCAATAACAGAACCATATTTAGAATGTTTTTTCTTTTCCGCCATCTCCCTAGCACAATCCTTGTGCAGTGTCTCTTTGTCTTGGCTGATTAAACCTTGTGCAGTGATATCAAGTATTGTATTGTTCTTATTGAAATGAATCCTTGTGCATGTTAAGGTGCTTAAGTAATTTCCATGAATTCAATAAGTTTTCAAAGTTTCTACTATGCATCAAAATCATCTTAGTATAGTAATATATATAAGTCATACTAAGAGATAGTTTCATAATTTCTAATTTGAAAAATAAATATACAAATCTTGTAAAAGTATATCATTATTTATTGTAATTTCAAAAGGAAAGAATAATTTAAGTTTTAGTTAATGAATCACAAAATTTCTTTTGGATAGCTATTTATGAATTTTAATTGAATATAAAAGATTAGTTGAGATGTTACAACATTAAATGACAATTTATTAATCATGTTAAAAGTTGGTTAATTTTGTATATTCAATAGAACAAATATAGAAGTATCGTTTTCTTTCCTTGGCTAGCAATTTATGAATCTCCTAAAATATTCATAGTAGTGTACCTTTTATTCTAAGAAAAGAACATGGATGTTGTTCAATATCTTTGAATCATGTTAATAATAGCTCTTAAATTTTAATTATCAAGGAAAGATTATTTGGTTTCATGGTTATTTGACTTCTATATCTAACCCACTGAATAAGTAGAATTCACTCACCACTAAATAAGTAGAAGAGTATTTGATTATTTGATAATTTTACAAGTGGAATTCACTGACCACTAAATAAGTGGAAGAGTATTTGATTATTTGATAAATTCAATTTTGATGCTAACCCCACTGAATAAGTGGAATTCACTCACCACTGAATAAGTGGAAGAGAATGTTATGTTATGTTTTATTTAATTTTCTTAATCAAGTAGAAGTTAATCTTATACGTGCCATATGTTCTCAACTCACCTCATAGAGGATCTTGGTGATTAGAAAGTGGAAGGGAAGTATTTATAGATTATTCTCTCAAACGATTCTTATTTTGTTTTGATTTTCTTAGTTAGAAAACTTAAACAAGATTTAAATCCTTGTTTCCCTCGTGGGTGGCAGTCATCAAGAGACTGTCTGGGAGTAGGGGCCCTAGAAAGGACTGCTTACCCACGAACATGTTGATTGAAAAATAAATTGAAGTATTCCTATACTCTAAATTGTGCTTAATGAGTTAGTAGCCCTTTTCTTGCTCAGGGGTTGGCAATATGGAAGCGTGGTGAGCAAGTCTTACTTGACGTAATATCATTTTAATGTTTAGCCAATATGATTAGATTGAAATTTTATTTTGCAATAATGAGAAACTTATTTGGAAAGAAAATTTATTTTGCAGTAATGAAGTTTTTTTTATAAGGGTAAAATGATCCTTATTTATATAATATATTTTTAGAAAAAAAAATTATTAGTAGAAAATTTGAGATTATCTGACCTGATTGTTACACTATCTGCTTTTCAGTAATATAGGTGTAGACACTAAAAAGTCTCGAGCCTATGAACAAATTTTTACACTAACCTACGTCTTTTCCACATCTAATATCACATTCTTCTATTAATTAAATATTTTTTTATTATTTGATTAATTCACTTTATCTTTATTCTTCATTGATTAATTAAATAAATTTTATTTATTTAATTATGTCATTAATTACTATGTTCTATTTATTTATTTTTAAATTATTTATTTATTGGTAAGATCTACCCATTGTATGGGGGTAGGGCCCGCTACTTTGTCACTTATCTATTCTTGATTGGAGTGCCACATTTTTTTTTAGCCCTTTCCTTACGTGGTTGTTGATTACTCATGAAGGACGCGTGTCATATCATATAGCTGCCCCTTTTTAATTCTTGTTCATTGCTTGCGCCGCCATTTGAGAATTGACAAGATTGGCATGACCTGTCTCTTGCTTGGTTAGGCTTTGGTGGTGTTTTAGAATGACTATCACCCTAATAACTTAGATATTCTAACCCATGCTATCTACCTGGTTATTAATGCCTTTGCTCTTTTCCAGTTTCATTTTACCCGTTACTCGCTTGTTATCATGATTCCATATTGAATCTGCTCTTGTGAGCTATATTTCATCATGGTATTTGGTTGCCATGGTTTTTACCTTTCTACATTATTTTGTCATGGCGCTCATCCTTTTTCTTCCTTTTTTATTGCTTTGTTTTCTCCATTTCAAGAATATTTTCCAGCGCTTGGGTTTGAGCTAGCAATGGGGACTTGGGTCTGCCTTACCAGTTTTGTAGGAAAAATGTCGTTTGAGGGACCGATAACTGACCGTCATCTTAGAGGTTTGCTTTTAGATCCATATCCCTTGGTTCTGAAGGCTGTCAAGATGATCTTAGGGAAAAGATTTCTATTTGACAGTGGTAAATGCCATCTTAATACAGACATCTCCTCTCAGTTTGTTGGGATTTTATTAGATCTTCATATTTCCAAAGATATGGTATCTAAACTGACAGGACATTTTTAAACCTACGTTGTGGCTCGGGCTCGAAGCTCTTCTACAAGTTGCATGTTTGGGTGAAGGCATTCCTTAACTGCCAGCTCTGGGGTAGCGTCCCACTTACTGGTTTCATCGCTTCTTTTCCAAAACAACCTACAACTTCTTGAAGAAATACTTATGAGATAAGTCGTCACTTTTTCTTTTTTGTATTCTCTTGTATTTAGTTTCAATGTCATCAAACTATAAGGATACAAGTTTTGGCTTTAGTTGACCTACTAAATCTTTTTTCAGTTCATAGAAAATTTAAACCTTTAGCACTATTTTGGTATTTTATGGGTTTCGTCCTTTATGTACAAAAACTACCAAAATATTATAAATTCTATTATGTACTTAAGGGTTCCATTATTGGGTTTCAAATTTTTATCTTTTGTATACTTGGACCCATGAAAAGATTTTAAAGACTCTAAATTGAGACTATTTTAGTTTAAAAGTTAAAGTTCGGGAAGTGATATTCCCTTTTTGAATATATGTTATTGCAGTCATATGCTTTTATGGAATGGTTATCTTGCTATTTTGATTAAAGTTGGTTTTACACCTTTTGTGTCGTAATGGATATGGAATAGATGCTTCTAGAATTTCTATTTCACGCAATGACACTTGGCATTCCTCTACATCTCATGTTGTTATGATTTATATCACATTCCAAGCTTTCAGATGTACCACTATTTTATGCTTTCTATTGTGCACTTATCTATGGTTGCTCTCTATATTGTAGAGCAAATTTTAGATTATGTTTAGTAACAAGTTAGTGGTCTAGCCTTTTGTTTACTTTAAATGATGATTTCATCTTTAATGAAGGGTTTTTTATAGCAAATATTAGCTCGTAAGCATAGTGGTTACTTTCTTTTACAAGTTAATTTTTGCCATCAACGACCTTTCAAAAATTGAACCTTTGTTGTTTAAATCTCATTTGCTAAATTGGGCTAAGTTAAAGGAGACCACTCTAGTAGATAAAGTGGAGATCTATACATAGTGTAACACCCCTTAACATACTTTGAAACCTATTTACATTTCAATGTCTTAATAACTCTAAAACCTGTTTCATCTAGTAGCCTTTATGGACCAGTTTCCATACCCAATCCTTGGTTCCTTGTTGGATTCTTGGCCAGGCCCATTGAGTTCACTTATGCCACTATGTTTTACCCCCGTAGTAGATATGCATTGGCCCTTTTTCTATTATGTGTTTATATAGTGATCTCGCTTCTAGATATTTGGGAGTGATTTCCTTGTTCATAGAGGTGGTATTTACTTACTTACATCAACAGGGTGTCCATTATGCTTTTAAGTTGCCTAATTTTGCTTTAGGGTTTCCTTAACTCACACATGAGTAAGGTATTTTTCTAATTTTGATTCAATTCTTCTAAACCATCTATGTCCTTTAGTTAATTGTTTCAAATTCCCTTATCCAGGGTTTGTGATGATATGTTTATTGTGTTGGAAAACGCGCCTCAATCTTACTGGCATGTAAACTCCTGTAAGAGCAAAGTCGGTGTGACATTCTTATTGTCTGGTCGACTAGCAGTTGTGTAACCTTGTGGAATGCTCATGTCGCCGAGACATTGTTGTTGTCTTGCCGACTGGTGTTATCGCTGTGACATTTCTATCTCTCTCCACTCGGGAAGATCTCTGGCCGATGGTTTGGTTATACACTCGAAGTCATCGGGGAGACTCTTGGCCAAAAGGTTTGCTTCAGTATGATGTCTCACCGATAGAGCTACATGTGTTTATCATCGATATGACGTCTCAACGATATGATATGTCTTGCCGACAACGTTACACTCAGAGTCTTCGGGGGGAGGCATGGAGGCTCAATAAGAACTCTTGGCGACGGATGTAAGTCTTGCCAATGGGTATGAACATCGATATGACCTCTTGGCAATAGCGTTTCTCTTGCCAATGGGTATATTGCTTTGGTGTGACCTCTTGGTGAAAGCGGTAGTCTCTCTAATTGTTCTATTGTTGGTATGAAGTCTTAGCAATATGGCTTGTCTCACCGACAGCTTTACTTGATGAATATCGGTATGACATAAAGATCTATGAGACTCTTGGCAATAGGAGAACTCTTGCTGATAGAGCTTCACAAGATGTATTTGCATTCGGTATGACCTCTCGCCGATAGCGATGGTCTGGCCGATGCTTCTGCAATGGTTATCGGTATGATGTCTTAGCGACAAGGGTGAGTCTGAGCGACAATTTTTGAACTCGGTGTAACCTCTTACCGAAGGAGATGTCTCTGGCTGATATCGACAGTTGGGCTTTGTGGCATCGGGGAGACACGATTAGTGTCTCACCGACATGCGAATACTATTTGAACGTTTTTGACCAATTGGAAGACTGTCCTACATGGTGTGTCTTCAACCAATCAGAGGAGCAGAATGGGAACCGCTAGCAGTTGGACTGTTGTGACCATTTCTGTGAGGAAGATTAATAGACCATGAGCGACATGGATATACTCTGAGATCGATGAAGGTGAAGGGTTTGATGAATAATTCGATGGGTGATTAGTGTGAATTCAATTGAGAGTGTCTTTTAAATGAGATGTTTTGTACAAGGTTGATTTTGAATTTGCTACTGTAAATTGACATCAGAGAGTGAAGCCTGTACTCTGTATGTAATTTGTTTACTATAATACAAAGGGGTTTTTCTTGGTGTGGTGGGTTTTTCTCCCATAAGGGTTTTCCCACATAAATCTGGTGTTCATCTGTGTATGTTTATTTATCTATTTCTGTTATTTCTTTCAAGTGTATCTTAATTGGACTGTAATTGAAAATTTAAAGTCACCTCTGCATTCTTCCCTGAGGTTTTGACGTTAGGAGAGTTAGTTCTGCACCTTAGCTTTCCTTACAAGTGGTATCAGAGCCTCGCCAGTTGTGTTATCCTTGTGGGTACATTGGGTTTTTTATGTCAATTCTGTTTCAGTGGGAGTCTTGTAGAAGTTTGTTATTTTGAATTACAGGTTAAGATGGCAAGCACGTTAGGAAAGATTGAAATTGAGAAATTCAATGGCAACAATTTTGAGTTGTGGAAACTTAAAATGGAAGATCTGTTAGTTGATTGTGATCTGTGGATTGTTGTATCTGGAGCGAAGCCTACAGGCATGAAGCAAGAGGATTGGGACCTTGTAGATAGAAAATCAAAGGGGCTGATAAGGCTCTGTTTAACAGACTCTGTTCTTCTGAATGTTCACGAAGAAAAGACTGCATCTTCCTTGTGGAAAAGATTGGCAGCTATTTATCAAGGCAAGTCCTTGGTGAATAAATTGTTCTTGAGGAAGAATTTGTACACTTTAAGAATGTAGGAGGGAGGATCTGTTGCTGATCATTTGAATGCTTTCAACACACTGATTGCACAATTAGCATCTGTGGGTGTGAAGATTGATGAAGAAGATCGTTGTATGTTGTTATTATGTTCTTTGCCAGATTCTTGGGATCACCTGGTGATGGCTATTGAGAGTACGACATCCACTTTTAAGATGGAAGATGTTGTTGCTTTTTTGTTATCAGAAGAGATGAGAAGGAAATCTTCTAAGATGGCGAAGGAGGCTCTTGCTGTTAGAGGCATATCGAAAGAAAAAGGCAAGAAGAAGGACAAGAAGTCCAAATCCAAATCAGAAGGGAGATCAAAGTCTCCTAGCAAGAAGTCCAAGGTGAAGTGTTGGAATTGTGGGCAACCTGGTCATGTACAAAAGGATTGTAAAGAGGAGAAAAAGAAGAAGAAGAAGAATTCTTCCGACTATGATTCTTCTCAAAGTGATGCAGACACCTTCATTGCAGCCTTGGCTACACATGCATCAGATGATGTCTGGCTGATTGATTCTAGAGCATCTTTCCACATGACATCTCATAGAGATTGGTTCACTAAGTATGAAAAATATGATGGTGGAAGGGTGTACTTGGCAAGTGATTCATCTTTGGAAATAGTTGGTCGTGGAAGAGTCAGAATTCAATTCACTGATGGAAGAGTGAAGGGAATCAATGATGTAATGCATATACCAGGTTTGGCTCGAAATTTATTTTTTGTTAGTAAGCTAAATGATATTGGAGTGCAAGTCACGTTCTCTAGAAATGGCTGCAAGATGACTAGAGGCTCTATGGTGCTAGCAAGGGGTGCTCGAATTGGTACCTTGTATAAGCTGGATGCACATGTTGTACAATGCAATAGTGTCTCTGTAAAGTCACAGAAAGCTACTCATGGAGAAAAGAAGGTAAAAGTTTCTGATAGTGTAAACTCTATGGAAGTCAAACTTCCAGCAGAAAAGACTATGCTCTGGCATCATAGGCTAGGCCACATTGGTGAAAAATGCTTAAAAACTTGGTTGAGGGGCTTGATGATTGTAACCTTGAATTCGAGTTTTGTGAACATTGTATATATGTTAAACAGCACCGTGTTTCATTTTATTCCAGTCCTCACAAATCTTATGGCTTGCTTGATTATATACATTCTGATGTTTTTGGTCCAGTGAATGTTCCTTCTTTGTCTAAGTCAAGGTACTATGTATCGTTCATTGATGATTATTCAAGAAGAGCATTTGTTTATTTTTTGAAAAGTAAATCAGAAGTATTCAGTCGGTTTAAGGAATTTAAGAACCTTATAGAAAATCAGACTGGAAGAAAAATAAAATGTTTAAGGACTGATAATGGTGGTGAGTTTTGTTCTGATGATTTCAAGAGATACTGTAAAGATCATGGGATTAAAAGACATAAAACTACACCTTACACTCCACATCAAAATGGAGTTGCAGAAAGGTTCAACAGGACAGTGATGGAAAGAGCACGAAGTATGCTGAGCAGTGCTGGCTTGGAGGAGAAGTTCTGGGTTGAGGCAGTTGCAACAGCATGTTACTTGATAAACCGTTCTCTGAATTCCGCTCTTGTTGAGAAAACACCTTTGGAAGCATGGTCTGGAAAGAAGCCCTCTTTGAGACACATTCGAGTATTTGGCTGTGAGGCATATGCACATGTGTCGTATGAGAAAAGATCTAAATTGGAAAACAAGGTTGTCAAATGTATTTTCATTAGTTATAGTGCTGGCATAAAAGGATACAAGTTTTGGAATCCTAATACGGAGAAGGTTCTATATAGCAGAAGTGTCATCTTTCGTGAGTTGAAGCCTTCTACCTTGGATCTATAGTTAGAGACAAAATCAGAAAACAAAAAGGATGTAGTTGAAATTCCTCTGAAACCAAATAAAGAGGAATTGAGAATTCAAAATGTACCTGAAACTGAGGAGAGCTCAAGTAGTTCTAAGAGTTCTAAAGAAGAACAACAACCTCAGCCTCAGCAAGTGAAGAGGTCAACTCATGAAAGAAAGCAACCTAATAGGTATGGGTTTTCTTTGATAGATTATACTTGTGCCTATGCTTTAATTTCTAGCATTGATGAGCCTAGGACTCTGAAAGAGGTATTTAGAATGTCTGATTCAAACTCTTGGTTGGAAGCCATGAATGAAGAAATGGCATCATTAGAAAAGAATGATACTTGGAGTTTGATGCCCTTGCCTAAAGGCAGAAAAATTGTGGGCTACAAATGGGTATTTAAAAAGAAAATAGGTTTGGATGGCAGTGTGGAAAACCATAAGGCAAGGTTGGTTGTGAAGGGTTATTCCCAGGTAGAGGGAATTGATTATGGAGAAATTTTTTCTCTTGTAGCTAA
>VDFB02000017.1:455557820-455560320 GCA_007258455.2 Sequoia sempervirens
ACCATGTGGCTTGACATTAAGGATGACTTGTAATTTGAGGACTTTAATAAAGGTTGTGTTGGTGATTTGAGTTGAAGGTCATAAATCCCTAAGGTTGGAGAATCTCTTGAGCACTAAGGGTGACTAACCTAGGAAGAAAATAAAAAAGCCTATGTTCAATTTGGGCAACTAAGAACCAATTATTGAGATGGGTAAGACCTCTTTCACTTTTGGTTATGTAAGATCAAGGGGGGTTTCCCTAAGGTGCTAAGAGAAATTGATTTATAATGAATGAACATTCTCATTGTTACAAACCATATCTACTGCACATTATACTCCTATACAGGTTGTCACAATATATATGTGTGTTGGTTTAAATATGCAAGGATGCACATTTGTATATCGAGAGAGAGATTACCAAGTAAAGTTTTTAAATGTGGATATAACAACCCCTATTACTGGTGTACACTTATACATGGAAGTTGGGAAGAAAAAACCATTGAAAATGAATATAGTGTTTAGTTTATTTTAAATGTGTTGAAATAATGGATGGAGAACAAATTATATACTAGTACTTATATCCAAATGGTCCCAAAGTTTTAGATTTATATAAAATATGTAACAGCTAAAAATGGAATATCTTAATCGAGATACACTTGAAGTCTATATTTACTCAAATTCACACATAAACTAGGTTGTACACATGCAAAGGAACAAATAGTAAAAAAAAGTAGAAATTTATATGAGTAATTAATAATCCAACAATAAACATGTATATTTATTTATTAGTCTTGAGAAGATACATTACAAAATATTTGGAATAATTTTACGACCTTTTGGCTAACCTACTAATAAAGAACCCATTAAGAAGATACACTGAATACTCTTTTAGAGGCACTCAAAAAAATTCAAATTTATTAGTTACACTTGTTCTTCAAGGTTACAAAGAGTTTATTATAAATGTTGGATAAACCCACATCAATTCAATATCAAAAATATAATACCTAGAACTGAAGATTGAAACCCTAGGGTTCCTATGATATCTTCTCTACTTTTTTCTCTATTTTTTATCATCTCAAATGATGTTTGATTGATTCTTTTATTCCTATGAGAGATATGTTGATATCTGCAATAAATTTAAAGACCCAAAAAAGAATGTGTTGTAGAGGATACCCATTCCTATTGGGTGTCATTTTCCTTAACTCATATTGTAAATCATGCTACAAATCTATTTGGGTGCACTAGGAAAATGTGTGTGGAAATAGTCTTCCTCATTGTACAAATGTTCATATCATTAATGTCACTACTAGTTTTGGAGTTTATGGTTGACATTTCCCCTTTTTAGATGCTATAAATGTGTGAATCCACACTTGTAGTGATGAATAAACATTTTTAGGTAGGAAATTCTAATATGGAAGGTTGTCGCACCATATCAAGTTATTAATGGTAGCCTAAGATGCATTGGTGGTAGGTGGGAACAAGCTCTAAGAATTATAGAGTGTTATAGGTCATTTGATAAGCTATCAAGTTTGGAAGGGATCTTAGAACCAAGTCTAGAGGTGAAAATGAAAATTGCTAGCCCAAAAAAAACACATAAATGAAACAACAAGAATTAGGTGGTGGAAGGAAACAGGGAACTGGGTTCAAGTGCAAAGGTACACATTTCACATCAAAGTATAAGGATCTAAGAAGAATGGATTAGGGATCAAGAGTTAGGAGGGACCTAGAACATTATATATGAAGGGGATGTGAAAGGTTCCTCTTGGAATCCAAGGTCTAGGAAGACATACCAATATATTAGGATTTGGGAGAAAATGCAAATCGGAATGGGGACCTAGAGAGGAGAGGAAGTGAGGAGAAAATCATGGGAATAAGAATCTAGGGTAAACTTGACACTTATAAATTGTTGCCAAGCTTTGGGTTTCTCTTAAAAGTTTGAATTTTGGGAAGAGGGGAGCTATGTAGGAATTTCAAGCTCACAGGGAACTCCAAAACAAGAAAGAAGATAAAGGGAAATTTTGGGATTGGGGCTCATGTTAGTGAAAGTATAAGGGATTGAGAGTCAAACATACCATACAAAAAATACCCAAGGAGAGGGAAGGTAAAAATTCTAACTCCAAAGGAGTACGTAGTAAAAAGGTTCAAGAGTTAGGGGGTCAAAGTTGGCAAAGAAGGCATGATAGAAAGGGAAAGTCTAAAAGTTTGACAAACAATACTTAGAGAACTTTTGGAAGCTAGGGAATTAAGATCTGAAGGATGAAAAGGAAGGGGTACTCAATCAAAAGGAATCTCACATCTTCAACTTTGATAAAGCACTTAAGGAAAAATTGAGTCGGGAGTCATGAATTGGGGGAGGTCCAAATGAAGGACCGAGGTAAGGGAGTGTTTGAAAATCTAGTTTAAAATAATTAGATTAATTTTAATCATTAAAGGGCTAAGAGATCAAGGATGAGGGAAAAGGTATGCCAAGAAGGGGAAATATGATGGCTTAATAAGGATACATGGAAAGGTGGGCATAGGA
>VDFB02000017.1:455565320-455621001 GCA_007258455.2 Sequoia sempervirens
AATCTAGATAAGGATACCTTGACCTTGAACTCTTGTAAGTTATGAAATTAAATATTTGATCATGAATCTATTGTAATTTGTATTTGAAAAGATGAGTTTTATTTACTTAGAATTATGTTGTGTTATTTCATTTATACAATGTTATAAGAAATTATTTATGCAACATGCAATTATGTTTTTGATTAGTGTAAAACATGTTTTGAAGGGACCTTGAAACCCTGTACAAAAGGAAAGGCAACACGAAGATAAAGCTTTAAAAGCTTCCCCAAAAAATATCAAGTTGATTAAACAACAATCAACCAACCATCAACACCAAACAAATAAAACAACAAAAAGAGAAGCAAAGAAAACAACCAAAGCAACAACTGTAAAAGGTCTTTTAACATCCTTGCCTATTCCACATCCTTGGTAATCACTTTATCATGCATATCCATTATCTCTTTAATATCATGCATGGGAACCACATTTCTTTTCTTTGTTTTGTTGCGAGTATGAACACTCAGACCAGTCCCCAAATCAACAACCTACTTACCCAACCCAACATCCTCACCCACAGCCTACTTCAAAGGGTCATCAAACAAGGGATTACTAGTACATTCTTTAAATCTCATTCATAAACACCAAACCCTCAGTCGTGGTCTCAAGTGACTCCTTGTTGTGATTAATTAAGGCATTAAGATATTTACGAATTTGCAAGGAATTCCTTTCCAAAGTAGACAACCTTGGATCATGGTCTCTTTTCAAATTAGCAATATCTTCCACCATTAGGCCGAAATTAGAGTTCAACGAACTAACCATACTAAAAATAGAATATTGCTCCCTAAAACTTCTCAAAGTAGAGATGTTACAATGAGCAATCATATCATACTTACCATGAAGATCCTAGACCTCCTGAATGAGCCACATGAGCAAGTTAAAAAAGATAGCTGCCCCTTCCTTCACCAAACCTGACTCCTGAGTAAAATTCAATGTACCCCAATACAAACCCCTCCCTTGATGAGAGATCATTGGGGGATCCTCTTCCTGAAAACCAGTAGGTGGTACAAACTTAGGTGAAAACAATTATGTTATTGAAAAAGAAAAAAATCATTTCCTTGTTTTTGGAAACTTGAATTATTTCACCTTGTGAGTTAAAACTTAGGTGAAAAAAATAGAGTAAGAAATGAGAATGTTACAACTATATCCACCACCCATTGTATTGAATGAATTTCTTTCTTGCATGCACCAACTTACAAGCATTGCCTAAGAAGTAAAGAGGAACTTCACTCTTAATTTTATTACTACAAGAAGACCACAAGTAATAAGTGCTAGACCTATTCTATGATGCAAAACTTATGCATGCAACATTAGGAGCAATAATTTAAAAACCTAGTTCAACACCAAAATAAATATACTTGACCTCTTTATATGAATTAGGGGAAAAATTAAATGCCTCCAACTCATATGGAAAAGAAAAAGATACCTAGTTACAACCATTCCCAACACATGGAGGGAAGCCAAATTTTATTCCAAATTAGAATACCTCAAGCATAGGTACATTTTCAAGTTGAACAACAATATAATAATTTCCTTGCTTATATATGTGTTGTTGCTTAACATTGCCATCATTAGCGTGCTAGGCCCAAATAAAATATTTAAAATTAGTTAAACTATTATCCATATCGATATATGCACAAACTTAAATAAATAAAGTTGATGGGCTCAATTCATGGCTAGTTTCCTTTACTTTTTTATGCTTTTATGCTTTCATCTACTAAATTTCATAAAAATTACCAAGACTTTATATATCTTTTATATGCCTTTCATACACTTTAAAATAGACGTAAGTATGTGGAAATAGAAATATGTTATGTTGATATATGCATGTATGAATGCATGAATGTCTATGGGATTTAATATGATTATATGTTTAATTATGATTGTTAATAATATGGACGCCTTAGGAATGAAACTAACATCTTGTAGCAAGAAAGACTGTTAACCTGCAACAACAAGTTTTCTAGCCTGCAACATAAGGACTATGGATGGTTGTAGCCTAGAGAGGTCAAAACAGCCAAAGTGCGACCCTTCCAAAAGAGAATGGAGGTGACCATTCAATGATCAATTGCGAGTCACCACGTTATACTATTTCTCACCAAATAAGACCACTAGGAGGAATCTATTCTAAATATGATTAATTTATGACATGACTATTCCCAAGAACATGTCCATGTCATGACTGTTAACCATTAGGCACAGAGTTTTAAATTAGTTTCTCTACTCCTACTTTATAGTTATTGTTTTTTGTTATTAGACTAAGTCCTCTTCTTATCTTTGAGTAAGATTGGATGACTACTTTATGAGTTTGTTTTGAATCCTAGGGGAATAAAAATCCTCACATACCCTATATAGTGGGATATGTTGTTAAGGAGTAAATCTAGTTGTTGTTAGTTGTTTCAGTTGCTAATTGATCAAGCTAATAAGTTAGTCTTTATCTTTTTATTAGTTGCAACTATAGATATGTGTGATTGAATAAGAAATCTTCAACAGATTCTTATTAGATTATATGTAAGTTCAATTTTTTTATGCAACAAAGAGAATTAGTTGATATCATGAATTGTTGAGTAAGTAAGTAGGTGTTGAAAACTTCTGTGGGAGCAAAAACTCGAGCAATGACCACTTTAGGTATTGCTACTCCACTTCATTTCATCTTGTTAGATTAAATGTTACATTGTTGAAATTAGTTAAGTAGTCTCCAATTAGATGCATGTGTTCTAATTCATAATGTCATTCTATAGTTTTGGACCGAATTATGTAGCTTCATGTTGGTTTCATAGTCCAGGTATTAGCTAGGAATTAGTTACAGTTCTTTATCAGTTGACAATTACATTCTTGAGTGTTAGGTACCTGTAGCATAAGGTAGCGATTTATATTTATTTCCCCTGCTTTGTGAATTAGAATTTCATTTCATTTTTCATCTTTTGCAGTCTTTTGAGCACGTGTAATTGCCTATACTCCATTGATATAGGACATGTCTAGGATTAGATGAGTAATGCCTTGCACTGTGTATGGATTTTGTGGATTATATGCAAGAAGGTTTATGCCTTGCTTGGTGTGTGGGGGTTTACTAGTTGCAAGTAGGGGGAGTGGCTCCCAATGGGGGCTAGAACCCAAAGTGGTGTCCAGGACAACCCATTGGAGAGTTTCTTAATCCAGTGATAACCTTAATAATAAATTAGGGGGATGTGTAGTTCTCACATTAATCAAGATAATGTTATGCCTCACTCCTGGCTCAAGTGCTTGTTTAGGCTTGAAATGAGATGGGAAGGCTTGGAATGGCAAGACCAACTGCCTTGTCCTCATGAAAGGTATGTTGGTTCTGAATGAGTTTGTATGGGGGCCGGGGATCGAGAGAGGCTGCCAAGACAACCCAGGATGGGGGTCGGGGCCTAGGAAGATCTTCCTAGGACAACCCATAGCAAGCTATGTGATGGCACTCCTCCTTATTGCAGTCTAGAATTCCCTAGTTGTGTTTTCTCCTCCTGTTGTGTGGATGCCTCTGGAAGTGTTGTAAGAGTTGCATATGATGTTGGTATTGTTAGCAGTGTTGTGTTGGAATCATGTATAGCCCTTGTTTATGTTAGCCTATTTCTTCTTGTTTGTTTGTGTAATGACCTATCCCTTGCGTAAATTAAAATTTTCCAAATCTCACTTTAAACATGTAAAAATAACAAGTAACAAAGATATTATAACAAAATTCCTCCATTCTTCATTGAAAAATTCATACAAGTTACAATATATTTCCACATGAATTCCATTTTCATTGCAAATATAAATCAGAGTACAAAAGTAAAAAAATTACATACATAGCTCGTAAGCTTTTGCACAAATAGAAGTAAGAAGGTCCAAGAGTATGTCCTTTCAAATCTTGGTACATCGGTCGCTTGCTGTGGAGGAGAAACATCACTCAGGCGCTTTTCTGCCAACCATGGACTTATAATGCGGTCCCCCACACACCTATTGTTAGATAGATGGCCCTCCCTTTGAAGAAGAGATTGGTAGGGTATCATTTAATGATTACCAACTGAGCATAGTGTTGTGTCCTACATAACTAGAACCTTGCTATTTCACAATCTCAAACTAGTACAAGGATCACAGTGAACTGACAATGTAGTCTCAACTATCTCACACCTAAGTGGATGTCGTACATTTCACTACTTTGGCTAAAGTATTCTCATTTAGTACTTCAAATGAAGGTCATCTATCATAAACACTACTTAGGGCCGATTTGACTTTGGGCTACCTTACTCTATGCGTAGGTTATGTCCTTCAATGGGTTCAGCTTACCCCAAACTTCCTACCTCAAATAGTCTACTAAGAAATGAGCCAATCAACAAGTGTCTAATATCCTAACTCCAGATTTATGAAATCTTTATCCTAGGAGTGTAGCTTGTCACAGTTAACCTAATAACATAAGCTAGAGACCATACTTGGTTTTGACATCATTTTGTTCCTAGTAGATATTAATTACTCTACGTATTCTCCATGTACGGAGATCATACAAAATTGCAAACTCAATCAAATGCATATAAAAACCCTTCTTTATATAATGCAAATTAAGTAAAGCTACCCTTAAGCTTCTTAAACATTTGATCCCCTTTTTACAACCCCTTTGTCCTTAAATCCTTCATTTCATCTACCATTAAAATGCATTAAATCCTCTTATGCATTTACCCTTAATTGTGATGATTTCCCTTATATATTTGCCCATAATGAAAGTATATCAGAAAATTTATAATAATCTTGAACTACTTGCAATCATTAAACACAAGACTAAGAGAATGCAACATTTCAAACAAGAATTATAATAAAATAGATATCATGCCTGATATTTTAAGCTCCTTCTCACAACACTGTTATTCTTGACACTCCTTCAACAACTTCCAGAATTCCAAATGGAGGTGGTTGCTTTGCAAGTTTCTCAAGTTGTGATGATCTCTTCAAGTTTCTCTTCACTAATTGCACTCCTTTAATAGAATTTACCTCAATTTTGGAATCACTCTTCTCAAAGTTTAAAAGGGATTTAGCACAGTCAGCTGACAATGGCTGGTAAAAGCTTATGTTTTTCTCACACTCAGCAAAAAGGAAAAATGCAGCAACAGAGAATAACACAGCAGCTAAGATAATGAATAAGGGAGCTCTCAAATTCGCAAGAAACAAATTGCTCAAGGATATCCAACAATGAATGGTTGGGCAAGTATTTATAGGCCCAAAATTGCAACAATTTCCTTCTTTGTGGGCATGTAGAATGACAACAAGGCGCCTAGACTTAGTAAAATGCTACATGGCAAGCATATAAACCTTATATCATCACAAAAGGAAGTGAATCGACCCTCTTGGAGCCAACATTATTAGAATAATTCAACTTAAAGCTCAGAAATCACCACCTATAGGAAAAACGTCCCTACTTGGCGCATGAAAACGAATGACTCATGCTTGCTGCGATTTTGTCAAGTTTTTGCTTGCTACAACACACATTACTGGCTGGCGTTTCCTCTTCTCCAGCGTTGAAACTTTCCTCCATTTTTTTGTTGCGTTGAAGTTTTCTTCCATTGACGGGAAAAACTCTCAGCCATATTTTGGTTTATTTTCAAATGTTTACACCAAAATATTTGATTCATATTTCTTTTTCCTTATGTTTAGAAAAAAGGTTTGATACTTTATGAAGTCTTTATGTTTTCCTTAAGACTAGTGTCTATCTTCTTCAATAGTCTGCTTCATTTAACTTGCTCATGTTAAAAGATTTGAATCTTTTAACTTTATCACCTTTGAGTTTAATATTTATTCTTTTAAATATTTACAAATATTTTCACTTGGAGTTTATAAATATTTTCACTTTAAATATTTAATAATATGTATATTTATATATTTTATAATATATGTATTTTTATTAAGTATTAATATATTTATATATATATTTTTTCGATATTACCACCGTAATGTATATATATATATTTATATATATGCATATATTCCCTTACTTAATATATATACATATATTTTATACCTTATAAAACATATAAATATATTTATATATTTACACATGTATTTATATATCTATGTATATATTGTAAAATATAATTACTCCATTGATATATACATATATACATACATATATATGTAAATTTCCTAGACAATAATATTAAAATATTATTTTCACCACAGATAGTAGGCGGGGTGTGTACGTATATACATGCGTATAACCATATATACTCTTGTGTATACATATGTATACATATATACATGTCGACACATACGTATGAGCATATCCATCTGGTTAACGTACGTATGTATCGATATGTTTATACATATAGATACGTGTACACAATGTATACATGTGTATACGTACCCAATCATCCTTAAACCTATATCTTTCACATTTTTCATACAAGGGTCATAGCATAGTAAGTTAGATAAATAAGTAATCATCACTTACAAAGCACAAGGAAGTAAACATAACTCCAAAAGCCTAAGGATGACTTATCTAGACCAACATATCTGACTTGGTTTCTCAGAACCTATACTGACGTGTGTGTATGCTCAATTGGTACTTGTTACTGTTTACCTGACCAAGCTCCTCCCCGAGTGATATCTCTCCTCTACCTGGAGGAATGATCCTCTTTCCTGCACATTATGACACAACAACGAAAGTCATATGCTCAAAACAAAGCAGTATACATAAAACATCTCAAAAGTTAGAATAAACATTATTCCATAACTTACATGCAACATTTATTCAAGAATTACATCAATAGAAGTATCGAACAATGAGACAATCATTTAAATAGGACACATTCATTCGATAACAAGAACATGTTTTATTCATCTAAAAGATTCAATCATTACAGTGCATTTCCCTATGCAATAGTAGCTATACAATCGAGGTGTAACAATTTGTATGATGTGGGTCCTTGTGTTATCTCCTAGCACGGGGGTGGACCTTAGGGTTCCACATGGTCAGGAGGTTGGTGCTTTTTCCTCCATTGGTACCCTTGTTGCATGTCCGTGTACGTGGAGATTGCTAATGTTGTTGTGGACTATAGTACCTGTTCCAGTTCGAGTGGATTATCTTTTATGTAATTGTTTTGGGTAGTATTTCAATGTATGCCTTATTGTTCTTTAGCTGTAATCTTCCCAATTGTACTCAGGGAAGCATTGTTGTAAACTTTGTAATGTTGTAACAGATAGTGGGGAGCTCTCTTGTAATGGAAATTGTTAAGTGATGTATTTAATGATAGTTATTTGAAATGATCTTAAATGTTATTTATTTGATGACATGTTATGGAAGTGATTAATCCAGGATCTTATAATGTGGTGATTTAAAATGAACTTTGCTTGTTAGTTAACTCATGTTATCATTGTAGTTAATAAAATGATTCTTGTTAGCTTGGTTGATAGTTATGTAGTAGTGTAGTCATGGAATCTTAGAGGACTTGGTCTAAATTATTATATCATGCAATCTATTGTTATTTATTTTATTTTTTTTAAAAATGTTCCATTATTAGGTCATGTTGTGTGTTGTCCTTTGGGGTTCCGTTGCAGGGCGTTACACCTGGTATCAAAGCCTAGGTTCATACACTGGGTACTCTGGATACATGTGAGCCCATTATGCGAGATAGTAGTGTAACTTTCATTGTTAGCCTTGAAGCTCTCTTTTCAAGTCTTTTTGGTTGTGCATTCTCTAGACCTTATCTTATGTTTGTTCGTGTTTGTACTCTTTCTCCCTTCTTTCTAGAAATTATATCTATGTGCATTATGTGTATTCATATTTTGTGCCTGCCTTTTTTATGTGAGTGACTGTTGTATGATGTATGTGATATTTTGTCCTTTAATAGTTGTTTTTGGGGGGTACTTGTTGGATGCTAAGGATAGTGTTGAATGTGTGACTAATCATCTTGTATGTATTCCCTTAAATGATGTCTTTCTCTTTCTCCCCTCTTTCTTTTTCAAGTTTGATTTTAAATATAAAAGATGTTGATTCATGATGTGTGGTATTTATTAGATGTATGGAGTTTACTTATATGTAATACTATATGCGAAAAGATTGTTTGTATTGTTTCATCTCTCGGTATGGAATTAGGAATTATCAGATGCATTTATAATATTAGGAAAAGTCATGGAGTATTGAAATTTGCACATTTAAGAGCATGTAGTACAAAGATGCATTGTAGATAGTGGTGTTATGTCTAAAAAAAAATGATCATTCTTGCGTGATTTTACTTATTTGGCATATATGTGCATGGATTAATTGACAACTCTCCCTCTTTCTTCTCTCTTTTTCAGAAAATTAGATTCATAAGGACACTACTTAGGAATGCATTAGACATCAGTAGAGGCATTGAATGATTAGTAAGAAATAAAATTTGAATTGCATAAAAAGAAAATGCTTGTTTAGAATGGAAATTTTGTATCTGAAAGTTTATGCATCACATTTAAGACTCTGTTTATGGAAAGTAAGTAGGTAGAACATCTTTGCATGGATAGAATAGGGAGTTCTTATGAAATATTAGATTAACAGACCATGTTATAGTGTAGGTGTTGAATAAGGAAAAGATGGTGTGTTGTTTGTAAAGTGTGCATAGAAAGTTTGAAATCATTCGTTCATGTTCCTATTTGGTTTGGAATTATGTATGTTCTTAGCTATTCGAAAATTTATGGACTTTTAAATGTTTTAATTAGAATGTTGATAGGAAATAAGTTGATGTGATAAATGTTTGAAAATTAGTATGGTGACACATGTAAAGGAAGTATACAAAGAGGGTTATAGTATTTAATTCGCAAGAGGATAAGTGAGTGAATTTGTTTAAGATGTGTTAGGGAATTATCATAGGTAATAGAAGTGATTATAATTTATTATTGCTATTAAGCCTTGTTTATTAATCAAGTAATGAGGTTTGCTTAATGAAAATAACGATGTGACCGAAATGTTTTCTTGCTAATGTGTATGTCTTGTACTTGAGTTTGGGTGACTAAATCATTTTGTGGCATTATGAAGAGCATTCTATTTGTCTCATCCTATGCATTGTGCACTGTGAATGATATGGTGTAGTAGTGAATCATAAATAGAGATCTAAAATTAGTTTTCATTATATTTATGATCTTGTGAATATAATTATTTTGTGAATGAGATATCAAAATGAAATTTGGATAAGTGCTAAGTGTATACCTTGTGTGGTTGTGAAATACTATATTTCTCTCTCTCTCTCTATCTCTCTCTCTTTCTTGTATATGTTCTTTACATAAAGGATGACTACATGAACGCTAGATTGCAAGAAAATATTGTATTGCATTAAAAGATGGTAAATGAATGTAAGAAGTAGGAAACCATGATTGTTGATTGATGACCAATTTTCTTAAGAGAAATGTAATATAACTGTATGGCCTAATGTGTCTGGTGAGCATTCTCTAATGCACTTAGGACAATGGGGTCTTAGGTGTCGTGTAGCAGTTACTCCCTTTGGTGTGGCTGATATTAGTCACCTCATTTTATGGTTATGTTTGGTATGGTATTTTTCCAAGATATGTTTGGGTTGGTGTTTTGTAATGTTGAGGGCTAGCATGATTTCTTTTGATTTTCTTGTGTTAGGACTGGCCACCGAACTCTTTTCTTTCCATTTTTTTTGTGACACTTGTCATGTTTATTCATTTTGGGTGTTGAATTTCCAGCATTTTTCATGATTTAATTGAGAATTTCTCCTCTTGGGTATTCTTTTTCAATATCTTATGGTGGTCATTGTTGGCCTCCTACAATGATCTAACAACTAAGCCCATAAAGCTGTGATTCAGAGATTGGACATCTAATCTGAATAGTT
The DNA here is from genome assembly GCA_007258455.2 of Sequoia sempervirens. NCBI lineage: Eukaryota > Viridiplantae > Streptophyta > Pinopsida > Cupressales > Cupressaceae > Sequoia > Sequoia sempervirens. The sequence goes on from VDFB02000017.1 coordinate 455,575,172, forward strand.
GTCTTAACCACCATGAAGGTGCATTTAACTTGTCAACCCAGGGACATAGACTTGAAATGGGTCAACATAGTATGTGCATTAGGAATCCCAAAGTAGCCACATTCATTCTACAGCTAAGAAATACATAATGCTGAAAGTAAATTGCTTGGAAAGAAATAATATAAATGTTGAACATCAACCAACAACTATACTAAACTGAAGTGCATGATAGAAATGAAAATTTGGGCAAACAAACAGGAAACTACTCTGTCTGCTTTGGCTGCAGGAACAGTCACAGAATGGAATTCTAGTGGCTGTAGGAACAGTCATGGAATTCTAGTGGCTATAGGAACAGTCACAGAATGGAATTCTAGTGGCTGCAGGAACAGATCGTGCTAGATTATTAACTAATTACTGAACGAAAAGTAACAACTAAGCTAAAGGATGGAATGCTCACCAAGTGGGCCCCCTTGGATGAGTATCCCTTAAGACAAATTTAAACTCAGATGCACGAAATTATAACTTCATTTTATTCATTGGAAAACATGAGTACAAACGAGTAGCATAACTGTATTACTGAAAAACTAATAATGTGAGTACATCATCAGATTAATCAACCTTTTGAGAAGGAGCATTTGAGTCTTATTTATAGGAAGAAAAATACTAACTAACTACCTAGCAAGGCAGTCAACTCTAACAGATTAGGAGGATGCCACTTTAGGGAAATCATGAAAAGTGGAGAGGGGGTTATGCATGCGTGAAATCTGGTCAAGCATGTTTTCCTTAACGCAAATCTAGCACAACAGTAACTCCTATATTTGCTCAACAAATAATTAAGACTAGTTACAAGGTGGTTATAAATCTTTGATTTAAACTAGGAATCTTCCTCTTGTTGAGAGTCTTCCCTCCATTTGACCTTTGAATGATCACCTTGTTGAATTTGATGGCGAGTGACCAGTTGACAAAATCTTCCCCAATTTTGTAGGCTTCTAATTATATCTACATAACAATATTAGTACGTGCACAACAATTGCATATTTGTAACTATCTTAAAGTAACATTCATTAATCCACATGTAAAATTAACATAGATAGTTCATATAGCATGTCAATGTCATTTAAAATGTCTATGGTTTTGAGGAAATATCATAAAAAGGTCAATATCCAAGTATCAAAGTCTATGACAACTATAGCAAATGGATAATAAACTCTATCAAAATTGAGTCATAAACTGGACTTATCACTCCCCCCAACCTAAGGCTTTGCTGGTCCTCCAACAGAGGAAGGCTTGTTCTTTTGCTTGGTTAATGCCTTGAAATTTGCAACTGCCAGCTGTCCTACATCAGTTCTTGCAGTTCATGAATTAGGATCCCAATAGAACCCTTGTTGTCTGTCCAATCTGCTCCATCTCTGTCTTTCTGCAGCTATATCATACTGGTAATACCTAAAATTTGGCATAGGCCATAATAGGATAGGTGGCTAAAAAGTTAGTGGGAGCCAAAATTGTCCTTTTGTCCTTCCAATATGTATATATCTATCCACTCTTTTACATGTTGTAGCATAGTTCTACAGAGAATGAGGCTCAACTTGTTTTAATTCATTAGTAAGACTGTTCCACCTCTGTGCCAAATATCCCTTTACAGGTTCTCCTATGTTTTTTGCTACCTCCTCATATTCTATGTAAATTGTTTCTCTCTCAGGCAGGATCATATTGCCATAGCTTGGTCTATAAATAATTTGTGCCAATCATTGAAAATGTCCCCTGGATTTCTAGATTTAGCCCTGATGGATAGGGGAGTGTTGGATTCTATTTTCCTATATGCCCTAAACTGTTGTCCCCAACCAATCTCATTCTATATCCAAGACATAAATGCCCTTAATTGGACATCCCCAAAATACAACAAAGGATTCCAATCATGATCTTGGAACACAACATAATTATGTAAATAAAATTCACACAACAAATTCTTCATCTCAGGAGGAGCAATCCGATAAACATTGAAAAATTAAAGAGTTTCAATGGAAGGATTCAAACTTGAAATAATCCTGGCTAGTTTAAAAGAAAGATGCTTCTCCTTCAAATACAAAGCAGAGACCCTTGGAGGAGTCTTGCACTCTAATATCTAAGGTACTAAGGTTGCCATATTGTCCACCCTTCCCTTTAAAGCAACAATTTCTGCATTCTTATCTTCAATCTCTTCATCTCTCTTTTGAATTTCCTCTTTCAGCATGTGTTTCTCCTCTTTCCATTCTTCTTCCCTCCTTTGTATCTCATTCCATAAAGTCATAGCTACCATGTGCATTGAAAAATCAGAGGGCTTGTGTATTCCCACCAAAAGTTTTCCTAGCACTGATGCTTGCTCTTCATGTAGCACGATCGGCTGCAGGGTTTCTGAATGTTCAGCCAATTCCAGCTGTAGGGGTGCTGACTGTTCTCCTAGTTCTGGCTGCAGGATCTCTTGTTCTTTCTCTTGCTCTTGCTACAAGAACTCTTGCTTCTTCTCTTGCTATAGGAGCTCCTAATTTTCCTCATACTCTTGACTCTCAACTTGTTCAGCGATGGCAGCAAGGTTTGCCAAGGTTACATTTGCTGCTTCCTCAAATATGTCATTTTCTCCAATGTTCACCTACCCCATTGGGGCCTTTGTGTCCTCTTGTGTTGTTTCTCTAGTCCTAAGGATTTCCTGCAGAGACACACCAAAGGTTGGCCCAGCTGGTCTTGATTTTCTAGGAGGGATCTCATATTTTTCTTCGGTTGTAGGAAGAACAGTGTCAGCCTTTCGTTTCTTAGAGCTTGGCACTTCCTTTCCTGTAGTTTGCTTTTTAGCTTTACCCTTCCTTATTTTTGCCTCTTTCTTTTGTGCCCTAGTTCAAATTAGGATGCCAAGAGGAACATCATCATCAGAATCTGAAGAGGAAATTTCTTTGTCTGAATGCTCTACCTCAGAAGAGCTAATTTCTATGGTTTGTTCAACTGTAGGAGGGTTCACACTAGGGTCTACGCCAAAAGTTGAGGTTCTAGGAGTGGCGTCAACAAAACTCACTCTCCCCCTAGCCCTACGAGGTTTAGGCAAAACCCTAGGTCGCAAATGCTCTGGTCTAATTTGATCAATTTTTAAGAATTCTTCCCAAGTCATTTAAGACACATCATGCAAAGACTTTTCAACTAACAATTTGATCAAATAATGGTGGGAAATTAAATTATCTCTACCTTTTTGGGTCTTGGCCACCATGATTGAGAGAAGGTGGTATAGCACGTTTGGCACATTCATTCTTCTCCCATGCCTCAAATGATTCTGAAGTTTGAAGTGCACAGAATGTAGATTCGATTGACGACCTTAGCAGGTAATGCACTTCACAACATGAACAACTACTTGCTTCCATGGCTCAGGTAGAGAAGTTCTCTTGGCTCCTTGCTTGTCCACACTCAATGGAGGGTCACCAGGTTCTGTAAATTCAGCCCTAGCTAACCTAGCGTCTCTAGAAGCAGGGTAATTTTCTCTGTCGGCAGGAAACCTTGTAACTTCTGTAATCCTTTCTTCAGTAGCCATTACTTCCAACCATTTTACCATGACCTTTCCTTCAGACAATGTTTGGGAAAATTCCAACGCAACCTCTTCATTAAAACCATTCAGCTTTAGGAAATAATCTAACCACCTGCAATTCCTGAACTCGGCATGGCAAGGTGCATCCTGTAGTAATACATCATGAACTGTGGGTTCATTTTGAATTAACCCACCTCCCATTATTCAGCTGTCTGCAATTAAACAAGCACTTCTGCAAAAATTTCCTTCCTGCAATCTTTGTCTGAAAGCTAAACTTCTCCTTCCTGCAATGCTGCTAAATTCCCAACGCCAATGTTGTCTAAATTTTCCTTTTTGGTGACTTAGGATTATGACAAGAGCAATAAAGGAAATAAAGAAGTAATAAATGAAAGCTATGATTGATAAAAATGGTGATAGTTGATATCACCTCACACATGCGAGCCGTCATCTCACTCAGAATTCAAATTGGCTCAATTTAACTTTGCTGACGTGAACCAACATGGAATAACACGTGGACATGGTATTCACACTTCCCCCCCAACCTAAATTTGAGCATGTTTCCTCACATGTGCGGGAGTAATGATGACTTGACAGGGTAGGGAATAATTACATGCTATGGAGAACGTCTATATTAATTTACAACAATTAAATGAATGTACTAAAAGACAATTAAGAGATAACAAATTGATGTGCATGTACTTGAATTCTGGGAAGATCTGTTGCAAAGATTATGGAGAAAGTATCGGTCACCTTTTAAGAAGTTAGTTGAGCAATTAATGAAAGTGGAGTGGAATGAAGTGAAGTGATGGTGGAATGAAGTGAAGTTATGGCGGCGTGATGGAAGAGAGAGAAAGGTGGATATGGATGGGCGGATGGGTGAATGAATGAAGAAGTGGACCCTCACAAAAGTGGAAGTCTTTATTATGAAAAGTTACGTACCTTAGTTAGCTAGAAGGAGGGATGCTAGGTCTGCTTCCTTAGGCTGCAAGAAGTTCAAGTGTTGCATGCTGAGTGAATTGCTGCAGGAATTCCTCCTTGGAAGTTGGCTTGTGATACAACCTGAGGCGATGACTGTTGACAAGCAACTTAAATATGACAGGGTCAATGGTGGTGAGTTGAACAACACCATTAGGGAAAACTTCAACAACCTCATATGGTCCTAGCCACCTTGTCTGCAACTTTCCTACATTATCCTGATACCTTGAGTCGTAGAGTCGTGCCCAGTCACCTGGCTGAAATTTCTTGTTCTTAATGAATTTGTCATGCCACTTTATTCTCTGATTCTGCACTACCTTTGTGTGATGCAAGGCTGCCTTCCTCATTTCATCTAAAGCATTGAGTTGCATGATTCTGTCCCTTTGTGCCTCAAAGATATCCATCCCCAAGTCTATTGCAATCTTAAGAGTCTTGTGCTCAAATTCAATGGGAATCATTGTTGTCTTTCCATACAAAAACTCAAAAGGAGTGAAGCCTATTGTTATTTTCTAGGTTTTCCTATAGGCCCAGACAGCTTCTAGCAGCCTGCTTGCCCAATCCTTCCTATGAACACCACTGTTTTGGTCAAAATGGCTTCAATTTCCCTATTAGTCACCTCAACTTGGCCATTGGCCTAAGGGAGATAAGGAGTAGACTTCCTGAGCCTTATGTTGTACTCGTTGACCAGTGATGCAACAAGGGTTGAGGTGAATTGATCCCCTTGATCAATCACTATCTCTCTTGGAACCCCATACTGTGTGAAAATATCCTCATAAAGAAATTCTGCAACCTTATTATCTCTTGCATGCTTCATAGCCTTAACTTCTACCCATTAGGTTACATAATCAGTGCACACTAAGATATAGGATTTACCATTTGATGGAGGATCAATGGGTCCTACAAAATCCAATCCCCACTTGTCAAATGGAGTGCTCACTACCTGAGGGTAAAGGGGCATCTCATAAGATTTGGTTGGCCTGCCCATCCTCTAGCATCTATCACACTTTCTTGTATATCTCCCTGCATCCTTGTGGAGTGTTGGCTGGTAATATCCTGTATTCAAAATCTTCATCGTTGTCCTCTTGGCTGCAAAATGTTCTCCACATGGTTCATTGTGGCATGCATGCAAAATATCATATGTCTCATCTTCCCTCACACATCTCCTCATGACATGGTCTGGTCAAGTGTAGAAAAAACATCTTGCAATCCATGAAAAAGGAAATGATTTTTCAATGAGCACCCTTCTCTCTTTTGGAGAGAAGTGAGGAGGAACTCTCCTTGTGACCAGATAGTTAGCTATGTCAGCATACCAAGGTGTTTGTACACTAATGGAGAATAGATGTTCATCAGGGAAAGAGTCATCAATGACTTGATTATCCTCTGATGTAGTCATCCTTGAAAGAAAGTCTGCAACAACATTGGCCTTCCCTGGCTTATCCACAATGGTTATGTCAAACTCTTGCATCAACAACAACCACCTTGCTAACCTACCTGATATCAGGGGTTTATTCATGAGATACCTAATGGATGCATGATCTGTGTGCACAAAGATTTGATATCCTGTTATGTAGTGCCTGAATTTGTTGAGGGCATAGATTATTGCCAACATTTATTTTTTTGTCATTATATAGTTGAATTCAGCTCCTTGCAGGTTTTTGCTAACAAAATAAATAACATTTTCAATAGCTCCTTCTTTTTTCCTTGAGACTGCTCCTATGGGATAGTCTGATGCATCTGTATGGATGTGGAAAGGAAGCTCCCAATTGAGGCCTTTGAGTATAGGAGCATGATTCAAAGCTGCCTTCAAATCATAAAATTCCTTGTTATAGTCTTCAGTCCACTGAAACTCAGCATCTTTAGTGAGAAGAGTATATAATGGTGTTGCTATTTTGTTGAAATCCTTGATGAAACACTATAGTAGCCTGCATGGCCCAAGAAACTCCTAACATCTTTTTGTTTTGTAGGTGTAGGTAGATTTGTGATGACCTCAATCTTTTCAGGATCTACTTGAATTCCTTTGTGAAAGATGTAGTGGCCAAGGACTACACCTTCCTACATCACCATGAAACACTTTTCATTGTTTAGAGATAGATTGTGTTCTCCACATCTCTTTAAGACTCTCTTGAGATTCTCCAATGCTTCATTTAAATCAACACCATAGGTGGTAAAATCATCTATATAAATTTCCATGCAATCATGAGAGATATCTGAAAATATGTTAATGACTGCCCTCTGAAAAGTTGCAGGTGCATTGCATAAGCCAAATGGAAGTACTAAGTAGGCATAGGTCCCCCATGGACAAATAAAGGCGGTCTTCTCCTGGTCCTCAAGTGCAATTTGGATATGGTTATACCCACTAAATCCATCTAGAAAAGAGAAGTAGTGCTTTCCTGCAAGTGAATCTAGAACTTGGTCTATGAAAGGTAAGGAAAATGGTCCTTTTTGGTGGCAGCATTGAGTTCCCTGTAATCAACACAAACTTGCCACTTCCCTCCCTTTTTGGGCACAATCACCAATGGGGAAACCCACTGGCTATCTGAAATGGGGTAGATGAATCCTGCATCCAACAATTTATGTAGTTCTCCTTTTACAATTTCTCTTAGTGCAAGGTTAATTCTTCTTTGTGGCTACCTCACCGGTGTACAATCATCTCTTATGTAAATCCTATGAGTGAAAAGCTTAGGGTCCAAGCCCTTCATATCATGATAGTCCCACACAAATGCATGTTGGTGGGTTCTTAGTAAGTTTGTCAATGACAACCGTTGTTCTTCACTCAATTTACTGTTAATATTTAGATATTTTTCTTCTAACACTTGCACTTGTGTAGTTATCTCTACCATAGCTACTTCACTAATGCTTGGTACTTTGAGTTCATGTGGCAGCAATGTATGAGACATACCTATTGCTGTAGGAAGTTCTGCTACAGGAAGAGTGGGCAGAAGTGTCTTTACTGGATCAACAAAATGAGAGGATGATGCTTCCTCTACTTCACAATGATTTTGAATTATGTTAGACAATATTTCATCTTCCTCTTGAATCTGCATGAAAGAGATTCTACCTAACATCACAAGTTATACCACAAAATTAACTTCCTCAGCCTCTTCACCAACATGTGGCCATACAAGATTATCCATGTCATGGGATGGCTGAGCAGGAGGGTAGAGAACAAGCTTTTTGGTGCTCTTTCCATCACAAATGGTCATGTCTCTTGTCCTGCATCCAATATAGGCATCTACTGTTGCTAACCATGGCCTTCCTAAAATGATAGGGTACCTAATGAGTGTGGCTTTAGGAGAAAGAATCATGAAATCTGTTGGGTACTCCCATGAGTCTAGAGTTACCACAAGGTCCTCTACTATACCATCAGGTTTAACGGTTGAACTATCAGCAAGTTGCAAGACAGTAGGAGTAGGTTTCATGCTTGCAACATTTGGTTGCTGCAGGATATCCTTGGTCATTACATTTATTGCTGCTCCCAAATCAATTATAGCATTCCTTATTTGGATCCCATTTATGACAACTCCTACCATAGGACTCCCTGGGTCATTGTATTTGGGAATAGTCACTTTCCCAAGCATGATGTCAGCCAGCTGTCCCACCACATGAACTGTAGTGGGGTCTTTCTTCTTCCCGTTGACTTCTTAAGGAATGCTTCCTTAATTGCTTTGCCATATATAGGAACATCTTTTATGGCCTGAAATAGAGGTATCTGGACACATATATGCTTCAACTATTCTAGAATATCAAAGATTGGTTCCTCTTTCTCTTCATTTTGTTTCACAATTTCCAACCTCCGGGGAAATGGTGGTTCTTATTCAATCTACTTGACTAGGGCTGGTTTAGGATTTTTAGGTACACTTGGTTGAATGGGGGCATTCAAAGGCTCCTCTTCTTCCACATGAAGCTTAGTGATAATGGGTGTGGAAGGAGCTGGAAAAATAGTTCCTGAATGCAAGTGGATGTCACTTACACTCACAACATATGCAAGGAATTGATTTGGATCAACAGAGTATACTGGCTGCTGTTGTGGTTTGTTATTTAGGTTAGGTGTGGGCTGAGTTGGTAGCTAAGTAGGTTTAGGTGTATTTGAACTTGAACTAGTAGGAGGAGGCATTATAGCAGGTTGTTGGGGCTGAGAAGGTGGCTGCATGTAATTGGTTGTTTGGTTTGGCCATTGTTGTCCTCCCCTCCAGTGAGATGTTTGCTGCCAGTTTCCTGGAGGTGGTTGCTAATTTCCTTGAAACTGCTGCAAATTCCCCTGAGGTTGATTCCACTAGGGTGGATATTTTTGGTAATTAGGCCAGGTATTTGGAGGGTTACTCCAAGGCTGTGGTGGATATCCTCCATAATTGGATGGATATGGGGGTTGCCATTGGTTACCAGATGAATAAGAGTTAAAATATGGCCTAGCAAAAGATAGTGGATCTGGTGGCATACCTTGTCTTGGAGCCCATGGCCTCCTTTGTGCAACATAGTAGACTTGATCCTCTTCAATCTGGATTGGCTTGAACTCAGGTGGAATCTGCTTACTGTCAATATTAGCTACCATCTTGCATCTGCAATCCTTCTTCTTCTATCTACAATGAGGGCAATATTCTGCCAACATTGCCTCTACCTCCTCTTGTTTCTTGTTGGTCTGAAGTGTATCTAGCTGAGTAGCCAAATTGTTTATGATGTCTTTGGTGCAAAAGCACTTTTTGATTTCTTGCCTCCATGAGGCCATTTGTAAATAGTTGCTTTATTTTGTGTATTGGGTCCTATAATAAGGTTTATCAAACCATTTTAGAGGTTTTTAAGTCTTATAAAGTCATATTTTAAGTCATTTGTCAAATAATGTTTAAAGTTGTTCCATATTGTAAAAATTGTCAAAAGTGCAAAATTAGGTAGATGAAGTGTCATTAAGGTGTTTTGTCAACAAAATAACCAAAAGGTGGTTTAAAATCATTAGTTTTGGTTGTAAATTCATAAATACATCCTCCAAAACTTGAATTGGGGGGTTGGAGACACTATTTTTGAAGTTTGATGAATGGCAACCTATAATTTTGTGTGCATTTTCTGATTTTTACATTGTTTCCAAGCTGAAGTTGTGCATTGTATGGCCTGGAATGGATACAAATAATGGAGTATCATATATGGATGGAAATATATCTATTTCTAGTTTCCAATTCTTTTTGTTTCATTGAATTTTATTGAGTTTTGTGGAATATATGACTATTTTGGTGAGACTGCCCTATTCTAACAATATTATGCAGAATTTACAGTCTGAAAAATGTGATGGTATGGATTGTAAAGTCTATATTTTAGATCTGAAACCAATTTTATTTTGTTTCCATGTGAATCTACTTTCATTTTCTTCAAGTCTCATCAAATTTCATTAAGATTTGAATAAGTTATGACCATTTTTGTGAGGGCAGGTCTGAACCCTACCTAGGGTTTGCGGTTTTGGGAAAAATGCAATAACTTTCTTTTCCACCATTGAATCTTCATAAAAATTGGAGGAAAGGTTTATAACTATGTTTTATTCAATCTCACTGGAGCGATTGGATTCATTATTTATTTTGTGGAAGTTATTAATGATTGTTCATTGCATTAAATTGTGGGTTGTCATAGTTATGTTTCCAATGTGATATAGAATGCCTAATAACATGTGTTATACAAAGATTGTTTTGAATTATTATTGAAGGTTTGTGAGATGTGTTGTTGAACCCTCCTTTGATTTGCATAAAATTGGCATCAGAGCCTAGGAAATATTTGGGCTGGTGAGTTGTAGTTGTGGTTGGTTGTAGGTTATGTGAGAACCTGGTTGTTGCCATTGAGAAGGCAAAGAGAAAGTTGAGGGAAGTTGAGAAGTTGTGAGCAAGGAGAGACTTGCAAAAAGATGGAGAATTTCAGAAGGCATTTGCAGGAAGAGGAGGAAAGAAAGAAGATGAAAAGGCAAGAGAAGATGGATAGAGAAATTGCTAAGTTGAAGCAAGAGTTGAAAAGACTTGAAAGAGTTTCAAGAATCCATGATGAAGATAGAAAAAATGATGAGACAAGAGACAAGTTGGAATTTTACATTGAAAAGGAACATGGTTTGGCCTATAAAGAATATTGTGAAAAGAAGAAGACACAAGAAGATGAAAGAGGAAGAAGAAGCATATGAAGATGCACATGAAGAATTCCTAGATGAAGATAAAGATGTTCCTAAGCATGAAGATGAAGAAGAAGTTGACATGAAGAACCTGATTTTAAAGGGAGAATATATTGAGTTGGTGTCAATATTTGAAGAATAAATTATCAAGGATGAATTGCTTTTGGAAACCTATAGAGAGTTGAAGAAAGATGGAGGTATTGTGGTAGAAGCCATATTTCATTTCTTTATTATGCTAATATTTTGGACAAGAAACAAATTGCAGGTTAAGGTGCAACATATTGAAGAAGAACAAAAGAAGGTTGAAAAGACAAAGGACAAAGTTCAAAGGAATTGGAAGATCAGGAAGAAGACAATTTAAAGGGGCTTGAATTCTTTTCCCCCCCGGGAGTTTGGTGCAAGAGCACTTGTTTGATTTCTTGCCTCCATGAGGCCATTTGTAAATAGTTGTTTTATTTTGTGTATTTGGTCCTATAATAAGGTTTATCAAACCATTTTAGAGGTTATTAAGTCTTAGGAAGTCATATTTTAAGTCATTTGTTAAATAATGTTTAACGTTGTTCCATATTGTAAAAATTGTCAAAAGTGCAAAATTAGGTAGATGAAGTGTCATTAAGGTGTTTTGTCAACAAACTAATCAAAATGTGATTGAAAATAATTGGTTTTGGTTGTAAATGTATAAATAAATCCTCCAAAACTCGAATTGGGGGGTTGGAGACACTATTTTTGAAGTTTGATGAATGGCTACCTCAAATTTTGTGTGTATTTTCTGATTTTTACATTGTTTCCAAGCTGAAGTTGTGAATTGTACGGACTAGTATGGATAAAAATAATGGAGTATCATATATGGATGGAAATATATCTGTTTCTAGTTTCCAATCATTTTTATCTCATTGAATTTTATTGATTTTTGTGGAAGATATGACTATTTTGGTGAGACTACCCTATTCTAACAATACTGTGCAGAATTTACAGTTTGAAAAATGTGATGGTACAAATTGTAAAGTCTATATTTTGGATCTGAAAATAATTGGATTTTTTTTCCATGTGAATCTAATTTCATTTGCTTCAAGTCTCATCAAATTTCATTAAGATTTGAATAAGTTATGACCATTTTTGTGAGGGCAGGTCTGAACTCTACCTAGGGTTTGCAGTTTTGGGAAAAATGCAATAACTTTCTTTTCCACCATTGGAACTTCATAAAAATTGGAGGAAAGGTTTATAACTATGTTTTATTCAATCTCACTGGATTGATTGGCTTCATTATTTATTTTGTGGAAGTTATTAATGACTATTCAGTTATGTTTCCAATGTGATATAGAATGTCTAATAACATGTGTTATACAAAGATTGTTTTGAATTATTAGTGAAGGTTTGTGAGATGTGTTTTTGAACCTTCCTTTTCAAGTCTCATCAAATTTCATTAAGATTTGAATAAGTTATGACCATTTTTGTGAGGGCGGGTCTAAACCCTACCTAGGGTTTGCAGTTTTGGGAAAAATGCAATAACTTTCTTTTCCACCATTGGATCTTCATAAAAATTGGAGGAAAGGTTTATAACTATGTTTTCTTCAATCTCACTAGAGAGATTGGATTCATTATTTATTTTTTGGATGTTATTAATTATTGTTCATTGAATTAAATTGTGGGCTACCATAGTTATGTTTCCAATGTGATATTGAATGCCTAATAACATGTGTTATACAAAGATTGTTTTGAATTATTATTGAAGGTTTGTGAGATGTGTTGTTGAACCCTCCTTTGCTCTACATCATTCTTGCTTGAAGTCTGCCAGTAAGTGAGTGATCTCCATTCTTGAAACTCCACTAGTAGATGACTTTCCCATAGAGGATTGGTAAGCTCTTTCTTTCTTTGAAGCTGCCCTAGAGTAGTTATGAAATATCTTCTTGATATCTTCCCAAGGAACTTGGGAGATATCTCCTCCTCCCATCAGGTCTAAGGCATTAGTGCAACTGTCATTAATTCCTCTTACGAAGAGAAACTTTTGTGATTCTTCATTGAATGTATGGTGTGGAGATTTTTGTAGGAAAAACAAAAACCTTGCAATGTAATCCTCTGGACTCTCATCTTCCTTTTGTTGCATCCTAAAAATGTCATCTTCCCTCATGTCACTACCCCTACAATATTCCTTTTACTTCTCAAGTAACTTTTTCTTCATGTCCTCCCAAGTCTCCACAGTGTTTTTGTCTAGGCTCATGAACCATCTTAATGCAACCTCTTTCAAGGTGGTAGGGAATAGCTTGAGCCTATGGGCATCGATGGTATAGTCATAACTCCTGTAGAGTATGTAAAACTCAAACAAGAAAGTGTCAGGATCTTATGTGACAAGTCCATAGAACTTAGGAAGGACTGAAGCAGGGATATTCTTGAGGTTGTCAACTTCATTTTGATGAGCAATGGGGAAAGGAAAAGCTGGTTGGTTAGGTCTGTTTCTATTTGCATCAACAAAGGGTTGTGACTCTTCTTCTTCTTCTCCTGGAAGATTCTGATGCTAAACTGTTAGAATCCAAGATCTCTTGCATGCAAGATGGATACCTGTCACATGCAAAAGATATGAAGAACCAAAAAGATGTTCTCTGAACCTCAAAGTGTAAAATGAATTAAGAGAATTGATTATTACAAAGTGATCAATCCTTATGAAGGAGATCAAGAAACCCTAAAAGGGAAACCCTAAATGAAACCCTAGTGTGCACACTTAATAATTAATAATTAATTAATTATTAATATGCCTAAGTTTAGCTTAAGTAATAAAGAGGAATAAGTGACTTAATTAATTAATCAATGTGATGTAATTAATTAAGCATAATAACTTATTACTCTAACACCCCCCCTTAAGATGAACTTAGGAAGAAGCTAAAACACTAGAATAAGATGCATGAAAGCAAAGATGGGTCCCGGCTAACTAGGCCTGATCAGGTACCCATTTACAAATGCAATAAGGAGTAAGAGAAGGAAAAACCCAGTGGGACAAAACCCCCCTTACAATGAGATAACATGCTGCAAAGAAGCACTGGAAGAACTCTGTAGAGTAACACTGGAACTTGATATAGGCAAGCAAGGAAATATTCTTCTGTATACTATTGAAACCGGATGAGAGTCACTGATTGACTCAAGGAATCATGATAAAGCAACAGAAAACCCGATGCCATGGAACACTCAAAAACTCCGGGAACAACCCTGGAATCTATGAAGCAGCAAGCAATTATTGAATGATGTATTATTGAAAATGAAGTGCAAAGATGCAAGATGCACTCTCCCAACTGCCAAAACATCCAAGTAATCGCCAAACAACCCATCGGGCCAAATCTGGACTAATTGATAAACCTGGGACAGATACAGAAAAAGTGCATGGATAGCAACCTAGAGCTCCTCAATACCTTTCCGACGCTTCAAACGAGGAAAAAAACAGAGATCGTGGCAAAAAGTTATGAGCTCGGAAGCATAAAAGGTACATCTAACTTCAAACAGCAATAAATGTAGGAAAACAATAAAATAATAAAAAATAAACAGCACTACTGGAAAGTGCTCAAAACCAGCTTTCCGGCGATATCTTGTTTGCCCGATTTTGATACCGTATGCCCAAGTTATGACCAAAAGAAAAAAACTGCTTCTTTAGGGCAAACTGGGGTTAGGAGGGGGCATATGAGGGCCGTACGGACGCTGACGTCAGCGGTTCACGAGCTTAAAATTGACGGTCGCTCCGTCGCCACAAAAAATTGGCCCCCCTACTAAACGGTGCTTCGCCCCTCGGTCCTATGGGCGCACTGGGCCGGAGCGAGCCGAGGCCGCGGCTTCCATAATGACCGACGCGAGGAGCTTTCGAGGGATCGCGATGTTTTCGACAGAGAATAGCCCACCTCAGGGGTGGGCGGATGGGCCCGCGGCGGACTGGCCGCGGGTCGCGGGGCGGCGATTTGGTGGCCGCCGATGGTCGCCGAGTGGCGGATCTCGCTTTGCACTAGGAGCCACGGATAAACCAAAAACATTTTAAATTTTTTTTCGCTGCATCGAAAGATTACAAGCCAGAGGCCGTGACGCCCCGATAAATTTTTGCCTCCCTGGATCAATCGCCCAAAATCGCACGTAAACGACAGCGCTTTTAGGTTTTGGTCGCCGCAAACGCAATGGCGGTCCGGTTGAGCCCAAAGTGAGCCAAAAATAGGATACCCCCCAGATCTTGCAAAAGATGCCTGTGGAAACCCTTGCACTTGAAACTCACAAAGAGGCCATATCTTTAGATCACGAACAAGCAGCTTCAGGTCTGGAGCTCTGATACCATGTTAGAATCCAAGATCACCTACATGCAAGATGGATACCTTACATGCAAAAGATATGAAGAACCAAAAAAATATTCTTAAACCTCAAAGTGTAAAAATGCATTAAGAGAATCGATTATTACAAAGAGATCAATCCTTATGAAGGAGATCAAGAAACCCTAAAAGGGAAACCCTAAATGAAACCCTAGTGTGCACACTTAATAATTAATAATTAATTAATTATTAATGTGCCTAAGTTTAGCTTAAGTAATAAAGAGGAATAAGTGACTTAATTAATTAATCAATGTGATGTAATTAATTAAGCATAATAACTTATTACTCTAACATAAACTAGCTGAAATGGATCAGGGTTATTAGGAAGGAATCTCCCATGAGCATCTCTCCTCCTTCCTCTATGCATATGGTATCAACTCACTATCAGCCAGCTCACACAAAGAATTGGAAAAAGAATGGTGGATCATTACTTTCCTAAATGAGGGGTATACTAAGAACAAAATTTTAGAAATACTACAACAATAAAAACTATCAATGACTCCAAAGAGCTCCCTAGTTTGACACCATCCCCGACAACGATGCCAAAAATGTTGGCCTCCTACAATGATCTAACAATTAAGCCAATAAAGTTGTGATTCAGAGATTGGACATCTAATCTGAATAGCTATCTTAACTACCATGAAGGTGAATTTAAAATTTCAACCTAGGGACATAGACTTGAAATGGGTCAACATAGTATGTGCACTAGGAATCCCAAAGTAGCCACATTCATTCTATAGCTAAGAAAGACATAATGTTGAAAGTAAATTGCTTGGAAAGAAATAATATAAATGTTGAACATCAACCAATAACTATACTAAGCTGAAGTGCATGACAAATAAAAATCTGGGCAAACAAACAGGAAACTACTCTGTTTGCTTTGGTTGCAAGAACAGTCACTGAATGGAATTCTAGTGGTTGTAGGAACAGACCGTGCCAGATTCTTAACTAATTACTGAACATAAAGTAACAACTAAGCTAAAGGATGGAATGCTCACCAAGTGGGCCCCCTTGGATGAGTATCCCTTAAGACAAATGTAAACTCAGATGCATGAACTTATAACTTCATTTTATTCATTGGAAAACATGAGTATAAACGAGTAGCATAACTATATTACTGAAAAACTAATAATGCGAGTACATCATCAAATTAATCAACCTTCTAAGAAGGAGCATTTGAGTCTTATTTATAGGAAGAAAACTACTTAGAACTAACTACCTAGCAAGGTGGTCAACTCCAACAAATTAGGAGGACACCACTTTAGGGAAAACATGAAAAGTGGAGAGGAGGTTATGCATGCATGGAATCTAGTCAAGCATGTTTGCCTTAATGCAGATCTAGCACAACAATAACTCCTATATTCGCTCAACAAAAAATTAAGACCAGTTACAAGGTGGTTATAAATCTTTGATTTAAACTAGGAATCTCCCTCTTGGTGAGAGTCTTCCCTCCATTTGACCTTTGAATGATCATTTTGTTGACTTTGATGGCGAGTGACCAGCTGGTAGAATCTTCCCCAATTTTGTAGGCTTCTAATTATATTTGCATAACAATATTAGTACACACAACAATTGCATATTTGTAACTATCTTAAAGTAACATTCATTAATCCACATGTAAAATTAACATAGATAGTTCATATAGCATGTCAATGTCATTTAAAGGTTATAAAAATAGCTTATGCCCAATGTCTATGGTTTTGAGGAAATATCATAAAAAGTTCAATATCCAAGTATCAAAGTCTATGAAAACTACAACAAATGGATAATAAACTCTATCAAAATTGAGTCATAAACTAGACTCATCAGTCATCTCAAATTTTTAGTATTGTTGGCCTTAGTTTTCATTGCTAAATGTTGTTTTTATCTGGTTTAGTTTAAACTTTTGTTAGTGTGTCAAGGGAGAATACCGCAGAGATTGGAGTAAAACATGTTGGGTAACTTGATGGTATAATGTAGATTGGAATAACTGAAATTTGTTTTCATGATGAGATGCATTTGTAACCTTTTAATCTTATGGGATGCTAGAGAAAAGTGTGTTTGGGATAAAGAAGTTCACATAATAGGTGATAGTTAGATGATAATAAACTATAGTTTCTTTTGACAATTGATCATGTAAGTTTTGTTGAGCTAATTAATATGAATGCTAGTGTGGATTTCTCCTTGATTGAGATATTACTACACTTTAAGTTTAGTGTGTTATGTGAGAAATTTGAATGAAAATCTTATCCTGTAGGGATCTCTGTTGGAGTGGTAATTTTTGGTAGGTTTTTGAGTGAATTGGTATGTTTAATGTAATTATTGAAAAGTGATGTATCTTGTTATATTGTTTACGAAATGCATTCATTGTGTAAACTGTGTGATGTAAAGGAAACCTTTGCTAATATTATCTTACTTTAGCAATTAGGAAAAGGAAGAAATGAGTAGATTAGGACATTTTTACCTGTTGATGAACTATAATCATAGGTAAGTTAGCTATGTTTCTTGTATTTACATTAAAGGAAAGGTAAACGTGGTATTATTTAAATAAATTTTAGGACCAATGTGTACATATTTTTATCTTAACTCTGCGACTTCTAGGAGTAGGTCAAATCTTAGGGGGGAGGATGTAGTGGCCCTCTGTGATTCACCCTTTAATGATGTCTATGTCAGGTGCTTGTGGATTCATTTGTCTTAGGTACTCCTTGCTTGTGGTTAAAACACTTTATAATGATATGTTTAGATCATGGTCATGACTATGTGTGATGTTTTATGTTAGGACTTATCATGTGTGAGCTTATGGATGTACTAATGACTAATGGAATAGTGATGTTAGATGTTGATTAGTCTTTGATTATCTTGATGATGATTATGGCATGTTTATGAATATACTAGAAATAAAATGTGTTATCTTATTTTGGAATGGTTTATGATTATTGATGTTACGCGAGATGATATTTGATATATTATATTATGCTTTTAAAAGTTATTTAGGTGTGAAAGGAAGGATGTCGTGTTTCTCACTAGTGAGAACCCTACGATGTTTTTATTTCCTTTCACTAGGTATGTGATAATTGTATATATGTGCAAAGATGTTTTGTGTGTTGCAGGTTGTAGGTACCAGGCATCGAATCCACCTGAATTGACAGGTCTGAGCATGCCTTAAACCAGTGGAATTGTTGAATGGAGATAACACTTGGTTCCCTATTTCATCCATCATCCTTGAAGAGGATGAGTATCTAATTTTCACACCTTGTTAGTGTTGTCAGTATGGTTGGTTTGATCCGTCAGTGTTGTTGTGGTCTTTCTTGTCGAACTCACTTTGTGGTTAGGTATTGATTGGTATTTAGTCCATTTGATTTAAATCTGGTTGATAATTTTTTTTTGATGAATTGTCGCATTAAAATAGAATTATTAAGTTAAAACATATTTTTGATAAGTAAAAATAAATGCTTATATATAATTATAGTGTTGATCAAATAAATTATAACGTAAAGTTGAAGTTAATAAATAAAATATTAAAAGGTGATTATTAAGTTTAAATAAAATAGAATATGTCTAGTTGAATAAATATAAAAATAAAGATATAAATAGTTGTAGCGAACAATAAATATAAAATAAAATGATTAAATAAAAAAAGGTTTGCATGCAACAACGTGCACTCTAAAACAATTAATAAAATTGGTTATTTTTGGAAAAAGAAAAGGGGAGTGGGAGTAAAAATCTAGAAGGAGAGTCTTGTTTGGTTCCTGTGAATATTTTCTTGTTTTGGAGATTTTTCATTTTGTTTTGGGCTGAAAGAGTAACTGGTTTTTGCAAAATTTCAAACACTGTTGATTCTTGAATTGGGATTTTGGGAAAAAATGATTTGGGGTTTGGAGGAATTGGAATTTCTAGTTAGGAATCCGGAGCTCAGCATCGAATCTCTAGTTCTACCAAGCGATTGGATCTAGGTTCCATTGTTTTCTAAATTTCATCTCCATTTTTTTTGAAACGAATGCTTGGATGTGTAATGTTGCCTGGAAATGAAAACATTTGCTTGTTTATTCATTCCCGAATTGAATCAAATATTAGATGCATTTTATGAGGGACTGTAAATCCCTTTCAGTAGATCCATTGTGCATATTTTGCAGTTAGGTGTTCCAATTCGTGCCTTGTTCCCTAGCCGATTGCAATTTCTTGAAAGTATCTTGAGCCTTTTCTCAAATTTTGTGTGCATCCTGCTGTTAATTCATTCCATGCAATGAGATCTCTTGAGGTCGCCTGTCAAATAGTTCAAATATCCCCTTGGTTCTTCCGGGGTTTCCACGCATGTCTACTGGGATAATATTGACTACAGCGAGACATATATGTCTCATTCGCCCATATAAGATACACCTACTCATGCATACTTCTGCGCATTTAGCCTTGCACCTGCCTATTGCACTTGCTTGCAAGTTTTGACCAATCCATTTTGAACATATCCTGAAACCATTGCGCTCCACAATGAGTTTGGGTGCCATCTTTGGTTGTTGATTCCTGCCTACTTGTATACCAGAGGGTGATCCCACAATAGTGGTTTACAATTTTTGGCCAAACTGGACATTGAAACAATTTTTTCTAACTAAATCTTCACTTTCGGGCACCTATAACAGCTAAACAACGAGGAATTTGAAGATGATGCAAACTAGAGTTTCGTGACATTTTGTCTGTAGATTCTAAATATATTTTTAATTTTTTTGGAATCAGATTGCACCTCTTTTTCCATCTCCCTCGAAAACTAGTTTTTTTCAGAAAACAACATTTTTAAGGAGTGACGCTCACCGTATAATGCATAACTTTTTTTCCATGAAGGATACAATTCTAATTCTTTCGAATTTGGATTTGTAACTCCGATATCTAGTGCTTCCACTTGGTTAGATAGTTTTTTATTGAATATTTTTTCCTTAATCAAGTTTCGAAGTCAAACCAATTACAATTCAAACATAGGCGGACTGTATAACACGTAACTTTTTTTGTATGTATCAAAATTCTTTTTTTTTATTGGATCAAGGACTTCAATATCTAGTGCACTCATATTTTTCAATTTTTTTTGATAATCTTCTATTTTTCCACGTGCAGAACAGAGAGCTTCATTTTCAGTGAAAAACCTATGTTAAATAAAACTAAAAAAACAAATAGATAATAAAACCAAAACATATTAAAATTATAGTAGTTGGATAGCTCGTTCTGAGGACTACCTGATTCCAGTTGGGTTCGTGAAGTCTCCTCCATTTTCATCCTCAACCCGAGCTTTGAAGGGCAAAAATTTTGGTTTTTTTTTGGTGCTAGAGAGCAGGATGGTGGGAAAAGGGGGGTTCGCTCGAACCAGGGGGGTTCGAGCAAACTAGGGTTCATTTGAACCCCCTTTCAAAAAGGGGTTTTCATTTTTTTTTTTGGTGGGATGGAGTCCACCTTGCATTTAACTCGTTCGCACGAATCAGGGTTCATTCAAACCCTTTTTTGGTTCGCTCGAACCAAAGGGTTCATTCGAACCCCAAAAAACAATTTTTTTTGTATGGGATCATTTTTGCCACTTTTCCTTCCTCACTCGAATTGTAAGTTACCACTTTTGTGGGTTTACCCCAAGGAAACTTTAACAATGAAATCTACCTCTGGCCTTTGTTGTAATACCCCTCATACTGCTTAGACTTATTAATTTCTATGCTTTAACTTGATACGTTGATTCTATGATGATACTATTATTGTTTGATTTGGTTGGTTTGAAGTTTGATGATGTTGTTATTCCTTTAGTGGGTATGATCATTTGATATGACATTATTTATATGACTTATGATACTCTGTGTGTTGATTGGATTATTGTTTATTCGAATAGTTGTTTGTTAATGTTTTATATGTCAATGTAATGATTCTATGGTGATCATGTTATTTGAATTTAGTATTATTTTATAATGCAATTGTTTAATAATTAGTCATGATGCAGTAGTTAAGTATCATGTTGTCTTATGATCAATTTGGTTAGTAATGTTAGTTCATCATGGATATTGTAATTGTTAAAATAGATTAGGTGAGAGGACAGTGTAGCATCACTCGTTCACGAGTGCCCTGCTACACTGCAATTCCTTCTCACAATAGGATTTTTGATTATATATATATATACATGTGCTACTTGACATTTATTTGGATGCAGGATTGCAGGAATAAGTCTCGATTCCACCTACTTCGGCAGGAAAGGGCGAGCAATAAATTAACCCAATGGGTAAAAATGTTGAAAAAGGGAGTAGGTTTGGAAGTGTCCCCGTCCCAAGTCCGTCGTCTGTTGTGAGTCGTTGTGTTATGACTGAAGTTTTCATTTTCGTTGATTGTGTAGTTTGATTGTTGAAGTATTCATTTTATTTATGGTTCATGTTTATTTAATTAACTTTAGTTTATAAGATAATTGATTAAAGTGCTTAGTTGTTTTGATTTAATTGTGAATTGGTAAAATATTAAATTTAAATATTTTGTAAATTTAAAAGTGATTTAATTTATTAAAAGAGTAAATAATTATTTTAAATTAATATTGTTGATAATAATTAAATTAAATAAATATTGTTGAAGATAATTAAATAATATATTTTTATTAATATTAAATTAGCAAATCATGTACAGATAATATCTTGATTAAATAAATTATTTTAATTAAAATTTTAGATAAGTGTGCTTTTAAAAGCTGGAAAAAGGACCAATTAGAAGAGGGGATTTTTGAGAAAAGAAAGCAGAGAAGCTTTATTGTTTTATTGATTCTTTTATTATTTTCTAGAGAGAGTTATTGTACACAGAGAAGTTCTACTCTGTTGTTTTTGGATCTGGAAAAGAAAACATAAAAAAATAAAAGAAAAGAAATTGTGTTGAAAACTTTGGAGAAAATAATTGATTGGAAGATAGATAGATTCGAAGGAGAGCTGCAGGAGGCGATCGAGAAGAAACTGTAGGAGGAATTCGAGGGGAGGCTACAGGAGAGATTCTTCATCAAGGCGAAGGACACCAGGTTTTCTTCTTTTAAGTTAGTTTATTTTACTATTCTATAAATAAAATATGGTATGTCGTATCTGAAAATCTATTTCTTTATTTCTTTTGGAAATGGTTTTGTGGTTGAAGACTTGTTTGCGTTTAAAAATCTTGAATCTTCTGTAGAAAATTGTAGTAGAACCCTTTATGAAATTCTTCAACATAGTTTAGTAGGGAAAATTAGTGTGGTTGAAATATAAAAATAAATAAAAAATCATTTTTGGTTGAAGATTGAAATTGCATGTCAGATCTGTATTGGCTTATTGAAAATCTGTATTATATTGTTGTTCTAAATTTTTCGATTAAATATATGGTTATATGTACATTTATACAAATTTTAAATATACATATGTTATTACTTTTGTCTAAACTATTGAAATGAATATGTTGTAAATTTATAAACTTTAATAGCTTCGTTTATGCAAATATTAAATAAAATATAATAAATTTATTGCATAACTTCTATTTGCAAATCCTGTTTTGGAAATAAAATTATTTTATTATCTTTCAGATTTAGATACCCAGATTTTTATCAGAAAACAATTTATTCTTATGTTTGGTTATGAACCTTTCTTTATATATATATATAAATAATAAATTTATATATATATATATATACAGAGAGAAATAAATTTATATTTATATATATATAAACTTATACTATTTTTGTTATAAAAACTTTTGGGTTGTGTAAATCGCTGTATGGTTTGGGATTTCGAAAATTGCGTGCAAAATAAAATATATTTAAAAATAAATAAATAAATGCATTCTTTTTGTTTTTTTTTTTGAAATCCGTGTTCTTTATTGCGAATGGATTTATTAAGAATCTATATTCATATAAATTAAATAAAATTTAAAATAAAATTTTTATGTGGGAGGGCCGGCAGCCGGCGGTGGCCGTACCGCCCGCGGCCCATGGTGCTGGCAGTACGCAGCACCATCGGCTGTGCACAACAGCCGAGGCTGCTGGGTGCAGCCCTATGGGGCTGCGTACCGTGGCCTGCCACCCTGTGGTACGCAGTACCACAGGCGGCTGTGGTACTGTGTACCACAGGTGGTGGGGTTTCTTTTTCTTTTAAAAGATTCATTTATTAAATAAATTTAATTCTTTTTAGTTTATTTAAAATTTGATTTTGTTTTCCATTTTTTTTAATTCGAATATGAAATAATTAATTTATCTATATAAAAATCAATATCAGTTTATTTAAATTCGATTTTCTTTCTGTTTTTAATTCGATTATGATATTATATTATATATATATTAATTTAATTTTCAGGATGAGATGCTATAAATTTTGATAATAGATATTTTATGTAATGATTTTAATCCATAGGTTTTATTGTATATATCAATGTTATTTTAAGTATTATTTTCCTTACTAATATTTATTTTAAATATATGAGTATACATGATTGCAATGGATTATTAGACCAATTTTGATAGTGCAGTATTAAATAAACGATATAAATATATGTCTGGATGTGTATGTTTTATTGTATATATTTATATGTAGATAAAAGTGGGTTTTGTTTGTAAGTTGTGTTTATGGGAAGATTATATATTTTTGTGGTAATTAGAAATAAATTATGTATTTTGAATATAATGGAGTTCTTGGGTTATTGATTTATTTATTTGTTGGAATTGTTATGCATTGGAAATAGTTAAGTCTAGTATTGATTAAACGTAATTGTTATCCTTAAGATCAATTGTTAAGTCCATTGTAATACTCTTCATTGTTTCATTGGGTCGTATGGGAGAACCCTAGTTTTATTGTATTTTTCGTAGGAGGCTAAGTTGTTGATTTGGGACTTCCAAAGGTGGGGAATCTGAGATGAATTGTGATCTCGTATTTTGATGTTGGGTCTATGTGTTGACCATGGTTATGATTTACTTGTTGATGGATTGTGTCGTTTGTGGTTATGTTTCATGTGTTATGGCGAGATGGTTATGCCTCGCGGAGGATCCATGTGTTGGTTCAATCATGTCTTGCTGATGCAGTCCTTTTTGTGTTGGTTATTTTGGGATTGAGTGTTTAGAGAGAGTGGCTCTAGTGGGGGCCGGCGCACAAAGGGGCTGTCAGGGTAACCCACATAGAGTTAGATTAATCAGTGATAACTTAAGTAATAAACCACGGGTGGGGATTAAACATTAACAAGATAATTGTGAAGCCTCATCCACCTGTTAGTGCTAACACAGGCTAAAGGGGACTGAGAAGGCCGTGGTTGGCAAGGTCATTGCCTTGTCTTCACGAAAGGTTAATGACTCCGCATGAGTAACCCTATGGAGCGGCGCCTTGAGATAGGCTGTCAGGAGAACCATAGATGGAAGCGGCACCTCAACTTGGTTGTCTGGAGAATCCATATAGAGATGGAGGCGGCACCTTGTGATAGGTTGTCAGGATAATCCATGTGAAACCATGCGATGACACTCTACTCTAACATTCTGTTTGTGTTGATTTACTAAAGTCCTCTGGAAGTGATTTATTGTTTTGTCTTTGGTCATGGTTGTAAGTAATATTCAATATTATGTCTTGAGTTTCATTGATGTTGTGATTATGACTGGTTGTTATGTTCTTCAGTGGTTTGTTGTGCCTTTTGGATTTGTCATTGTTGAGTATTTAGTGGTCTTTGATGTTAAGTTGTCTATCTGGAGTTAGTTTTGTGTTATTGTTAGACGTGCTTGGTCGGGGACCCTTCCTTGTCTACTCTCAGCACGGGGGTGGTTGGGTGGAACGTGCTTCGCACCCCGTTGGGTTTCCCTTTCTGTTGCAGATGTACCTTTTATTGCAGGGTTTTGGAAGATGTTGACAATCCAGTAATTCTTTGTACCAGATGTATATTACACTTCAGATGTAATTTATTATTGATGTATCGTCTCCCATGTGGGTTGGGATGACCATGTTGTAAATTGTATATGTGGTTATTGGGATGTATGTTCAGACAGTTGTATTTCACTATCATTTGGATGTAATGTATATTCAGGCCTTGTATTTATTCAGGATCATTTGTTATAGTTGGTTATGTTGAGTTGTATCTATCGAAATATGTAACACTTTATATCTTTATAATTCCATGTATTGTCATATGTGCATATGTTATTAATATGGATATAGTTGATAGATATTTAAATGATGGAATGGGAATGAATAGTTTTACGTAATAGATTAATTATTGTTATCTTATTATCGTTGTTATGGGTTAGTGTAGTCATGTCACTTCGTGTACCCCAATGGAACTAGTCGTGTAACTTAATACATTGTTATTAGAATACTTAAGTAAGTTATTATGTTCTTTTAAAAAAAAAATTGTTCCGTTGTTATTAGTTCCTTTGGGGTTCGCACGGCGGGGCGTTACATTTGTTATATATTAAAATGTCGCCTCTTTTATTATTGGCTGGATATGTAAGCCACAAATTGACAATTTTCTATAATCTACGCCGTCCATCCTTGTTTTGAAATCGATGGTAGGTATTGGATACCATTTGCTTGAATGTTTCCTAAGCCCTTTAAACTATAGAAATGTACGCCTCTTCCCCTCCTTGCGTATTTGTTGGTTGTGGCGTCTCAAGGTTTAGTTGGTGTCTCATTTATTCCTGTTCATGGCGATTTTGTTCCTACGTATTATATTTAATA
Source organism: Sequoia sempervirens (assembly GCA_007258455.2). NCBI lineage: Eukaryota > Viridiplantae > Streptophyta > Pinopsida > Cupressales > Cupressaceae > Sequoia > Sequoia sempervirens. The sequence continues at coordinate 455,600,774 of VDFB02000017.1, forward strand.
ATGAATGTTTTGATTCTCATCGATGGCTATATATGTGTTTCAAACTTGGTACTTTGGTTTTCCATTCACTGGTGATACTTGTGCTTGGGATTTCAATTTTTATGCATTCGATTTACATGCATTATATGAGGTAATCAATGGATTTACACTTTGGTTGGATTTTGATGTTTTATGCTTGATAACTTATTTTCCATTCAAATGGTTATATGGTGTTTCTCACTTGTAATTTCGTTTTCATTTGCCATGCAATGTATATGTTGGCATTCGTTAATTATATAGATTGCATACTATAAAACTGTGATATTTGATGTTGTGTTTCATGTCGATGAGTATTGTATATGCTAGACATTCAAATTGCATAAATTATATGCTTGGAATTAATGATTATGTATTATATTGGTATTTGAGGAAGGTGTAATATTAATTAAACTTATATGCATTTTATTTGGTAGCCTATATATATATATAGTGTTTGGTATTTGGTATTATGTTCTAAGTATGATATTTGATGAATATATCTTATGTTTAAGCTTTCAAATACACATATATGTGTGCGTGTGTGTGTGTGTTTGTATATATATATATATAATATTTGATATATTGAGTTGTAAACTGCATTCTATTTATATATATATATATATATATACATATATATGTATATATATGTATGTATGTATGTATGTATGTATGTATGTATGTATGTATGCATATATATATTACGATTTTAATAAAAGAATATTGTTGCCTTTATAATTAATTGATTATGTTAGAAAAATAAATTGAGGAAAATTAAATAAGGAAAATTGATTTTCTTATATATATAGATAATTGAAGGAATTATTAGATAAATGTGTTTGGAAATTAAGTAGGGGAAAAATGATTTATTTATATATGTATTTAGATAATTAAAATATTTTCTTTAGATTATCTTTGTGTTAATTAATGAATGTTGATTGCTTTTATAATTACTTAATAGTTAAATTGTAAATTTACCATGTGATTAGTTATTGAGTGAATTAGTGGCTAAGTTAATGAATATCATGAAATGTAAAAATAATGTCTTTCATGGATGTATTGTTTGTTTGATCATTTGTATTGAATATTGTGTTGATTTTTTATATTGGGTGATTTTGGTTATTGTTAAAAGTGGGAGTCTTTTGTGCAAAGTGGTTAAGGTTAGCTTCTAGAGGCTTGGGAGGGAGTATTTTTGTATGTATGGTTCTTTTGATGGTTTCACTTTGAATTTGTATGATTCTTATGATGGTTTTACTTTGGAAATGGTTTGGCAATGTATTGAGTTGTGTGCAAGATGGTCAATTCCTTGCACTGTGTTTTGATTCTCGTGATTATGATTGTGTGCAAGATGAGTAATGCCTTGCACTGTGTATGGATTTTGTGGATTATATGCAAGATGGTTTATGCCTTGCGTGGTGTGTGGGGGTTTACTAGTTGCAAGTAGGGGGAGTGGCTCTGAATGGGGGCTGAAACCCAAAGTGGTGTCCAGGACAACCCATTGGAGAGTTTCTTAATCTAATGATAACCTTAATAATAAATTAGGGGGATGGGTAGTTCTCACATTAATCAAGATAATGTTATGCCTCACTCCTAGCTCAAGTGCTCATTTAGGCTTGAGATGAGATGAGAAGGCTTGGAATGGCAAGACCAACTGCCTTGTCCTCATGAAAGGTATGTTGGTTCCTCATGAGTTTGTATGGGGGCTGAGGCCTAGGAAGATCTGCCTAGGACAACCCATAGCAAGCTATGTGATGACACTCCTCCCTATTGCAGTCTAGCATTCCCTAGTTGTGTTTTCTCCTCTTGTTGTGTGGATGCCTCTGGAAGTGGTGTAAGAGTTGCATGTGATGTTGGTATTGTTAGCAATGTTGTGTTGGAATCATGTATAGCCCTTGTTTATGTTAGCCTGTTGTCTTCTTGTCTATCTGTATGATGTGGGTCCTTGTGCTATCTCCTAGCATAGGGGGTGAACCTTAGGGTTCCACATGGTCGGGAGGTTGGTGCTTTTTCCTCCACTAGGTACCCTTGCTACATTTCTGTGTACGTGGAGATTTCTCATGCTGTTGTGGACTACAGTACCCATTCTAGTTTGAGTGGATTATCTTTTATGTAATTGTATTGGGTAGTATTTCAATGTATCTCTTATTGTTCTTCAACTGTAATCTTCCCAATTGTACTCAGGGAAGCATTGTTGTAAACTTTGTAATGTTGTAATAGATAATGAGGAGCTCTCTTGTAATGGAAATTGTTAAGTGATGTATTTTTCATATGATAGTTATTTGAAATGATCTTAAATGTTATTTATTTGATGACATGTTATAGAAGTGATTAATCCATGATCTTATTTTGTGGTGATTTAAAATGAACTTTGCTTGTTAGTTAACTCATGTTATCATTGTAGTTAATGAAATGATTCTTGTTAGCTTGGTTGATAGTTATGTAGTAGCGTAGTCATGGAACCTTAGAAGACTTGGTCTAAATTATTATATCATGCAATCTATTGTTATTTCTTTTCTTTTTTTAAAAAAATTGTTCCGTTATTAGGTCATATTGCATGTTGTCCTCTGGGGTTCCGTGGCGGGGCATTAAAAAAGGTGCTAACATTTAGAGAAAAAAATTCTCAAAGAAAAACTAAAATGATAAAAAAATACTTAATTAGCCAGAAGGAGCTTTGATCCCCTAGTTGAGTAATGAAATATAATGAAGGTAGAGCATGTCTACCCCATTATAAGGTGAGTTATGAGATGCATTTTTTTTAAGTGTATTTTTTCTTATCCTTCTCAAGTCACATTGCTTTTGAGCTATATGCCTCAAGGGAATCATACTTTCCAAGAACTTCATAATGGGGTGGATGAATAAGAAAAAAAATAACTTTTTAATTTAGTGACTACATTTTAACAACCTACTAAAATAATATGGAATTTAGTAAAAAAAAACCTAACTGATATCTATGATCTATCACCTTAACACTTCTTATAAAATTGTGTGTTCCATTGAACTACATATGCTAGTCAATGCAATTTTTTCTTGCTTGTTAGTCTTTTATCAAATTGATCCTTTGGCTATAACTGAATTAATGTGGACAAATCCTAGTCTATTTTTTCATTCAAAACTTAATAACTAAAATGAATACAAATCATTAATTTAGAAGATGGTGGAACATAGTAGGTTCTTGACATACTAATCCTTCATTACCTAACATAACTAATCATTTAAAGTGATAAGTATTATCAAGATAAACCACATACAATGTTGTCAAGTTTTTGAAACAACCTTATATTCTTTTTATTATTTTTCATTACTTAAATATGTGGACGTTATGTTAATTCAATTATTAATTTCTTTGTATTGATTCATGTTGCTTTGATTACGATTCCTTTCCTCTTAGAGATGTTTTAGAACAAAGGCCATACATAAATAATAAAACCATATATTGATCACACAAACACAAAGAATAGGGAAAGGATCATGACATAAGATAAAAAGGTTTTTCAGGCATCACCATCTTGAAGATAATGATTGAAAATCCCTAGTTTAGCTCCAAAATCCACAAAGCACCAAATTAAAGCTAACATATCCAGACATTATGAAACAATAATTTTCTTTCAATAGACCAAATATAATCAATAGCAAATTGTTGTAGACACCATAGTTTTAATCTAATGGCTACACCCCCATCTCATCAATGAAATAAATAAGGGAAGAGATAAAAACTAACTGAAATAGTTGAAAACAAAATATGATAAACAATTGGTTATCTCAATTTTCATTTGCAGTGACTATTAAAGACTTTAAAGTCCAAACACTATCCATAAGACAAATCTCAATACTCAACATACAACTAAAAAAATATGCCAAACCAACAATTGCTGAAAATATTGCACATTCCACCAACCTCGATGTATTTTGTAACACGAGTTCTTTGTTAACAAAAATCCTCCTTAATTCCCTACCATCCCTCATGTTGAGTATAATTTCCCCTCCTAGAATAGCATTTTTTTAAAAGGCCTTAAAAACTTTTTAAGCCCAAGAAACTACCAAGAATAAGATAGATTTCCACAATCTTTGTCAGCTTCTTGCCATGACACACGTGCATGCCAATTGTGAAAGCATTACCAAGGCACAGAGAGGAACCTTTGAGTTTCCCTTCTCTCTCTCTCTTTTTTGTTTCTTTTCATTTTATTTCTTTTAAAAAATAATTTGTCTTTCTTTTCTTTTTAAAATAAAATAAGAATATTTGCATACCAATATTTAAAATATATTTAATAATAATATTAATTCTATTTATTTACTATACTATTATTAGTATTAAAATTTAATATTATTTATTTAATACTATATTTGTTTTCTTATAATAATAATCAAAATAAAAGAAAAATGTATTTGCATTCTCATGTCACTTCTCATTTATTTTAGGGTCTATTTTGACGAAATATTGAAATATAATTACATATCGAACAAGTAGCACATTCTTGTGCTAAGTTTGGCTCATGATCCAATGCTTGTACGCTAGTTAGTGGTGTGGGGAGAATGAAACAATAATGGGTGGAAGTGTCAAATTAGCAAGAGGAGGTTGTAGGGAGGAGGGGTAGTTTGTTAGGTTACATATGATTGGTAGATTCTAAATGAGTTATTTATACTAGGTTTAGATGGAGCAATATGAGTCATCCATAAGTAATCAAAGGATAAATTACTTGAGGAGAACAACATATAGCAAGTATAACAAATAATAATAAAAATATTTTTTTCATGAGGAAATTTTAGGCATTGGTGAATAAAAAATGGGATAGCTTACATCACCTTAAGCCAAGGATGGCCCATGACAAGGTGATACTAGTTGGAAGAAGGAATGACATAGTAGGGAGCATCTAGGAACTTTAGTTTGACATAAATAGAAAGAGTAATCAAACCTAGGGTGGGAATGGAGGTTTTATTATGGTTTTGTAAGGAAACATTTGAATGGTGGTAATACTTTTGATAAATATGAATAAAACATAAATGATCCTTGGTAACCATGTTGCAAGTGTTCATGGGGTCCCCCATAATTCCTAAAATAGGTTTTTGGTTGATGAGCCCTTTAACATAGAGAGAGCCATGATAGTTAGGAGTAGGAATTTTACTAGGCGAGAAAGTGATAAGTGGTATACGAGGAAGTGTTGGGGTGGATGGAGAGGGACTAGGTTCTACTGTAACGCCCTGCCACAAAACCCTAGAGAACAACACACAACCACTCTAAAAATATAACAATTTTTTTTTGTTTAAAGTGCAACATACTAAGACTGTAGATGATACTATAACTTGTTTTCTAATCTAAGTCCTCTAAGGTTTTGAGGTTACATTACTAAAATCTCATTAATCAAACTAACAAGAATTATAATTCAACACATTAAGCAAATCCATCTAACAATATGAATTCCATTTAATCCATCACATTTTAACGATCAACCAATATGAATTATCCATAACATGTCATCAATATAGCAATATCAAAGATCACTTAATTAACTAACATAAAAAAAGTACATCATTAACACTGCTCATTACTAGAGAGAGTTCATCAATGAATTATAACATTACATCATTACATCAATGTTTCCCCATGATCAATTTAGGAGAATATAAATCAGAGTTACAATACATGATACAATTATTTTCAATACCATACAAGTACATGTAAGATATTCTACTCAAACTGGCACAAGTGTAGAAGTCCACATCGACATGAATAGTCATCATGAACACGAACATTGGCAAGGGAACCCAATGGAGTACACGACACATTCCACATGACCATGTGGAACCCTAAGGTCCACCCCCGTGCTAGGAGATAGCGATAAGGTCCCACCACCACAATGAAAACAAGGTAACAACCAACTGACATAGCAAAACTAAATAGAGGACAACTAACAATACAATAACTTAACAACACATAATAACATACATTGCTTCCACATGACATTACATGTCAAACGAAGAAAACAAAATAGGGAATACTAGCCTGTAGAGGGGAGAGTGCCATTGCATGGTCCTTACATGGGTTACCCTGATTGCCTAGACGCCGACCCCCATCCTTGGGTTACCCTGACAGTCTAGACGCTGACCCCCATCCTTGGGTTACCCTGACAATCTAGATGCCGACCCCCATCTATGGTTACCCTGACAGTCTCTCACTAGACACCGACCCCATAGGGCAATACATGTGAAACCAATCTTCCTTTCGTGAGGAAATGGAAGTTGGTCTTTCCAATAGGCCTTCTCAACCCATCCATAGCCTAAACGAGCACTATCGGCATGGGCGAGGCATTCACTTATCTTGATTAATGTGTAGACTACCCAACCCCTAATTCATTTTAAGTTATCATTGAGTTAAGAAACTCCCACATGGCATACCCTGGCACCACTTTATGTGCCGACCCCCATTGAGAGCCACTCCCCTATTGGCAAACAAAAGACCCAACAAAATCAACAGGGCAAGCCACAATGCACATAAAATGGAAACCACAAAAGTACGCATCCTAAGCAAGGAATGGACCCTCTCGCTCTCAATACACAACATTAATAATAAGTAAGAGGTGCATGGATAAAAACCTCATCCACATATCACAAACACACTATCAACCAATTCAAGGCTCAGTATGACATACTTTCCCCAAGCCTCAAGAAACTTCCAATTCCATTAAACATCAAAAGATTCCCATAAAGGACATTCACAACCAACATCCCAACTTTTATGAAATTTACACATTAAGACGTAAACTCTTAATAACTATAAATTAAGGAATCTACAAATCACTAATACAAAATATAAGAGTACTACCATTCCAAGATTCAGCAAATTCATTCCTTAACCAATTCCACAACAATCTAAAATAAGTTCACACAAAGAATCCTTATCATTTACTATTTTCAAATTCCTTATATAATATTTCAAATTTATTTACTTACTACTTTCCCTAAATTCTGAAGAAAGAACATTCTATTATTAACTCCATTTTAAAAACATATACAAATATGCCTATATGTGTATATGTTTGTGTATATATATATATACAAACATATACACATACATAGGTATATGCTTATATATATATACCTATATTTATATATGTACAAGTATTTATAAATTCTATTTACAACTACCGAATATCGAATTGAAATGTGGAAACACAATTAAATTTTCATTTATACACACACATATATATAAATAAATCAATAGCCAAACTGAACATATATAAAATCTTTGAATACCACTTAGAAAAGACTATCAGACTCGCCTTTAAAGTATAGGTTTTGAATGCCTAACAACATGTATAATAATCAAATGCCAATATAAATAGATCATATTCATTGAGTATAGAGAAATGAATGCACACTACCAAAATGAGTACAAGCAATTCAAATAGATTAGAATACAAAATAGAAAGCATATTCTTGACCATCACTTTATACAATGTTAAGTATATTTCAAACACAAGTGAAATCGCCATAATGAGTTCTTTTAAGGAAAAACACAAAGCATGAAATCGGCTAATAATACGAATTCGATTGTCTCATAAGGATAATAATAGAAATTCGAATACCAACAAATCAAAGCTCAAACAAATCTTACAGGTGGCACACCATATCACTATTAATTTCTAAATGATAAGCAATGAATCAGAACGCCTATAATTTGAATCTCAAACATTCAGGGCATGCATTTAAAACCACTCTTCTACCCACAAAAATATACAAATCAAACTCCTTTACATAATAATATTCATCAAACATCAAGGGTGGGCGAATGAACTATGGTCTCCATCCATAAAGAGATAAAAAAAAATCAAGGTTTCCAACAAAACTTAAATCCTTTGAAAGAGGTCGAATCACATCCATCCAAAATAAAGAAAGAAATATGGAATGTAATAAAATTATGGTGCAGGAGGTAAATTTGCAACCTAGACTTATCCAATGAAAAGGGTTTAGAATATTTGATATGATTAAGAGGTGTATGAATTGAATTCGTTGTGCTAGGTTTAAGCAGTGCAATCATCAAATTAATAAAGATCAAAGTATCTGGTAAAAGAAATTTTGTGCAAGAAGGAGAAAGACAGTATTTCTGGATAATACTTATCCTCACAATCAAAGCACAGACTAAGGTGACTGTCGTAAATCGCAGCACCAGAGAAACAAATCAATTTGAAGGCAATATTCTATGGGAAGGGCGAAACAAGGAAATGGCTTACAAAGCACTAAATTTCCAAGGCAAAGTATATAACTAGAGGCACATAAACAACAAATTCAAGCACATTAAGTACCTATCTATTATCAAAGGTAGGGAGAATGAGATAAAATCACAATAGTCATTGAGGTAAAATAAAATTCCCAATCTGAAATTAATCTATGGAATGAAGTCAAATTATATTCTTCCTGCCACCTAGCTTATAAGCATGCCATGGTGGCTTGGCCGCAAGGAAGAGAAGGAGGCATTGGGAATGAGAAAATATTCAGCAAAACTAAAACCCTACAAGACACCTCAATGAAGAGTTAAAATGTCGAACCCCCAAAGATGGGAGAAAGGGGACAAGAGTGGCCAACCGACCACGAGGTTTAAAGTCTTAACATAATACAATAACAGAGAAATTGGATTGTTCCAACATGATGAATAACAAATTATGTAGCTAATGGGAAAAATTCTGAAGATAAGCAATAAAATAATCAGAGGATAACATCAATTAAAAATGGAGAATTTGTCAAACGTTGCAGATGAGATACTTCGCTAATTCGCAGTCAAATTGGAGAAACATAAGCAAGAAATGGGGTTTCAATATTTGTACTAAACTCATGGAATAAACAAAATTCTATTTTCAAGTGATTACGTTGCTTCAACAACATAGTCATACCACATCCGTTTTCTAAACAAAATTGAAATTGAGGAAAGGTAATGGAACCTGGAGTAAATTATTTGGTTGAGCTGAAGATTGATGTCGGTTCCAAATCCAAAGTTGCAGCTCCAGTTCTTCACTTCAACCACAGTGTTGCAATTTCTATAGACAATTTCTTTCTACAAAGAACCTCCAAACCCAAAATCAGAAGAAAACCTCCAAGAACAGGAAAACGCTCATGGAAGAGGAACAAGAAAATACTCCCAGACCCAGAAATCAAGATTAGTTTTCAGATTTAATTCCCATCCCCTATCTTTTACAAAGATAACCTGATGAGGGCCACACTGCCCAAAACCCACAAAAATCACAACAACAAATACCAACACAGAAGATGCGAGATAGAAAAATGACTCACTTTCAATTATTTTCAGAAAATGAAATTACAGATTCAAAGCTTACATTCTACAGCCTCATGGGCTTGATTCATTACAAAAAAATTTAACTTTGAAAAGAAAACCTACTATTCAGAGCCACAATCTGCACTATCAGGGCCACCTTATACAACCCCCACTTAACCCTTTTTATTTTCCCCAATAGCCGCCCTAGAATGTTCTAGAAATTTCAAATTTCCCCTTTTTTTTGGTGCCAAAAGTCCCACCATTTGATTTCTGGCCTAAGAAGAGATTTTATGAAATTCACTTTTTAGATGACTAATTTTGTGGGGCCATAACTTTTCATTTGGGTGTTGGATTTGCTATTATTGCATAACGTTGGAAAGCTCTCGACGAGCTCTACAACACATGAATTGACTATAGGTCGGTTTGGCCACTTTTTGAGCTATTTCGGGGCCTCTAAAGTTTTATATTTGAATTTGAAGTTGCATTGGAGAAATTTCTGAGGACAAAAACTTTAATTTCTCCCAAACCGTGCAGGGTATTGAGATGATTCTTTCACAAGCGGAAATGTTTTTTAGCTCTGCTCCTTGGGGTAAATTTTCACGTTTATACAAGCCCATTTAGGTCGACTTACTAAAAATAGTAAGTGCCTATTTTTTGCTATTTTTGGAGCTTGATAGTCATAAACCCCTTAAGTGCCATCGTGGGACTTAAAACAACAAAAGAAAATTAAAAAAAAAAAACATTTTATTTTGGTGATGCAAGATTTCCCTACACCGCTAGATGCTCCTGCATTAGACACCCAGGGTAATTTGAAAAGTGACCCTATCACTTCTTAGGAATTAGAGGGAAACCAAGATGGTTACCTCAACCTCAGATAACCATGATGAATCTTCAGCAAGCCTTCCTCTCCATTTCACCAAGTACTCTGCATATTGCCTATTTCTTATGCTTCTACCCACATGGCTATCCAAGATTTCTTCTATCTATTCCTTCTTTGAAGTAGGTGCTAGAATTTTCAACCGCTCATTTATTGTCCCCTCCTCTATATCACCTTCATGATACTCTATCAAATCAGAAGTGTTGAACACATGAGAAATTTTTATTCCACTAGGCAACTCTATCTCATAAGCATTTCCCGAATCATGCTTCTTCAGGATCTTGCATGGTCCAAACTTCTTCATCTTTAACTTGATGTATGTACCAACTGGAAACCTTTCCGTTTGCAAATGAACCATGACTTCATCTCCTACCTGAAACTCCTTATACATCCTTTTCTGATATGTTTGAGCCTTATATTGTGAGTTCATCTTATTGATATGTTTCTTCACCTCTTCGTGCAAATTCTTTAGGTGCTCAACAAAATCTTCAGCCTCAACACTACTCTTCTCCCCCTTATCCATATTTCTCAATTTAGAAGCAGTTCTTGGAATACTCCCATATACAATCTGGAATGGTGATTTACCAGTGCTCCTATTGACAAAATTGTTGTAAGCAAATTTCGCCTATGGTATAATCAAATCCCATCCCTTGGGCTTATCTCCAACCAAGCATCTTAGCAGGTTGCCCAAACTCCTATTCACCACCTCTATTTGTCCATCAATCTATGGATGGTGTGCAAAACTAAACTTCAAATCTTTCTTCAGCTTCTTCCATAATGTCCTCCAGAAATAACCAACAAATTTGGTATCTCTGTCTGAGACTATACTCTTTGGTAGACCATGTAGTCTCACCACCTATCTGAAAAACAAATCTGCAACATGAACAACATCACTGGTCCTATGACACGGAATGAAATGTGCCATCTTTGAAAATCTATCCACCACCACAAATATGGAATCATGCCCTCTCTGTGTCCTTGGCAAGCTAAGAACAAAATCCATGCTAATATCCTCCCATGGCCTCTTAGGTACAGGTAATGGCTAGTACAATCCAGTATTCTGACTTGTTCCTTTCGTCATCTGACATACTCTGCAACTTTGTACAATCTTCACATCTTGTTGTAACTATGCCCAATAATAATTCTCACTGACAAGAGCAATGGTCTTATCTCGACCAAAATGTCCAACCAATCCTCCACTATGCTTCTCCTTGATTAGATTCTCTCTCATAGAACTCCTTGGAATGCACAATTGGCTTCCTCTAAACAACATCCCATCTTGGATTAAGAAATCCAACCATCTCGTCCTATCCAATGTAACAGGTTCCAAACAAGCCTTCCAAGCTTCTACAAAGTTTGGATCTTTTGGATACAAACTCTTGAGTTCATTGAACCCAACAACCTCTATGTTCATCTCTATCAACAAATTTTTCCTTCTACTTAAGGCATCTACAACTCTGTTTGACCTTCCACTCTTGTGCTTCAAAACAAAAGTATAAGTTCTCTACAAAAACTCAACCCATTTTAAGTGCCTTTGATTCAACTTTCCTTGACTATTGAGATACTGCAAAGCCTGGTGATCAATATATAAAACAAATTCTTTTGGCAAAAAATAGTGTCTCCATTTCTTCAAAGCTTGAACTATAGCATAAAACTGTTGATCATAAACAAAATATTTCTTCTTAGCATCATTTAACTTCTCACTAAAATAGGTGACAGGCTTACCTTCTTGACTCAAAACAACTCCTATGGCTATAGTGCCCCTCTGTTTTGACCGTCTTTGAAATTTGAGTAAGTTGTTTATTAGGAACTTATTAGTTTATATGGTTTTGTTTAAATCAATTGATTTAAAATAAAATTTATTTACTAAGGTAATAAAATAAAATAAAATTAGATGGTTGGTAATAAATAATTAAATTAGAGTGTTTTATTAAAAAAAGTAAATGTGTTATTAAATAATTGGATTAAAATTGTATTACTTTATATTATATTATATTTTATTTTAATAATTTACTTTCATGCAAAGATAATCCTTTTAATGGGGAAAATAATGTGATTTTAATTAAATAAAAGGGATAAGATTTCAAATGGATGAAAAGTTGAGTGCATTATAAAAAAAGATGAAAAAGGATTAAAGTGTGCACATGCACGACTCAAAACTAGAATTAAAACGAGAAACTTGTTATCTTTCTTGATTTTACTTGTTTTCGAAAACTCAACCCTCAGATTTTATAGTGTTGGGTTTGATTTGTGGAGTGGAATCCTATTTTTTCTTTTTCTTTTTTGGCAAAAGATTTTTTTTGAAAAGAAGAAGTAGCTTTTAGAAAATTGAGGATTGGGGATTGTCTAGCACGTTGTTCTGAGGTTCTGGATTGAGGTTTCATAGAAGCGGTGGGTGCAACAGAGGTGTGAGCTTGTCACCAGATTCTCCAACTTGCCAAGCTTCGAGACCCAAGTTTTGTTGTTTTCTAATTTTCAACTCCACAAGTATTTTCAATCCAATTCTCTGGCTGTTGCTTGAAACATTAAATATGGTGATTTTTATTTGGTAACTGTGTCATAACTCTGTATATTCTTTTAAATGTCGATAGTCTTGTATTCGGTGAGTGTGGGTTTTGGTGCATAATCTTTCCTTTGCGTTCTTCCACAACCTTACACTTTGCTTGAAAGCTTCTTAAACCATTTTGTGCATGTCATGCAACCATTATATTCCATGAGTTGACTACTCTTTCTGGCGTTCTGTCGAACAGTTTTATGTGCTTTGTCTATGCCTCCATATTTTTGCATACATGCCGACATGGTGGCCTGTTCCAACGTCTCCACCTTGGCACAAGCAGGGTGGATGTTGTCAATGCTTAAGGATTTTGGCTTTACACCTGCTAATTGCATTTTCTTGAAAGTTTCTTAAACCTTTCCTTCAAACCCAGTTTACCATAACCTGTGATCATTGTTATCAAAAGGAGTGCACCCGTGTGCGAAAGCAAAGATGCTCTGCAATCCTATGTAACATGGGGAAACTTCCAGGTTGTGGGTACCCTATGTTGAAAGTTAACCTTCAGATTATAGGTCGGCTTCCTATATGATTTTCTAATGATAGACTGTAATTTTGATGGAAAAGAAAATAAAGGCTTGAATTGAATGCATAACTGAAATTTAAACTGCGGTGATGCATCTAATAATAACCATTATGCAGATTGCTTCACAACTAATACTCAGAGAAATCTCTTAACACAACTCAACTTGGGCACCTTAATCACATAAATATTTCATAAAAAGGCCAGTTTAATCTTTCTTTATGAAGGAAACAAGATTTTCACAACCTAATAGAGAGGATAAAACTGAAAAAGGGCACAATTTATAACTTGTGATAAGACTACTTTTGTGTACATGCAACTATAAATGTGACAAAAATTTGAAGGTTTCTTGGTAAAACACATCATATCTGCATCAAAACATTATACAGAGGCAAAACACTAGAAATTGAGAAGGAAAACACATGATTATAATGAGAACTTTGAAGGAAATTCTGTAAATGACAACTAAATTAACTTGTAAAAAGCTCAGTTGTATATATTAATTGTGTAAAAATAACTGAGTTACAAGATCTCTCTGCAAAGTGCAAAGGAAAAAATCAAGAACCAAGGAAAAAAGACTAAGTCTTTTTCCTATATACAATAAAGGGCTTCAAAAAGCCAAGAGGAGATAACTGAAGTCAAAATATCTGAATTGCAAAACTGTAGTTATGTCTCACCATTCGCTCCATTTTTTCTTTGCATGATTTTGGGAAAAAAAGATTATTTGATTAAATATTAAAGATAATCAATATGATTATTTTAATATTTATCATGTGAGCTCTCTTTTTCTTTTTACATTGCATGGTAAATATTAAGGTAATAAAATATTACCGTTAATATTTAATTACATATTTTGTCTTATTTAAAATCATGCATAAGGTACAAGCTAAGTGTTTTTCACTTTAAAATTAAATGATAATATTGAGACTTAACTCTCAACTCCACCAATATGCATGATGAATCATCTTTGGTCATGCAAGTTTGAAAAGTATGCAAAAATGCCTCAAAACTAGAACAAACTGAGTGATTAAGTGTCCAAAACTCCCCATTGAGTGATGGTAAACCCATGTGGGACCTCAAAACAAATGTAGAATTGCCCTTTGAGCTTTACAATCCTCCTAAAAAGGTGGATTTGTCTTTTTCCTTAGAAGTGGTGATGATTTCTCAAAAAATACGAACTAGGTTAGTGAGAAATTTAAAAGGTTTTTTCGCCTCATTGTTTTATAAATTATATCCAAAAATCACGAAAATCTAGATCTTGGTTTTCAAGATATGATTGAAACATGCGATCACTATTTGTTGCATCTTTTGAATTTGAGAAGACAACATGTTGGGCTCAACCCTTGTGGTAGCCCATTTTACACCACATGCTAAAATGTTGAACATGATGAAATAGCCATGAAACATGTACCTATACCTATAAATCTTTGAATGTTTGCTTTTCTTATTTGATTTGCTCAAATGCCAAAAAAAATTGTCACCTTAGTTTAATAACTGTCTGATAAAACTTTACTAATTTAGCTAGTAGCTAAAAATTAGTAACATTTCTAGCTACCTCTTTGGGGTGTTTGCCTGCTAAACAAATAAGATCAATTGTCTTGCTTATTTATTGGGCATGAACTGTATCTTTTTATCTTTTTCTGACTCAAAAACCTTTGTAACTCAGCTGTAAAAACCATTCAGCAACAAACAAAACTGAAAGAAACTAACATAACTTTGTTTAAGACAGAGCAAAAAAACTGTGTAACATCTGCACTTTATTGAAAAACAAAACAATACTGAAATGAAGTGTGCTCAAAGCACTTATTAGCTTGAAAACTACCCTACCCTACCCTAACCAAACAACCGTAAAAGCCTCAAGCAAATCCATTTACTGTTTGGTTAAAGTAGCTTCCCCTTCTCAACAAAAAACACTGATTTACATGTTTATGAACAACTGAAACTAGATGAAGAACAAGAAGATATTCAATAAACTACTGCAATTCTTTATGAAGAATGTAAACAAACTCACTCACCCTCTTATTTTGATCAACCAAACTGTTGGTTTGGAGTGAATGAGCAAGTTGGCCCTGTTGTCCTTTAATCTCAATCTCATGCTTGGACTCTGTTATGGAGAGATGTCTGATTTGACATCCTATTGAGATGCTAAACTGATGACTCTTTTTGCTGACTTCTTTCTCATGTGTTGTCTCTTCAACCACAACCTCTTTGGTCACCTGATTATGTTGATCACAATCCTTTGTCTTGAAAGGTGCTAAGTTGTCAATAATGTTAAAGCAAAAAACCTCAATAATGCTTGAAAATAAGTCTGTATCATGATCAACCTTATCATAGAAAGTATGCTCTAACTCTTTTTCATGATGGTCTTCAAAGATCATACCTTCAAAATCTATGATTTGTTGTTTTTCTTGCTCTACATGATTATTTTCATTTGTCTCTTCTTGGATCTGCAACTTGTCAAACTGATTTCCTTCATCTTGTTGTCTCGCCTTTTTCTCTTCAAAAGTTGATTGTTTAGAGTCTAAACTTGAAACAAATACCTCAAACTCATCCTAAAATGAGTCATCTTCATTCTGATTTTTGTTTTGTTGTGGAAGAGGATTGTTTATTGCCTTATTGCAGCCTTGTTAAGGGATTAGAACATCACCTTTTTTACCTTCTTCTTGCTGATCTGAGGCTAATACTGCTATGATATGAGACTCATCTTGGTCATCATCAATGAAGCATGGAAGTGCATTAATCATATCAATTAGATCATAAGAAACATCAACCTTTTCTTGATTTAAAACTTGTTGATTTTCAACAACCTCCTCAATTTCTTGATCTACAACCTGATTATCTTGAGAAATCAAGATATCAATGGACTCTTCTATGGATGGAATGATTTTTTCTAAACAAGAAGTCTAATTTTGTTTAGGTTCTTGAGACTGCACAAGTTTGGGGAAAGGCTGCTCCTAAAGGATTGTATGTTGAACCTGCTCAAGAATAAATTCCTCTTGTATGAAGCATAGTGTTTTGAACGTAGGAATACCTTCTCCAAAAAATGGGTTTGGAAAACTAAGAGTTGGGCTAGTTTTTGCTCAATAACAGGCTCTTGAAATGAAGGGAAGCTCATCAAACTTGGAATTTTGAAATTAAAAGACATAGGAGACTCATCTTGACTGAAACTTGGAATTTTAACCTTGGGAACCTCCTGTTTGGCAAGTTTTAGCCTCATTTTTGCATCTTTTGCAGCTAACTCCCTCTCGAGCTTTTCTTCAAACAATATTATTTGTGTCTCTAACTCCTACTCATAAAGATAGGCCTGATAATCTAACTCCTGTTGTTGCATATCAAACTCTTATTGCCTCTTGAACCCTTCTATCTTCTTTGTGATGTCTAACAATATGTCCTTGGTGTCATTCATGTTATTTTTCATATCATCAACCTCTTGGAGCTGATTTTGGACATATAAATGTTGATATGAAGGTTGAGCAAGAGTGGGTGGGTGGTAAGCATAATAAACATGTTGGTTATTTGTTGTTGCATGGTTGTTTGGGATAAAACCAGTAGTATAACTGGCCTGATATGGATGTGGATAGGCAGGACTTTTAAGAAACGAAAGTGAGAACATGCTCTTTTCATAAAAACCAATACTTTGTCTGCTTGAAACCAGTAGATTGTGCTTGGAGTCGCCAAGTATAAATTGTAACCTCTGAAAGGAAAAATACGCCACTATATATACCAGAACAACAACTTGCAATTTAAATTCTTTCTCTGAAGTATGCTTCAGAGCCCCACCGGGTGTGCAAAAAACTGTTATCAAAAGGAGTGCACCCGTGTGCGAAAGCAAAGATGCTCTGCAATCCTATGTAACATGGGAAAACTTCTAGGTTGTGGGTACCCTATGTTGAAAGTTAACCTTTGGATTGTAGGTCGAGTTTTTATATGATTTTCTAATAATGGACTGTAATTTTGATAGAAAAATAAAAGAAAGGCTTGAATTGAATGCATAACTGAAATTTAAACTGCGGTGATGCACCTAATAATAACCATTATGTAGATTATTTCACAACTAATACTCAGAGAAATCTGTTAACACAACTCAACTTAGGCACCTTAACCACATAAATATTTCGTAAAAAGGCCAGTTTAATCTCTCTTTATGAAGGAAACAAGATTTTCACAACCTAATAGAGAGGATAAAACTAAAAAGGCCATAATTTATAACTTGTGATAAGACTAATTTTGTGTACATGCAACTATAAATGTGACAAAAATTTGAAAGTTTCTTGGTAAAACACATCAAATTTGCATCAAAACATTATATAGAGGCAAAACACTAGAAACTGAGAAGGAAAACACATGATTATAATGAAAACTTTGAAGGAAATTTTGCAAATGACAACTAAATTAACCTGTAAAAAGCTCTGTTGTATATATTAATTGTGTAAAAATAATTGAGTTACAAGATCTCTTTGCAAAGTGCAAAGACAAAAATCAAGAACCAAGGAAAAAAGACTAAGTCTTTTTCCTATATACAATAAAGGGCTTCAAAAAGCCAAGAGGAGATAACTGAAGTCAAAATATCTAAACTGTAAAACTGATGTGAAACTGCAGTTATGTCTCACTATTTGCTCCATTTTTTCTTTGCATGATTTTGGGAAAAAGGGACTATTCGATTAAATATTAAAAATAATCAATATGATTATTTTAATATTTATCATATGGGCTCTATTTTTCTTTTTACATTGCATGGTAAATATTAAGGTAATAAAATATTACCATTAATATTTAATTACATATTTTGTATTATTTAAAATCATGCATAAGGTACAAGTTAAGTGTTTTTCACTTTAAAATTAAATGATAATATTGAGACTTAACTCTCAACTCCACCAATATGCATGATGAATCATTTTTTGTCGTGCAAGTTTGAAAAATATGCAAAAAATGCCTCAAAACTAGAACAAACTGAGTGATTAAGTGTCCAAAACTCCCCATTGAGTGATGGTAAACCCATGTGGAACCTCAAAACTAAGGTAGAACTGCCCTCTGAGCCTTACATTCCTCCTAAAAAGGTAGATTTGTCTTTTTCCTTAGAAGTGGCGACAATTTCTCAAAAAATACGAACTGGGTCGGTGAGAAATTTAAAGGGGTTTTTACCCTTATTGTTTTATAAATTATATCCAAAAATCATGAAAACCCAGATCATAATTTTCAAGATATGTTTGAAACATGCGACTATTATTCGTTGCATCTTTTGAATCTAAGAAAGTAAAATGCTGGGCTCAACCCTTGTGGGAGCCCATTTTACACCACATGCTAAAATGTTGAACATGATGAAATAGCCATGAAACATGTACCTGTACCTGATAAATATTTGAATGTTTACTTTTCTTATCTGATTTGTTCAAATAATTTTTTTTCTCACCCTAATTTAATAACTGTCTAATAAAACTTTACTAATTTAGCTGGTAGCTAAAAATTAGTAACAATCATGGCGCTTTATAATCTTCCAAATGGTTCTTGCATCCTTGGCAAATCTGGCCTGTACATTCACTCCTGTGTATTCATTCCCAGGATGAGCCTCTAAGTTTGGCGCGCCTTCTATTCATTCCCAGTGCATGACATGTTTCTTTCAATTGCTGTTTAACTTTTCCCATTCCTTGATTTGTAGGCAATTCATAATGCAACTTCCTCTGTGTCTAATTATCTGTCGATCTTTGGGTCCTCTTTGTTGATGACTAGTGGGGTATTCAAGTGCATGTCCATTGCCAATGGAGGAGGCGTCTATTCTAGTTGAGTATTTTCTTACAACTGAATTTCATACTTTGTCTTCCAGCATTTTGAATTTGTGCAGAACTTGTTGTTTCATGGTGCCCAACACTGGGGTTATTGGACCTTACGTTGGTTAGTTATATATCCTTTAATTTTGGTGTTATTCCCTGTCCTCATGATATTGGTATGTTGTTTCTTGGTAGGAGGTTGCTGTTGTTTATGCTCACCTATTCCTAAGATATTGTCTTAAGTTACTTCCCCCCCTGGCGCTTGTCTTGACACTGTTTAAGCCGAGTCAGTTTGATGGTGATGGTTCCCGTTGTTTAGAATCGAAGCTTTACTTGATATCATACATTTGTTTTGACCCAACTGTTTCTCTTTGAGTTGGACGGGTAACTTGGGTATGTCTATTGGTGTTTTGATTATATGGCTTCTACTAGTTAAGTAAAATCGTAGCGTGCAACATAAGATAAGGCGCTTGTAGGTGTATTCGTTGTCTTGATCGTTCATTTTGGCTAAGCCTAGCCACTTGGGTCGACTTTGGTCAATGGGTTGCAATGGTCTTTAGCTGGGCATTTCTTTCTAGAATTTACAATTGCTTGAGACCTGTAAATAGTCTCTACAACTGTCAACAGGCCGTGCCCAATCTTCTCATGTCGTTTGAGTCATTTGGAGACTTATGCATCAACATTAGGTGTAATAGTAAGCTTCTTTAAATTGTCTTAGTTGGTTGCATTCAAGCCTTGCCTCTTAATTTAATCAGCGCCTATGGTAGCACATGTCTTAGACAACGCTTAGTATACATTTACATGTTGGGTATCTTATGGGTTGCGAATACTGCTCTCTCTTTTTAATAGTTGGCTGCTTGTTCCCATGGTGTTGTTTCTCTGCTTTTATACTTGGTTTTCTTTAGTATATATAGGTGTATATTTATATAAGTGTATTGCTGATATATTTATACATGCGTGTAATTATGTAGATATATTTATCATGAATTATAGATTAGAAAGCAATTTGACGTGTTAAAAGTATAATTAATTACTATAGTAAGTTTTTATATGATTCTTGGATTATTAAAATAAATTTTACAGTGAAGGCAAAAAAAATGTGTATAAGGAATTGAATGTTTAACTTTAATTTATTACCTTGTATGAGTTAGTGTATTTCAATGATTTTGATATGGTTATGGAAGCAAAATGTAGTTGATGCTTTATAATGCGTTTAGGAAATATGTGATAAA